>JARQAC010000038.1:1243750-2487500 GCA_036172945.1 Meloidogyne incognita | reverse complement strand
TGTTTTAAAAAGTATCCGGGGAATAAACTACTTATTGAAAAAAGATATTATTACTTGAAAATGCTTTTAAAAAATCCGGGGGTTACATAAAAATTATACCATCGTGTAGAGCATAGTCGATAACCTATTAATAATTTTTGGCTTTTTTGGATCCGACTCGAAAAGTTATAGCTGATCAAGCTTCAGACTTTTGGAGCGGTCGAGTCTTCCCTCATTTTTTTATTACAGAGAGATTTATTCTTATTAAGAAGAAAAATGAGACTCCCATCCTCCTTTTTTCCTTTTCTCTTCTTTTCCCATATTGGTTAAAGAGAAAAAGAAGAAGAGGAGAAAAAGGAAAAGGCAAAACTGCCTTCTCACATAATAAGGATTGAAAATGGAAAGAGGAAAAGGCAGTGTTTCATTTTCCTTTTCTTTCCTCTCTTCTTTTTCTATTTCTTCAACCAATATGGGGAAAGAAGAGAAAAGAAAAAAAGGAGGATGGGAGTCTCATTTTTCTTCTAAATAAGGAGAAAATCTCTGTAATAAGAAAAATGAGGGAAAACTCGACTGCTCCAAAAGTCTGAAGCTTGATCAGCTATAACTTTTCGATTCGGAACCAAAAAAGCCAAAAATTAGTATTCTATCGAATCTTGGTATTATTCGATAGAACTACTAACTTCCTATTGCGAAGTGATATCCGTTTTTTACAAAATGACTTTGGGCCCCGAATGACATATATTTCGACCCGATCGGAGTCTGTTCCCTTGAAACTAATTTTACTCTCAAACATCCCAATTACATAAATTTTGATAGGCCATAATCCGACGGAGCAATTTTGTAATAAAACGGCATATCACATCACAATAGGAAATCGGGAGTTCTCCACTGAATGGTACCAAAAAATATAACAAATCCGCACTCACATTAAACAAGTTCCCCTGTCATTTACAGCATATTAGCCCTCAAATATAAAATTAAACTTGCAAAAAATACCACCAACAGCAGCACAGACAGCAATTGAGGTTGCGCAATTACAGTAAGGAGCAATTAAAGCTTTACTTACGCCTCTGCCTAAATATAAAAGTAAAAAATTAAAAAATAATTTTGAATACAAAACACAAAAAATTTAAACGATTCCCCGGAGAATTTTTATCTACAGACCTACATATGAGTAAACTTTTAGCATGTCCGACCCATCCCTGTTATATGTCCAAGGGGAGCAAAAATCCCAAACAGTATATTAAAAACCAAAAAATAGAAAAAAACCTTCCACCAACTCAAAAGCATTCAACAAATAAGATGTAAACAAAAATCAGAATCTTTCACCGTCAAGCGAGGACCATCCTCATCCATTTCATCTTATAATAGGCACTATTGTTCATAATCTATCGAATATAATTAAAGAAATAGAAGTCGAGATGATAGAAAATTTTAATAAATGTTTAGTATCTGAAAAACATTGATTTAAAAAAATAAGGTGAAAAGTAGTAAAATTCTTAAAACAAAGAAGAGATAATCTTGAACTTCACAAAAGGAAAGGACGCCATTTTAAATTTAAATCAGAATCGTTTTTTCGCTCTTTCTCTAATTCCCTAACTATTTTCCTCAAATTAGGACAAGGACAATTTGTCGCTGGCTACTTTTTCTCTTCCATTTTGTCGCAGGGATTAAAAGAAAAGTTAAATTATTTAATAAGAGGAACGCTAATTATAGCTTAGTTGACCGACCTCAAACAAGTAGGGATTCATGTTACTTTTTGTTTTTAAGGTAAACTGGAGCGAAAAGGGATTACTATTTAGATTAGATTCAATTCAGAAATTTAATATGAGTGTTTAGTACCCAAAACCAAATTTTGTGTAGTCTTGGTCTTCAATCTCAAAAAATTTTCGGTCTAGACAGCTCTACCAGGGAAGTGTCCGGTTACCCAAACCCGGACTTTTTTCGAACCAAAACCGACCCGTAGGTATTTTTTGTGTACAAAACCAGAGTTTGCGAATTTATATTTACAAACATTATAAATAAAGACTCGAAATAACAGGCAAATTTTTATGGGAAAAATTTAAATGGCAATCGGTTCGAAGAGAGAGGTTCGGGGAAAATGCATATAAAATGTTGCCTTAAGACATAAACGTTTTTATAATGTTTGAGAATTAATCCTGTCAACATTTACATGATTGTGTAATAGAGGAGAAGAGTACCCTTCTCATAATATTCAGAAAAATTAAATTGACTACCCCTATAAGACCTAATAAATTTACATCTTTCCAACATTTTTTGTCAATTTTCACGTCTAACATAGAAATGTGGCTTTATTCGAATAAATATGTATGTGAACAAAAAAATACAAGGCGGAAATTGGGAAGAAGGGAAACACTAATGTTGTTACTGGAGTTGTTCACTACAGGTTATTAACCGGTACCCTCGGTTTTCGATTTAGTTCTTGACTGACTCACGGTTTTTGGTTAACGGAAACCGGTAAAAATAGACTAGAAAAAGAATAAAAAAGAATAAGTAACAACCTCTTACTTATCCTTTTTTAGTCTTAGTCTTAAATCTCAAAAATTTTTTGGTCCTAGACATCTCTACCAGGGAAGGGTCGAGTTACCCAAACCCGTGCTTTATTGACCGGAGACCCGATCCGAAGGTATACCTGACTTTTTTTCTCAATTCAAACTATCCCTAATCTTCACCGATCACTATTATAAATGCAATGATAAAAGAAAAAGGTTATTATCCAAAAAATCAATTTTTCAAGTTCCTGGCACCCTCTGAAATGTATAAGGACGACCAAAAGAGCGTTGCTCCAATAATTCACGTCTCCATTTAACAAAAGTCCAACAACTTGCAGTACTCAAAAATGAGGCGAATGCAAAGGTATAGAATGAGAAAAGTTTGTCTTTAGAAGATTTGGTATAGCAAGGCCTGAAAAATTTTTAAGGAAATTATTGAAAAAACCGAGGATTCGGAGAATTTTAAAATATTTTTAGTGAACTCTCGTTAGAAGCGACATGGAGAAGTTTGCGATTTTATATAACTAACGGTCATATTGAAGGACGTAACACAAGAAGTGTCTCCTATATCGAGATTAATCAAGTCGCTTATAAAGAGAGCCACTAATAAAAAGATCCTCTAATGAAGTCTATAATAATGAGCGTCGCTAATAATGAAGGTGACTAATAAAGTTAATAGTAAAGAGAGTCGCTAATAAAGTCGCCAATAACGAGAGTTACTAATAAAGACGGCCACTAATATAGTCGCTAATAGCGAGAGTTTCTAATAAAGTCACTAATAATGAGATTCTATGCTAAAGTCATTAAGAACGAAAGTCGCTAATAATGAGAGCTTTTAAAAAATTTTTAATCTAAACAAAAGAAAGTCGCTTATATCGAGATTATACAAATTTCATTAATTTAAACTTAACAAACTAACACATAAACAGTTGAATTATTTTTGAAATTATCAGTGCAAATGTAGGCATTGTAGAAGCCAGTAGGATTACAGTGTTCTGAAATAAATATTCAGTTAATCAACACTAATTTTTAGACCGATCTGAAGAGCATTTCTTTCAAAATCCGAACACTTTTGGCAATTTTGAAAAATAGATACTGTGAAATTATTTGACGAATTATTCGTTGGGATGGAAGAACAAATATTTTGTTGTTCTAGATTAGAAGATTTTTGATTTTTTAAATCAGTCTCTATTGTAGGGTCCTTTAAGAATAAAAAAATTAAGAGGGAGAGGTAATAGGGAGAAGGGAGAATAAAAGGGAGAGGTAAAGCTTTAGGTGGTTATTGCTAGGAGTTATCGCCCACAATGTGCAAGTGCTCTACCGACTGGGCTATGCTGTAGCGCTGCTTTCACCTTTTCTTTTAACCCCTACCCCCCCCCCCCTCAGCTTTGTTAAAAAAAATTTTCTTCTTCGTTCCTATTCTCCGTGGCGCTGTCTCCGCAGAACTTTTTCCCTTGGCCCTACTTTCCCCCAGAATTTTACTCTGAAACAACCTAACAATAAACCTTCATTGGACTCATAAACCAGGCCAGAACCCAATCGCTTCCCCAAAAATTTTTAAAAAATCTCCCTCACGCTTTGTATTTGCCTTCTAAAAAATTTATTTGTTCCCAAATTTTCTTCAACATATTCTCCAAAAAATAAAATAAATAGAGAACACCTAAAAAATATTTTTCATTAAAAGAAATTTTATTAAAATTTAACGTTAAAAGTAATCCAACAAGGGCAAGCATACGAGGTCTATTTCCACACCAATCCAAAAAATTGGCTATATTTATGTGCATATTGTTGTTATTGTTGTTAGACATTTTTGATTTTTTTTGGAAGAATTTAATTAATTTAAAAAAATTTTTTAAGCTGAAAAAATTTTTTGGAAATTTTTTAAAGAATTTTAAAGCAAAATAAATGGGTATAGTGAAATAAATCAAGGGGTCACTTTAGTACGTGGGTGCAGGCTTTAAATTACAAATGTTATATCATTTGAAAGAGCTAGTCGAGCTGAGTCGAATGCCACCAAAATTAGCTCTAGGAAAAATTTTTGAACCGAGATACAGGCGATTGAAAATCGAAAAACCATAGGGGGGACCAAGCACCTTTTTGGGGTGAAAAATTCGAATATGCAAATTATACCTCATTCGAAAGAGCTCGTCGAGCTGAGTCGAATAACACCAAAATCGACGAAACCCGACTTCATTTGGCCGAGTTACAGACCCCTGAAATTTGAAAATTTTCTGGGTCAAAAAATTCGATTATGCAAATAATAGCTCATTCGAAAGGGCTCGACGAGATGAGTTGAATGACACCAAAATCACCGTGATTGAACAAGATTAGACAAAGTTATAACACAAAAACTCTAAACCTATGGAGCGTCGGCGAGGCGCTTGTGCAAAACCCCGCGCTTCGCGCGGGGTTTTGCGGCACGCGCCTCGCGGGGAGTCTACGGGCGATGGGTCTGGGCGTGTAACATAAACCTATTCCTATCTACCTTGCTCTGGACGTATTTGTGGCCTCCGTAGCAGCAAAAATCTCCACAGATGCCATAGGTAAGGAGCTAAAAGAAAAGATCATAACTTTGTCTAATCAAGTCGGATTTCGTTGATTTTGGTGTTATTCGACTCAGCTCGACGAGCTCTTTCGAATGAGGTATAATTTGCATATTCGAATTTTTCACCCCAAAAAAGTGCTTGGTCCCCCCTATGGTTTTTCGATTTTCAATCGCCTGTATCTCGGTTCAAAAATTTTTCCTAGAGCTAATTTTGGTGGCATTCGACTAAGCTCGACTAGCTCTTTCAAATGATATAACATTTGTAATTTAAAGCCTGCACCCACGTACTAAAGTACAGCCTAAATCAATCTAAACTACAGTCCAAATCTCGTTAATACGGCACCTTGATGGTGGTGGCGACTTCATGGGTTTTCACCTAGTTTTAGTTTGAATTGAACCCTGATAACAAATCACTCATTTATACGTAACTAAATCCGGATCAGAAGGTGCTGTATTAGCGAGATTCGAATGTAATATGAATGAAAATATGATTTTAGTCATAGAATAAATTTTTAATAATTAAAAAAATAAAAGCAAAAAAAAGACAATCGGATCTCACTAAAAGATACAATTTTAGAATTTCCCCCTCTATTTAACAAACATGCCTTTATAAGGTACGATAATTTCCACCCCGTATCTATAAGTAAGATCAGATTTTACTCCTCAACAATAGCCTCTTAACGACTTTAATTATAATTTTTAATGTCCCTTTTTTGCACCCATCCCGTTCCCTCGACCTTCGGAAGGTCTGAAGATACAAACATAACACGAGGATTATGCGACAATTGATCCCAAATAGCTTCTGGATGAAACGCTGCGGCAAGAGAAGCCTTTTCTAATGAGACTTTGTGCAAGGTTCGAAGAACGGTAATGCCTTCGGGGTTTGAGAGAATTGAAATTTGAGTTAATGATCCAAAAGCTTCTTCAACTTCATCTCCAATTGTTTCCATATTCATAAAACGTGAAAGATTTGTAGCGAAAGGGAACCAAATATTGGAAACTTCGTTAAATACGTCTGGAAATGATTAAAAATTTAAATGATGAATTTTTCAATTTTCCCCACCTAAGCCTCATATTGTTTTTTCCTACGTGTGTGTTGTCAACTACTTGGTAAACCTCAGAAAAACTGCCCCTAGTTTTTCTTAATGTGGCTGGCTCCCACAGCATTTACCCTTTTCCCTTTTTTCTCCCAACATGCTGGATAACCTGAACATAAATTATACCCTGCGGTATGGGTAGTCATGTGTTCAACAATTTTTCAGAAAGAATATACCTATATAATTCTTATTGGCGCGTTGGGTGCACGGTACCTTGGGACTGCGATACGTTTGATGATTGATGGAATATTTAACATTAAGTTATTCTCTATAGTAAGAGAAAGGTAAAAGTTTAACACAGGTGAGGCATCGAACCTGCGACCTCTCGACAGTCGAATCCCTTCATTCTTACTAGAGTTGGAAAAAACGATACTGGTATCGGCCAACCTGAGACGGCCCCCCCCCCTTGCCCAACTCTAATTCTTACACTAAACTATCTCCCATACAACGAATTTTCTTCTTATTTTAACTTCAAAATTAGAATTTTCAAAAAATCACCCATCAAATTAAGTTCCCATCCAAGATCAGCAACTTTGGGCTTTTTCCACCGCTGTTCAACAGGTATATCAATTCTTGCCTGTCTTCGTTCCCCTTCCAATCCAGTAAATAAGGCGACAAAATCTTCTTGAGAAGGGAATGGTTTAAATATCCAATCCCAATCAGTTTTTTCCTCTTTGGGCAAAATCGAAATAAAATGGGAAAACCAAATTGGCAAAGTTTGACGTTCTGTATTTTCAACATTTAAATTTTGTTCATCTTCTGTATCATCCACAAAATCATTAGTTTTTGGAATAGGGAAAAGGCTTGAAGAGACCGATTCAATTGATAAACTAATACCTTAAGGGAGAGATTTTTTAATTAAATATTTTGATTTGGGTCGAAAATACACTAGCATTGGTATATGGTCTTCAAAACTAAGTATATATATATGAATGAAATAACCCCTGAAGGCTTTCTTATAATTGTCACTTTTAGTAGTTATGTAAAATATTAAGAAACAGGGATGGGTCGGTTAACCCAAAGCCAGTAACCCAAGTTTTTTCCGAAACCTAATTCGAGGAGAATTTGATCCTAGCCAACTTTTTCTCCACTGAGCCCATCCCTGATCATGACTGGATGATATTTTGTTTGGACAGTGTTTTGCCTCTTAGACAGAAAATTTTAAAGTTTAAAATTTTGTTTATTTTTCCCTACCCGGACACAATTTTCCATAAGCATCAGATAAACGAAGTGTCAACCAGAACTTGAAAAGAGGGCAGTTGATTTTTGTCGGTAACCACCACAAATTTATATGATACAGGTCCTCTGGGTGTATATCTGGTTCATTAAAAATATCCACAACTTTTTGAGGTTTTTTGGCTGTGGAATTTAAATAAAAGGCGATTCTGATTATTGAATGGATTATTGAATGAGCATCGACTAACTGAAAGTTAAGGCCTATATTGTCAAGTCTAAAAGAGCCGTATTGCTTTATTATTGCTATAACTGAAGTTAAATGACTTGTAGAGTAGTGACGAAGTCCAGAAATGTGGATTTTCTAAAATAAAATAAATTTTAATCAAGGCCCGACGTCATAACGCCAAACTTGGCCAAAAACAACCCTCGCCTCTAGGATGGGCCTAGGCTTAGATTGAATGACCCGGGGAGTTACAAGTCACCAAACATCTTTTTTCACAATTCGAAACCAAATTTTTTTTCAAAAACTCGATCCGAAACCCGACCCGAGTTTATCACAACCTATCCTACCCTACCAGGGTTGAACGCATTGCGTTAATTTTTTGCCTCGCGTTGCGTTTTTCGCGAGAGCCCTCTGTCTAACATCTCATTATGGAATATTATTTTTTCAACTTCAAATTCACTTATGAGTTCAATCTGTAAAGTTTACCTGCCCAAACATCAACCACTTTGCCAAAAGAACCAAAGAATAAGCAATAAAATCTTTCCCGGTCCTATAACGCTTGTCAATAACCAAACTAGTCATAACGCCACTACTGCATTTTATACTGTGCCAAACATTTGCAATATTTGAACAAAATGTTGGAAGTACTGGACAAAATTTGACAGGGAAAATTGCACTTCCGGGTGATGTGAAAACAATGGGGAAGTTGTGAAGTGGGGGTTGTGTTCTTAAATTTTAGAATTTGAAAACGAAATTAAAGTTAAAAAAAAATTTTTTTTTGATGTTTAAAGAATAAAAAAAATTTTTGAAATAAATTATTTATTCTTAAAAAATATGGTAAAAAGTAAAGGAGCCGAGAAGGTTCGAACTTTGACCCAACTCACCATAGAGTAAAACACGTTTGCACTTAACCAAAATAGCTTGCTCCAAATAATGTTTAAATGACTTTTAAGCAGAAACCGGATAGAGACGAGCTAAATTTTCGGGGAGGCAGCCTTACGGGGGGGGTGGGGGCGGGACAGGGAGTGTTTTCAAAAAATCTCTCAAATTTCCCGACTTTCGGGGACGGGGACGAACAATCCTACTTTCAAGTATTCCAAAAATTTTAGACAAAAAATATTTTTCTCTACCCTGAAGATGTTCCTTGATGATTGCTACTCGTAGATTGAAAATTATTTTGATTTGGATGATTACGTCGTCGTTTTTTATTGTTGTTGTATGGTTGAATAGACATTTTTGTTGTTTAAATATTTTTTGTTGTTGGGTTGATAACTATAAAATTTTATTTTAAAGTCTAAAATTTGATTGACCATGGGGTGGGGGGTTTGACTAAACGATAACCTCGAGCGATACCCTCTCTCTGCGGCAAAAGGAACGGAGTCCCGCTGCGCAACGCCACCGCGAGTGAAGCGAGCACGTCCGCAACGAAGCAAGCCATCGTGTAGCAAAGTTCCGGTCCGAAATCTTCGTCAATTTCAAAGGTATCAAATTCCACAACTCAGGGGACGGAGTAATCAGGCACTTGATTGGGCGTTTTTACATAAATACTAACTCTATTTTTCAATTCTGGATATGAAGAATGGCCTTGGGCGATCGCTATACTTCAAAAACTTGCGAAAAAATTATTTGCTGAAACTACTAGTAATACTTAAAAATTATTTATTTGTTAAATACAAAACCTATAGAATAAAAAACATATAAGGAAAAAGAAAAACAAATAAATAAAAATTGCTTAAAAATAAGGAAGTTGCTGCTAAAATAATATTTAGTGGTATTCTTATATTTATTTTGCCGAAAATTTTTAGTGACCAAAAGGTGGATAGGATTTTATGAAGATTTATATGTTTATCGGTTTCAATCCAAATCGATAAACCAAAGATTTCCGGTAAATCTGTTCGGGTTCAGTTAAGGTTAGCGCGCGTTTATACGCCTTTACAGATACCTTTTTGGCTCTCCGGGTTTTCCGTTCAAGCCATACAGAAACGTCAACCCTAGTTCCTATTAACCAAACAACCCTACATATGACTCACAATATTTAAACACGCTTAGGCTAGGGTTTAAGATCCATAAAAGAATGGAAGCTCTGCTAGACGAAAGAATCTAACTGTGTTTAGCAGAGCTCCTGGCAATAAAGGAATAATTGTTAGAAGGTCTCAGAGAAAAAATATTTTAGTAAAATAAAAATGAAATCAACTCTAATTTTTCTACTAACATTTTCAAATTATTTGGTCCTTGCACAAATAAATACAGAAAATAATGAAGAAATGAAGAGGAGGGTTTTAAATTTATTAAATGAGCAACAACAAGTAATCAAAGTGCAGCAATCACCTAATGTTGGGACAGATTTGTTAGGGTCACCAACATCGTTTTTATGCCCTCCATGCACCTTACCTACGTTTAAATGTGTAGAGGTGAATTTTAGAGGAGATGAAAGAAAGGAAAATAAGACTTATAATTGAAAAGAAAGCTCTTTTTTAGGATGGGTAGGGGTTGGACATACCACAAAACAGGAATGTGCTTGGGGGTACACCCCAGTTTACCGCAGCCCAATTTACCGCCGCCCAGTTTACCGCGCCCAATTTACCGCCGCCCAGTTTACCGCGAGCCCAGTTTACCGCGGGCCCAATTTACCGCCGCGAAAATTTTTATTAACATGACGGGGGAAGCTGATCCTTCAACGGGGAAAGTTGTTCCGTGGACTGGGGGAGTTGTTCAAAGTGCAGGAGTTGTTCCGTCAACGGTAAAAGTTGGTCAGTCAGCGGGAGAAGTTGTCCCGTCAACGGGGGAAGTTGGTCAGTCAGCGGGAGAAGTTGATCCAACAACGGGGGAAGTTGTTCAAAGAGCGGGGGAAATTGATCCGACAACGGGGGAAGTTGTTCAAAGAGCGGGGGAAGTTGATCCGACAACGGGGGAATTACCCGTAATTGAAACAACATACAACCTTCTTGGAACAACTTCCCCCGCTATGTTAATAAAAATTTTCGCGGCGGTAAATTGGGCCCGCGGTAAATTGGGCTCGCGGTAAACTGGGCTGCGGTAAATTGGGCGGCGGTAAATTGGACCCGCGGTAAATTGGGCTCGCGGTAAACTGGGCGGCGGTAAATTGGGCGCGGTAAACTGGCCTGCTCCCTGTGCTGGGTTGAGAAAGAAGTCAGGTTGGGTTTCGGATCGAGTTTTAAATTTTCTTCGGATCAGGTCGGGTGGGTGACAGAGCTGCCTAAGCGACCCCCTAACCCCTAAGTGACCCACACCCCCTACGACCTCAATCGTACCTTATTAATATTTACTCATAAGGTACGATTTTTTCATCACGTAGGTTATAATAGTGGGATCCTGTAAAGAAAAAACATTTTTATCCAAAAGGTTCCGAAAATAATATTTTTTAAATTTTAACAGCCACAACCACTGGTACTTCCAATAAACTGCCCATTGCCTCAGGTATGTATGAAGAAAAATTTAAAATAAAAGTTTAAGAGGCCAATTATCCCCCCTCCACCTCCACCAAGAATTTCATGCCCACCCCCAACTATATGTCCTCCTCCTCAGCCATGCCCAGCTCCTCCTACGTGCCCGAGACCAGGTAGACTAATTTTGGCTCTATTACACAATATACGTCCAATCGACTATTATGCGTCCAATCAACTTTTATACGTCCAATAAAAGTTTATACGTCCAATGAAAATTTATGCGTCCATTCAAATTTTTATACGTCCAATAAAAATTTATGCGTCCAAATAAATTTTTATACGTCCAGTAAAATAAATTCAGAAAAAATCAAAATAGTTTTTATTTATTATAATGCCTTGCTCAAGGGCTAACATTTTAAAATAATTTATGAAACGATTTAATGTCTGTTACATTAAACACTGAACATTAAAATTAAAAAAATGATTTCCCATATATAGTTGCAGTACCATCACGTACCAGTTCCATAAAACTATTCTAAGAAGCATTCGAGTTATGACATCCATATCTACAAGTGAACAAAATTTTTCAACATATATTGGAGTTGCCGTTTTCGAACCGGGCCGACGTTCGAATCTTTTTCGGGCCTCATTTTTTCGAGCCGGATCGGTCGAGTCTTTTTCTGGCTTCATTTTTATCGAACCGGGCACCGAGTCTTTTTTGCCAAAATTTGATGCCCGGTTCGACCTATCTAACCGGGCCGGCAACCCTAATTGGAATACAATTCCCGGTTTAATTTTTGGTAAAGCATTCAAAATTAATTGATAAAATAAGATTATTTATTTAAAATTATTTCTTAAATTAGGTATATTCATTTTAAATTATAAGTGATAAAAATATGTTTGGACGTATAAAATTTGATTGGACGCATAAATTTTTTATTGGACGCATAAATTTTCATTGGACTCATAAACTTTTCATTGGACGTATAAACTTTGATTGGACGTATAAAAGTTGATTGGACGCATAATAGTTGATTGGACGTATATTGTGTAATAGAGCCCTAATTTTTAAAGATTTTTAAAAATATTTTTAGCTCCATGTCCACTACCACCACCTCCAAGACGACCACCTCCACCTCCTCCTATGCCTTTCCCTTTGCCAATTCCCCCTAAAATTATTTGCCCTCCTCGCGGAAATATTTTTGCTACTACTATAAGTGCTCAGGTTGGTTAAATTGACAAAAAAATGTCGAACCTCACTATAAGATAAACCACTCCACCCCCATATACTTAGGGCTGAAAAAATCTAATAATGAGGTGCATATTAAATAAGGAGTATAGCTTGGGGTGCCCATTACCAGTGCTTCGAAATTTCAAATTTGCTCGTACTCGTACTCGTACTTCGTACCACCTCTTTTTTTGGCCTCGTACTCGTACTCGTACCTCGTACCACCCTTATTTTAGGCGTCGTACTCGTACTCGTACCTCGTACCACCCCTATTTTTGGCCTCGTACCTCGTACTCGTACCTCGTACTTACTCGTACTTTAGAAAAAAACAAAAAATCGAAAATTTTTATGATTTTTTGGAGTCCAGGATATCTATTTTTAAATTTTAAGCGTTGTATGTGATAATTTTTTAATCTTGGAAGGCTTTGTAGCTATAAATCCTTCAATATAATCCATTTTCTGCGCCGCAGGCAAAATTTTTGAGCATTTTGGAGTGCGAGGAGAAATATTGTCTCCAAGATGGGTCGGGCTACCCAAAATCTGACATTTTTGCATCCATTTTTATCTTCTTACATGGAACTTTCTATCTTCTCCACCGAACTTTTCACACTTTAATCACCTGATATCCCTCTTAATCTCAAATCCCTTTTTTTCAAAAATTTTGAGAATTGGATGTCCTTAAGTCAGATTTCTTCTATTTTTTGCGCCGCAGGCGAAAATTTTGAAAAATTTTGATGGCCATGAAGCCAGATTTCTTCCATTTCTGACCGCCGGAGGCGAAAATTTTAGAATTTGGAAGCCAACTTCCTTATTTTTTCAGCGCCGCAGGCGAAAATTTTGAAAATTTCCGAAGGCCATAGGCGAAAAAATTCACTTTTTAGTGTTCAAAGAAAAATATTTTAGAAATTCTAGAGGGTCAAAATCTCATAATTACTCCATGTAAAAACAGAAAAATTTTTAAAACAAAATTAGACTTAAAAATAAGTTATTTATGAAGAAAATATTAAAATTCATTGGCCCGCGAATAGGAAGCGAACCCAACATCAAATCACTATAGACTTTGGTGCATCCAAGCACCTTCACCACTCGGCCACTCGCTACTATAATGGCGAATGAAAGGAATTAAATATATTTTTTCATTTTTCCTATTAACACCAAGTACGAGAAGTACGAGCTCGTACTTAGGCCTCGTACTCGTACTTTTCACTTTTTTTTGGCCTCGTACTCGTACTCGTACTTCGTACCTGCCTCATTTTTTTGCTCGTACTCGTACTCGTACTTCGTACCAGGTACGAGTACGAGTACGAGGTACGAGTACGAATTTTGGTACGAGCTTCGAAGCACTGCCCATTACCAGTCAAATTAAGGGCCACCCAATATTTTAAGAAATGTATCTTAAATAGATGTGTGTCTAATATTGGGGGTATATTATATCGAGGGGTATATTATATCTCAGAAAACTTTCTCAGTGCCCCTCCCCGTCGGGGAACTAGTACCGGGTGTATCTTAAAGTGAGGTTCGACTATAAAATATAAATAAACAAAATCATAGAATGATTGCTGCTGTAATTGCGGCATTCGATCATGTCTAGTATTACCTAGCAACACACTAATGCAGAAAAGGTTAATAAAAAAGAATTTCTAGCAAAGAAATAAATAAATTAAGGCATTTCCTTGCAACATTTGGCACTCGCACTCATTCTAGAGGCAACGATTTACCTTTCAATATATTTGATAATATTTTGGGGGATACAATAGCAAGCTTTATGAATGATAATGACAATGCAAAGTGTAATAGTGAAATGTTAAGGAAAATTATTTTGGAGGTAAAATCGAACCCTGCTATAAGATGTCCTCAAATATAAGATACCCCTCTATTTAAGGGACGGTTTTTCAATTTGGTCGAATCTGGGTGGGAGAGACTGGGTGGCTGACCCCTATTTATGATACTCCTCATTGAGCATACCTCTATTTAAGGTACCCTCAATATAAGATACACCTCTATTTAAGAGACGGTTTTTTAAAATTTGGTTGACCTTTGGGTAGGGGAGTTTTTATTGAGGGAGTCACTATTTGATAGGGGAGTCCCTAGTTGAGGGGGAGTCCCTATTTAAGGGGGGAGTCCCTATTTAAGGGAGTCCCTATTTAAGATACACCCCAGTATGTGGGGTATCTTGTAGCGAGATCTTGTTTATTTTTGAAAAACAAGCTAGATATGAAAAATTTTTTTAAAGAATATTTCAACGGATCTTGAATTGTCTAAACGAAGGATACAAGCAATCGCAGAGCTCGCTATGGGTGATGGAGCGCGTGTTAATGTGGTAATTAAAATGACAAGTCTAAGTACTCCTTTTAAGCTTTTCCTTAATTTTCTGATCAAGGCTAGATAAATATGTCATTCCGGGAACAAAATTGTTAAGATATAAAAACATTGTTAAGACACTTTCTTGGGACCAAGAACCACTGTGTTTATGCATAACGGAAAGGGCTGTAATACCGGGATTTAATATAGTTTAAATTTAGTAGAGTGCAACCACTTTTCCTCCCCAAAAAGAATTGACTTAGCCTAATCCACCAAAACCCCAACCCTCTACCACCAAATTTAAGCAGCTCAATTAGTTTCTTAACTTAAAATGAGCCAATTCCAACTCCAAAAGTAAATTATTTTCGCTCAATAACTCACTAAAAATGTCAGTTTTTATGTTAGAATTCTAATTTTAACAATTCCCAATAAGAGATGGATTCAATGTTTTAAAGGAGTACAGCAAAAAAATTATAAATTTTTCAATTAAACTCACACACAATTAGGTATGTGGATCAGGAGAATTCACTTTTGTTGTACACGCAACACAATATTGCCAAGAAGGAAATGAAAGTGGCTCCTGTTATGCATTTAGTTTTAATGAAAATTAGAATAAAATATTTAAAAGGTATTTGATAATAAAATCAATGTAAAAATCAAATGTAAATACAGATTAAAAAAATTTTTTTTTATTAAATATATAGACATGAGATTAAAAAAATTTCTCTTGAAAGGTTTCTTATTCATTCTTCAATTCAATTTTTGTTTAATACGGATTAGCAATGAATTTCATTTTATATACGTTGTTAGGAACTAAAATTTAAAATAAGTATATAATGTAAATTTAATTAAAAATATAATATTAAGTATTTAATTTTAAAAAATATTAATTCCAAGTTAAGATAAAGTGAATAATTTTAAGGAATTTAACACTCCATCTTAATTATTCGACTTTTTTTCTTTTTGGGAAAAATATATAATTTTGGGCACATTCAGTATCCCGCCCCATCCCTATTTGAGTCTCAGATTAATTTTTTATAGTCTGAGACTCAACTAGGAATGGGGGGGGGGGGGGGACTACTACGGTACTTATGCGAGTATATTGATAATTAATAGAAATACAGTACATACGCAGGCAAAAAATACATTCCACATAAATGCAATAACCATGATAACAAGAGCCGCATTCTGTAAAAATTTTTTGTTAAAAGTATAACTTTTTTTAATTTTAATTTAACTTCTATGTAGTCATATATTAATTTTAAATTCAAAACTCCATCCAAAAAGATGCTTATAAACCCAAGGAAACAGGGTAAAACTTCAGTCAGTAAGAACTGAGAGTCGGTTAGCTAGTTGATTTTAACTAAGCTCTTCCTTTTTTTGTGTTCAATCAGCCTAGTGCTCGATCAAGCGGTATACTGAACCATTAACCCTACTTAACCCTGTGTCTCTGGGAAACATTCATTCACATCTATTTCCCCAGTCCTAAATAGGTTAAAAATTTTCAGTTTTCGGTCCATATTTGATCCATATTTTGAGATTTTTAGTCCATATTATATGTCCATATTTTCGATTGATAGTCCATATAAATCCCATCCCTATTGATGAAGGAAAATAAATAAGTCTTTTTTGATTTTAATAAATTTTACATTTGTATAATTTGAAGGGCCTGTAATAATTTGCGGAGCCCTATGCATAATTCGTGAGGCTCGAATTTCAGTATTATTTTGAAGAATTTGTGTTTGAAAATCAGTCTTATTCTGAAAAATAAGTGCTAAAAGATCAGTTTTATTCTGTTGTATTACTTCTCTAAGTTCTGTGTTACTCTGTCTAATCTGTGCTTGAAGGTCAGTTTTACTCTGTTGTATAACCGCTCGAAACTCAGCTCTCAAAGCTTCTCTTAAATTATTCTCTCTTTCCATCATTTCGATTCTAAGACGCATAATTTCGTTCAGACAGCGTGTCTCCACGGTTGGATCAACTTAAAGATGTTTATTTATTAAGTGAAAGGAAAAACAAAATCGACAAAAAATAATGGCGCTTGTCTAGTTTATGCGTCCAATTATCAAAAAATTGGATTTTTTTTGGTATTGCAAAGTTGGATTATGGTTACAAAGCATTTCAAAATGTCCGGGACATACGGCCACTGGGTCTGGGATTATTCCTTACCACATCCCTCGAAATTTCTGAAAGTTATAGACAATTTTAAAAATATCAGAAAAACGGTTCACTGACCCAGTGGACGTAGACGCCAAAATACTAGGGTAGTATTTTGGATGCCCCCATAAATTAAGCTGTAACTCAAAAAATCTGAAAATATTATATGTAGATTAACCATTTGAAGACTTAATCCAAAAAATCAAAATATGATTTTAATAAAATGTCAACACACTAGCCTTTTATAATTTTGAGAAATGTTTATGACACCTAGAGAATCGATATTTAAAAATGCTATAATTTCTACCATAATGAACTATTTGGGAGCCTCGCCAACGAATAGTAGCTTGTTGTTCCATAGAATCCAACAAGCTAGAAATTGTTGCAGACGCAACACAATAATGCCAAGAAGGAAATGAGAGTGGCACCTGTTATGCATTTAGTTTTAATGAAAATTATGACGAAAATATTTAAAAGATATTTGATAATAAAATCAAAGTGAAAATCAAATATAATCACATATTAAAAATTTTTTATTAAATATATACAGACATGAGATTAAAAAAATTTTTTTAAGTTTGTTTTGTTCACTATTATAATTCGTTTTTAGTTCTGTTTTTAATGTTTTGTTTAACAAAGAGTAGCCAAAGAAGAACTAAATTTAAAATATATTATTTAAATATAATTAAAAATTGAATATTATTTAATTCAATTATAAGCTGAGATACATATGAATAATTTTAAAAAATTGTACACGTGACTCTAACACACCCTCCCATCTGCTTCATTCTTTAATGCCGCGACTTTTTAATGAACCGAAAAAAAATAACACTTGTTGGAATAACATGATCAGCCTATATATTAGGTACTTTATTAATATCCCACCCCTATTTGAGTCTCAGATTAATTTTCCTTTTTCAATATCATCATTTTTTCCTTCAAACATTACAGGTAAAAGGCAAGTATTAGTAAGGAAAAGATAAATGACAACCGCAAAAATCGGCCTAACAGCAAAATTTAACATTTATAAAGAAGATTTGACCGTTCCAAGAAAGGAATAATAAAAAGGAAAATTAATCTGAGACTCAAATATGGAGGGGGCGGAAATTAATAAAGTACCCTATATTACATAGTCGGCGCATATAAAGGCTTGAAGCATTTGACAATAATAACAAAAATAAGGCGCATGCACTACTTTTACTTATCCATTCGATCCATTTTTCTCAATTAAAAATTATGTTTTCAAGTTGAGGTGTTTTGAAAGCAATGATTCCATCCTAAATTCCTTCTTTAGTGGTGTATTTTAGGCATGTCACTGGTTGAGAATATTCGGGTCGGGAAACGTTCGGGTTTCTAAGTATCAAGTGACAACGCTGTTGTTTTTTATGTTCGTTCTTTGTTATGCCTCTGATTATATGAAGTGAAGAATAAAGAAAAGGAAGCGAAGATCTGTGTAGAAATTCCATCGTTCAACATTTAAGCGTGACATCTTTGCGGCTCCCCAAAACCGACCTCTAGTCGCAAGCTGCTTTGCGAAGAAAAAAGAATTCGAAAGGGGAGACAAAATCGCTAGCGACTTTTCTATCTCTATTATGTACCTTTTTTGTCGCAAGACAGCACGTTTTTTATGTGAACTTAGCATAAGCGAATTCATTTTGTATAAAAATTGAAAAAAATTTTACCAAAAAAGAGAACCCAAATTTGGAAAACAAAAAGTCAAAGCAAAACAATAAAGCTCCAAAACAAGTAACCGATACAATACCAAATGAAGACCAAACACACAAAAATTGCGAAAAAATTTTTTCTGGCTAAATTTAAATTATAAATGAATGAGTTTAAAAATTAAATAAATAAAATAAACGACTATTAAAAATCGTCAATGCTAAATTAAAATTAAAAATTTTTTAAAAATTATATTTTAATTCAAAAATGGTTTGATTAAAAATTTGAAAAACTAAAAAAAAATTTTTTCTGTCATTTCCCAATTCTTTGAACATTCCATTCAGCCTGGCAAAGAGGACAACGATTATTTTGTTTAACCCAAAGAGACATACAACCTGTAAAAAATATTTTTAATTTAAGAAAAATATTTAAAAAATTTTCTGAATTTTTTTGTTGGAAAATTTTCAGAAAATTACAAAATTATGCAAATCTCGAAAATTTTTCAATTCTTTTGTATTCAAAAAACAATAAAAATAATAAAAAATAAAATAAAAATTCAAGCAAAAATTTAAAAAAAAATTCGAAGATATTCGATAATTTCCTGAGGATTTTTAAATTTTTTTGACAGATTTTAAACTTTTAAATATCTTTTAAAAAATCCAAAATACCCACACAAATGAAAACAGTGATTACATTCGCCCCATATTACAACACATTCTTGTGCTTTTGATTCGGACTGGCATCGAAGACAGGCCTCTGAAGAAAAAATATTTTTAAAAAATTTCCTGAATTTATTTTTGTACTATCGCATTATTAGCCCACAATTTTCTATTCCTTTTAGTTATAAGTCAGATTTGTAGAGCCTACAATGACTGAAGCCGGGTTTCATACTTAAAACATCTGAAGCCGTGAATTCTTTAAAGGTTAGTTCCGAAACCCCTATCAGGGCCTGATCCAGGTTCGAATTCTAGTGAAAAAAGTCCGGCCCTAGTTATAAGGAAATTAGAAATATGGGCCAGTCGCTACCTGCGACATTGGATTTTGAATCGGCCCGCTCGATCTTTTTCGAGCCAAAACTCGATGATAACCACCTGCCTATAATACGGGGCCACCAACCCTACCAATAATGTGATAGTACTTAACTTTAAAATTACCCATTAAATGAACTCGACAAATTGCACAAGTATCACATTCTACATCCCATGCCCATGTAGATATTAAATTCCAACGTTTTAAAGTAAACGGTTTTTTGGGTTGTTGACTAGTTTTATTGGAAGAAGGGGATTTTGATTCTTCCGTAATTTCCATTTTTGTTGTTTTAAAAAATTAATTTTTAAAAGGAAAATTTAAAAAAGAAAGAAATTAAATGTATATGTTCAGTCGAACCTCTTTTTTTCAGAAACCTCCCTCCTGGAACAGAAAATGTATTTTATAATGGGAGGGGGAGGCTTTAAAGCTAGTTGGTAGGAAGAAGGGCCCCAAAGTACTGGCCATCCAAATTCGAAGAGTAATTGTTAAATTGAGAACACTCACACCCATTAACTAGCCATACAAAGTTCATAAAACGTATCCTAAATTTAGGTTTATCCTATTAGCGAGGTTCAACTGTATTAAGCAATAAAAATAAATGCATTTGAAATTTAAAAGGAAAAAATAAACAAAATTTTATTCTTGGAAAGGAGAAGCTCAACAAAGAAATTTTTTAAAAAATCAGATCATTTTTAATAGCAAAAAAATAACCGGTGATTTTAATTATTATTTAATAAACACCTGATTTAGGGAAGTTTAAGAAAGAAAAAAAAATATTTTTGAAGTGGTCAGGAACTTTGAATTATTTTTTGAATTTAATATTTTCGGAAAAAAATTTTTTTCTAGAAAATTTCGAAAAAAAAAAATTGATTAAAAAAATTCAAAAATTAATTCAGAACATTAATCCAGACCAAAATACACAGAAAAATAAATGCCCACGGATAGGGTTGTCGGGTTTACCACATTCTTATATAATTGCAAAAAGAAGCAAAAGAACGAAAATAAAAAAATTTTTTTGGTTGTCCATTTCGGTTGTGGGTTTTTGGTTCGAGTTGAAACTAGGATTCGAGCTCCGTTCCCTCTGGAGGAGGGAGGAATTCTCCTTCATCCAAGAGTTAACTCTCATGGGTTCCTTCGTCCTCACTCCCCGACCGTTAATTCCCGTGAAATCGATCCACATTTCCCGTAATATCGAAAAAATAGTTGAACTCGACAACTCTACCCAAGAAAAAATTTAGAAAATAAATTTCAAAACAAAAGAACGAAAACAAAAAGACAAAAAACAATAAGAGTCAAAAAGAATTTACCTACCTATTTTTTAAAAAAATACAATCATTACTTAAATTAATTCGGCTTTTTAAAGTTTCCTAGAATTTACAAAATCAAGTGCCCGAAAATAAATTATAGTAAAGAAAAATTACTTATAAAAATAATTGTATTTTTTAAAAAAAAAGCTCTTTATTTTTAGAAATTAATTTTTTTAATTAAAAAAAAGCCTAACAATTCAAAACTGAATTAAAAAAATACCACCTTATTTTTGCATCAAATCAATAACAGCATCAACAATGTCTGTACTGTGACATGAACCCTATAAAAAATCCGAATTAAATGAGAAAAAACTGTCCAAAAATTTTTTTATCAGCAATTCATTTATTTTTGGGCGTTTCAAAAAATTTATATTGGAGGCATAAAATACTCAAATTTTTCAAGAATTTTTTCAAAAAAAAAATTTGCGAACAAAAAAAACTTGCGGACAAAAAAAGACTTGCGGACTTTTTACAAAAAATAACTGAAAGGGCCCCGAAAATTTAGCCCGATAGAAAAAATTAAGAAATAACAAACTCCAATATCCGGCGTGTGTAATTTCCGTTCAGTAAGCGCAATAAAAAGAGCATCAGACATTTTATCGGCATAACTATCCAACTTAAAAAAAATTTTTTTAATAAATAAAAAATAAAATTAAAAAAAAATAAACCCCCAAATAACGAAGCATATCAATTGCTGCACGAATAAAAGCTGTTGGATTAGCCAAATCTTTTCCAGTTAGAGAGGTGCCTGTATTTCTAGTTCCCTATTTTTTGTAAGAAAAAAATAATTTTAAAATTTAAGCAAAAATGAGGAATTATTAGGAGGATGTTTTTTTGCGGATAAAAAAATGCGGACGGTTTTTTGCGGACTTTTCATTATTACTTCCGGGCTTTCCTTTAACAAATAAATATATAAAGGCTGTGAATCAACAAAAAATTTTTATTCAGTTAAAGAAAAAGCTTCCAGCCAGGGATGGACGCCCCCGCACTTTTTTTCAAACCGAAAAAATTTTTTTTAGAAAATCTGATGATCCGAAACCTCGAAATACTCCATGGAAATATTTTCATAAAAGGAAAATTTTTGATTTTTGACGTTCCAAAAATTCACAAGGGTGAAGTCTGGAAGAACCCAAAACTCATTCAAACCCTCCGAATTAAACACCCCCCCCCCCAAAAGAATTAAACAAAAAAAAATTAATTTTTCCCAAACCGTTTCAAACACAGCATATTCTTCTCCAATATTCATACCGGGAACAAGTCCAGGACCTCCTACCAATCCACAAGCAATATTTGAAATTATATTTCCATATAAATTAGGCATAAGTAAAATTGCATTATTAAATTGTTGTGGACGACTAACCAATTGCATACAGGCATTATCGACTTAAAGAAATTTTTTTTAGTACCTCTAATACATTAGAAAAAATAAACCCTTTATATAAACAGAGCCGAAAAGGATCCATTCGGCTTTTCTAGAATAATCCGGTTCAAAAATAATTCGGGAATAGCAAAGAAACCTAGGATATGGAACCTGGACTCCAAAAAATAAGCGGGGTATATAAAATAAAAATATTAGGTTTTGGTTGCCCAAAAGGACATAGCAATGAGTTTTAAGTTTTGGAAAATTTTTCATGGTCCTATTCCCTTCAAAAAATTATTTGTACTTTGTTCACCCCAAAATAAATAGGGATATTCAAACATCTTGTCAGAACAGGGAAGCGGTAGGGACTGAGACTTTTCGATTAGAAATCCAAATCCAAAAGAAGGTTAAAACTCGACCCGGCTTACTTCTCAATTTACCCAATCCTTAACCCAGAGTAATGAAACAATTTTATTTGTTTCAAAGCCAAAAAAGGAAAGGAAATTTTGGAAGAAATGAAAAAAAAGGGGAAAATTAAGTCCAAAATTTAAAAAAAGTCAAAAAATCAAAACCTATTAGCGAATCAAAACGCAATCCTTTCGATTTATATTCAGTATCACAAATTTCTTTAGCCACTTTCAAAAATAAACCATCTCCCAATTTTTGAATGTTTGCCTTGTGTATAACAATAATATTTGGTCGATTATTCAAAACAGCATAATCATATGCATAACGAGCTATTCTTTCAATTCCATGGCGTGTCACAATCTTTAAATTAAGAAAAAAAAAGAAAATTTAAAAGAGATGACATTTTATCCCATAATGTCCCCAGACCCGCAGGTAGCTCAGATCCAGTCTCATAGGATTCCCACAAGGTTGAATAATCCAAAAGCCCCCATTGAACTTAGCAAAATACAAAGGCAAAAATAGAAGATGGGTCAGAGAATTCCAGAGGAAAAAATTGGAGGCCCTAGAATCCAAAAGTTTCCCAAAAAGGCCCGAAAAAATCAAAAAAGACCCCAATAAAACCTTAAACCCCTCCAAACCCCCCAAAATTAAAAAAAACCTTCAAACTCTCAACAATTCCATTCACCGATTCATGTTCAAGTCCACTATATTCCCCTTCAGTATTTTCTCTAATCAAAACCAAATCAAGATCTTTATGACGAGAATGAATGGTTGGGACAGAAACACAATGAAGCACATTAGCATATCTTAAAAAAATTTTTTTGAAATTTTTGAAAAAAATTTTTTCTTACAAATCAAGACGACGACGAAGTTCCATATTTCTCGATTTAAAATCTGGATTGTCAAACTTTGTTTCAATATTTCCCTATAAATTTAGAGTGAATAAAAATTTAATACAAAAGGACCTCATTTACAGGGGAAGGTCCGAGCTAAAAACGATCGAGACCGGGCTCATTCGATAGAGAATGTGCCCTTTCTAGCAAGGATTTTGAACCGTTTTTGCCCTTTTTAGATCTGGCCTTCCAAAGTCCTTACTAGAAAGGGCATATTCTCTATCGAATGAGCCCAGTCTCGACCATTTTTAGCTTGGACACCTTTCAACCTCCCGTGTTAAGTATAATACTCGTTTGAACGAGGAAATGCCTTATAATGTCGTTCCCAGTAGGTGAAGGAGGGGGTCACGAAAACTGTCATTTTTAGAGGAGAAAGGTCCGCAATATTTCCAGTTAATTAAAAATAGAAACTGTTAACTTGCAGATATAACTTGCGGCCTTAAAGAGTCCTCATGTTTTATAATTATTAGAAAAAGTCCGTGAACTTGCGGACAAAACATGCAGATTAACTTTCATTGAGACCTTATGAGGTAATCAACCAACTCACCAAAGTCTTTAACTAAATAATATAAAAAGAAGAAACCTTCAAAGCCGCTCCAGTTTTATGTATTGCGTTAACCACTTTTTCCAATTCCTCATCTAGTGGGTCTTTCGAATTTAATTCAACATCATTAAAATCAACAGGAATGTTTGAGGAAGAAAATATACGTTTAACATGAGCAAGCATCTTTAAAAAACGAGAAAAAAATTATTGAAAAGGAGAGAAACTTGCGCATAAAACTTGCGGATTGCAGAGATGTTACGGGTTGAAAAAAAGTGGGAGGGTTAAGGGTTAGGATCGTGTTACTGCGTTCACAATCACAGTTCCCTATGACTTTTTTTTGCGGATTTTCCCTCTTGCGGAATATTGTAATTTTTGCGGACTATTACAAATTTTGCGGACTATTTCTGAGACCATGAAACTAGAAGGGTTCAAGTACTCAGAACGGTTCTCAGAACCGATAGATCCCCCGAATCCGACAACCCTTTAACCCTTTATAAAATAAACCCGTTTTTGAGACAATTTTTGCAGAGTTTTTGAGACAATTTTGCCCCCATTTGCGGACTATTTTCAATATTGCGGACATTCTATAAATCTGCAAAATGTCTAAAGCTTTGTGGAATGTTTTTGAACCCATGACACTAGAAGAGTTCCTAGAATCCAGAGGGTCACGGAAATACAGAAAAAGACAACCCGAATCCGATAAACATTTAACCCTTTACAAACTGAACCAGAGAAAGTCCGCAAAAAATTCAAGTTCGCCCCCTCCATTTTCTTTCCTCAAAGTATTAAAAAATGGGCAATAAGTCTCCTAGGCTATAGAACTCGTCGATCTGTGGCGGATGTCACTAAAATCAACCCACGGTCTTAACTCACTTTGAGGAAGGAAAAAGGAGGGGAGGGGGACAGCTTGAATTTTACCGAAAGTCCGCAAAAATTTTAACAAAATCCGCAAAAATAAAAAAAATTAACCTCAGGTCCAATTCCATCACCTGGCAAAGCTGTCACAGTGTAACGATTATTGCTTTTGGAGAGAATAACCTTTAAATTTCAAATTTAATTTAGAGAAATTTTAATTTAAACCTCATCGTTCAATTTGGTTTTAGGCAAAATATGGGGAGTCAAAGCAGACTTGAAACGACAAAAATCTAATAAAGTTGTACGGGACTGTCGAAAAATAAAAGTTGAAGAGAACATTTTAAAGCTAGAAAATGAATAAAGAAAACATTTTCAGTTGAAAGGATTTTGGGTTAATTTGCTTTTGCGGACATTTTTTTATTTTGCGGACTTTTTAATTGATTTTGTCTTGCGGACTACTTTTGCTGCCTTTTTATTCAGGCTGTTTTGCGGACTTATTTTCGCGGACATTTTTTGCGGATTTTGCTTTTGCAAACTATTTTTACTTTTTCGAACTTAAATTATTAAGAATTTGCGGATTGATGATTTAAAAATTTTTTTCACAAATATGGATCCTTTTTGCCAAAAAAGTAACAAGAACGAACTAACAAAAAAGAGAAATAGAGAGAAAAATCCGCAAAAAATTATCCGCAAAAGCGAGCCAAAAATTTTTTACAAGTGCAGTAAAAATGCATAGAGAACATAAATCAATAAATGCAAAAGGATTTAACTCTCTGCAAAGGTTGACGGGTTTTTTTCTAACAAGAAAAATCCCAAAACCTGCCTCACGAAAAAAATGAGAAAAAATTTAACAAAATGCCAAGTTTACGGAAAAATAATGAAAAAGCCATTTAGTCGCGAACTTTGAGTTTTGGCGTTCTGCCCGATTAAATCCAACAATTTTTTTTGTAGGAAACAAGTGTTGAGCCGAAGAGTGTGCTGCGCGAAAGGGTCTCGTATAGGCGAGTGGATTCTCGTATCTCGTACCCCTCTATCCCGGTGTCCGATTTTCAGTGACGAACTGTATTACTGGAATTTGGGATTAAGCCCGCGCGATTCCACCGGTTCGATCATTTGGATCAGTCACAATACGTCATCCCGGGAATTTTTTCTCGATGTACGGTATTTTTAATTACCAGTAGATTGTTTACGGCGCGGAAAATAGAAGAGATCTGGCAAAATCCAAAAATCTTAAAATTTTTGTGTGCGGCGCTAAAAAATATATCCAGGTCGATATTGAAGGATTAGGTGGTTTTTGACAGAGTTATTAGGGATTTGATTGAATTAAAAGAAAAATCGATGACTATGGATGGATTTATGATATCAGGGATTTGGGGAAGCCTTTCGGCAGAGCAACTGAATTTGATAGACCAAGCCTCTACAAAGGCCGTAGGCTCGATTCAAATTGGTGTCTACAATCTTTTAAACACGTATTGTACTAGAAAAGATTTAGGTGAGATATCAAGGAATCCCCACGATACATCTTATCCTTCGATAACCTTCAAAATCCTCCTTAATCCCCGATATCCTTCCATTGCTTTAACTCTATGATATTCCAAATCTTCTTAATCCTTCGATATTCCTACAAATCGTCTTTAGTCTTCAGATATTTCTCTAAATTCTCTTATATCCCACTTAATCCTCCGACATCCCTTATACTATCCACCGATATATTGAAACTCGAAAAACGAAATTTCGGTGTATCCTTGTTAAAAAATCAAAAAATAACATTCCTCCTTTTATTTCAATCAAAGCATGACAATTTAAATTAAATATATCAATTTTCGTTTAATTTTTATTATCTTTCATTAAATCGCACACCCACATGGAAAACTGTAAATTGTGTAAATCAACCGAAAATCACCCGAATAGATTTAAGAACCGTTGGAAAATACTTTTATCCTCTTCTTTCACTTGTGTTTTTTCACTAAAAATGAAATATTATTTAATAATAAAATGAATTTTTATATTTAAGAATTGCCTTATTTAAAATTTTTAAATGAGGCGTTTTATTGGTCTTATTTAAAATTTATTAAATTCAAATAGGTAACACTTTAATCCCAAAATTCAATGGCAATCCTTAAGATCACTGGTCACGAGAATTTTTTCTAAGCGTAATTATAAGGAAGATGAAATTTTTGGGCACTGGTCTAGTTTATGCGTCCAATGAAAAGTTTATGAGTCCAATCAACAAAAAATTGGATTATTCTTAGTATTGCAAAGTTGGGGTATGGTTCCAAAGCATTTCCTCATGTTCGGGACCTACGCCCACTGGATCTGGGACCATTCCTTGCCCTATCCCTCGAAATTTCGGTAAGATATACTCAATTTTTAAAAATTTCGAAAAAACAATTATAACTTACCGAAATTTCGAGGGATAGGGCAAGGAATGGTCCCAGACCCAGTGGGCGTAGGTCCCGATCATGAAGAAATGCTTTGGAACCATACCACAACTTTGCAATACTAAGAAAAATCCAATAATTTTTTATTGGACTCATAAAGTTTCATTGGACGCATAAACTAGACCAGCGCCAATTTTTGTTCAAAAATGTAAAATTCGAAGAATTAAATTTTACTTGGTTAGGCTTGCTCCAACGTCAATTTTATGTCCATGTTTATTTTTGTTTGATTTCAAAATTCTAAGAGCTCTCTCCCTACATTCCTCTGGTAATTGTAAACCAAAAGGGATACATTCAACTTTACTCACGTCTTTTAACCACTGACAGTGTCTAGAAACACGAACAAAAGAATCTAAAAAAAAAGAAAGTTTAGGAAAAAATTTTAATTAAAAATATTCCTTTCCTAAAATTAAAAACTAATCTTCAAATCTCCGCTCTTTCTTAGAAATATTAGTCAAAGGTTATATTAATAACTATAAGTTTTACCAGGGTATTCGTCTTTATTAAGTGCTTGTTGCGTTAAATTTTTGTCGGCTGGTGCACTGGCAGTAGAAGAAATCCCCACTAAAAAAGCTCTGCTGTTCTCATAGTGCACCAGGGGCCCACCACTATCACCTTTCGAGATGCCAGCATCCTTTCTGCCGGCACAAATATCATAATTTTCATTCGATGGTGTTCCCAATCTAAAAAATATTTTTACTCTTGTCATGGTCACGTTTCCAATCAATCATATGCGTGAAATGAAAAGTTTATGCGTCCAATCAAATTTATAAAATCTAACCAATCGCGATACCTGTTTCTAAATTTTATTAATATAAAATCTATGGGAATAGAAAGCTCACTCACCCAGAATTATGGTATAGACGCAAGACACCGGACAATAGGTTCTAACTTGCGTAATCATGTAATCGCGTTAGATTGGATTGGAACAAACGTTTTATTTGACGCATAAAAATTTTTTGACGCATAAACTCTTCATCTCATTTAATAATCTCAGTATTTTGGGAGCAGGCCATCTTACCGCGAGCCCAACATACCGCAGAGCTATAACTTCGTTCATAGTTGTCGAATCCGGGACGCCCTGGTATGGTTCGATTCAGCTCTTCGAGGCGCATCGAACCATACCAGGGCGTCCCGGATAGGACAATTCTGAACGAAGTTATAGCTCTGTGGTAAGTTGGGCTCGCGGTAAGTTGGGGTGTACCCCAGTATTTTTCAATAAAATTTGATAAACTTACGTATGACAAAGTTCTGGAGATGAAAAAGATAGTTGAACGGTGTGCAGTTGGCCGCTGAAATGAAGTTTATCGCCAACAGCAGGCGGTCGGTCATTGAGCAAACCTTTAAAATAATTATACATAAAGTACCAATTATAGAAGGATAATGTGCACAACAGGGGTGCATCTCGACTCGTGAAATCTCGTTTTTTTTTGAGGTCTTGTATCTCGTTCTCGTATTTTTCTGAGAATCTCGTATCTCGTAAATCTCGTGTCTCGTATTTTGTGGCACGAGTTGCACCCCTGATGAACAACTAACCTAAACTATATTAAGTGATAACCGATAATACCTCCTAACTATAATGAAAATCATAACCAGAATAAAAAGCTTATAAAAAATTTCAGAACTTACTTCGGCTTTTTCCGAAACCCGAAAAATAGACAGGGTTGCCAAAGGTCTCATTAAAGTTATTGGGAATGCATATCGGTCTAGTATTTAAACTGATGTTGAGTTCGTTATACAACTATAAATAAAGAATATCAAATTAAAAATTAAGGTAACCTACTTCAATAAGTGCAAGGTCGGAAAATGAGCGTGTATTATTTGAATTATTTTTTGTTTTATAATAACGAGAGAGCCGGCTGATTTTCTTTACTTGCGACGCATGTCCAGTACTTGCGTTGTCTAAATTTGAAATTCCGGTAAATATGGTAATCTCGTTTGGACGAAAATCACTGAAAATATAGTTTTAGATAAACTAAACTGTAAAGAACAATGATAATTTATGAATCCTAAAGAGGAATAAAATAAAATACTTACACTAATTCGCCCTCTTCTGGACCGATAAAGCAATTGTTATCTGGTTTAATGGCATATTGAATGCAGTGGGCAGCAGATAACAGGAAATTTTTACTTATTATCACAGCGGTACATTTTGTATTTATTTGACACTCTGAAACCGTGCCGACCAGGAGGGCAACAAAAGGTGTCAGGTTGATGTTTGTTGGGGTCCCACCGTACGCCTTAATTATAATTCCACTTTAGTTTAAAAATAAAAAATTTAAAACATGCCCTAAAAGAAACAGTTGATTTCGGAAACAATTCGGGGGCCACACCACACTGCTTAAGACAGCTGGAAAAAATAGCTTCATCATCTTTGATATTCTTTTCACTGAAATTGTGATTGATAAGGTAAATTCTTATTTCAATTGTAAAGCTTATAGCTATTTAATTCTTAAATATATGCAGTAGACGACGTGGGATAACACATCAGTCGGGTATACTGAAGATTCCGGTTCGCCCCAGTTACCGAATAACCTTTGCACTAGCTGAAGGAGTAATAGCTATAGCCCAGCTCTTCTCTGCCCCTGAAAATCTCATCCTCTGTCAGCGACAGAATTCACCTAAATTCACATCTATTATTCATCTCAGACATAACTAGAGACCGGAATTTCGTACTGAAATACCGAAAAATACCGATACCGATAAATACCGATAAAATTCAAAATTTTACCGTACCGTATTACCGACTGTAATACCGATAAATACCGAAAATACCGATACATTTTCATCGTTACCGAATTACGGTACGGAAAAAAATTTATCGTTCGGCATTCCGTACTGTACTACCGATACGAATATCGATAAATACCGAATAAATACCGGTCTCTAGACATAACATACATTATTTCCCCCAAAATTTTGAATTAATAAATTAAGAATTTTGATAGAATAAACAAAATTAACATACCATACTACCCCAGAAAGACTGCACAAAAAAAGAATTAATAATAATGACACAAATTTAACTTTCATTATTCAAATTTAATCAACGGAGGACAATTTTCAGACAATGCTAAATTAAAATGTAATAATTTTGATTTTTTACTTACTATTTAAATATAAATTTATTATACAAAAAATAACCTTTATAAAATTTAACCTTTTTAAAGGTTATATTTTTGTAAAAAATTTACAATGTTAATGTATTTGTGTAGAATTGTAACATTTATTTATTTATGCATGATTTAAGAGATAACATTTAATTATTACCCTATGTTAAAATAAAACGACCTTTAGTATTGCCTTATAGTGAAGGAAATGTTATTCAAGGTTATTCATAAATATTGAATCAAATTAAATTATATATTATTACATATTATCTTACTTATTTCAATAATGTAATTTTAATAAAGAAAAATTTAAATTTAAAGAGAAATTAAGAATCCCTGAAAATGTCTGCGGACGAGGAGACACCAAAAGAGCGAAAGTCGTTGAAGGACAAAAGATTAGGTTTAATCTCTAATAAAGAGTAGAGATAGGTATTTTCAAAAATACTGGATTTGGACTTAGGATATTAACCTGGACAGGATTCTTGATCTGAATCCAGGAAAATCCAGACTGGATCCAGATCGATCTCTAATATAGAGTAAAGCAGCTGGGCTATATCCATTACTCACTCAGTCAGTGAAAAGGGTTATTTGGCAGTTGTGCTAACCAGAATTTTCAGTTTACTGGACTGATGTGTTATCACGTAGTACACACAAATTTATTTGATTATGCTTTACAATATATTATCTCTAATAAGGATTTTTTTAATTTTTCAAAATTACTTATACATTGCTTCATCCGCAGCAGCATAAACATCCAACGTAGCCGTAGGTAAGGAGTTCTCTATATCTTTCCTTAAGGAAACATCAACACACATCAACTACTAAGGAAAAATAACCATCTTTAAAAAAGAAAAAAATGATTCGCCCCTTATTTGCGTATTTTTTCACGTATTTAAATAAATAAATAAATAGGGCCAGATTTTCTTTAAAATTTCTTCAATTGGAATCAGCATCAGGCTTTTGATTTGAATCAATTCTTTTTTTTTCTGGGATTGTAAAATTTATTTAAGTCAGATAATCTATTTACAAGGGTTCAATAATGCAAATTATTAGACTGCAAAAATAAAAGTGGTCTGATCTAACAGAAAGATAAGGAATAATTCTTAAGTCAGTTGAAACAAAATTATCAATTAGACTGACTTGTTTTTTGATTAATTTAACTAAACAAACTAATAATGAATTTAAACAATTATTAATCAATCAAAAAGGCTTTGGATTTGGGGATCTAAAAAAGTTAAGGCCGAATAAACATCAAAAATCACGATTACTCGCAATTATCCGGTTATAACTTTTTAGATCTGATCTAATGCACCCTTTTAGACAAAATAATCCACACATTTGGAGCTTTTGAATGGTATAATAATTATTCAAATCGGTTAAGAATCAAAAAAGTTATGGCCTAAAATAGGGCCTCGGGACTGGATACTGAAACGTCCCCCAAGATAAAAAGGCCATTTAATCGCAAGCCATTTAGTCGCGAAATCAGACGGTTTTCGGCACTGTCTTTAGGGATACAGTCCGGCGCGCGGCCAAAACGGCGCTTAGCCATAACTTGCTTCAAGATTTCCGAATCTTACCAAATTTAGTATTAAACGATTCCTCTCATCGAGCTAAAGAAAATGGTACCAAAATTGATAGGAGCCAGAAATTTTCCAGCAGGTTATGGCTTTGCGCCGTTATGGCCGCGCGCCTACTTGGGCGTGTCCCCGATTTAGTAAAACTTCGAGAATTTTACTAAACTTAATGCTGTCCTAAATTTTATTAATTAATAAGCAACTATCTTTCCCCTTTGTTTTTCAGAAAAAATAAAAAAATGAAACCAGGAGATTTATATTTACTCGCCTACAATATTTTACAATTTTTTGGGTAAATTTTAACAAATTAAAAAAATTTCAAAAAATTTTTTTTCATAGTTGGGGTTCTATTCTATTGAAAACTGTTCGCGGTCTAATGTCCAATTTAACTTTTCCAGAATTGTATGATTCTGTTGAGATGGAATTGAAAATATTTCAAACTGCTGCTATTCTGGAAGTTTGTTAAAAATTTTTTTAAATTTTTTGGAGGTGATATTCGAGACTCATTTTTTAGACGCTCAATATTAAATACACCACCCCCTATTTAAATTAGAATTGGTAATATTCAATTTCGTTCACCCCTCCTTTTTTCCTTCCTCAAAGTATTTCAAAATGGTCAGTCAATCTTAAGTTATAGAACTCGTCGAGCTGTGTCGAATGACACCAAAATTGAAAAAATCGGACCTGATTGGACCGAGATACAGACCCCTAAAAATTGAATAACCACAGGGGCGAAAAACCATAGGTACCAAAATTTATACAAATGATAGCTCATTCGAAAGAGCTCGTCGAGCTGAGTCGAATGACACCAAAATCAATATGATTGGACAAGATTTGACAAAGTTATGACATAAGTCGCCGACTCCGTTAGGTCTACTTCAGGTCATAACTTTGTCAAACCAAGTCCAATCATATTGATTTTGGTGTCATTCGACTCAGCTCGAAGAGCTCTTTCGAATGAGCTATCATTCGGATAAAATTTTTTTAGTCCAAAAAATCACCCCTGTGGTTGTTCAATTTTCAGGGGTCTGTATCTCGGCAAATCAGGTCCGATTTTTTCGATTTTGGTGTCATTCGACACAGCTCGACGAGTTCTAAAACTTAAGATTGACTGACCATTTTGTGATACTTTGAGGAAGGAAAAAAGGAGGGGGGGGGGGAACGAAATTGAATATTACCTTAAAATTATTTTTAATTTGGTGTTTAGGGACTAGGACGGCTTGGCGCGATTGTTTCGACGGGGTCGTCTTACCTTAGGGGTTGTTTTGGCGCGAGCCTGTATAACAGCTACTAATCGATTATCTGTAAAAATAAAATTCTGCAGCAATAATTCTCATATACCTATCTAAGTTCTCCAAAAATTTCAGAATTTTTGGTTTCGAATTTTTGAAATTTAGGAATTTTTGTTCATTTATTTCAGAAAGTATGGCCAGCAATTTCCCATTAACTACATACCCAGAAATGTCTTGTTTTTCGAAGTTTATCGACTGTAACTCCAAAAATAATTGATGAAAAATTCTGAAATTTCTAGACAAGTTAGTCAATGATGTTTAGGAAATTTTGTGAAAATTTTCATGAATTTAGGTTTCGGTTAGATGTCAGTCTCGAGTCGCGCGCCAAAACATACATGCGCCAAAACGACCCAAAAGGGTATAATTCCAGACCAAAAATTCGAAATTTAACCTCATTTTTTGGACACTTAACCCCATTTTTAGAAATAGTGAGGCTCGACTATTAAGCAAAAATTAAAAAGCAAAATAATTTTTACATCAACTTTAGATTTTTCATTGTATTTTTCGACTTGTCCGTTCTCCTGTCGGAACAACCACTACACAAGTAAAAAAATTTTTTTTAATTAAAAAATTTTTTCTACCACAAAAGGTCTTTTCACGAGTGACAGTTGTTTGGTTGATTCTTTACAAAGTGGCCTCGGTGATTATAAAAAAAATTTTTTAATTTCAAAAAAATTTTTTTACCTCAGTCTCGTGTTAGTATTGGTGTTCCAATGTTGTTAATTGCGTGGTCGATTACTGAAGTCATTAGATATTCGTTTTATGCTTTGAATTTGATTAATGCTGTTCCAAGTTTTCTTATTTGGATGCGGTAAATTTTAAAAAAAAAATATTTAAAAAATTTGAAGACTGTCCATTTTTGGTCAGGAAATGTCTCAATTAGAGTCGATATTTGGGTCATAACTTTTTTGATTCTTAACCGATTTAAATAATTTTTATATCAATCGAAAGCTCTGATTGTGAGGATTATTTTATATAACAGGATTGATTTGATCAGATCATCCCAGAAAATTTAAAGCCGAATAAATACCAAAAATCACGATTGCGCATTCTTCGGGTTATAACTTCTTTCAGAAGGATCTGATCAAATTAATTCTGCTAGATAAAATAGTTAACACATCAAGAACTTTTATGGATATAATTATTTAAATAGGTTAATAACCAATAAAGTTATGGTCAAAACATGACTTATGACCTCTAGATTGAAACGAGTTTTAGAGATATTTTGATGACTTTCAAAGTTAAACGATTAGTCCGAGTTATTATTATTGGGGGGGGGGGTCACCTTTTATCGGAGTACAATTTTAATTTCAAACTTCCTCTCTAGTGCCTAACTAAATTTAAAATTAATTAATTTTTAATTAATTAAATTAAATTTCTAAAGCTATACATTCTTCATTTTGCTTTACCCACTGGGTGCTGGAGGTGAATTGTTAACCATGTTTGCAGCTTTACCAGAAATTGGTGAACGCAAACATCTTACAATAGAAATGCCAAATGTTGTCAATTTTGCTTTTCATTTTTATTGGGCTGTTGTTTTGTTGGCTTTGACTTATATTCCATTGTTTCCACAGTTGTATGGGTGAGGGAAATTTTTTTAAATTTTTTGGAAAGGGTCGTTTTGGTGTCAGAAGAACAATTTTCGGAAAAAAATATTTTGATTACAGGCTTATTGTTAGATAGGAAATAGGATTGTGTGTTATTTCCGGTTAGACGCCCTTGCTAAATGGAAGTAGAAAGCTGAATAAAACGTGCTATTCCCAAATAAATACAGGAGGACTTCGCTTTTACACCACCTTACACAGAAAAAACTGAGTTTAGAGAGTATTTTTCATGGGGTTAGACATAGATTATCTACTACCTTTTAGCAGTTGTACAACTGGGATGTCTTGATAAGACTTATCTTCCCTGGTTTTGGGTTCTGAAAAATTCTTGGACACCTAATAAAAGAAGCAAATTAAGAGATTTTCAACGGTTAAGATTCCTTTGTATTGGTTAAGGGGCAAAGGAGTTTCTGACCATGTAAAAATAAATCAGCGGCACCAAAACGTCTTTTTATAATTTTACTTATAATTTTCACATTTATAGCTATATGTTTGTTCAAAGGAAAAAAGTTCTTGGCGGTACTGCTCAAAAATCAGAAAAGAAAGCTCAATAAAAAATTTATTAGATTTATTTATTTTATGAAAATTTAATCGTGGTGCTAGTTTTAGATAATTGACATTAAAATAAACATTAAATCATTTATAAAAATTTCTTATATAAAATACCGTATTTCTCTAAAATAGCACCCTCTAGAGTTCGATCGAAGAAAATAACCCCATGGGGCTATTTTAGAGAAAATACGGTAGTTAACTTTTAATATAAAAAATATTTTTTTACATTCACTTTAATAAAAAGTCCTGAGTTATATAAAGTTTCAGACAATAGTCTTTTTATAAGTTTATAATCCAATATAAGTTTGTAACCCAAAATTTGCTGGTTTTAAAATTTAATTTATTAAAGTGTTAGATGAAATTTTTAATTATTATCTATGCCCATACAATAATTTTCTAGTTTTATTGTTGAGAATTCTGATCACATTTCTCTCTACTCCTGAAATTTCACTATATAACACTCCAATATCAATTCCATCGCCATATATTGAATGAATTTCAGTTTTATATGTGTTGAACTAAGTTATTTAATTAATTATTTATTTCATTAGTAAAAAATAATAAAAATAATTATTATGTTATATTAAATATTGAATAATAATAACCTCAAGCTTCGGCGCATGAGAGGACCGGGCGCATTCCATCTGGACATCATATAGTACTCAGTAGCTAATGATGGAACTCCTTCGAAGGCTAGATACAATGATGGTGACCTCATTTCAATTATTTCAAAATAAGCTTTTGTTGCAAGGTTCTCAAAAATGAAATTAGGATCAATGACATTTTCCTCAAGATATTCTGATAAGATTTGAATCGAAGTCATTCTGTTCGGTTTATTTTCATTTGGATAATAAAAGGGCAGCCAAGCCATTCTGACTAATCCTGCAAATAATGTTTTATATTAAAGACAAATCAGAGCGGAATCTTCTTAAATCAAGTTTATATTGGTTATATAATGCCTAACATACGGTATTATACCAAGACAAGGACTTCTGGGGTCTATTTTTATAATTAAATTGTACCTAAATTTGAGTCATCGCAAGAGACATCAACAGAAGTTGTTATTTCTTGATTTAAATGTTGCATAATAGGTACTGTTCTTTTGAAGTTATCCGGCTTAAGGTGAATAAATTTTTCTTCAACCATAGATATTTTCTCAAGAATAATCTTAGAATTAAGAATGAATTAGTGTTGCGAAATGCTGACGGTTTGGCTTCAAATAAATTAAAAAATATCTTTCGAACATGACAGATTTATTTCACATAATTAAATAATCCCCAAAAAAGATAAAAAACGGTTTTGCAAGGGATCCAGAATATTAAATAAATATTCCCAACAATATTTCCAACTTGACATTCCATCTCCTCCTCTCGCCTACTATATTCCTTCACTCTATTCGAATTTTAATTTTTGAAAATCAATCGAGAAAGCGATGATTGCTATTCGACCTGTAAGAGGGAGTTGGGGAAATTTTCCCCAACGTGACACTCCATCTCCTCCTCTACACCAGATCTCATAACCCTTCATTTCTCTAAAAATTTGTATTTTTTAAACGAATCGCAAAGGCATTGATTATTGCTATTCGACTTTCATGAAAGAGACATAGCTATTAGAAATTTTTTTTTCATAATTATCCAGCATGGTGGATGTAGTGGAATTCTCTTCCCCTCTCCTTTGCCCTCCCCCTCCCTCCCTCCCTCCCTTCCTTCCTCCCTCCCTACCTTCACTCGGTCAACTTTATTAAATAAATAAAATCCAATATTAATCTTAACTTAAAAAAATAAATTCATTTAAAATTTATTAAATAAATATACATATAAGAGTCCCAACCTAGCCAATAAAATATTTTTTCTTAATTTATTTTAATTATTGTTTAATAAAATATTTTCTAATAAAAGCTTAAATAACAGGATAATAATCCAAGGAAACACACAATCCAAGGAAACACACACAATAAATAATAATCCAAGGAAACACACGAGGAATAGTCCAGATGTTGATCCAAATAAACGCCGAAGTGTGTCAGGAAGTGACACTGGGACTGGGACAGGAACAAGCAATCCAGACGCTACTACAAGTACAGGAAGGCCTAGTTCACAGGGTCCTCAACAAACAAATTTTTTTGGATTGGAAGAGAGTTTTGGCAGTCATCCCTTTCATAATCAACAAGAACGACAGCCTCCTACAAGTTTTGATTCTTCTTTCCCACCCTACGTTCACCAGAGCAATATGCCAAGTAATTCTACAGAGCCACTGTTCACACCACCCATAACATCATATGGCGCTTATGGAACATACCATCAAATCAACCCAACTTTCCAGGGAGATTACAATCAGAATCAATGGCCTGAAAGTAAGCTTAATAAAATAGATTGTTTGGAAAAATGGGAGGGTGGGGAGTGGTAACCTAAAAATGTCGTGATGTCGGTTTTGTGGAAAATATTTATAGGTATGTAGATAATTCTCTATTTTCGTGAACCAGGTAGCTTAGATCCGCTATATGAACATACATGAATAGACTATTTAGCAAAGTAATACATGTGATCAATTTTAGGTTCAGGACCAGGAGGTTCTGTATCAGAACACGGCAATCCAGGTGGTCAAGCCGATTATACTTCATTAAGTTATCCGCCATCATTTTCACCGTTGCCCTTTACTCCACAGAGTTTTTGGGGATATGAACATGATCATCCGACTCCATCATTTGGTGGAGAAGATTTGAACCAATGGCTTGAAGGTATGCTTATAAAAAGCAAATAAAACTTACAACATTAGCTATTATAAGTAAAATGTTTTAAAATCTTTATTTCATCCTTAAATTAACTCGATACTTTTCAATTATTCGGACAAGAAATGCTGGTTATATTTTAATCATTAGAGCTGTTTCGAAACAGAAAAATGTTCGAAAATCGAAAGAATATCGATATTTTGGGGGATATAAGGAAATTTGAGATCCCTCGATCCCAAACCCTCAACATCTCTCAAAATTCTTTTAACTATGTGGCGAAAATTTTGAGAAATTTTTTCAAAAATTCAAAAATAGATCGAAAGAAAAACCCTAGAAAATCGGAAATCAAAATTCCGAAAAAGCCTAAAGGCAAAAATCAACGTTTATATAATAATTAATCATTCCGTGGCAGAAACGAATTAAAAAATTAAGGTGAGCCTCAAATAGGGAGGGGATCTATTACTACCAATTACTACTGTATTTATTTATATTAAGAAATTCAATAAGAAGATCAAACATCAAAACAAGGCGAGGAAGCTGCTCCAAGGAGTCAGCCTGATCCAGGTAAACTTTGTAATAAAATAAAATTTATCAGGATTTATTCTTATCAAAGATATAAAGCCGAAGCAAAGGTCTCAAAAACAAACGGCGGAAAAAATAGTAAAAAAGCTAGGTTATACATCAAAACAAATTAGCTTTAAATATCTTACACGGGTACATCTTCGCGGATACTGTCATTTGTGTGAAAAACATAATTATGACGTTGAGGTAAGCTTTTAATAAAATTTATTGAGTCTAATTTTAAAATATTTTATCTTGTGCTATATTCGTATTAGAAATTGGGAAAATTTGAATAAAGCAAGAGAGGATGTTAGACCCCGAGTATCTAAATTCCCTCTGATTTTACATCAAAAATAAAATTCTAGCAAAATTAACTCAAATAAATTCAAAGCATGTATTTGTTTGTGTCAATAACTCTAGTGACCGCCAATTCTAACTACCTTAATTTTACTCAATTTCTTTGTGTCATATGTTATGACCGGAGTTGTTGAAGTAAACGAGAAGATGAAAGTATGATAACTACCTTTTGACTACCTTTCATTTATGGGATCTCGCCCATACACAACAATATTCTAATGAGACATTAATAGTGAATTTTAATTTTTGCTGTATATTGCACAAAAGCAGAGTTTCCGTCTTGGTTTGAAAACTTAAGGGATGGTTTATATTAGCATATAACTAATCAGACTTGATCAATCCAGTATAAAAGATAACTAGTTCCCTTCGTAATTCTTTCCTTTTTTATTTTGAAAGTAAAATATGTTTCTAAAGCAGAGATAATTACTAGTTTAAATATGGCAAGACTGCAACTTTTTTTTATTTATTTTTTTTATTCATTCTATTTTAGTTTACAGTCAACAATGATAAAGGAGTTGAAAATTGTATTGAGCAACATATTAACTCAGAGAATCATCAGAATGCGATTAGTTTAAAATTTCTATCAATTCAAAAATTAATTTCAAAAATTTAGAGAATGAAGATATCACAACCAAGGAAACTCAAACTAAACAACAACCCACAAAAGGTCATTTTAAATGTTTATAATTTAGTAAGGCAGCCGAACCCACACAGAAAATATCAAAAAAGCTTCCAAAAGGGCTGCCGACTTACGAAAGAGCTTCCGAAAAAAGAGTCTCCGAATTCATTTTATTACTCTTGAAAATAGCCTTGTGATCGAGATTGCCTCGTTCCGCTCTCCAATAGATATCCCAAAACTGATCGGTTAGAAATTTAAATTTATTTTTCCAAAATCACTTGATAATCTCTGAATATCACTTGTTAATCCAGGCGCAAGAAAGAAAATAGAACAAAAGCGAAAAGGTATAAATAATAGGATAAATGAGCTGGGCTATTCAAATGTGATTTACATAAAAAAAGCTAATGAAAATGTTGCTACCTGTTTTTGTGAATTATGCAATGAAGAGGTATGCTTTATAAATTTATTTTTAAATTTTTTAGAATTTACTCATGTCAATTTTAGTTCGAAGCAGACGATTATGATGTCATAGATACCCATATAAATGCATATCATAAAGGTAAAGATATTCTTTCATGTTTAAGCTATATTTAAATTAAATTTAATATAGATAAGGGAGAACATGAAGGACAGCACTTACATCATGATCTAGCAATTCAACTCTCTGGTCATGGAAGTCATCCAGAAAGTTATAATGTTGATCCCGTAAACTATACTTATGGTTCAGGAGGTCATGATTATGGTTCAGGAAGTTATCCAGGAGGAAGTAATGCCTATGCTCCAGGAAGTCTTGATTATGCTCCAGGAGGAAGTAATGTCTACGTTCCAGAAAGTCATGATTATGGTTCAGGAAGTTATCCAGGAGGAAGTAATGTCTATGCTCCAGGAAGTCTTGATTATGGTTCAGGAAGTCATCCAGGAGGAAGTAATGTCTATGCTCCAGGAAGTCTTGATTATAGTTCAGGAATTCCACAATTTGGCCCAGGAACACAAAGTGTCCCAGGAATTCAATATCATGACATTGATTATACTTGTAGGTTTAAAAATGGAAATACAACTGATTAAACTTCATAGTAGAATAAGCCTATTAAATTTTAACCTAAATATTTGTAAGCCTGCAGAAGATTGGTCCATAAAAATTAGTGTGCCGAACATGAGTTCAATTTTTATTTCGAACACGGACCCGGATTCGATCAAGTCAAATCCAAAACTTTAGGAAAAAATAATTAAACTAATTTAAAAATTTTTTTAGAATATTTCGGTACCAAAAAATTTCTTAGAGTGTTGGGAATGATATAAAAAAAAGAATTATAATTTTCATTGAAATTGAAGAAAGTTATGGCAAAAACAAAACGCGCGCTTAATTTGCCGACCCTGTATTTAAAAATAATATAGTAAAAAATAATATAATCAACATTACAATGTTCTTACACCCCTTAAATGAAGTTCTGGTGCTTAATTTGAGAAAGGAGTCATTATGTTTTATTGCTAGCGATCATTTAATATTAACTTTTTAAAATTGTCCGAATTGTATAATTTTGGTATCATTTGACCCATCTCAATAGACAAGTGAAAAGCTAGAAATTTTTTCGAATTTTAATCGTGAATTCGATCAAGTTGTATTTTGGCCGGGGTTTGAAATAAATAAATTCAAAGCTTAGTAAAATTTTCTAGGATTTAATTATTAATCATTAAAATAAATTTAAAAATTAAATAGCACTACAAGAGCAACATGAAACTTGATCTTGCTATACAGGCTTCTTTAAATGAAAATCTTCAAAATCAACCTTTGCCGGGTTTTCAAATTCGTGGTAGATTAGTTATAAAATGAATTATTTCTATTCCACATCTTTATTTAATTTATCACATAACGACTCTTAATTACTTTTAATTTTTCTCTCAAGATCCTATTATTTCAACCGTTATATGCTAAGGAACCAGTGTAAAGTGCCTTCCTTTTAGATTGTCTCACGTTGATATAAGGCTAATGGTCTTTAAAATACTTACAAGTGGTCATTGGGATTGTATTAAAAGGGAAGGTGAAACAGCCCCAGTAGCTTAGTCGGTAGACACCTTTATGAGGTGAACTAAACGGCTAGCAATAACTACCAGAGGGAAAAACATGTCCGGGCTCAAAGCCTGTTCGGTGATAAGCGTTTACTTCTACCTTACTTTAAAAACTAATTAAAATAAGATCAAGAATCTGCTCCATCCAATCCACCTCAGCAATCAACTTCACGCGACAACACAAAAGGAAAAGGGAAAGCTAAAACTCAACGAAAACATTGATTATGAAGGAAACATTGTACATATTACTAAAGGGGATTTTATTTACTAAAATGATTTTATTTGGGAAATTTATTTAAATTTTCAAATTGAAAAACTGTGGTTTACACTCTGATTTTTCTCTTATTTTTAAATGATAAATCTTGATGTAGCGTAACTTTTTATGTCGGATGATTACAACGGGTTCCGAAGCCTTTTGAGGATTAAACAACATATGTTTTTATTTATTTAAAAACAACAACGTGAGAGAATAATACCTAAGTAAACATATAGTATATATATGTTTACCTAAGTAAACATATATATAGTATTCTGTGTGCCAGCTAAAATATTTGTCATATAATCATTATAAATTTTTTTCTTAATGTAAATATTAGAGCCCAGACGGAGGGCTTGGTAGATATTTATCGATAAATGTCGAAAAATATCAAATATCGATAAATATCGAAAAAACAAATTTTCTCGGTAGATACCTATTTATCGGTAGATACCTATACGGTCGGAATTCGGATTTTTATCTTGTGAATTGCATTTTAAACTTTATTCAAAGTAAATAAATTATGATTACCTTTCAGGTATTCTTGTCCTTATCAAATTTTCATTATAATATTTGGTTTAAATAGAAAAAATGAAAGATTTTTTATGCTAACATAATGATAACCAACTATAAAAATTTTTTTACTAAACTCTTAATGAATCGGGTGAGGGCCAAAACAAGGAATGCCAAAACACGAAACAGACAAAACATGGAACGACAAAACAAGGAACGACCGTTCTGTCCGTTCCGTGTTATGGAAAAACCGTGTTTTGTCTGTTCCGTGTTTTGGTATAGTCCGTATTTTGTCTGTTCCGTGTTTTGCTTTTCCATGTTTTGTCCGACCGTGTTTTGTCGTTCCTTGTTTTGTCCGTTCCGTGTTTTAGCCCGACACGAATGAATCGATGTTTAAATGTTTTAGCTAAATTAATTCCCAAATAATATGGTTTTTCTTCTTTAGGTTTTCTTTAAGATTTTTCAATCTGAATCGGAATCAGGATCTTCATTCAAATCAATTTGTTTACCCTTCCATTTAGGACCATGTTCTTCACCATGTTCTATATTTTAATTATTTAATTATAGATGTAAAGTATTTTTAAAAGAAGTACCACGAATATTTATTCCTCCCATTTGTCGTCCTCCAATTGATTCTCTCATTGCTAGCTCAGTATCCCTTTCTAATTCTAAATTTTATTTTAAATGTAATTAAAATTTTTAAAAATAAAATAAATTTAATTACGATCTTCTAAATATTGTGGCATTCCATAACCAAATTGATAAGGGTTATCTGTTCCTGCATTATGTTTTGTATTCTGTAATTCATATTGTTGATTTTTCTTATTTTCTTCAAGCTTAGCTAAATTAAAATGATTTAGGTTAAACAGTTCAGTCTAGTCCTTATATTTTTCCCATTAATTTTTTATGAAATTAATTCTCTAATATTTTCAAATACTTTTTATGTTCACATAAGTTATTTCCCTTTATTGACAAATAACATTATTATTCCAATTTCCTACCTTTTTGAAAATTATACAGATGGTTTTTAGACTGAATGTGTTGTGTATATTGCCTTCTGTGTGCCAGCTAAAATATTTGTCATATAATCATTATAAATTTTTTTCTTAATGTAAATATTAGAGCCCAGACGGAGGGCTTGGTAGATATTTATCGAAAAAATATCGAATATCGAAAAATATCGAAAAAGTCAAAATTTACTCGGTCGATATTTTTTCGATAAATATCGAAAAAAATATCGAAAAATATCGATAACTATCGATAAAAAATCTTATCGGTCCGGGCTCTAGTAAATATACACTCTTTAATGTAAATGTACACTTCGCTATCCACATGTCCGCAAATGGATGCAAATTTTTCTTTCTGCGAAAGAGTGTCGCTCGCTCAATCTTCTCTGTTATAGTATGCTTTTGAGACATGGAAAGATGAGGAGAAAACAATTAAAAATAATATACTTAAGTAAATTTTAAAGAGATCAAATGCAAATACTTTTTTTTCACTATTAATTAATCATAAAGTTTAGCCCTTTCAACAGGTGATAGCGAACTTGACATTTAACAATTATAAAATACCTCTAAATCGCATATAGTGCATTTTGTTTTTTTACCATCAAAAATGAAATATTTTTTATTTTCGCTAATTAAATCAATTTTTGCTTGTTTTTCTTCATCATCTAGTTTATAAATTTAGCAATTATAAAATAAATAGATGTAAACGGCAGTGTTGTTTCGAAATAAAAAAATCTTCGAAAATCGGAAATCAAAAGAAATCCAAAAATATCGAAAATATTTTTTAAAATCTCGAGAATCGAAAGAAAAAAGCTTGAAGATCGAAAAAAAAAATAAAAAAAATTTGAAAATAATTTGTAGGTTTTATTATATTTTGTCTAAGTTGGTCTAGTCTTTGGTTGATTGGTGGTTGAGAGTAGAGTTGGAAAAGACGATACCGATACCGAGATTCTCGGACTTTAATCACTTATCATTAATTTATAATTTATTACTAGGGTAGCACGAGAGCGTTTAATTCGAGGTTTATTTTTCCCTGTTGCGGACTTTTCCCTCCTCTCTTCTCTTTTTGACCCGCCACAGGGAACAATAAACGAGGTTATTAAACGGTCTCGTGCTACTTTATTACCTTGAATAATTTGTTGTTTCGATTCAAAATCTTTGCAGATTATTTCCCAGTTATCATGATTTTCTTTAACTATTTCAATCAGTGCGGCGTTCTCGATTTCAGAATTAATCACTATAAAATAATTTAAAAAACTACAATTGTTGGTTTGTGGAAAACTCATTTGTGCATTTCAATATTTAACGTTAACTCAGAGATTTTAAAATTTCTCTTTGGCTCTTTTTATTATTTGTTTAAAAATTTCTTCAATGTTTGTCAAAACATAATTAAATTTAATTAGAAATAAATTAAATATAATATAAATTAGAGGTCGGCAAAATCGAGTTTGCGGGATCCCGCGGGATAAAACTTTTTTAAAAATTTTTGCGGGACGGGATCCCGCGGGATCCCGCAAATCGAAAAAAATGCGGGATTGCGGGACGGGATCCCGCGGGATAAATCCCGCGGGATCCCGCAAATCGAAAAAAATGCGGGATTGCGGGACGGGATCCCGCAAAATCCCGCGCGTGATCCCGTCACGCGCCGACCTCTAATATAAATTTAGGATAAAACCCTCAAATTTATCAAAAATAAAATTATTACTTTTGATTGATTCTTGATGGATGGCCCTCTTGAAATGGTGTTCGACATTTATGGATGCATTAAGCTAAACCATTTAAATATTTATTTTTATTTTTAAATTAAATTACTTTATATTTTTTAATTTTCATCATTTTACAAGCTTCGCAAATAAAATCAAAATCATCATTAATAGTTATATAATTATCTCGAGCTTTATTTTTAAATTTATTAAACCAATTACAAACAGTTTTCATATCTATTTGCTTTAACGAATTTTTATCAATTTCTAAAAATGAATTTAAATTTTAAAAATTTTGGATTTGTTTAATAATTTAGATAAAATGCAATTTTATTACAAAGTAAATGTCCATTTGATGTCCTACCTGTCGGCAAATAGAAGTGTTATGTCCGAGTGTATACGAAGTAGACGTGAATGCTTAACAGTTTATCCAAAAAGAAATACAATGTGTAGGCGAAGGGATAGAGTTGAACAGACGAAGCAGATCAGGGACTAGCCGGGCTAGTATGATCCAATTAGACTGACGCTTACAGTGGCTTCTATAGTAGTGTCACCACTACACAACAGGAAGTTGAAGAAAAAGTGCGCGAGGTCTTCCTAAAAAAGAGGAAGACCTCGGGCACTTAAGAGCGTGTGGAGAAAATGCGTATGCAGGACAACATTGACATTTACCGTAATAATTATGTGCGTGTTTCAGTGAAAAATTTTACCTCCGATGGAATTTTTATGAAAATCACTTTGTAGATGTCTTTCTATATCAGTTTTACCCATTGTATTTGTCTTAAATTTATAAAGATAAATAATTAAAATAAATTTAATTTTAACTCTGTAAGTCTTTCCTCCATTCATGTTAATGCATGCTTCACACTCAAAAAATTTTCCATTTGCAGAGACATTTATATATTTAAATCCCTCGGTATTTTCTCTTTTCCATTTTTGTAAAAGGTCTATTCTTTTTTGTAGCTGAGTCATCTCAAAATCTTAAAATTTAAATTAATTTATTTTTTCTATCTTTATAATTCTCCTGGACTAAAATTATGAATTTATTTTCATATAACTCGTTAGGATAGACCATATAGGTATTTTTAGGGACACGCCCACTTAGTCGCAGAGCCATAACTTGCTAAAAAATTTCTGGCCCTTATCAATTTTGGTACCAATCTCTTTAGCTCGATGAGAGGAATCGTTTAATACCAAATTTGGAAAGATTCGGAAATCTTAAAGCAAGTTATGGCTCTGCGACTAAGTGGCCGCGCGACTAAGTGGCCGCGCGACTAAGTGGGCCGTACCCGTATTTTTAATATGGACTGGAAAAATAGAACAAAAAAGAAAAATAAAAAACTGTAAACTAAATTCATTCTGTTACATACATACAGGGTGCGTAAAAAGTTCTTGCCCACACTCTTTTTGACATAAAAATTTAATCAAGTGAAATTTTGCCAAATGTGTGTTACTAGTAAATTAAAAAAGATTTTCAAAATTTACGGAAATACTAGCATCTAAACGTAAATGGAAATTGCCTACGATGGTCAAATTTTACTGTCTTTACGATCGTACTCTTTACGATCATACTATACATTTGGAAATAATGTTTTATATGTTTGAAGTTTATTCTAGATTATCTTTATCACTTAAAAATATGAATAAATATTTTATTATGTTTACGTGAAATATTGGTTGCTTCGTTAAAATTTAATTCAGATGCTTGAGTTTGCTGTTGCGGTAAGCTTGTAGAAAACGGATTAGCGCCATGAATTTGATTCAAATAAGCAAAATTTTGAGCAAATTCTAAGCCAAAAGGATTTATTCCCTGTAAGTATCCTACACTCGTTGCGGGTATACTTCCAGTTCCTTCAGCTTCACTTGTTCCTGTCCCGCTCGTTCCAACATCTCGAGGTTTGTAAGGATGGAAAGGATGTTTTGAGCTGCCTTGAGTTGAATCAAACAAAGCTAGAGTTAAGAATAAAGAAAGAAAAGAAATAATTAAAATCTTCATTGCTTCATTAATGAATAATTTTTATAATTTTGAAAATTAAAAAAGAAAAATTAAAGGAAAAAATTATAAAATAGGAAATATTAATAAATTATGATATTAATAAATTAAAATATTAATAAATTATGATATTAATAAATTAAAATATTAATAAATTATGATATTGATAAATTAAAATATTAATAAATTAAAATATTAATAAATTAAAATATTAATAAATTAAAATATTAATAAATTATGATATTAATAAATTAAAATATTAATAAATTTAAATTAAATAATTTTTTATAGAATAAATATTTATTAAAAAATATTTCATATGCAACGAATGAATATTAAGTTTAGAATTAAATTATTTGGGTTAGAATTCACTATATTTATTTAAAATTAGCTTGGGCAATAAAATAAATTTTCAGAAAATAAAAACACACATGATTATTTCAAAAGTATCAAATGCCCATACATATTCAAATATCTTGTTTAAGCATCCACGTTATTAAAAACTTAATCGACTAAAATTTTTAATATCCATAACTATGATAAGATTAGAGAAAAAATATAAAAAATGAATATCCCTTCTAAACTATATTAATCAATTGCCAAATTTTCAAAATTATCTAAAGTGCTTCCTCTATTTATATAAAAATCTTTGCCCAGCGTCCGTTTAATCTGTAAAATCCTATCTCTATAGTGCAATCGATAAAAGTTGTGATATTCAATGGTTGTAAATGAAAAAAAAACAAAACACAGCAAATTAAGCCGTGTCCGTGCAAAACTATTTTTATAAAGAACTACGCGGCTAAAAAGTTTTTAAAACAAGGGCCTCAGAAAAATGTTTTAATCGCAATTTTAAAATTGTTTGTTTTTGAATGTAAAATTTATATATTATTCGAAGCAACTCAGCAGTCCGATTCTAATGTCATAAAATCCAGGTACCCCCATTCTCGTTAAATAAATAGAAATAATTTTTCGAAAAACTTTATAAAATGGAAATATTCTTTCTATGATTTTTGAAAATTTTTTGAAAAAAACAATCATTTAAAGAATAATTTTTCAACGAAAAAAAATTTGTTTTTCTTTAAATAATTTTAAAAATCATTTCCTCAACTAAAATCAAATAAAAAATAAAATTAACTAAATTAAAATCAAACAATCATTTCTTCAAACTTCAAAATTTTTCAATTTGTTCTTCATCTTTTTTAAATAAATTTCCTATAAAAATATAATATTATATATAAGATTAATATTTAAAATATTACAAATCTATTCTTAATGAAATCGAGGGTCTTTTTGCTTTCCTTTGCCTTTTGGATCATTTGAAGATTGTTCTTGTACTTGTTGTTGAGGGTGTTCTTAATTAATTAAAATTAGAAAAATTTAATTAAATAATTAAAAAGCCTCGAATTATTGGTCCTTGATGTTGGAAATGAGGTTGAATATTTTGAGTGGACTCAAACATTGCTTGTTCCAATTGTCTTTGATATTCTTTATTTTTTATTAACAGATAATTTAAATATTGACAAGTTTTATTACCTTCTTCAGAAAGATTATGATGGAAAGAAAATTCAGGAGTAAAAGTAACAGGGCCAGTAAAAGTAACAGGTTGATAAAAATCTGAAGTTTGATCTCCATAGCCAGAAGGATAGCCATGTTCATAAAAATCGGAAGCCTCATAAGCATATTCTTTTGATTAAATTTAATTTAACAATAAATAAACAAATTACCAGGATAAGGAAGACTTTCTGGAAGTGGAGCTAATTCAGCTTCTTGTTTATTTTTATTTTCCTCAGGTTTGGCTTAATTAAAACAAAGATTCGTCTTTTAATAATTTTTAAAAATTTTTACATATTTTAACTTAACAAGTATCCAATATATTTCAAGTTCTTACTTTTCTTGAAGTTTTCCTGGTGTTTTTTATTTTGAATGTGTCTTAAAACATGACTAGCCCTTTTTAGAGAAATCTGAAATATTTTTATTAAAAATTTATTAAAACAAAAACCTCCGAATTGCATAAGGTGCATTTTAATGTATCACCGATAGAAACGATATAATTTTTATTTTCACTAATTAAATCATTTTTTTGTTTTTCTACATCAACTGATTATTTAATTTTAAAATTAAAATAATATATACCATAAATCCTCTAAAATAGTTCCCGGGGGTTATTTTTTCGATCGACCTCCAGAGGGGAACTATTTTAGAGGGGGGGGGGGGGGGATTTTAGAGGAGTGGGGGGGGGGGGGGGGTTATTTTTTAGGGGGGGGGGGTTGTTTTTGAGGAGGGGGGGGGTTATTTTATAGGGGGAGGGGGTTATTTTAGAGGAAGGGGGGGGGGGTATTTTAGGGGAGGGGGTTATTTTAGAGGAAATACGGTATATAAAAACGTTACTATTCTCAAATTTACGATGCTTGTCTGTTTTGAGATGAGCATCAATTCTACTTTTTATGTAGGGCTTTAACTTAAATATGAGCAAATATTAATATATTCAATCATCAAAAATTTACTTTAGCACCACATATTTTACAAATGAGTTTATTTGTATTTTCTTCAATGTCAAAATTGTTTTGATGGCCAATTTCATTTAACCATTTTTCCAAATCAGTTATACGTTCTATATATTTATATAAAAATTTATTTTAATCCTAATTATTTATGTAAATCTAAACCAGTGTTTCGATATCTACCGAGTTTTCCTCATTTTGTGGTTTTTTATACGTCAATGACGATTATTTATAGAAATGCGGATTCGCAGATTTTTGTGGTCTTTTGAAGATTATGAGGAATTTTTATATTTTATTTTAGTTTCTAGGATAAAATTCAATTATTTTTCAGCTAAGACCTTTTCAAATTTTCAAATGTTTCGCCTGCGGTAATATATTAGGGTGTAACATAAATAATTAGCCCCCCTTGAGTAAAGTTAAATAAATATTTATTAAAATTCAATTAAATGTTTCCAGACTTCGAATTATATTTTTTTATAATCCTAAGAGAGTTGCCTATTTTCTGGCAAAAAATCAGAATCCTAGGATCAAGTTGGCAGGAGTTAGAGATGAAATACTAAAACTTGTATTTTTGAAACAAGGCAACTTCTTTTTAATTTTTCTCTGAAAAATTGATGACTAGAATGAAAATTTAAATAGATTCTGATAGAGCAGAATCTGATGAATACAATAATATAAGAAACTCCCTTGGAAAACAACTGGCTGATTTTTTAGAGGGTCGCATTTGTGTAATAGGGGCTAACATTATGCTTTTTTAGGATAACCCTCGCGCGAAAATGCCTAGCGAGGCTAGGCGATCAGATTTTTTGATGGGCTCGATCTATATGGGAACAATACTATTTGGGGGTAATAGTTTAACCAGTTTAAACTAATTTCCAATGATTATTGAAAAAATATGACAAAAAAATTAAATAGATTGGAGATCTAAACATTGAGATATAAATTTTTACACTTACATGGTTTAAGGGGGGCTAATTATTTATGTTACACCCTAATATATTTATATAAAATTCACTTTTATGTAATCCTAATTATTTATGTAAATCTAAACTATCGTTATATCAACATAAGTAATTCACTTAATAATTTAAACTTTTCTATATTCTTTTTTTTTAATTAATCATTAATAGAGCAATCCCCGATTCTGTTTACATAATAACTGTTCGATTTCCTACTTTATAGAACTAAGAGACGTTCATCAGAGGAGTATTAATTTAGAATAATTCCGTAACTAAATAAAAATATGATAAATTAATTAATATTTTTTACCGTTATTATCCGTTAATTCTGTTTGACTTGATACAAATCCTTGATTCTGTTGTTGAGCAAAATTCAGAAGAAACGGATGGCCTCCAAAAAGTTGACCAAATTGCGACAAATTTTCAGCATTTTCTTGCCCAGTATTCGCTCCTTGATTGTGTCCTGCACTCGTTGTGGGTATACTTCCGGTCCCTTCAGGTTCACTAGTTCCTGTCCCGCTTGTTTCAACATTTCGAGGATGAAAACGATGGTAAGGTTCGTTTGAACTGCTTTCAGTTGTATCAAACAGAAGTAGCGCTAATAGTAAATAAAGAAATAAAAGACTCGAAAGTTTCATTTCCTTAATTAAAGAATAACTTTTAAGAAAATTATTTTAAAATAATAAAAAATAAATTATAATAATGAAATGGATTATTTAATAATTAATTACCCTTTTTAACCTTATCGAGGGGGCGTATAACAGATAACTATTATATTTTTTAGCAGAGTTAGTTAGCAAAAATCGCTAGTCTATAATGGAAAAGCTTGCCTTCCTTTAATTGCCTTCCCCACTTGCCTTTGCTTAGTCAAAGCTATTTCCAAATTTAGATCTTTTAGTTATATTGAATGCTCTGTCATTAATCCACATATTCAATAACTCAATCAGTTAATTCAATATAAAATTATATAAAAAAATTTAAAAACTAAACAACTGTATATAACTTAACATATAAAAAACTAAACAAATTTAAATTCATAAACAAAATTTAAATTTGGATTAATCTTTGAATTATTTATGATTATTCTCTGCCCGTATACGATTAAGTTTGAAGACATTTAAATTCTAGAATTACATATACTTGATTAAACAAAACAATATAAGATTCATTTAATCTTTATTTATAATTAAATATTGCATGCGTTTATAAATAAATATTAGAGCTGTCCGAGACTTAGTCTTGGTCTTGGAACCAAGACTTTTCTTGGTTTTTTTTCGGTCTTGGTCTTGGAGTGTTTGTCTTGGTCTTGTCTTGGTTTTATTTTTTGGTCTTGGTTTTTGGCCTTTCTACCAAAAATTTCTAATTGACGAAATGTCTCTCATGAAAACTTTAGACCTTCGTCCAATGGGTCATTTATAACGGAATGGAAGAAATCTGGCCTCTTGCCCTTCCAAAATTCTCAAAATTTTCGCCTGCAGCGCAGGAAAAGGAAGATTTTTGGCTTCTTGGCCTTCATAATTCCCAAAATTTCTGCCTGCGGCTTTCAGTCTTGGTTTATTTTTATGCACGCTTCAATTTAAAATTTATGAGAGTCTCTTTAACTAATTCAAAGTTTCTCGAACTGTTGGCTATTTCCATCATAAATTTATCTAAATTCTAGAATAATTAAAGTTTGTTTTCATTCAATACTTATGTAATAAAATCGTCTCTCGAATTTACGAGACTAATTATGTATGTTAACCCTTCATACTTAACTGTCAGATATTCAAGATTAATTCCAATCTAAATTTTGTTTATTGAAAAGTTTAAATTTGTTTAGTTGTTTATTTCTATATTAATTTTTATTTAGTTGTTTAGTTTTTAAATTTTTTTTATATAATCTACCACATGATTTTATATTAAATTAACTGATTGAGTTATCGAATATTTGGATTAATGACAGAGCATTTCAAAATAATTAAAAGATCTAAATTTAGAAATAGCTTTGATTAAGGGAAGGCAAGAGGGGAAGGCAATTAAAGGAAGGCAAGCTTTTCCATTATAGACTAGCGATTTTTGTTTAAATAACTCTGCTAAAAAATATAATAGTTATCTGTTATACGCCCATTTGATAAGGTTAAAAAGCGTAATTTATTATTAATTAATCCATTTCATTATTAAAGTTTATTTTTTATTATTTTAAAATAATTTTTTAAAAGTTATTCTTTAATGAAGGAAATGAAACTTTCGAGTCTTTTATTTCTTTATTTACTATTAGCGCTACTTCTGTTTGAAACAGCTGAAAGCAGTTCAAACCAACCTCACCATCGTTTTCAACCTCGAGATGTCGAAACAAGCGGGACAGGAACTAGTGAACCTGAAGGGACCGGAAGTATACCCACAACGAGTGCAGGACACAATCAAGGAGCGAATACTGGACAAGAAAATGCTGAAAATTTGTCGCAATTTGGTCATGGAAGTCATCCGTTTCTACAAGATTTCGGTCAGCAACAGTATCATGGATTTATGTCAAATGAAATTGAAATAATGGATAAAACCGGTTAAAATTATTAATTAATATATAATATATTAATTTAGTTACGGAATTAATTTAAATTAATACTCCTCTGATTAAACGTCTCTTATTTCAATAAATTATGAAATCGAACATTGCATACTTTATTGAATGTAGACAAACAGAAATGTAGACAGACAGCTGGGATTACCGCTTATCTATTATTTATTTTTTAAAGTCCTTTTTTCAATTGGTTTTATTATTTAACATACTTCTGTAAATCTAAAAACTACGAAAAACATTATCAACCGAAACTACACTTATCCAAATAATTGAAAATTATAAATAACAAGAGAATTACCTCAAATTTTAATTAATTAAATAAATCTAAAATTAAAAAATATTTATATTTAGGTCGAAAGGAAAAGTATGAAGAGTATATAAATCAACTTCCTATAAGTTCTAAAATATATAAAGTAATCAATGAAGGAAATGATTTTTATATTTACTGTAATACATGCAATATGAAAATAAACAAGGAAAATGATGAAATCTGGAATGTAAATAACACGCTCAAAGCCCATAATCTTAGTAAACATGGAGGATACGCAACTAAAGGTATTTTAAATATAAATAATTCGGAGTAAGAGGGGTTTTTATATAGAACATAGAAAAACTTTGGTAAAATGGTTAAATGAACTTGGCCAACAAAACAACTTTGACATTGAAGAAAAAACAAATATCCTCGTTTGTAAAATTTGTGGTAAAAAAGTAAAATTCTAATAATTGAATATATTAATCTTTATCTAAATTTAAGATAAAACCTTGTCTGAAACATGTTATTAAACAACATCTTGAATCAATCCAACATAATAAAGAGAATAATACCCATAGTAAAGTTATTGTTTATATTCACTTGTTAAATAATCTTTTAATTTAATAGCAAAGGAAGAATATATCAGTAAAGTCGGTAATACATTAAAATGCACATTATGTGATTCATTGGTTTGTAATATTAATAAAGTTATTTTTAAAATTATTTTAGATTCGTGACCACATCAAAAGACATATAAAAGGTTCAAAACATCAAAATAACTTAAAAAAAGGTAGAAATTGTATGTAATATTGATATTTGTAAATTGGAATTAATAGAAATGTGGAATATTGTTGTACGGAATTTTCGTCTTTGGAACTTTAGTCTCCAAAAATTTTCGGAATTCTCGTCTCTAGCGAAATTTTCGTTACGAAAAAATAAACGTAATTTTCGTCGAAATTTTCGTCTCGGCTAGGAATTTTCGTCTCTCTTCGAAAAGTCGATAAAGAGCAAAAAACAAAAAAACACATGTTACAAATTTTAAATTCATAAAAATTACACAAGATTGGGCATGAGATAACAATAGCTTTAAGATATTCTAATGGATTTTTTTCGAAAGTTAAATTTTCATCAGGTTTCTATCCTGTTCAACATAATCGCCTCTAAATTTTACACCTTTTCCAAGAATTCCATTTAAAGGTGTTGCAAGAAAAACGTCATAGGTCTGAAATAGAGTTGTCGGTTTCACGAAATTCTTCGGTTAACCGAAACTGAACCGGAATCTTCGGTTCTGTTCGAAACCGAAACCTTAGTCTGAACCCAATGACTTACAAATTTTCCATCATTTTTACGAAATAAGATAGTTTTGGATGGCCATTACTGATTATAGTTAGAAAGACGAAATTCCAGAGACAAAAATTCCTAGACGAGAATTCCGAAAACTTGGAGACAAAAGTTCCAAAGAAATAATTCCGACACCCGGAATATTAAATAATTATTTGTAGGTGATAATTATTTGTAGGGCTTTTTTTGTTTCAGTAATTTATATGTATAATAGCGGGTGGGCTCGCCCTTCGGGCGAGCCTATATATATATATTATTATTATATATATATTGAACTATGTTTAGTCTAGTTCCAATTCCCAGTTCTCTTTTACTGAGGATTTTAAATATTGCTAATAGTCCAAATATATTTTATTCAATTAAATTTAAGTTTATAAAAATTGGTATTGGTTAGGTATAAGTGAAAATTAAAGTTAATGTATAATAATAGTGGCGAGTATTTATAGGGTACATTAATAAGTCGAGATTGGCGTAAACAAATGAATAACAAATATTAAGATATGGGTCGGGAATTGTGATAGGCACTGATAACGGTCGGGATTCCTTTTAATATAGAAAGAGGTCAAAATATATAGGTGCCTGTGAATGCACGTGAATACAACATTTATTTTTAGATTGTTTATTTGATTAAGGTATACTGCATATATTATACCGCTATTATACATATAAATTACTGAAACAAAATCATTTTTCTGTCATTCGACAAAGCTCACCTTGATGACATATATATCGTCCAAATCAAAATCGCCCGTTAAAGTGCAGTTAAGCTTAAATAAATATTCATTTCCCATTATTCCCACCATAAATTTCCCAACATATTAAAAGAATAATACCCTTAGTAATGTTATTGCTTATATTCACTTGTTTAATAATATTTTAATTAAAATCATTAGGTATTGAGCAAATAGAAGAGAAAAAGTATTTAATAAAAGAAACGGAAAAATATATCATAAAAGTCGGTAGTAAACGAAAATGCACATTATGTGATTTAGTGGTTTGTAATATTAATAAGTTTTTTCACTTAAAAATGTTTTCCTCATGTTTATTTTAAAAAATATTTTAGATTGATCGCAACATCACAAGACATTTTAAAAGTCCAATACATCAGAATAATCTAGAAAAAGGTAGGAATTGCATATATTATTAGCATAGTAAAAGGATTTATTAGCATAGTAAAAGGATTTAACAAACCCATTTGATAAAGCATATTTTTGTGAGTATTTACCACAAAACCGCTTAGAAATAGCTTTTTCCAGACCAGAAATATGAATTTTTGAAAATTGACCAGATCCATAGTACCTACTAATGTTTTTGATAAATACTTATGAATCTTTGCGCTTAGGAATTGCATATATTATTAGCATAGTAAAATGATTTATTAGCATAGTAAAAGGATTTAACAAACCCATTTGATAAAGCATATTTGCTTAGAAATAGCTTTTTCCAGACCAGAAATATGAATTTTTGAAAATGGCATTTTTCGCCTTTTTTGCAAAAAATTCAATTTTTATGGGAAAAATGCCATTTTCAAAAAAACATATCTCTGTTCCGGAAAAAGATATTTCTAAAAGGTTTTGTGGTAAATACTCGCAAAAATATGCTTTATCAAATGGGTTTGTTAAATTAATTGCAAAAAAATTTTCCGAAGATATGGGATTTGGTATATTCGGTAGATCCGGATTATCTTGCCAATGTTCAATTTCATGAAAAATGTGAAACATGCCAACTGTGATACAAATGTAGTATTTTTCGATTGAGAAAATAGTTTAATTAATTGAATCTATTTTGGGGTTTGACCAGTTCCATAGTACCTACTAATGTTTTTGATAAATACTTATGAATCTTGCGCTTTCGAGCTCTTTATTTCGCAAAATAATTTTGCTGTCCTACGCAATGCTCACATAGATCCTTCAAATGACATACATATCGTCTAAATCAAAATCGTTAGAGTGCAGTTAAGCTTACGATGTTCAGACTAATCAAAATAAAAACTAAAACCTAATGACGGGAATTTTTGAAAAACTAATAATTTCTAAGAAATGTTGTGGATTTTGTTAAATTTTTTTGCAAATATAAATTAATTTTTCTCGGATAAGCCAGCTTTTTGACTCTGTACGTTTAAGTTCCCCTTGTAATGCCACAGTTGCGTCCTAATGGAGAGATATTGAGGGATATACGTAACTAAAACGGATTTAGAAGAATTCAAGAGATCCCAGGGATTGGTAGGATTAAAAAGATTAGGAGGTTTTTGCCGAGATATCGAGGATTGATACATCGATAGATTGGGGATTATTAATGATATCGACAGATCTAAAGATGATATTGCGGAATTTAGGTGAGGAATTATGTAAAAATAGACGAAATCTAGGAGGAATAAATATTTGTGGTACTCATTTCAAAAATATTTTGTATATTTAAATAATTAAAGAGCCCGGTCCTAATCAACTTGAAACAATGACCAATGTCACGGAAGTTGCCCATGAGCAAGAATCATGGCCTAACACAGGTAAGGAAGTTTTAGCTTTCCAATTGGAAAATTAATTTAAACGTTTAATTTTATTGCATACCTTGATACTTTGGTGTCCTAAACATAAATCAATTTATATGAAACTTAATTCATTTCTTAAAAAATTAAACTTTATATTTCTGTTTATTACTAGTATATTTAATAAAGATTTTGCAGAATTTCAATATGATCATGGACTATCTTTTGAGCAATGTAAAATTAGTTTTAATATATAAATCATTCAATCTTGATTGAATATTTGATTCTTCTATAGATTATAAGAAATAAACAATATCATATTTTCAGCTCTCAAATATGGGCTGATTATTTTAGTTATGTTCTCACCCCCTCTTCGAAATTTATGTAAAAATAAAATATCTTTTTAAAAACTAGTTTGGGATGATCATGTACAACATGAACCAACCTATCAATCAGCAGAAGAATATGTTCAAGGACAGCAAAGACAAATACAAAGTTATTTTCAGTTTTCATTTATTTTCAAAAAATATTATTTTTTCATTAAAATGATTAAAATTACTTCCCTATCATATATTATACCAGTCAAAGTTATAGCAAATTCATGAAAATTATTTAGGGTCCAAAGATCTTTCTAGAAGATTAGCATTATTAAATAGCTGGAAAGCAAAAGATCAAGAGAAATATAAATATATATGCGTTTCATCTGATGGAGAAAGTTTTGAATGCGAGATATGTTGTGATAAAAATGGAAATAAGAACTATAAGGTTAAAATTTAATTTAACTTATATTTATTTCATTAATTTAAGTCACAAACATTTAAAAAAGGAGATATTGACAAGCATATAGCAAACGTAAAACACCGTAAATCTATTGGAGGTAAAAATTTTATATAGTTATGTAAATGAGTATGTATACATATGTTCATTTAAATATTCTACCCAGAATCTTTTAAGTTAATAAATTTAACGATTAAGGATTATTTTACAAAGCAGAAAATTTTTTATGAGTTATTCCTAATATTACGAATGACTCTTGGATCCACAGGGATCACCTATTGAGAGCTAACGTACAAAAAATCAAATACAATATGATAAAAAATAATAAATATAAAAAAATAAATATAAAAATAAATAAATAAATATAAAAAAATAAATATAAAAAAAAATAATATAAAAAAATAATATATGATAAAAAAATAAAAATCAAATACAATACAAAAAATCAAATACTATATTTTTAAAAAATCTTATTGAAAGTTTTTAAAAATCTTATCAAATCTCTTTAAAGCTGATGTATCTCAGCAACCGAACTTTTCACATCTCCAATATGGGCAGCATGCCATACACAGTTCATATGCTGAAAACCCTCCATTTTATGATCCTACATTTGGTATTTAATAATTAATTTAAAAAATTACGAATAATACAGGAATTCCACATACTCAACAACAAAATACAGACTATGGTAATTAATTTAAAATATTTTTATATAATTCCAACAGTAAATTCAAAATTAAATTAATAATTTCATAAAGATTTGGAGGCAGCATTAGCCGCATCAATGGAAGGACGAAATCTAGGAGGAATAAATATTCGTGGTACTCATTTTAAAAATATTTTCTATATTTAAATAAATAAAGAGCCCGGTTCCACTCAACTTGGAACAATGACCCATGACACGGAAGTTGCACAAGGTCAAGAATCAGGGTATAACCCAGGTAACAAAGGATTTCTATATTTTGTATTAAAATAGTATTAATTTAAAATAATAAATTTAGGAGGCCGTTCACTTCAAGGAAGTGGATCACGCCCTGGAGGCCGTTCAAGAAAAGGTTTTGAAATGAAATGAGATTACTTTAATCATAGGATCTATCAAATTTAAAAATAATTTAGTATAAGAATTTTTACAGATAAAGGAAAAGGAAAGATGTAGACTAACACCTAAAGAAAATAGTATTTGAGTATTTTGAAGGTTATTCAGATGACCATTTATTTTATTTCACAGTGAAAGTTTTTACTTTTAGGGGATTTTATTTTTAAATTTATTTTTAACCAATTTGCAAGTTTGGGTCAAATTTTAAATATATTTATTTATTATTGATGCATATTTTTCTCGTATTTTATCTTATTTTGAGGATTTCTTCCTAAAAATTTTATTGGCAAAATATGCATATGATTTTTAAAAATTATTTTAAATTTTTGTTTAAAATTATTTGCATAAATCAACTTTTACTGGTAGAATTTCGTTACTATTTTATCAATATCTAGTGTATATTTGGAGAAATTTTCTCATTTTATTTTGTGATTTATCCGTGCATATTACACGAATATTTGGCTTTTGTTGGCACATACCGTATTTTCTCTAGTAATTCCCCAGTCTCTATTAATTCCCCACCCTGGGGATGAGTTGAAACAATAATCCCCCTCTTTCTAGCCCACTCAATTAATTCCCCAGTCTCTATTAATTCCCCACCCTAGAGAGGGTTGAAACAATAATCCCCCTGGGGAATTACCAGAGAAAATACGGTATACTGTTGTGTAATGGTGCAGCGATAGTATAAAAGCCACTGTTAGATTTTATTTTTATATTTAATTTAACATACTTCAGTTAGTTGGAGCATACTAGCGCGGCTAGTTCCTGATACCTTAGAGTGTCACGCCTCAATTCTATCGCCTAAAGTTCTACTTCGATAAACTGTTATTATTGTGTACGTCAACATTTAATAATTTAGGATTTAAAAAATGTTATAATAAATATCTAAGTGCTTTGTTGTATTCCTCCCAAACCTTTATCTGAGTCTCAGATTAATTTTCTTTCTATCCTTTTCTGCTCCAGAATGGTCATATTCCTATTTATAAATGTTGATTCTAGCCCATAGGTTAATATTTGCCGTATTTCCTTCCGATAACTTTCCTTATACTTTATAATATTTTAGAAAAAGTGATTGACAGTAAATAGTAAAATTAATCTGAGACTCAAATAGGGCTGGGGGATATGAACAAAGTATCGATATATGATTTCAAAATGAATCACAATATTTATTTAAATTTTATCAACTTTCAAAAATATTTAATTTCAGTGGGTAACATCCAATCCACGTTATTGACCTTAAAAATTAATTAAATTTTAAAAAATAAATGGTTATTTTACCTGAATATATTGAGTCAAAGAAATGGGAATTTCCAAATCTACTTTATTTTCATATGAATTTTCTTTTGTTTCCAATACATAAGTTACCGAAAATTTTGTAAATGTGAATATTATTTTAAATAATTCATTTTCGTTTAAATTCTGTTTATTAAAACATTTTGTTATGTTTTTTGCCAAATTTAGCCAACGTCCATTCTGTTAAATATTTAAATTAAAATATTAATGAAATAATTTTTAATGAAATTGTACCAAAAATATTTAAGACATATGCAGAACAATGGCCGCTGGCTTAGTCAGAAAGTTATATAGGGTTTGGTGTTTGCATGAAACTAAACTTTTACTTCGCTCTTACTTTAATTAATGAGCTTGAGTATTAGCTATAGGCCAATTCCAATAGAAAAGCAGCATTGGAACATGTGCTTCGAACGAATTACATGTGTAAAAATGGAAGATTTAGGGTAAAATTCATGTTCGTCTAAGGAGGTTAACTAATTTTAATTCTGACCTTTATTAATGTATTTTTTATACCGTGTGGTTGCTCATAAATAAATAAATTAGGAAGGAAATGAAAAGGGGGAGGTAAAACCTGAATTTACCCCTGAATCTCAAATATATACCGTATAAGAATCAAAACAAGAACAATTTTTTGTAATATTCATTTGGAATACGGTGTGGCCGACTTAATTATTAAAAAAATATTTTTTACTTCAAATAAAATCTTAACGATTTTCATTCCATACAATAGCTCCATGTAAAAAATTAATACTGATATTTCTGTTGAAATATTCTGGTATTGCACCTCTAACGATGACTTCACTTTGTTTATTTAACTGATTTTCTACTTTTATGGTAGTATTATCAAATTTAAATTTGGGGAGATTATTTGTTAGAGCTTGACATTTATTCGAAATTACATCAAATTCATTGAACACGACGTTCGAAATCTCACCAAAAATCTGAAAATATAATAAAAACTACCTGATTTACACATTTTATTTTTTGATAAATTTAACTTAGGTCGGGTGAAGCGGACTGAACAAATTTTTCTATTTAAAAAGCCTCCCATTGAAAGGCACTATCGATGTTTAAATATATTATGTGCTAGAATCTATTTTTATGATACTAACTGAGCAACTGAGATATGGAATTAACTATCAAGCTTTGATTTATCATGAAAAAATACAATAGGAATATGACCAAACGACTAATACGTTGTTGGAACGGGATAATATAAGTAGAAACTTATAATAAGATGCTTTTATATAGCAACGTATCCTCTGATCTCGAATGTCTATTATAACATAGATGTCATGGATTATCCGAAAAGGGATTACCCGACTTTTCTCACAAGCGTGACATCCCTGCTAGTATCCGTTTTTCTTTTATTTATTCTTAGAATAAACATAACGAACCTCAACAAGGTTTACGGCCCATGAAGGAACTATATGTGGAAAGTGAATGTAATCACCACCATTAATGCTAATGTTGTAATAATCCTTGTCAGAATATATTAACACAAATATAGGCACACCAGTTCCAAAGGGGATTTGGTGAATGATTTGTTTGTCTTCATCAAATTCACTGCTCATTGCTAAAATCGAATACTTGTCTCTAAAATATTCAACGTTCCCTCCAAGAGATGTGTAATAGCCTGAGTAAATGTCAAACTGTATTTTCAACACAGCTTTGACAGCTTTTAATTAGAAGATTAATCGTTATAGAACAATAAAAAATCGGTACTTTATGGATATATCACCCCCCCCTATTTTGAGTCTCAGAGTTTTCCTTACTATGCAATAATGGTCAGCCTTTCTTCCTTCAATAATTTCTATCCATTTCCCTGTAGCATATTTAAATGAGAGGCATTAATTAAGAAAAGATTAATTTTTCAATCATTTATTTATTGAACGTTTAAGATAGAGACATGTAACTTTCATTTGAATACGCCACGGGGAAATGGAATGAAATTATGGAAGGAATAAAGTCTGACCATTATTGAATAGCTCTGAGACTCAAAATAAGGGGGGGGGGGTGATATATCCATAAAGTACCAAAAAATCTTACCTTTATTTGTAACATGCGGATCATGACGCAAAAATATCGTAAATGATAAATAATTTGATTTAAATTTTTCTACTATTTTTGGAATAAATGCTTCAAAACATATAATAGTTCCATAATTTTTTAATTCAGTTAATTCTTTTCGGTAAAATTTTATTGGAGTAACATCTTTCACTGCAGAATTTAATAGTTGTATGCCACCATTGAGCTAAATTTTATATGTTGTACCGAAGTTATACTATATTTTAATATGTCCTCCAAAGGACTATCCGGGACACGCCCAAGTAGGCGCGCGGCCAAGTAGGCGCAAAGCCATAACCAGCTTGAAAATTTCTGTACCTTGACAATTTTGGTATCAATCTCTTTAGCTCGATGAGAGGAATCGTTTAATACTAAATTTCGAAAAATTCGGAAATCTTGAAGCAGATTATGACTTTGCGCCTATTTGGCCGCGCGCCTACTTGGGCCGTACCCGACTATCCTATCAGAGTTGCCATTCAACTGGAAAGGGAACTTTCTAATAGGGAAATACGGTACATTATTCATAAAATAGGGCCACATCATGAAATAGAGCAACACTTTTATGCTTATAAAATTAGGAGGATTTCGTGAAATTGTAAAAACTGGGTAAATTTTAGATTTCGAGAATAAACAATTCTTTGATGATAGTTTCCAAGTGTTTCAGAGTAAGTTTGATATTGATAAAACGTTTTGAATTAACAAAACGTATTTAAAATTATTTACAAGATTTATTCTCTTGGCCGATATGTACTTTAATAACAAAAATTACCGCTATTTGATTAATTCTCCAGATGGGATATTTAGTTTTTATTTTGGCACGATCTATCATTATATTATTAAATTTTGTTTTAACCACTACATGATCTTCAACCATATTCATAATAATTTCACATGTGAACGGCTTTCCCTTATTAAATAACTTTGTTCTACCTTTCGTTTTACAAAATTTCTCAGTTTGACACTAAAATTAAGGTTAAGTATTTTATTGCTTAAAAAATTGCTTGAATATGAAAAATACGTTTTAGTTATAATTAAGCCCACTTAATTCCTTAAATTGTGGAAATTTTTAAAGTATATATTATTTATTGTATAATATTTATTTGCAATGGTATGAAGGGGACAAAATATGAATGGGATATTCTGAATGAAAAATTAAGCCAAAATTCGGTCTCGGTTAACTAAAAACTGCGAGTAGGTCTAAATAGAATATAAAATCGGGAGTTGAAAATCGGCCATAATTGAGAACAAGCCCCATGGGCTCTATTTTTCAACTATCCTCCAAGGTGGGGCTCATTTTAGGATGGGGCTTTAATTTAGCATGGGCTTTATTTTAGGAAATACGGTATCTAGTTCCTAATGCTGTGCAGTAGGGGCGTTGTGTAATGAATAACACATCAGTCCGGTCTAGCGAAGAAACTGGTTCCGTTTCGTTTCATTGTTTCGTTTCGTTTCATTGTTTCGTATGTTTAGTATGTTTCTTTACGAAACACATTATAATTTGTTTCGTTTTGTTTCGTTACGAAACGCTCGTGATTTGCTAACGAAACATAACCAAATTTTAAGCCAATTTAGGCAAAACTTAATAAAAACAAAAAATTTCTTCTTTGTCGTTGAATATTTTAAAAAATTTCGCCTGCAGCACATGAACATGAAATAGAAGTGTGTCTTATCTGAAAGAAATTTATATCTATAGCCCTGTTGCTTTACTCAAATATCCAACTATAATTAATATTTTTAAATGTTTTCTTACACTTTGTGTACAAACTGAGTAATTTTTTAAATTATTGTAAACTTCCAAAGCAAAAATCATCGTTCCAACTAATAAATTTGAATTTTTTTTTGCAAAATTTAAAGAATTACTATAAGGATTAGGTTCGTCGACACCACTCATAAATTTTATATCAAAACTCTTTGCATTTTTATTTAACAAACCCATAAAAACAAATGTTGCATTATAGGCTTTATATTCTCTAATCTTCAATAAATGTGGCATTTTAATTGCATGATCCATTTTTTGTGCCCAATAATGTATATCCGACGAAAGCTATAATTTCCATTTTAATTTTCATCTTACCTTATAACCTGTACTCTTATGTTCGTACAAAATAGTTGGTAATAGTTCGAATGAGACCCCCTCCCTTTTCCTTTCTAAAACTAGAGGTGGCCGGTATCGGGATCCCGGTCGGGATCGGGCGGGATTATCCCGGGTTTTTCGAATCCCGATCCCGATTTTTCTGATCCCGAGACCGAAAGGTGAATCCCGATCCCGGGTTTTTCTCTAAATCCCGATACCGGCCAACTCTATCTAAAACTATTAAAAAATGGTCAGTCAGTCTTAGGTTATAGAACTCGTCGAGCTGTTTCGAATGACACCAAAATTAAATCTAGGTCTTAACTTTGGGCCGAGATACAGACCCCCGAAAATTGAAAATTAAAAGTGTGGACCAAGCTTATTTTTTTAGGCTAAAAGTTCGATTAAACTAATAATAGCTCATTCGAAAGAGCTTGTCGAGCTGATTCGAAAACCATTAAATGTTCCAATAATTAACCTGTCTCAAATAATTACCCCGAGCTATTAATTAACCCCTTTAGTCAGAGATAAAAATTTATGGAAGGTCTGGCAACTCTGAGTTCATTAATTATTAAAAATAATTACATATCCAATTTGCCTCTTTCCAAGAGTTTGCATTAATAATGGAGTAACCATTAGGAAATCACCGACAATTAACATTTTTGCCTCAGTATTATTCAGAAAGTTTCCTTTCCACCACTTAACTGGCCAAAACTTTTCAATAAAATTATCAAAAACATCACTTTCAAACAATATCCAAACATAATATTTACTTAACTGTATTGTTACAAATATTTTTGCTCCAATAGAAAGCAATTTTTTTGAAAACTTTCTAGTAATTTCTTTTGTCCTCTTGAATTATTTTATTTTTTAAAAATTAGATAATATTAAATTGGGTTAAGCAATATCGGGGGGGGGGGGGGTAATTTATAATCTTTTTTTATTAATTTTACACCTTTAAAATTTCATTTTATACATTTAATTACCCGACAATGAACCTTTTCGTTATTATCATTAAGCTTAGTTCTTTTCCAACTTTTTCACCTGTATCTATATATATTTATAAACTAGTGTTCGGCATTTGCGATTTTTCGAGATCGAGATCGAGACTATCGAAAAAATCTCGATTTTTCCAAAAATTGATCGAGACGAGATCGATAATCTCGAAAAAAATCTGCGATATCTCGAAAAATATCGTCGATATATCGTCTCGTGCCGAATAAGGTTGGCGGTTCCGGGTATCCGGAACCGAAAAAACCTCGGATATCCGGAAATTTTCGGTTCGGATACCGGTTCCGTATATCCGAAAATTTCGGTTCGGATATCGGTTCCGTTTACGGATATCCGGTAACAAAACGCCAAAATTTATAAATACTGATCACGAAAAATCTTTTTTAAAAATATCGAAATATCGAAAAATCTTGCGATATTTCTGACTTGACCGATACGAGATCGAGATCGATAATCTCGAAAAATCTCGATATCGAAAAATCTCGATTTTTTCAAAAATTGATCGAGACGAGATCGAGATCGATAATCTCGAAAAAAATCTCGCGATATCTCGAAAAATATCGTCGATATATCGTCTCGTGCCGAACACTAATATAAACCCAGCTTATTATACATTCATTGACTTCCTTATTGAGAGACCTCTTTTGAGAGAGACTTTATCTTAGCCCTGTTGTCTGCCCCATCGAATTGTTTGTATTTAATTAGAAGATAACTTTACATATTTATTTTGGGCTTATCCTCAGTATATCCGAGACTTGAATTTATATTGATTTTAGTCGTCATCCTCAGTAAATCTGAGAGATTTCTCTAATACATAAATAGGTATTTATAATAGTATCTGATGAAAGCTCGGACATAATACCTTCCAACGGTAGCACAATACTCATAGTATTAGGATAAAATTTACCCCATCCCGATGATGTTGAAAAACAATTGTGTTATCAGTAAATTTTATATTAAGAAAAACATTTTTTTTTGAATCAGACAATACGATCAAGCCTTTCTTTCCATTGTTTCCAGTCCAGATTGAAAACCAAACAATTTTATCCCCGTCATCTATGCCACCGATTTTGTGAATTGTTTTATTAGAGTATCTTCTAGAGCAATCTTTATCTCTGAATAGTGAACCCTTTCCATCAACCTCAAATTTTATTTTAGGAATTTGTGGTATTAATGAATCTGGTGTTGTTGGGTTTTTGAACTAAATTTGTAAATAAATATTAAAATTTCAATAAAAACGTATAATGAAGGGTTATGGTCGTTGCTCGATACTAAAATCTGACATTTAGACAGACTAAATAATTGAAAATTTTCTCTAAATTCTTTGGCTCGTGGAGGATTTTGGGGATGGGTATTTGGGAGAGAGACATTCTTTTACATCCTTGACAGTTCCTCCATTAATTTTAAAAGTTCTGAAGGGCGCCCATTCCGTATATAAATCCCCAAAATTTTTACTATTATTAAGGGCCAGTAAGTGTATTATTAATCCTTAGATAATTTTCTCTACAAATCGTCTCAAACACTTAAACTTTCAAAAATATTATTACCATACCCAAACATTAATAGAACAACCACAATCGCGATAAACAAAAAGATTTATGAAGCGTTGCGCTGTTGATGGTAACATATCCAATCCCAGAGCCCAAAGGCCAGAATATTTGTGTAAATATGAACCATTCTTTATTTTAGACAGATATTCACGAGCAAGTTGCTTATCTTGCCCAAGAAAAACTTCATTTATTTTTTCATATTTTACTGTAATAATTAGTAAGATATTATACATAATAGTTATGTTAATTTCTCAAAGATGTACGAATTAAGCCTCAGATGGACACCAAAAATCCAAGCCTCCAAATTTTCTAAATGCCTCTAAATTTTCCTGGGAAAACGATTTGAAAGTAAGCTGTTGGACTTGAAATTTAATGGAATATATAATACATCTTTTCACAAATTGAGCTAAAATAAGGGGCACAGTATTTATAAGAAGGGCACAGTATTAGGGGTATTAGTATTAGGTATTAGTATTATTCACAGTATTAGCACAGTATATACACAGTATTACAAGAAGGGACAGGCTATTTATTTTCGATAAAAACAAACATTTAAGATCGTTTTTTGCAATGTAGACATGTGTATATAAGTCAGCTTTTGTGCCAAATTCGATGTTAAAATGTAGAGTATTGTTTATTGTGTATCTAGATTAAATAATTCTGTAAAGCCTTTTAGGTTTATTTTACTATTTCTCAAGTTAGATTTTAGAAGGAGTGTTTTAAGTCTAATGGGGAAGGATACTTTGATGATTTACGTGCATCCCTTTAAGCAAGGAAGGCAAAACACATTATTTATTAACATTTTTCTTATTAATACAATGGGATTCTGCAATTTTGAGAACCTGATCAGCACTAAGAGTTTGCCAATTATGATTAGGGTTGGGGGCCCGATCCGGCCCGGTCCGAAAGATCGAGTCGGGCCTCGAATTTTGGCCCGAAAATGACTCGATCGCGTCGGGCCGACTTGAAAACTCCAATCCTAAAAAACAAACTTTTGATTTGAAATTGACACAAAAACAGTTGTAGCAAAGGTAATCTCTTCCAAAATATACTCAGTTGAAAGCATAATCCCATGCCATATAGTTGAGGCTGGTTGTCCAGTGGAACACAAATCTTTGTTTTTCAGAACAGCACAAAATTCTTTTCGTTTAAATTCACATTCACTTGTGACGATATTCTTTTAAATTGGAATTTTAAAATTAATACCTGAAGTAAATTATTTTAAAAAGCGAGTAATTTATGGGATAAAATGAAAATTGAAAAAGATGTACTCCTTCATATAGAATTTTTAAGATATCCGGTCTTTTTCGGATCCGGATTCGCTAACCTTACTCACGACCAGACCTGCTCATGGATACGGATATGGATACAGATAATATCAAAATGCCTGCGGATATCCTTCTGTATCCGCCGTAAATATGCGGATACGGATACCAACATCAGTATCCGTGAGCGGGTCTGATTACGACATAGACTGGTGCCGCAAAGCCATGGAGTTTTACTCCTTTCTAATAGGAAAAGTGCGTAGCTTATGGTTGGGGAACCTGAATACTGTAATAAATGAATCTTAAGTAGTTGAAGCAATATTCCTGTCTGTTTATAATCTCACTTGTTCATAATCTCGCAGACGATAAGGAATAGATGCAATAATTCCATTCCGTGTATTATTTCCAACCAATTGGCTTGGGTAACAAATTAACAATCTTTAAGTATTTTAATCTTTTATTTATGAGATACTTCAATTAACTTGTCACAGAGGTAAAAGTTTGGTCTGAAGAAGATCAAGCCGTACGAGCTATGTTCCTTTTGTCCAGGTCGAAGCATGCATTGGTCCATATTTAAGTATGGAATTGCATGATGTGTTTTGGTCATATCCGTTAGAAAAACACTTAAATTATAGATATGATTAACTAATTTTGACATTTTAATTTATTTTTTATTTAAAAAGGGCTGGAAAATTCTGAAATAACTTGAGGAGTTAGACAGGGATGTAATAGAAACTTCAGAAAATTTTAAGAAAATTTTTAAGAATTTAGTTTCGGTTAATATTAGATTTTAGCCCTCACCAATATGTCCAGGCATAAAAACCATTCCAAGATCAAAAATGATATCGTGGGAATAATGACGATCTTAGCATTCGAAGGGATTAAAAAGGTCATGAATAATGAAGTTCTATTTATCCCACGAAATCCCTCCTAATCCACAGATATTTCTCCTAAAGACTCATTCTGAAATCCATTTTCTGCATCAATATCATCGATATCCCTTTAAATCTCCACAAATCCCCAGGTATCTTCTTAATGCTCCACAAGCCTTAGATATTCCTGCTGATCACTAAAATTAACTTAATTACTTCTTATCCTTTCATGGTTTTCAGCTGAGGTATATACAAGATGGACTCAACCATGCGGATTCACTTCTGTCGGGACTCATCTATGCGGATCTAGTTGTGCGGACTCAATTGTGAGGACTCAAATGAGGCGTACCTCTAATCAAGACGTACCCGACTCAATTATTCGGACCGAAAATTCTAAATAAACATTCTTTAAACATACAGCGAATTATTCTCATTTTCGTTTTTATCCTTAGCTACAGCATAAATTAAGAAGGCAAGAATTAAAATAATTGTAAAGTATTTTGCAATCATTCTATAAATTTGCGGTACATACTATGTATACCTTATCTCCCTCCATCGTATTCTCTGCGAAATTTTGTCTTCCCTTCACCTCCGCACTTTTTCTTCTCATAATGATTAAAAAATGGTCAAGGATTAATTTATATTATTTTTTCCTTATAAGGACGTTATTTTTTAATTTTTTCTGTAAACCGAAAAAATAACAAAACATTTCTGTTAACCCTACACGAACCATAAAATGAACCGAATAATTTTCGGCATACATTTTAATTATATTTTATTTTGCATTTTACAGGTTTAATGCTTATTTGCTTGATAAATATTAATCCTTGAACATTTTATCTGAGTAAAAAGAAGGGAGTAGAAAGAATACAGACTCGAGGAAAAAGATTTGCAGACAATTTATGGGAGATAATCGGATAGTACCAAATTAGTTAATTAAATATTTAATTTTATACATTTAATATTAAATTAAATAGATTAAATAGAATAGATAAAATTAAAAATTTTATGGGAGCAGCACAAATTACATTTATAGTACATATATTAATAAAAGATTTATAATCAAATAGTATTAAATTATGATGACTGTTTGGGAAAATATTTTTTATTTGAATAAATAATTTTATTCGACCACCTACATCAGGGATCGCGTCAACAGGAAATTATATTCCCGCTTTTCGGGAATCGTGAATCGGGTCGGCGCGATCCCTGACCTACATGTTCTAGCTCTGAACAAAATTTAAATTTAATTTATGACGTTTACAACTGGATAACATAATGGATATGCTCAATGGATATGCTCTATCAAATGGTACAAAAAACTTTAAAATTATCAACCCGTACTCGGGTTATAGCGCGGGGATCAGTTGAACTGCTCCGCAAATTCAAGCCCGATTTAATTAAATTATTGTCAATTGTTGTAAAAATATTTCTAGGCTTTACTATTTGAATCTAACCGAGATGTTCCGTTCCGAATTTCAGAAAAATATTCCAAGGATTGATAATCTTTTTATTTTTCACTTTTATGAATCTACTTATTTGAATCCAAAAAAATTTTTTTTGTGTATTCCTTTACTTAAATATCCATTAAAAGATTTACTTTAAATAGAAAGTATTAAACTTTGTAGATTAAGTTTATTTTTAGATCATTTTCTAAAAATGTGACAAAATAAATAAATAAATTTAAAAATATTTAATGACGTTAATCTTTGATTTTTTTGATTTTTTAGAATTTTATTTAATATTATTTGTATATTTTATTTATTTGAAAATTATGTTTTCTCAATGATTATTTTAATTTACAAAGATATTGAATTTATCAATTTATTAACTTGTTAAGTTATCCAATTTTCTTAGGAATATTAGGGTGTATAGCAGGGTTGCGTCGTAATTACGAATTACGGCGTTTTTTCAGTTACGAATTACGATTACGAAAATTTTTTAAAAATTACGATTACGAAAAAAATTTTCGATTACGACGCAACTCTGGTGTATAGATTTTGAGCCCCATAGAGTTGAAAATTCATAACTTTTCTAATACTTAACCGATTTACTTAATATCTTTTTTATTTTATTTACAATTATTTTTGAAAATATTTTGCCATTTTATTTCAATATTTTATGGACATATTTCCCGATTTTATTTCAATATAAATCTGATCCCTACTTATAATTAGGGTTGCCAAAATGGCCCGACTCGGACCGAAAGATCGTGTCGGGCTTGAGATGTTTGGCCCGAAAAAGACTCGTACGGCCCGGCTCGATAAAAACAAGCCCGAAAAAAAATGCCTCGACCGATTTGCCTCGACCGAAAAAATGCCTCGACCGAAAAAATGCCTCGACCGAAAAAATGCCTCGACCGATTTTCTTAATTCATTTTTTTCTAAAATAATTTAATAAAACAATTAATTATTTAAAATAAAATAAATATTAAATTTAAAAAATGGTCTCAATTAAATATTAAAAGTCAAAAACCATTTTTACTAAAATAGCTTTCAACATCTTTTTTTGCTTAAAACATGTATAAAATAAATTATTAAAATATTTCTTAATTGACTAAAACATCATTTTAAAATAATTTCCATTAAGTTTTACATTTTTCCTTTTGAATATTGGTATCGAAAAATGCAACTTTGGGAAGGAAAAATTTTTTAAATAAAATATTTTTTTATTTGGAAGAGGGAAGTAAAAGGGAGTTTTACTAAATCCCTTCCTTATAAAGACGAATTTTCTTTAAATTTAAAAAGTTTTAATTTTTCTATTAAGTTTAATCCTTTAAAGAAACTATTTAAATATCTAGGATATATTTTTAATAGATCTCATTTTTTGTAAATTTTCGAAGATATACATAAGATGTTACATGTATTGCAATTTTTCCTATATTATTATTTCACCTAAATTTTTAAAATATTTAATTTATAGTTCAATAATCTAAAACAATTTTTATTAACTTTTATATAATAAACTTTTTACAGGTTGTTAAGTATGGACATACCCTAGGACCGCATCTTAAGATAATTTTTTGATAGGGATACCGCTGACAATTTTTTCGACGGGGAATTTTGTTCCAACTTTGGATTTATTTGTTTCAACAGCAAGGGAAGTTTTTCGAAAAAGTTTGTCTGTTTGTCCACCAACATTACACATTCCTCGAATAAAATTCCTTGTTGAAAATTGACCTGCTCTGTCCAAAATCTACGTCCCAAAATTTTCGGTCACAAACATACATATATTTATTCCGAAATTTTTGTGGTGAAAGGTTTTCTTACCTTTGAGACTAAAATTTCAATTACGAAACTTCTCGACCTGATAATTTTTCCCTTTATTTTCTTAAATTGAATACAATCCGATCACAATGATTATTAATAAAAAAGTGTATATTTTAGGCCCCATTGGCCAAATAAAAGGATATATAATCGCGTGAGAGGTTTCCACTTAGTGAGTTGTGACTGTATTAAACTCTAATTGCACTAAAAATTCTTTTAAAAAATTTTCAAAAATTTTTCCCATCGCTTTATTCCTATATTTTCTCATCCATTTCCACTTTTTAAGTGCACATAAATTCTTTAATAATTTTAAATTAAAATTTATTTAAATTAATTTTCACATCATTCCTTTTACGAATTTTTAATTCTAAAAAGAAGCTCCGCCTATTTTTACTAAAATGAATTTTCCCCATTTTTCTCAGACATTCTTTGCGCATTTAAAAAATCCTTTTAAGACAAAAACTTTTACATTTATTCTCAAAATTTTTAAAAGAAATTTTTTTCATTAAATAATTTTAAATAAAAAATTGAGGAAGCCTTTGAATTAAACAAGGGAAGCCGTAAGTATTTCAAAAATATTAAAGTGCTAAATATTTTTTAATTTTTGTTTTTACTTGACTCAGAAATGGTATTTTTAAATAAATAATGAAAATTTAGTGTAAGGATGTTTCACCTAGAGCATTTAAAAAATGCGTAGGCGGGGGTTAAACGATCTAAAAGGATAAAAGAGTAAGCAATAGTCGATGCCCCGGTAGCTACTGTATATGGTGAGGCCTAGCAATAACTGTCAAGGTGTTGCAAGTTCAATCCTGCCCGGTGACAGGATCTTCTTATAACCCAGACCACTCAAAATAAAAATTGTACTGTCAGCAGAGAGTTTACCCATGTGTGTTTCCCTTGAAATGATAGAGAAATATGCAACAAGATACCTTCAATCACCTTATCAGAAAATTTCTCTATTGTTTCATTGGTGTCATAAAATCTATGCGCGAGTAGTTTATAGGTTACCAATAAATTTAAAACTAGAATTCTTAATATAACCCTTGGGCTGGGAAAATCAAGATAAAACTGAAGGTTTATATAACATTCGATTAAAACCAGGTACAAAACAAGTCTTAAAAATATAAAATTGGGGTTTTTCTCTCAACAAGTTAATAATGCCATACCAATAGAGCTTTATGGCTCTGCTTTCAGCTTTTGTAATTCATCTTAAACCTTTAGCTTTTTCATTATCATGAGTATTTAAATTACTTATTATTTAATTAAATAATAGCAACAAAACATAACTAACACAATCTTACTATACTTTACTATAATTTAAAAATATTTATTATGGTTTCATTTAATAGTATATCCACTTGCGTTAAATTAAATCAACAACAACGAAGCCAAAATGATATTAGATAATCCCTTTTTTTATTAAAAATATTTTTCGGTTTTTATTATTTTAATAAAAATTCCGTCATCGAATTTAGCATATTTTTTCTTTCTTATAAACTAAATTAACTTTAGATGCCCTCAATTTTTGGCATTAATTTAATAAACACTATTGGAAAAAGGGGTACTTGCACACAATTATAGTTGGTCACAACTAGAGACCGCACTTGATGATCGTTCGATAATATCTGTATAGATTATCGATAATATCAACATCGATATATCAATATTTTCCATCGATATATGTATTATATCGATCCGGTCTCTAGTTACAACCGCTTAAAACCCGGTATGACAGTTCTACTCCTGGGGCCTATTCCACAAAGCGACATTGACATCAAATGTCGACAGAGAAATGTCAACACAAATTAGCGCCAACGATGGTTAGAGATAATAAGAAAAAGAAGACAAAGAAAACTTGATGTCGGGTAGAGTGGATAAAAATCGGGGAAAAATGTGACAGCGTGGGTTCGGTTGTGTTGCACATTTTAGTGACATTGACAGCGTTTACTCTGCCTCTATCGTCTGCTCTTTATTATCTCTAACTACTTTTTTCAATAATTTGTGTTGACATTTCTCTGTCGACAGTGACAGTAAAAGTCGTTTTGTGGAATAGGCCCCTGGTTGTTACAGACCAACAGTTTTTAGATAAATGTCCCGTTTTTGGATCCAAGAAACAGGAATTCCCCCATAAACAAGAACAAGAATTTCTCCCATGACACAAATCTTTAGTGCTATCCTTTTTCTCTTTTTTGATAACAAAAATTATTAAATAATTCCAACAAGCAAGTAACTCTTTATCCAATTTATTTAAACATTTTTGCTAAATTAATTTTATTTGTTTTATTTTTATAAATTTTATTATCATTTCATATTTTTAACTTATTTATATCTTATTTATTTCAGAAATTTATTCAGTCATGTTATTATTACTTTACGTCTCGTTCCTTACACTAACTCAGACAGAAGCTATCCGTGGCGCTTTATTCCGTACTGGACGGTCAGCTGATGAAGAAGTGTCTCCTCAACTAGTTGGAATAACTAATAATGCTTTTAACACTAATAATTTGCCTGGAAATTGCCCTGAAGATGAGGAAGAAGAACAATTTTTAAGTATGGCATCACATCCAGCACTAATGGTGGATTTGAGACAATTACTAAAATTCTCACGGGAGAGAGCTTTGGCTGGAGAGGGGAGAGAATTGGTGAGAGAAAATTTTTTGGTTAAAAATATTACTGTAATAAATTTATAATTTTAATTCTTATCTACATATATGGGATCCTTTAAGTGCATTTTTTAAATATTTAGTTCGAGTATATTTAATAAAATAAAAAATAATTTGGCAACTTTTTAAATTAGAAATACTGTACATGCTCTACTAAAACCAAATGTTTCCATTTTTCGATCCTTTCGTAGGGTGTGCTTATATTAGAGAATGTCCTTTAGATAGAGAGTGGTCCTATTAGAGCATTTACTGTATTCATAATTTATATTTACCATGTCGTTCTAGGTTTCTCCCTATTCATGTTCAGTTTTATGAGTTACATAGTATTATAAATGCTCGAAATTATTAAGATATCTAACCGAATATACAGTTCGCCCGATTGGATTTTTGTACAAAAAACTGTTTCATTCAATTTTCAATCCGTTCCGAAACATAAATATTCTTTTTGGAATAAAATACAAAATAAAATTAGAAATTTTGCTTGCCTACTAGATTTAAATCACATAAATTTCATTAAATTGTTAACATTAATTTAAAATCAAAACATTTAAGGTCCAACCTAACATCAATTCAAAATTTACCAATGAATTAAAAGATTCGAAACAATACAAATCAAAACGCATGTCAAATGCTAGAAGAGCTAATGCTCCATGGAAATCGCCTCGACTTGCCGCATACATTGCTCTACTTAGAAATTCATATAAAAATAATTACCCCGGTTCTCTTTAAGAAAATAAAAGGACTTTTGTGATTAAAAAATTTTCATATGTTTATTCATAATATTCAATATTTTTGCTTTTTAAAAAGCATTTTTATTAAAAAATTTTTGTGTTGTCTATGTATATTTAAAATAATTAAAATTTAGAAAAATATTTAATTTTTATGGAAATAATTATATTATCTTAATCCAGAGCCTGGATTATAGTAATACTTCAATATTTAACTGAAAAATGGCTAATACTTGATAAAAAAAATTTTTTTGGACATTTTTGCGTTCTTGTGTTTCGCGTTATTTGCGTTAAATTTCGGTCTTGCGTTGCGTTTTGCGCCTTGCGTTTTTTGAGATTTCTCTTGCGCCCACCCCTGATCTAGGCTTCGTATATGTGCGGATTTTGGTACTTTTCGGTCCTGCCACATCCCTCACATATATTCGCAGAATAATTTTATATTTTTCCCTCATATGTACAGAATGGTCAGACTTACTCTTTTCTATGGAGAACCGAGTTTTTAACAAATTTTGAAGTACTTTATTTAATGATTAACTACTAATTTTAATTGTGTAATTCTTGATTATTTTTAGTCAATTTTCATCATTCATTTTCCTTGTATTCACTCCTAAAAATTTGAAAAAAATTTTTATCTTTAGCTGTTTTTCCAGTTTTTGCCATTTTATATTCTACTTTGGTAGTCACTTAGTTTATTCTACAGATTAGAGACCGGAACGGGATCGGGACCCGGTCCCGTTTCCCGGTCCTTTTCCCGGCTTTTTTGAAGATGCCGGTATGAAACAGGGATCGGGAATTCCCAGTTTTCCCAGTTCCGGGTCCCGGCCGGGTTCCTTCTGCTACGATTTCCCCTACAGATAACCTAGTTTGAAAATTTACCTCCTCCTCCTCCTCCTCTTCATCTTCTTCAACTTCTTCCTCCTCAACTTCTTCCTCTTCCACCTCCTTTTCTGCCGGCTCGTCATTCTTTTCCTCTTCCTTTGGTTTTGTCTCTACTTTAGCAGAATCTCCACTATCACTTAGTTTCGAAGACTTTAAATTTTATATTTTTTCTATCAAACCCTAACATGATCCAACCTCTCTTTCTTCAAATTTTCTCTTATATTTTTCAAAAGGATGACTAAATAATTAAAAATAAATTTTAAAGAAGGGAGAATGAAATTTACGTATCCGATCCAGCTGATGCCGAACCGGGTGGACGATTTTCTTCCCACTCGCGCATTGCAGCTTCGTACTCCTCTACCCTAGAAATGGATTATTTTAATGAAAATTATTTTAAAATTAGACATAATATATCACAAGCATGCTTGTGAAGCAGATATGCAAGAATTACGAAATTTTGCAGGTTCCAGTTCTTGAACTGGTTCCAGAAATTTATTGGTTCCACGCATTCAGTTCCGGAACTGGAACCCCCGCATTACTGATCACAAAATCAAGGATCACACTGATCACAAAATCAAGGTCGCTCAACTTTCCCTAATTTATTCGAATTTTTATTTTCAAAAAATTATTAGGGTATTTCGCAAGGGGGAGAGGTGGAAGTGGACCAATTTCGTTTATTCGGAGATTTTAAGCAGGGCTATGCGTCATAGCGTTTTGCGTTTTGGCGTCCATTTTGGCCGATTTTTGGCATTTTGCTTTTGGCGTGTTTTTAAAATTTGAAAAATTGGCGTTTTACGCGCCACACGAAAATTTTGGCGCACATCCCTGATTTTCAGCCTCCCAATTCTAAATAAAACAAACCATTCCTTTTTCCACCCCATCCTAGTCATTGTATTACGAGGCGTTCCAAAGCCTGTCATTCCCTTTTGTGAAGCTAATTTATTTGTGCCAGACTTTAAATTCGTAATTAAAAATTATTCTTTTTATTTTTTAATACTTGAAGAGGCACAATCCCTTCTGATTTTAATCGCGAGTCTTCCGGAATTTCTTTTCCACCAGTTGTGTGGGGAAGAACATCACGTACCTTTTTAATTATTTAATATAGGAAAATTTTTTTCATTCATTATAATCGAATATTATTATTAAACAAACTCCTTTGCCTCAAAAACTATGATAAGATGTTTGTATTAGAGTTTCACCGAAAGTTTCGGTTCCGATTCCGGAAAGTTTCGATGTTTTTTTTTGGTTCCGGTTTCAGGAACCGGAACTCAAATTGGATCCGGTTCCGATCAAAATTTCGATTCCAGTGAAACACTAGTATGTTTGTTAAATGGAATCACCTAGACATTTCTACCAACCATTGCCTAAATAAATTTTAAAAATGTGTCTTAAATAAGGGTGTATTTAGTGCTTATCAGGGAACGAGCCATCCCGATTCCCGAACATCGGGAATCCCCGATGTTTTTTGGTCTGAATTTAATTTTTCTTGCGGCTCGTTCCCATGTGCCTATGTATTGGCGTATGAAAATTAAGGTTACACTATATTTGATAACCCTAAATTTATGGTACATGCTTAAAAAATTTTTTTGTTATTGGGAGTAGAGGAATGCCCAATCAATACTCCTATTTGAGATACACGTCCTTATGAGGTACAAATTTTTAGTCTTGAGGGATGATTCAAAGCGGTTCGACTATTTTTTATTTACTTTTAAAAATCCTCCCGTTCCCTTTTGTGAAGCAAATTTATTTTGGCCAGAATACCAAGGAGTAAATTCTGAGCTAGCTCGAATATTTTCTTCTCTTTAAAAATAAAATATTTTTTCCTATAATTTAAATTTCCTATAAAATTTTTTTTACGTAAATCCAAGCCCATCAATATCTTGTGTTGCTTGTCTGAATGCCCCAAGCTGTAACAAAATTGTAAATTAAATTATTGGGAACTGTGCAGATTTTTTAATGATTCACCCCCGGTGCACCCAACATTCCTTGTTGAGAAGCAAATATATTAGTGCCATATTGATAACAAAGCTTAAAAATTAAAGATTTATTTTTTTATTAAATTGAAGTTAATACACTAATTCTTTTCTAAAACTAAATCACAATCTGTCTAATATTTTATAAAATTCTTGGATACTTGATATATGTAATGAAAGGTTTTGCTTAGGACCATCATATACAATTTCCAGTTGCGTTTAGGTGCTAATATTTCCGCAAATGAGTGAAATTTTGAAAATCTTTTATAATTTTTAGTAACAGACATTCATTTGATTGTATGTATGTGTCAATTTATTTGGCAAAATTCTATCTGATTAAATTTTTATGCAAAAAATAGTGTGGTCAGGGACATTTTACGCATTCCTGTACATATTATCCTTTTCGGAAAATTTTTCGGAAATCTTACCTTAAGGCTAAAGTAAATAATACACCTATACCCCTATACATATGGCAAGCACTGAATGTTTTACATGCCATAAAGAATGCTCAATTTGCATCTTCTACAAAAAATTTTAACTCCTGCTCTTCATAAATTTCGTAAATAATTTTGTCAAATATTTTTTAAAATATTACCAATCCATGAGTTCGTCTGTCATTAGGCAAACGTCCACGAATATTTGGCACTTGATTTCGAGGTGCTCCCATATTTACCTTTTTTTTAATTATTTTTATTATTTCAATTTAATTACCTCTCCAGCCTGGGTAGCAAATCCATAATCCCCGCTTTGTTTAGGTAAAATCCCCTCACCTTCCTTTTCCAAAATTGTTTCCCATTCCTTTTAAATATTTATTTTAATAGGGTTTGAATTTTATTTTTTAATTTGGCATGGAATATTCCCCCTTCAAATTCGAATCATTGTATTCGAATTTTTGTACGAGCTTATGAACACTGGTAACAAATCATTCTAGTCGACAATAATGTTATGAATAGGGCATTATGAATAAGGCAAATGCATTTTTGTATGCGGATATGCCTTGATGAGAGAAGCTCAGAAATGGTGTTTTTATGTTGGTACGAGCACTTTAGGACCCGGTTCTTAATGCATATTTTTGCATATTTCGACCCTTTCGTGCATATTTGCATATTGGTGCATATTTTGGAAAATTTTGCATATTTTGATCCATATTTTGAGCTTTTACGATGCATATATGTGCGCATATTTGGCGATTTTCCGTGCATATTTTGTCAGGCCCTAGTTATGAAAACGAAGAAATTCCTTTGTTATTTCAATTGTTATCAAAACTAACGGCTTTTTGATATATACCGTATATCCTTCAATAACTAACCTTGGTAATTATTGTTTCGATCTTATGCTGGAGGGAATAATTAATCGAGGAAGGGTAATTATACGAGGTTTGAAATTTTAACGTGTTTTAGGGTATTTGTTGGGGGCAATCCATCGCTGGATTGGGTTATTAATGGAAGTGTGATAATTATTTAAGGGAGGGAAATTAATAAAGGTTATACGGTATATCAATCTCCTTTCAAAGGACCCTATCATAATTATGTTTCTTTGAAATTTACTCCAATTTCTATTTCTATTTCAAAATTTTTTTAGTCTTTATTTTCCTATTTTAAAGATTCTAATAATTTAGACCTTAATAGTTACAATTTTGAAAATTTCCCCAAATTTATTATAATTAAAAAATACCTTCTTGTATTCCACATGGGGACACTAAACAAAAATTATTGTTAATATACTTATATTTTTATAATTTGCCTGATTTCTGTTTGCACCTATCGGTGTTTGTCCTGCCTGTGATGCGTATAAATTTGTACCTTTGTAAAAAATTAAAAATTAATTTTCTAAAATATTTTTTATTATTTATCAAATAATACACACAACAATACCATGTCAAACTTTATTATTTTTCTTATATTTATAAGAAGAATAACCCTCACTTCAAATTCTCCACATTAAGTTTGGCTGATATTTGGAAATCGTCGGATATCCAGATCCGATATCCCAACCGAAAATTTCCGGATATATGGCCTTTTTTCGGATCATGATATCTGGATCCGCCGACCTTAATCTACATAAACAATGGTTTTCTCCTAATATAATTTATCAATGACTCTCCCTATCTCAAATTAAAATACCGTAAATACTAGTGCTGAGTATGGCTTTGTGCGAAGTGTTTAAAATTTTGAAGTGTTTAATATATAGTACTCCTTCCTGTGTACGAAGAAAGAAAAAATTAGGGACTTTCCGAAGTAGTCCAAATACTGTTCGTGAGAACCTAGAGAAGTTTCTGAATCGAAACAAAACGTCTAACACCCAGCACCGGTAAATTCATTATTTTAGCAATAAAAGCAAAAAATTTTTTAATTATTACCGCATTGTGGGCGAAGAAATTCTTCAGATTTTCTGTCAGGCTCGATATAACTTTAACCGAAAATTGTAATTATTTTTAAATAATTTAATAACCCCAATTTTTTATCCTTTGTAATATTTAAACGAGGCATTCCAGGTGCTATATTTTAAGTTTAAAAAATTAATTTAGTCTCTAATTTATTTTTTACCAGTCATTCCGCGTTGAGTTTCGAATTTATTAGTCCCCGCTTGCATCGAAAGAAATCTTTAAAAATCCAAGTTTAATTAAAATAATTAAATCTACGTGTCCCCAGCTTTAAGTTTTTCATAATTCCAACGTCTCCGTACTCCACCCTCGCCATTTTGCTGCAAATATTTTTTAATTTTTATTTTATAATGATCTCATTAATATAATTATTATTAACGAATTTCTATTTTTGTAAACCCAAGAACAGTATTTCTTTATTAAAGCTTTATGAGAACACTTAAACGATGTTTCAGCTTTCTTTCTGATTACATGCTCATATCGGTCGGTAAAATTATTAAGCTGTGAAGCTTGATACTGCAAAGCAGCTGGCTATCTATTTAATTCCTAAAGCTAGCCGTAGGAGAAATAATTTTGACTAATTATTAGCCCGGTCAATTGAAGTTGTTAATTCGATCACAGCCGCCAGCTTTACTCTACCAAGCTAACTTATGTAAATATAGGTACAGCTTGAAAAAGTTATTTGTCAGTATAAGCTAAGGATTAGACTTGATAAAGGTAAAATTTGATTCAAGAAATTTAATAGCTTTTAGTATCTTGTAAAAATATTTTAAATCAAAATTTTAAATTAATTTTGGTAATCTTTAATCTTAACTGATCCTTAGTAAATACCCCCAAATTTTCGGAAATAATTAATCAATCAATTTAAAATCACTTCTTGAAAATTTTCTTGAATTGGATTTTCTATCCCTTATTTTTCATAAACCAACCTCATCTTCCATATTATTTTAAAATTTTAATTGAGAAATTTTTATTTTCTGGCAAGAATATTAAAACAATAAAGAAACACTATAAAATTAAAAAAAAATTTTTTAATAATTTGAGGGGGCTCTTTTGACTTGAAATAATTAAAAAAAGTTAAATATATGTTAAACTAATGTTTCTTTACTTTAATTTTTGTAGGCTAACATTGACTAAAGTGAGGATTTTGTGTTTGAATAGTAAAAAACTACAATAAAAGAGAGGTAATATTCTAGTAGGAACAGATATCTCTGAAAGATAAAGGTATATTTAGGCGCCGAATGGGTGAGGGAGAGAAAGGTGAGGGAGAGAAGGGTGAGTGAGAGTAAAACTGATATATTTCTGTTCCGAATGTCAATATTCAAAGAGGACTTCTTTCCTAGGGAGAAATTTTTGGAAATTTTAAAATTTTATCCCTTTCATTTAAATATATATATAAAGCAATTTCAACATGAATTATAAAAACAATTTCAACATGAACACAAACGACGTTATTTCTTTGGAAAAAATCTTTAACGGATCGGATATCATTTATAGGATCAAATCGAATTAATTTACATTTCAAATTAATATAAAACGAAAAATAAATTTTGAGGAATTAATATTAGTATCAGGGATCGCGCCGACCCGATTCACGATTCACTCAAATCGGGAATTCGAAATTTTCGTGAATTCACGATTCCCGAAAATCGGGAATTTGATTTTCTGTCGGCGCGATCCCTGATTAGTATCCATCGTAAACTATAAGACTACTAAACATTCATCTAGTTTTAGAATATTTCCAACATCCTCACTCCTTCAGAGTTAAAATTTTAGGATAAAGAAAGCAGATCGCGCCAACTATTTAACGCCAAACTGGCCAATTTTCTCAATATCCCCCTCAAATCCTCTTTTCTTAGTAGATCCTTTTCTCTCTCTTAAAATAAATGTGTAGAGGTATATTCTTGAATGCGCAGGCGTTGTTGCTTACGAAGAAAAAAACATAAAAGATGATAACGGAAAGAATTTTTTCTTCTTTTTTGTTTGTTTTTGACTGCTCAACTTTCTCCACTTCCGTTGAAGTTTTTTTTTGTTTTTGCTTATTTTATCTTTTATAAGAAAATGTAAAGTTGAATGCATCGAAACAGGGAACATTTTAAAAATAAAATTTTTATATTTCAAAATTTGTGGATTAAAAAATAATTAAAAAAGTTTAGGTTGTCATTCATAATGCATATATCCGTTGTAGCTAAGAAATCCCATCTTATGATAATGTTTGAAAGGAGGTAGTATTGGGACCCCCATTTAGTTACCAAAAACTTAAGTTCTGTACTTGTAGACAAAAATTCCAAAGTGCCCAGTTTAACTTTAACAGATTTCCGTAACGTTTGCCTAAAATATTGAATCAAAGTTTTTGATACATATTAAAATATGTATCCCATCTTTGCGGGCCTCTCCATTTTTATGGGGTAAAATATAACTGGAATAAATGAGAAAAATGCAAAAAAAAAAGACATGATTGTTTATGGTTTTTAATAAAAATCTAGGCAAGATCTAGATATAATGGAGTAATTTTCAACTTTTCACTTTATTATATTTAAAATACCTCTACATGTTAATATTTAAATAAAAAATAAACAATATTTATTTTATAATAATATAAAATTATAAAATATTCGGAATTATAAGAAATTTAAAAATATTTCTTTTTCTCAATTTCCCCATTCAAAAGTAAAAAATAGAAAAATTCAAATATGTCCAGCTATAGCTCAGTTGGTAGAGCGTGGGACTGTAGTTGTTTAGCCGTGATCCTGATGTCGCTGGTTCGAATCCGGCTAGCTGGAATTTGTTTTTATTAATTTTTTAATAGAATTTTTTAAACTTTCAATTCATTAAAAATTAATTTAAATATTGTCAATTAATTTTAAAACTTTTTACACCAAAAACAAAATAAATACATATAGCTAAACTTGGGAAAATTGGTTTTAAATTAAATTTAATTTTATAGAAGCGCTTCAAACTCATGATTTCTAAACGTATGAATTTAACGGATTAAGGGAAATATTGGTAGATTTGGCAGGATCTGGAGGGGATATTAACGATTTACAATGATTAGATAGTCCCCTATATACCTCTAAATCCAGACATCCTCTCTATATAATCTGGGATTTGGTAGGGTTAATTTGGATTTGTAGGATTAAGGCGGATATCGGGGATTTATTTTGTTTGCGGGATAAATTTGGGTTTAAATATTATCGGGGGATTTTGCAGGACTAAGGGGCATATCCGCAATTTGGAATAGGCTGTATGAAATAAAAAATTTTTATTTCTAATCGAAACGAAATAAAAAAATATTCTCATAAATCTGTCAATATTCCCTTAGCTATTTCGATATCCTTATTAATCCCCAATCCATCGATGTCTCAATCCTCCTCAACTTAAACCCCTAATCTTTTTTTAATCCCTACATGTTTAGTCCCAATAAATCCCTTTTTAGTTACTTCTAATCCCTCAATATCCTTCAATTAGGTAGCCCAGCCCTGATTTTGAAGGATTAAGGGATAAGACGAGGGAATACAAGTTCTTTGAATAATAAATTCGTATTATTAGCGCCGCAGGCGAAGATTTTCAATTTTTGCCTGTTTAAGGAGCCAAAATTGACCAAAAAGTAAGAATATTTTATAAAATTTACTCGAAATCGGACCAGTGCCGGGCCCGGGTTTTTCAGATGCGACCCGGGCCGCTTCCGGGCTAAAAATCTCTAAAACCAGGAAAACCCCGATTTTCTCAAAATACCCGGTTTCCGGGCTACCGGGCCCGTGACCGGGTTTTTCCAGCCCGGTCCTGGTCCGAGCTCTAATCATGATATAAAATTTAATTTTTTAAATTTATTTAAATAAAATTTTATTTAAATTTTATTTATTTAATTAAATTTAAAAAATTTTTTATCCGTTTTAATCAATAAAATAGAATCGACTCGACTCACAAGACATCGAATGACATGACCTTTGAATTCTTTGTTTGATTTATCGTAAAATCGAGACTATAATTTTAAAAAAATCGAGAATTTTGAAAAAAAAATTTAAGTCTGAAAATATAAAAAATAATTTTTTCTTCTACGTAACTATAGCTAGGCAAATCAAGTTTTGTCATTTTTGAATTCTTTTACTTGCAGTAATCTTCATCTGTGTTTGGAAGCTCGTACCAAAATTCGAACTCGCACTCATACCTGTACACGTACTCGGACCTGTGTTGACTACGAGCAATTTTCAAAATTCCAAACATTTTCTTCATACTGTCAGGCTATTCCACACCCTCGTTAATTTAAACATAATAACTAGTGACCGGTAAAATTGATTTTTCCGGATCCGGATCCCGGATTGCAACTGGAGCCGGGCCGGATCCGGCCGGATTTCTCCGGATTAATCCGGTCCGGTTTTAATCCGGAAATTTAAAAAAAAACCCGGATTTGGGACTCCGGAAAAATCCGGCCGGATCCGGTCCGGCCCGGTCACTAATAATAACTACTTTAAGACTTTAAAGGCATTGAAAGTCTCGATATTCTAATTTAATTATTAACCCTCGATTTTTAAAATTTTCTCTTAAAAATAATTAATTTTTCCGGTGAATCGCCTGCCTCTCCTCTCATTTTAAATGAAAGAGGGAGCTTAGCTTGATTGCTTGCCCTTCACTTCTAAATTCTTTACCTTCCCTAGCTAAATTTAAATTTATTAAATATTACGGGCAATGCTGCTTTGAAAAATAATTTTTAAAATCGAAATTTCCAAACAGCTCTAAGTAAGGAAAGCCAATTCATGTGATAACCATCTCAGCTAAAAGGGTTGCTTGACGCTGCATTATACACTATGGGCATTTATACGCCCCCTCAATAAATTTAATATAAAGGTTACTTTACTATTTATTTCTCTCACTTCACCTATTAAATTAATTAATAATTAATTTTTTATTTTTTAAATGCATAAGGCTTAATAAAGGCAATGAATAAAGGCAATGAATCCTTTCTAGTTTATTCCTTTCTTTCACTTATTGTCTGCTAATCAGTGTCTGAATTCTAGTAAAAGATCCCATCTATTGGATATTTAAATTCTAACCAAATATTTAAATATAGCATTTATTGTTTAGTTAAACTAGAGGTTGGCAAAATCGCGTTTGCGAGATCCCGCGGGATAAAATTTTTAAAAAGATTTCCGCGGGACGGGACCTCGCGGGATAAATCCCGCAAAATCCACTACCGCAAAATCCCGCAAATCGAAAAAATGCGAGATTGCGGGAGCGATATCCCGCAAAATCCCGCGCGGGATCCCGTCCTGCGCCGACTTCTAATTTAAAACATTAAATATTTTTTTATTTCTTGAAATTTTTAAATATTTTTAAATTAATTCCAGAAATAAATGAAGTATTCTATACTTTTATTTCTTTGTTTATTTTTGAAGCCAGTTCTGATTGATTCAGCTGGTAGTGATGATGAACATCAGTTCAATCCTTTTGAACCTCGAGATGTTGGAACAAGCTGGACGGGGACTGATGAGCATGAAGGAACTGGAAGTATACCCACAACTGAAGGATTTTCGCAAGACATGTATCCTTCTAGCCTACAACCTTCTCATAATTTGTCTGATTTGGATCTTAATCTTGGCTCTAATCCCTTTCTTACACATTCACCTCTACAACAGCATCAAGAAATTGAAGCAATTCATGAAGAAACAGCCGATACTTCGAGAAGAGGTAAAATTTCTAATGAAAAATTAATTTAATAATAAAATATTAAAAATTAAGTTGCGTATAATAACCGAGTTCGTTGGATTGCGAAGCTAAAAGAGGACAAGGGCAAATATACTGTGGTCAAAAATAACGAAAAATTCGAGATTTTTTGCCGGCGATGCAAAAAATTCGTAAGAAGATTCTTTCTTATTTAGCTATTTGTAGTGCGGTTACCCGACACTTGCGGAACGACATTTGCGGATCGACAATTGCGGATTGAATTTTGCGGAACGACATAAGCGGACCCGACATTTGCGGACCGACAGATACGGATTAACATTAGCGGACCTGGTAATTTTTCAAGAAAATAAGGTGAATTTACCAACGGACGAAAAATAAATCAAAAACTTGTCCTGTAGGACTTAACTTCCCTTAGTCTTGTAAAAGTTTGGTCCTGAATCTTGATGACCTTGTGTTGTGTAGTACATGCATGAACGAATTTTACGTAAATTTAAATATTTTTTCATTATAGATTAAAATCATAAAGGAAGCACATCTTGAACGACATAACTCAACTCATCAGAAAATGGAAACTCCAATAGAAGACGATAAAGGTAAAAATTTAAACTAGGATTGAATTTAATAACCCGCCGTTTACGACAAATATACATTTGGCTCTCCACCTGTCCGCAAAGAAAATCCGCATTTTTCATTGCTTTCTTTGCATTTTTTGCGTAGGAAAACACTGGCTTATTTTTCCTTCTCATCCATAATAGGCCTTTTAGCAGTTGGAAGGAAAGGCTAAAATAATTAAATGATAAGTGCATATCAGGGATCGCACCGAAATAAAATCAAAATTCCCGATTTCGGGAATCGGGAATTTCCGACAAAAATAAAATTTCCGATTTCGGGAATCTGGAATTCCCGACCAAAAAACGTCGGGAAATTCCCGATTTTCGGGAATTTTCGTGAATTCGGGAATTTTGTTGGTTTTTGGCAGGGGGTTTTTGGGGTTGCTGGTTTATAGCCTCCGATATCCCCCATAATCCATTAGAATCCCTTATTTACATCAATATCCCTCCGAAGCCCTCGATCTTTCTCACTTATTGAACTATAGGGGCTAGAGATCGATATTTTCAAAAATCCTGGATTTGGATTCTGGATTTAGGTTAGTAACCTGGACAGGATTCTTGATCTGGATCCTATTCTCATCATTATTAATTTTTTATCCCACCCTAAAAAATTAACCGTAATTTTTACAATCATTTTTATGACATCATATCACATCCTATTAATCCCATTTCCTTCTAAATATCCCATGCTTATTAAATAAACCCATTAATTAATAGAAGTGAATGAAGAACCTAAAGTGCTTTTGAAAAGACTTGCAAAAATTAAAGAAAAAGCGGAAAAAGAAAGAAATGAAAGATTAGATTATATTAAAATTGACGAATTTGCCGGTTACTTGGTTTGTGAAGCATGCAAGGAATATAATTTTGTAAAGTTTCTGGTTTGTTAATCAGATAAAAATTAAAATTCGATATAAAAATTTCAGATGAGGTCTAGAAATTATAATTATTTTTCCACTCATTTCAAATCTAACTCTCATTTTGAAGCAATGAAACGTAAAATAATTTTTAATTAAACATTGATTAATAAGCTTAAAATTACTTTCAGATTACAAAAAACATCACCAAATAAAGCAAGGCAATCAGGATCAACATGGTAATATTCAGACCTCATTATACGATATATTCTATATTAAGTATTAAATATTAAATTTTATTAAAGATGTGGAAACTCATAAACAAAATCCTGAACAAATCGAACATGGACAGCAAGATATAGATAATCGACTTATTCCACATAATTTTGATCCACAATTATATGGTATTTTAATAACTAATTTTACATGCTGAAAAAAATACAGGAATACAACGGAGTTAGTCGAGGTTTTTACAAATATAGAAACCCAGGATTGCTATCAATATAGTAAAGTCCGGTGATAAAATTTGATATAAAACACATACTATTCGATTCGTCTTGACGACCTGAGTTGAATGATATTGCTCACCGTGTACATAAATTTGGGCTGGCCGTAATATGGGCCCCAGAAATCGAAACACCATAGGAGTTGCATTACACATTTCTTGGTCAAAAATTCAAATACGCAACAAAAAATCAAGGTTTTGAACAAACAAGAAGCAATTGTTGCTTTACGCAAAATTATTATCATGGCGCCGTATATTAAAAAAGTTCAATTTAGTCCAATACCCAAATTTTTCATGGGTAATTTTAAAAATGTATAAAAAAGAATTGGTCTGGATATTAGTAAAAACCCCCTAAACTTTTAATAATTTAAAAATAAACTAAATAATAAAATGTTATATTTAAAGGTAACGCCTATTTTACAAAATCAACTCATGGAACCAATATTTTAAATATTGATGGTTATAAATATTATTATCTGGGTTTGAATAAGAATAGTACTTGTTGGAGATGCAGTAAATATAACTCAACTAAATGTAACGCTCAAGCAGTTTTCGAAAATAATTCATTTCCTTATACATTAAAAAATGAACACACATGTAATGATCATCAACAAGAACCTGCTCCAAAACAAGATATAATTTACCGTAAATGAATTTATATCTTATTTTCTTTAATTCTAGCTAATTTTAAAAAATTTTGGGGAAACTTAACTAAATGTTTAATTGAATATTTGGTACTTTTCTGTTATGAGACCACACATTAAAATTAAGAAATATGTGTCATTCGAAAGAGCTGTTCGACGTTATGAGTCGGCTCCTATAGCCCCGTTAGAAGGTGTCTGAAGAAGAATTCAGTCCTTTCGTCAAAAGTGGCTCCTAAGGCACAAAAACACCCTAAATGATTTCATAGAAAGATCTCACATTTTCTTTATATATTTTGACCCCAGAATTCACGAAAATTAAGGGATTCTGACAGTTTTGCACATAACAGCCTATATCACTAAAAAATAAGGTGTTTGAAATGCTAAAAATTGGATTACAAAGAGGAGAGGATTTGAGCTCGAACTGGACAATTAACTATCGCATTATCAGCTTCTTTTTCCTCCTTTCCCTTTCTACTCTTTTTGGAAAAATTCATTCAACTGTCCCAATAACCGATCCAAAAAATGATATTTCATTCGAGAGGGCGATTCAAGCTGAGTCGATATTACTAAAAAAGAAAGGCGTTTGAGTGCTAATAATTGGATTACAAAGAGGAGAATTTGGGGCCCGATATTATCTTGAATATGAATTAAATGTCAGAAATAACGTGTCCGGTATTATTTATGTTGTCTTTAGAATGAAACCGGTACTTGTAAATTGAGAAGAAAAATGAATAAAAGTTCAGACAAGTAATAAGTAATAAAAGTTAAGACAAGTAAGAATTATTATTCGAGGTCTGAACAATTGGTTCTAAAAAGCAGAGCTGGGTACTTATTGCCCTAGATTTATGAGAAAGATGAAATTAGGCATAGGGAAATGTAGGAAAAATAGGGAAATTTCTATTGTAATTACTTTAATCTTCAGGAACTCAAGGAGACATTCCATTTTTATTACCTCAAACAACAGCACCGGCTCCGCAATGTGATTTCGAATAAAATAATTAATTAAATTCTATTTAATATTATACATAAATTTAGATTGGAATTTGATGCAACAAAACCCGGCAACCTGGGATATTGGCACTCAACAATATGTGACACCTGGTAATAAATTTATTTACATTTTACTGGACTCTTACTGTACCAAATAAATGAGAATATGTTTTTGGCAAGGAATAATAAATAAATAAATTAATTAATTTGCATACTTTTTAGATATTAATAATTAAATAGAAACTCAATTAGTTAAATTTTTAATAATTTTTAATTAATTGATATGACATTTTCAGGACATTTCCAGCACATTCATCCTAGCACTGAACAGGAAGAACAAGAAAGTAATATATTTTATTAAATTTTGTGGTACTAAATAAATGTTATTCGCCAACATTTTTCTCTTTTCTTTTATCAAATATTACTTTCAAAATAATGGGGTGAGCCCTATTGAATTCGGACCTAATTGATTATGGATAACTCAAAAACTTGTTGTAATGATGTGTATTTACACGACTCTTTTATGCTTAAAAACATATACAAAAGCAATAATAATCCTAATTTTATCAATAAACCAAGTTGTTTAGTCTAGTTAATCGTTCATGTCTTTTTAAACTTGATCCAACTCGCAAATTTTTTTAAATTCAACTTAACGCAACAACCACATTTTTATTAAATGTGGGCGGATAATTACTCTGACATAAAATTTTTTATTTCACAGTGATTTTACGTGCTCAAGAGGAGTCGGCTCGAAATGCTCCTCGCAGATCGGGGACCCTGGCAATTGATGGTATTACATTTTTTTTACTTTAAATATTTGATTCTGAACAGTCATTTCTTCCACCCCCCCCTCCTTTCCTGTTTCCCTAGCCATTCTGAGCTTTTTTTTGCTTGACATAAAATTTATTATTATATATCATTTGAAAGAGCTGTCCGACTGGGTAGATTGATACCATGATTGGTTAGATTTGGAAATTCTGAACAGAATTATGAAGCTAAATCCTCCATGGGCATGCTTTTTGCGATGTTGTAAGGGATTAAAACAAATGATCATAACAATGTTGATTTAAGTCAGATTTTGATGATTCTAGCACATTCGACTCGGCTCGGAGGGTTCTTTCGAATGAGTTTAATTTGTCATGTAAAATAGAAAAAATATAACAGAAAAAGGGAGGGGGGCGTCAGCCAAAGTATTAACCATTCATCTTTAATTTTTTGTTAAACAAAAAAATTTGTTCATTAATTTATATTAGGCCGGATAAAATTTCTCCGGAGTTAGATATGCTACAACATATAAATTTTATATATTTAATCCTTAAAAATCCCACTCTATTTATTAAATAAAATTGAGAATATAGGTCATATTTTCTTAAATAATTTAAATAAATCATAATTTAGGGGGGCGTTCACGTCGAGGAGGACGATCAAGCCGTCGAGGAAGTTCACGTCCTGAAGGTATTTTATTAAATATAAAATCATCCCCACATTATATACATAGGCTTTTTCAGAGGGTTTATGATTTACTAAACTTTTACTGGCCAAACTATACATACTATCCAAATAATTTAATAAACTAAATTAGAGTTTAATTTATGTGTGTAAATTAAATCCTCGAAAAAATCCCGGATCCCGAAAATAAAAAAATCCGGAATTTCGGGATCCAGTCCCGCGCCATTCTCTAGTCTGTTCCGTGTTAGCCCAACATGCCTGACCGTATTTTTAATTTTAAATATTCAGGGCCAACAGGTCAAGGACACTCAACTGTTTATGAAACAGGACAGCGTTCTGATGACCCTAAACGAAAGGGGAAGGCGATTGATATAAATGTAGAAGAGTCTGATACTGAATGAAGAATTTTGAAAGAAAACCGAAGAAAAAACAGCGATTTTATTTGGGAAATTATTTTAACTAAAACAACTAAACATGGATTCATTTAGATTTTAGTAAAAAATTTGTTTTTTATGTAGAGACCGGAATTTTCTACTGAACGTAGTTTCGTACTGCAATACCGTAAATACCGATCTTTAAAATTTTACCGGGGGGCCAATACGGAAGGTTTGGGGTCATAAGGGCGCGGGGCCATTAGGTCGCCAGCACTAGAAACTGACACAGACGAAACCGAAATTTATGAAAATTTTCTCAGATTTCTTTAACATCCTTGACTACCTCCTCCAGAAATTTCAGAATTTTTCATCGAATATTTCTGAAGTTATAGTCGATAAACCACGAAAAATTAGGGTTTTGTCGGAAAATCAACATTTTTGGCCACAATTTCCGAAATTCTTGATCAAAAATTCTGAAATTTTTGGAGAACGTAGATAAAGGCATGAGAGTTATTATTGCAAAATTTTATCTTTTTTGATAAGCAACTCACTGTTTTATAAGCTCGCGCCCTAATGGCCCCGCGCCCTAATGGCCTAGTCCCATACGGAACAGATACGGAATATCGAAAAATAACGGCGTAATACGGTACCGTCCGGTCTCTAATTTTATTTGCTTCGAAATTTAAGATTTGTTCGTAAATTGTACCACCTCTAATTTTAGTTTTCTCTTTTTACCACTTTTATTTTTTTTTCTCGTACTCATACCTTGTACTAGCACCTTGGAAGATTATCTTTAAAAAATTTTTTAATGTTAAAATTTTCTCATAGATTAAAAACCTTTCATTTTTTAACTCATTTTATAATTAACAACACAAACTTTAACATATCGACCACAAAACGAAAAACTTTTTTTCAAAATTATTTTTCCTCCCTTCCTTTTCTCTTTTCACGCCTTAAGAGCAAACACACGAACTGGACAACGACGTTCATTAACCTTTTGCTTGTGTGTCTTCAAAGATAATTCATGCTTGGTAAGAGCACGACGCATTGCGCGAGTCTTCTTGTAACGCAAATCCAATGGCTTGTACTTTTTGCCCTAAAAAAACAAAAAAAAATCTTTAAAATATAAAAACGAATCAAAAAATTTTAGAAATGAAATTGTATTTTAGAAAGATTGTTCCCAGCCAGTCAGAATATTTAAATTCCTGGGAAAACAAGTGAAGGACCTAGACGACATAAAAACACAATTCCCTAAAATTAGGAATTTATTTTGTAATTTTTTTTCCTTGTCCTTTCTCCAAAAAGTACAGTTGTGTTTAACAAAAAATATCGAAAAGACCGGACCGGTATATGCAGTGAGTTACTAGCTCTTTACAGGAATATAAACTAAAATAGTTGAGTACACATACTTTGGATGTTGGCCCTCTTTAAACTAATTTAAAACAAAAATTTTTTAACCTTGTAAAACTTTCGCAAATTCAACTTCTGCGCCTGATTGATAATTGTTAAAATACGCGCAATGTTCTTTCGCACAACACGAATGCTAGAAAGTTTGGAAACTGCTCCATTCGTTACTTTGGCAACCTTAAAAATATTTTAATAAAATTAAAATTTGATCCCAAATAGACCCCCAACAACTTGACCCCAGTCATTTAACCTAGGATTTACGGCATGGAACCAGCCAGGGTAAACTGTTCCCAAACACAGCAAATATTTTTAAACAAAGTCACAAAAAATCTTAAATGGTCTTTTTCTATTTTAAAACTATCCTCAACAGAAAATATTTTTTTAGATCTTCGCCAATGTCATTTAAGTCGATTTACGATAATGGACCCTGTAGAAAGGAACCATGGCCTAATGTAAACATAATTAAAATAGGAAGTTTTGTGTCATATACAGAATGGTATTCAGAAACAATGGCTATTTGTAAGCGCATTAAAATAGTCAATTTCCCTAGAATATCCACCCCCACCAAAATAATTTATTCAAAATTTTCCCCAAATAAATAATAAACCTGAAGACTGGCAAGCTCAGTTTTCTGTTCCTCCAAAAGTTTCAACAATTCCTCCTTTTTACCGCGAAGATCACGTGTCTTGATGCGTCCCATTTTTAAAAAAAAGTTTTTTAAGCTTCAAAAGTTTCTAAGTCTAAAAACATTAAAATTATTAAATAACAAATTTAAAAAAAATTTTTTAAACGTATCAAAACGTTTTGATTAAAAATAAGAAAAAAATAAAAAAAATAATTTCTACAAAATATTTTTTATTTGAGACATTCAATTGAGACTCAAAAATAAATTATAAAAAATTAAAAAAAACGCTTTTAGTCAAGGCAGATAGAATGAGCACTTATACGAGCAATAATTGGATGGATTTGGTCCTCAGAAAGAGCATCAGATTTCCAGAAATACATTAATGATCTAAATTTAAATAATAAAAATTATATTTAGGCTGACTGAAATGAGTCTTATTCTACACACAAAGCCGAAAATAAATCTAAAAAAAGGAAAAAAGTTAAAATTTTTGATGGGAGGACATGTCGGGATTAATGTGAGAAAAATAAACTTTTGAGTGTTTGTTGGATCTAAAAGATAAAAACATCGGGGCCAATGTTAGCGCCCTTCCACCACGAAATCGGCCCACTGGCTACGACTTTGCAATGCACTTATGTTAGTCGGGTTAATTCTTCCCGGTGGCGGGTCTTTCGTTTCTCTCTTGTTTTTGCCCGGCACAGGGAAAAATTAACAGGGCGGTTAACCGGTTTTGCTCAATTCTAATGTACTATTAAGGCCAAAGTAGCTGTAAATTGCGTAACGAATAGAGTTCCCGATATATCCGCATGCCGAATTTTTAAATCTTAATCCTTTATTAACCTAGAAAATTCTTTCAAAGAGAAGAAAACAAGAATGTTCTCCTCAAAGAAAGTATTCTAATTTAGTCAAGAACATCCCCTCGATCCTAAATCAACAAAAAAAACCTCCATACTTTTCTATCCGTTCATCACAACTTGTTTGAGCATTTCCAAACTCCATCTCTTCATTTTCCAATAATTTAAGAGTTCCAATAATAAGCACATTATGTTGAGTAAAAAGTAAAGGAGAACTTTCTGGGTCAGCAAGTGAATGAAGAAAGAGAGGCGCTTTATCACTTAATTTTTCCAATCCTTCCAAAGAAAGTGCAAATGTTGTAGATTGTTTTTCGTCAATTACAGGAGAAAGTATACCTCGATCAAGTTGAATTCTTGTTATGTTGGAATTGAGATGATGTTTGAAAATTCTGAAAAAATTAAAGTAAAATAATATTTTTTGAATTTAAAAAGCAAATTGAATTTATTGGAAGAAAAAAATGAGAAGGAATGATGTTTTAATAAAAGGAATTTTTTGAGTTGGAATAAACGGAAAAAATATTAACCCTTCCTAGCAAGAAAAAGAAGTGAACTCAGAAATGATTCAAACTATGGTTGAGCCCCGACTCCTTGAGGACACGTTTGTTGGGATGTGCTGGAGTGCAACCGACAGACTTGTTAGTGCGTCCTTTCAGTCATAGTCCAACGCACCCTTACAAACGCGTCCTCAAATAGTCGAAGCCAAACCCTAATTCAAACGCATAAGTCATTTCTAGTGAAATCCCTCATCCCCCATCCCACAAAAGAAAACAATTCTTTATCCTAAATTTGTTAATTTAAAAAACCTATATGGCCAATGTCGTTGCAAAATTTCAGAAAAATTTCCAGCCAAAAAATTTGCCTTGTCATTAGAAAAAGAATCGGCTATCAATAAAGTCAGAGGACTCAATCTTCTATCATTACAACTTAATTGAAGTTCATCTCGTTCAGAAATTTTTGCAGCAATATAAGAAAGAATTTTGAATGTTTTAGAGTTTGAGCCCTAAAATTTTTTTCAAAACTAATTTTTGGCAAAAAATTTAAAAAAACCTCATCAAATTCTTCGCTAAAATATTGAGACAAGTCCTTGCGAAAATTTGTATATCTTTGTTTTGGACTCAAACGACCATAAGAAAAATAATTCGGTAGAACATAATAGAATAAGAAAATCAATAATAAAATAAGGCAGACAAACATGAAGAGGTTAAAGGCTGTAAAAATAAATCAAGTTAAGTTTTCTCTTGAAAAAATTACTAATTTAAGTCCAAACTAGGTTTTTGAAGACCCATGGTTATTCGCTTACTCTAATCCAAACTAAAAAACATTTAATACCAAGAATCAGGCCCGTACCCAGGGGATAGATTCCTCCCCCCCTTCCCGCCTCGAAATGGAGAAAGGAAAAAGTTTGGGGAGGGAATGGGGAAGAAAGTGAAGTTTTTTGGCCTACGGTTATCAAAATTCCCACGAAAAATTTTCTGGCCTATGGCCTTACACAATTATCAAAATTCCTCCGAAAATTTTTCCTGACTACGGGCCCAAGAATAAACCTGTAAAAAATCCATTCTGTTCCGAATCAAATTCCGCCCGTCCATAGGTAGCAATACTTCGTCTACGCCTTCGTGGAGAACTCGTTGATCGACTTTGCGTCCTTTCCTGTTTATTTGGTATACGCCATCCAATTATTCGTGATTGTCGATGTGATTGAAAATTGTTAAAATCATCGTCGTCTTCTTCATCTGATTCTTCCTCAACCTCATACTGTTCAAAAGTATTGCTAAAAATGAGGAATTAAGAAAGGAAAATTTTATTATTTCAAAACACATCAAATTTAATGATAAATGTGTGGTTTAATAAATCCTAGAAAAAATTGGACAAACTTGAGAAATATCGAAAAAGCATTTCTTCCGTATTTTTCTAGTGACCAGTAAAACTCTGATTTACGAATTTAAAAGGAAACCCCGTTTTTCTATCAAAAAATTTTTTGATCAAAATCTGTTTGATTAAAGCAACAAAATCGGAAAGTCAAAAATTGACTTAAAAAATCAAAAAAATATTTTCAAAGTACATTTAAATTAATAGATAGCATTGTGTATGGCCAAAATTATTTAAAAACATTTCCCATAAAACCCAGAAAAAAATAAAAATCTCTTTGAAACCTTGTCATTGGAGGCCAGCTATTATTAACCAACTTATTTGTCCGTCGATTCCTCATCCTTTCATTTTCATCATCATCCTCCGATCTCAAAAGATTAGGAAAATAACGTCCTCTCAAATGTATTGCCTCTTCATCATCATCAAAATCTTCGTCATCTTCTTCTTCCTCTTCCATATCATCTCCTCTTCTCATATCCAAACTTTCATTCAAATCTGCTTTAAGACTGCGTCTGTGCCAAATCCTCATAAACTTTTAAAAATAAATTTAAAAAAATAGATTAGAGAAAATTAAAAAAAGATATTAAATGAAATTAAACAATTAACAAAAAAACAAAAAAATTAAATTTTTTGGGATGAATAATTTACGCAAAAACATAAAACAAAATGAAAAAAAAACATTTTAAATAGGGTTGGGAGCCGATCCGAAAGATCGAGTTGGGTTTCGAATTTTGGCCCGAAAAAGACTCGGACGTCGGCCCGACTCGGAAACCCCAACCCTAATTTTAAAAGAATGTGTGGGACAAGGTGCGGAAGAGAGCTTTTCAAATAAACTTTTTTTTAAATTTTTTTCAAGTTGTCATGTGTCATCCAAAAAAAGATAAAAGGAATTAATTGTCCTCAATTCTCTCAAGTAATTTTTCTTTAAAAAAATCCAAAATTATAGCGGTGATGTTTATGTTGTTTTTAGCCATTCCAATAATCAAAAAAAATAAAGAGATGGGATAGAATAGAGAAAAAGGACAATTTTAATATAGTCGAATACTTGAATTTTTTTACTAGGTTTTTTGTATGCGTTGTCTCGTGTTTTTTTACTGTGCCGTCAAACAAATAATTAAAAGAAAAAACAAAATTTTGCCAAATAACTTCTCTGTCACTCTCTCTTTTTTTGTCTTGGTCATCAAAGCTTAATCCTCATCCGCCTATAAATTAAAAAAAAATTTTTAAAGGAAAATTAAAAGAAACATTTTCTCGACGATTACGCGCCGGAGCATTTCCACCAGTGCTTCTCGAACTTCCTCCTCCACCATAACCACCCTTATGCGGAATATTTTCAGAATTCTGCTTGTTAGAAGTCTTGTCAGAATGTTCAGTGCTGCTGAGAGCGCCATTATAAGAGCTGTCCTCAACACTTTTGCTATCTAAATTTGTTCAAAAATTAAAAAAAATCTAAAAAAATTAACCATCACTGTCCTGACGGTTTTGAGCAGGAAGCTGTTTCTGTTCAAGTGGAGGGCTTTTCTCTTCAGCATCAACGGAACGCTGAGCATCTCTAGCAGGAAAACGCTGTCCCTGTCCAGGTCGACCAGTTCCAGTGCCTCCTCCCCTACCGCCAGCAGAGCGTCCCAAATAGCGATTACCTCCTAATTTAGCGGAAATTTATCGCGGCAAGAATTAAAAATAAAACTAAAAAAACAACCTTGAGGACGAGACCCAAAAGTATTTCCAGAATTTTGATTGGATTGAAAACGACCGGTGGTAACACCCGCACCGCGTTGACCAGCACCGCCATCTCTAATCGGAAAACGCTGTCCTCCCTGTCCAGCACCACCACCTCCAGTTCCACGATATCCACTTACGCCCATCGAACGACGATCGCCACCATCACCACCTTGAAGAAAAAAATAATTTTTTTTTGAGGAATCCCAAACTTTTACCATTAACAGCACGAGCATTTCCACCGTCAGGTCGATTGCGATGATAAGGTTGAACAGACTGATTCGAATTGTTTCCGTAATGAGCATTATATGGCGAGCTTCGAGACATGTAAAGCTTACGACGAATTTCCTCTTCCTCGCTAGAAATTTTTTAAATTTAAAAATTGAATAGAAAAAGAATCCTTACAGTCTAATAGCATCCATCTCAGAAATATGTTTAAGTTGAAAATCAACCATAAGTTCAGCATACATCAAAGCTTCACGAGTGCCAGTAAATGTGAGCGGAACCATCCCCTGCTAATTTAGAAGATTTTTGTAATAAAAATTTGAAAGATGGAGGTAAAGGAAGGTCAGAAAATTAAAAATGAGCAAGAATACCTCCGGATTTTCATCACCAATTTGAACACGAAGCACACCACTTTTGTCAACAATATCCTAGAAAACGAAAGATGTTTAAATGGAAAGGAATATTGAATCGGGAGGAAGTATGGCGAAATGCTATAAAAGTAGGGGAATGTTAATCAATACATAAGCCAGAAAAGTCGGCCCGGGCAATCTTATTGTTGGAACTAAAAACCATTTTGCCATAACACTAATTCATGTTCCTTTGTTGAAGGATAACGGAAAATCCGTTAAAGTCCCATCGTAACCATCTAATCACTTAACAAATCAGAAACAAAAATCAAAAGATAACCTGAATAGTCTTCCCTTGCTTCCCAATAACTTGTCCAACACGTCCTTGAGGAACCAATTTTTGCTGTTGTGAGATTTCCAACATATTGCGAGCACGCTCAGCAGCTTCAGCATTATTAGCATAAATCTAAATGGAAAAAATGTCAAAAATCACTTAATAAACCAACAAAACCTTAAATTTGCAAAATCCTTGATTGCGAGTAGATTCGTCAAGAATAATGTCCTTAAAGTTGAAAAGATTTAAAAAGGTTGGTTAGAAGTAGAAAACCTTAATTCCATCAAGACTGCGTGCTGAAGTAATATTAGCGCCTTGAGAGCCAATAGCCATTCCCATAAAATTAATTGAAACATCAAACTCAACTAGAAGAGGCGCCGCGATGTTTGGCTCGTGAATAGACAACATTTTCTTCTGTTCCTATAAAAAGAAAAATGTGAAAACTAAAGTGATGTAGGCATTATAAAGCCGAGGCCATTGGAAGGTTAACTCATGGCTTATAGTCACGAGAACCCCCTAGCTTGGCAACTGTCCAACGCGATTTTTAATGTAGAATAGCACCCCGTCCCCCGAAACCCCGACGAATTTATAGGCAAAAACCTTCACCCAAAGCTCTACCCCTCCAAAACCCGACAATCCCGCCTCCACTGGCTCGGGGTGCTGCCCTAGTTTAAAGGTCTATACTCCAAGGAAGCAGTGAAAAAGTAACCCGTTGAAGTAAACGATTTATAAAAACCTCTTGCCGCTGAATCAAAGTCATCTTCTGTCGACTATTCGTCAAAAAAACATCCTTCAAGATGTCGACTTTTTTGATAATTGTTGGAGACAGAGCCTAAATTTAAGAAAATATAATTTATCCAATAAAAAAAAGAAAAACCTTAATAACCAGTTCCTTTTTCTCTTTATCAAGTTTGATAAGAATGCCGGTGATTGACTCACGAAGAACCTAGAAAAGTGAAAAGTATAGAGTAGCTAACAGATTTATAGGATTAGAGTGGAAATCGAAAGAAGCTGTGAAGTAGTGCCACACATCAATGAACTATGGAGGGGAAGGGGACCTTCTAAACACCCGAAACAACAAACATATTCAGTAGAGATAGGCCTGGGTCTGGACAAAGGCCTCGGGTATTCCTGTACAGAGACAGGCCCAGGCATTTTTTGACCTTCCTGGGATTTTCCTGGACTACAGGCCCAGAAGCCCGGTCCAGGTCAATAAATAAAACCCGGAACCTAGGAACAGACCCAAGTTTTTCAAAAATTCAGATCTCTAATATTCAGCCAATCAACCCGGACTTAATAAGACCCAAATCCCCTCAAAATCTCAAAAAAACCGTTGCAGCCTCCAACAACCCAAATCCTTCCCCATATAATAAACAAAACTGGAAACCTTATAACGCTCATCACTCTGCTCAAAATATTCAAACAAATCGCCAGCAGGAATTACACAACTTTGGATTGAAGAATTTGTGACGACCATCGAAAGGTTAGGATGTCGGCAATCAGTGATGGGAACAATGTCATTGATTACATTTTGGCCCTCATTTCCTTCAACAACAGCAAAACAATTCTAAAAAATTGACAAAAGTTGAACCCAAAAAACTTCAAAAAAACCTTAATATCGCGAATCTTCATTGAATGCCAAGCCCGTTTGTCCCCCTCATAACGAACATAAGCATCAACAACATCCCCAACTTTCACTGGTTGCTGGTTCTTTGCTTTATCTGAAGACGCGTCCACTTCTACCCGGCACTGTTCAAACTTCACCCATTCTGGTTTTCGCCATCCATTGTCATAAATAACATCGAAACTATCGTCAGAAATGTCATTTACCAATGCTTTGAGGTAGAAACCATCAGTTTGTTTAACTTCAACTTCCATTTTGTGGGAATGACAATAAAATAGATAAAATAAAAATATACTGAAAATTGAGAAAATTTTAAAGATTTTTAATTGAGCAAATAAAAAAAATTTCGACAGAGAAACGACTTAACAAAATTTTAAGGAAACCATTTTAGTGGGGTACAGCTCGGCGCGCGGCCATAACGGCGCAGAGCCATAACTTGCTAGAATATGCATGGACCTTATCAATTTCGTTAGCAATCTCTTTAGCTCATTGAGAGGACTCGTTTAATACTAAATTTGATTAAGAAATCTTGAAGTAAGTTATGGCTTTGCGCCGTTATGGCCCCGCGCCGTTTTGGGCGTGTCCCATTTTATTGGATATGAAGTTAAAGTGCAGGCGGGACAGGACCATAATGGGGTTTAGGGATCCTGTAGCGAAATCCTGTCTATTAAACGACGAACTGCGGGATCGTTCCCATTTGATCTTTTGAAAAAAATCCCGTTACGGGTTCCAGCAAATGCCATTCCCTCGCATACTAGGGAAAATCGGAAGGAGAATTTTTAACTTTATAGGCCATTCTATCAATGCCTCCTAATTCACGTTTGCTCTACAACTGAAGCTAAATCAATCAGTGGGTAGATTAATAGAAGCATTACATTTGGGATACATAGTTGAAAAATGTCACATCTTTTAACGTTGAAAATGAGGGGCTTGGACTTAATGAAAGAACAAATTATTTTGATTAATTAACTTTCACAACAGGACATTCACAAATTTGCTTATTTTAGGTTATATGAATGTAGTTAGTCAAAATACTCTTCGAATCACCGTTACGACTTCATTTTAGAAAATTTAAGCATAACTACCCCTTAAATATTTAGTCACTTCAAAGAAATTGCCCAATTTAGGAAATATAAATTGTCACAATGCCAATCATTTATCTTTAAAAAATCAATAAAAAATTACAGGACGTTTCAGAATTGGCCGATTCATAGCAGCATTTTTGGGGAAAAGGTCGATTCAGAGTAGCCGATTCAGAGTGACTTTTTTATAGTACTGTACCCCAATTTAGCGTTGATTTTAAAGATATTTTATCTCGATGAAAAAAGAAGTTTCTGACACCGCCCTTTTTTATCTTCTACTCAACATCAATGAAAATGTACACAAAAGAGTACTACTAATTTAATCAACTATTTTAAAAAAAATTTTCAAATAATTAAATAAAGATATTTTTTTCATGGACAAAAATATTTTTTAAAAATCGGGAAAATCGATCGTGAACTATTCTCGTTCTGGTGCTTGTTTGGAGTAAAAAATACTGGTAATACAAGGCTGATCCCCCTTTTTCTGTTCTATTTTCTCATTTTCTTAGGCAAATTATATCCATTAGAAAGAGCTCTTAGAGCTGAGTCGAACGGTACTAAATTTATCGAAATCCGACTTAGATAAACATAGCTATGAGCATTTGTTTAACTCCATTAAAACATCACAAAAAGCACGTCCATCGAGGATTCAGCTTCTAATTCTGTTCAGAATCGCCAAAGCTAACCGATCATAGTATCATTTTACTTACATCAGCTCGAACAGCTCTTTTGAATGATATATTGAAATTATATGTTAAAAAAGCTCAAAATGGTCAGAGAAACAAAAAAAGGGGGACCAGCCTTGGTATTACCAAAATACTCAACTTTAAATAATTTTAGAAATAAAACAAATTACTTCAAAAAACAATCCCAAATAATAAAGCTAACCAACTCCCTAAAATTGGAGAAAAATTTTTTTAAAAAATCAAGTCATCGCTTTAATTCTCTTCGATCATTTTTCGGCAAATTCTAAATTAAATTAATTTATTAAATTAATAAAATCAATTGTTAATTACAGAGTGACCGGAAAGTAACTGGTCACCTTATTGTCAGTAGAACTTTATCTAACTTAGAGATAATAATGGAGAATTAAATAGGGAACAAACACAAGTAGCCCTACGCCAAAAGTAGCCACTAGAAACTGGTATTTATTTATTTATTTTGACTGCAGGATTTACGAAAGTCAATTAATTCTGTGTGTTTTGCTAATAAAATCCTATAATAAAATTAAAGAAAAAAGTGTCGATAAACAATTTAATTATGAGTAGAAGACTCTGGACGTAATATCTGCCATTTCGATGATTAGGACCAAACATGGTTATGGATACGGTAATATTCGGATACCGCGGGTACGGATGGACATGCATAATTTTTTAAATCGGATTTCTTACATTTTACCAAAATTTAAACCAAATTTCTTCAATATTTTGCAGCACAGGCGCAAATTTTTAGAATTTGGAGAAAATCTCTATTCGGAAATGTGTTTAAAAATTTTCGAAAATTGGCAATTTTTCCAAAATTTTGGAAATCGGAAGGAAAAAACTTCGGAAATCGTAAGTCGGAAAATCGAAATTCTTATCGACCTATTTTAAAGAGATACTATCTAGATACAAAACATTCAGTTGTACATTTTTAGAAGCTCTATTTAAAAACAGACATACAGTGTTTTGGATGTTTTCCTTTACGTGATCCTTTACCATTATGTTTTTGTTTAACAGTAAGTTTAGGTGTAATAATTATCTTTTGGCGACATGCAGGGCAACTAGGGGGTTCATTAGTGTCGTTTGTAGGGAATCCATCAGACCTTAAATAATCTCATTAAAATAAATTTAAAAAATTTAAAATCCAATCTATACCATCGTGCAATACATTTAACATGATAAACTTTGCATTTAGAACATTTATAAACATAATCGTTAATTTTGAATTTTTCAAGGCAAATAGGGCATATCTCTTCATCTTTATTTTGATGATTATAATAAAATCCTTCGTTAACTAAGTAAAATATATTTATTTTTATATTAATTTAAAATTCTTACAAATCGGAATATCTTCAAAGAATAATTGTTTTGGATGGAAACGCTTGTATATTTTATAAAAATCCTCAAAATTTATATTATTCTCTTCATTTTCCTCTTCATCCCCAAAAATTTTGATTTGTAAACATTCTTTAAGCTTATCAAAACCATATGGGTTACTGACAAAACCATCCATAAGAAAGGCTCGTTCCTCATCTCTAGTTTTATGTGAATCCCAACGATAAACATAATTTTTATCTCCATAGCTAATCATATTTAAATGATTTATTTTTTCCTCCTCAGTCCTTGGATGTGTCATTAAAGCTTCCTGTCCTACTACAAATTCTTCTCCATATTTTTCAAACAGAAATTCAGTTAATCTATAGGATTGTTCTTCTGAAAGTTTAATGTAAATATTAGGGACTGCTGGATTGGAAATTTTCCAAAACTTATGATCTAAGGCACTCATAACACCCTCACTCGATACACCTCCAAACATCAGGTTAGATGCTCGTTATGGAGAGGATCCTGTAAATAATTTTCGAAGAAAACTTTTTTCAAATCAGCATCACAGGCAAAATTTTGAACTAAGAAGTCAAAAATACTCCTTTTTATAAAGAAAGGAAAAACATAAAAATACCAAAATCCCAAATCCGGTAAAACAAAATTTCCGGAAAATAATCCGGCGCAAAAAAATTTTCTTAACTTATAATAAACGTCGCTTTCGTTTTAACGCTGCAGACAGACAATTTTTAATCATCTATTTACGGACAGGTATGAAATCCACTTTACTTGAAATATTTTAAAACTTACTAAGACCCTCATAAAATATTGTTGGTATTAATAAATGTCCTGTATTCCTTCTAAATTTATTTATGATATCTTTAACATTCCAATAATAATTATTATCATTATCAATCTTAACAATATCGTGAATTACATTATTAATGCAAGCAATTTCGATTCGATTCAGAATTTGTGGAAATTCACTCCAATATATAATCAATTCATCCACTATATTTTCATGAATTCCTCGAAGGACATCCAAACCATTTTCGACATCAAAAGCAAAAAGTTGGGTCTGAACGTTTCTCTCGATGAGAAGATATTTAACAAATTTATCAAAAATAGCCAATTCTGCTTTTCCATCATAACACAATGAATTGAAGAAAAGGAAAATTAAAATATAGCGAAGCATCTTGATTTTTTTATAAATTCTAGTATTTTTCAAAGAAAAATATTTATAAAAATTTAAAATTTAAAATCGTAAATGAAGGATGGCAGATAGCTTTCCCTTTTCGTTTTAGAGGGAGAGCAAGCAAGGGGGCAAGGCCTCTAACTACCAACAAGGAGCAAGGCCTCTAACGCCTCTCAGACTGTCATATGCTACATTAAATAGATAGAATATTGGCAATAGGGGATTTTTAAATTAAAAACGAGGAGTTAAAAGTATCGAGACCAATATCGAGATAAAGATACATCTTGAAAAAGCACAAAAACAATACCTCGCGTAATCAACAGGTATTATTATGACAAGGGGAGCTTCCTCCTTGAGGCGCAGCAAACAAGAATTTTGACGGCCAAGAAACGAGATTTCCTTAAGTTTTTTGTCTGAAGATTAGGAACACTTTGAACATTAAAAGTTTGAAAATGGCTTATTAAGCTATGGTTATTTAACAAAAAAAATATTTTTTGTATTTTCCAACTTTTTTTTTTCCAAAATTCTCGATTTTGGCTAAACTACAGTCCCGATTTTATTATAAAAGAATCGAGAATTTTGAAAATCTGTAAGACGCATGATAGATTCAAAGGCCTTGCGAGGGCAAGGCAATTTTTTTATTGATTGAAACGTGTAAATAAATTTTTAAATTTAAATTTTATTAAATTAAATAAATAAAATTTAAATAAAATTTTATTAAAATAAATTTAAAAACTTAAATTTTATAAGCTGGGACGAGTAATTTTAGATAAAAACACAAAGTTTTGTTTCTAAAATAATGTTAAAAATAAAAGTTTTACAATATCAGTTTATCAATAATAAATTAGGAATCAGGGTCTTAGACCTTAAAAACCTTAAAATGGGTACTTAAGTAGGCTGAATAAAATATACTTAATAGTAGGGTTGTTGGCGACCGGTTTTAAAACCGGAATTTTTGAAATTTTTTGCCAAAAATTAACCGTTTTAGAAAATTTTAAAAACCGAAAACCGGAAATTTGTGAAAATGAGTGATTTTATTAAAAATTCCCCCAAAATAAAACCGGTATTTGCCTAAAACTCAAAACCGAAAACCGGGTTTCTAAAATTTAGATTAACCGAAAACCGGGGGTACAAGTTAATAACCGGTCGCCAACAACCCTACTTAATAGGTGACAAAAATGGATAAATAGCTTTTAATAAAAGGTCAATATATGCAAATATATACCTATTTTTTTTATTTCCCGTACAAAAATTTCAATGACAAAACAAAATAATAATTAGAAAAGATTGATAAATTAAAAAATTTTTTAAGTTTTTTTTCAGAAATTAATATTAATTTTTCATAAAATATTGCATGTTTACAAAAATATCCAATATGGTTGACTAAACATAAAAATATTTTAAATGGGCTGAAACCTATTTTAGGTTGCAAAACACCTACCTAAAAAGGTGTCTAAACATGATATTAAAAAAATAATAACAGATTTGAGAACTTATCACAACATAACTATGTATTTCAAGAAAAATTTAGGCTCTAATAATAATGATTTTTTTTAAAACAAATTTTTTTAAACGCAGACGTAGTATTTTGAGTTGTTGAGATTTACACCGAACTTCGTTCTAACGTTTTTTCTTATTTTATTCGTGCTGAAAATAATCATTTAGAAATTTTTGTATTTATAAAGCTACAAAAAATTTTAAATTTTATTTATTTTTCAAAATATATAATAAACCACAAGGATGGTGCCGCCTCTTTAATCAAGTATCCTTCCGTTCTGGTTATTGAGCACCGTCCAACTACATGCCTATTGGACCCATTTTATTCGTTTCTCATTATTTCCACTTATTTTTGCTTTGTTATTTTTGCCCTATTTAAAAATTTAGTTAAAAATATTTTAAAAATCTAGGCTTTGAGCAAGGCAAGATGTTCTATTGAAAGAGCGTTTGGACAGATGAGAAGACGTTTCAACATAAACCATACTGGCTATCGCCTCAAAACTGATGTTTTGTTTTACACAATATTGCAAAAATGTTTAAACTGCCTGGGGCCTATACAAATTAAAATCTACATTCTACATCTACAGCCTACATCTACAAATTATAAATTTATATGTATAGAATGTAGATTATAGCCGATACAAATTAAACAAAATTTGTAGATATAGATGTCGCCAGAATTATGTAGATTCTGGCGTAGATTCTTGCAGTTATGTAGATTCTTGCAGTTGATGGTCGTGAGGAGGGTCGAGAATTACTTTTGGGTGTCAAATTAATGAAATCAACTTCATTATTACAGATTAATTTATTACGAAATTTGACTTAATGTACATATATATATAAAGATTGTTGACTAACATAAGATAGCTTGGACGTTTCCTCTCCAATTTAGTTACTAGATAATATTTTTAAGTGTAGATGTAGATTGTAGATGTAGAAATACCAAAAATCTAATTTGAATCGGCTACAATTCTATCTACATTTCCAGAATACAAATCTACAAAGTACATCTACTAATCTACATTTTAAATTTATTTGTATTGGCTACATTCTATAAATCTACAATCTACATTTCACTCTAATAAAATTTTTAGATGTAGAATGTAGATTTTAATTTGTATAGGCCCCTGAAATTGAAGAGGGAATTGATCAGAATTTTTCAGAAGGTATGGAGGAGGTTGCCTTGCTTTTTAAAAACAAGAAAAATATTTTGTAAAAAAATTTTTCGCATTTTATATTGTAAAGCATATAGCTATTAATTTCCTAAGGCTGAGCAGTAGGCGGCTTGGTGTAATGGCTAACACATCAGTCCGGTCTACTGAAGATGCTAGTTCGCTCCCAGCCGCCGAATAACCTTTTGCACTAGCTAAAGGTGAGAAATAGCTATAGCCTAGCTGCTTTACTATATAGTATTTTTATAAAAAATCATTTAAAATACCTAATTATAGTGGTAAAAAAATTTAAACTGTTAAATAACGTAAAAAAATATCGTAATAAATTTATATAAAAAATGTCAATCAGGGATAAACGAGTAGCGAACTTTTATAGGTGTTTTGTTTTTAAATACATATGTACATATTTTTCTTGTTCTCTTTAATGTTCTTTTTTCTTTAATGCTTTCCTTCGTGTTTTTCCGGTAAATTGCTAAATTATTATGTTTAATTTTAACATATTAATAATTAATATAAAAAATTACGGCTTCTGATCCGGATATACACAAATTTCGGTTCGGATATCAGATCAAGGGATTTCCTGGGATCCACCAACCTTAGTCCAAAAAGAGAATTGAATACTCGATTATTATCACAATTATGACTAATTTTTATATTTGTTGTGTTTTTGGGTACCTATACGTGAGTAATTGTTTAAAAAAGCGCATTAGTATCTCTCAAATAAGATTTATTTTAAAAATAGATAATTAATTAAACTTTACAATAGGTTGGATGGTGATAAAAACTTGTTGATGTTAGATTTTATTGATCCCCATTTCCACGCTTTAGTTCCTCGCTTAAGTTTTGGTAAACGAGGAATTATTGCACGACAGGTTGGGCATTCTTCACTATTATGTGCCCTTAAGTATAAAATAATTTAGTGACTACTCCAGGGTGTCCCTTTCCAAAACACCAAAATAGGGCGAAGCGACTCAAAAATATGGCAAATGAGAGAATAGGAGAAAAATAGGCGAAAAGGTCAAAAATAGGGCAAATGCCCTGTAAATAAGGCAAAAGAGACACCCTGGACTAATTTATCAGACAAACACCTTGAAAACCAGATTTAAAAAAATATTTTTGGATTTCAGAAATTACGAAAGCAACAATAAAAATCTAATTTAAGCATGTCTATCAATTAAATCATTGCAATTTTTGATTAATTCGAACAGAAAAAAAGGTTGAAATATATACAAAGGTCGATAGCCCCCCTACCAATCCCTACTAAGGTTGGCAGTTCCGGGTATCCGGAATCGGAAAACCCCGAATATCCTGAAATTTTCGGTTCGGATATCAGTTCCGGTTCCGGATATCCGGAGATTTCCCAGGAATCGCCATACTTAATAACTACCCCCAAATATACCTACCATTTAGCAATACAATTAACATGATGTATATGCTAAAAAGTAAAAGTTTAATTAAGAAAATATTTTAACAAAAACTTTGCAGTTTGGATTTACGTGTATATCCTCGCCTTCTATGAAAGCTTCTAGACAAATATTACAAAAATTTCCTTCTATATTTTTTGAACGATATTTAGTTTGATTCTCATTTTTAATAATAACTTTAAAAATTTTAAATTTTTAATTTAAAATTAATTTAAAATTAATTACAAATTGGAATTTTTCTGAAATATAATTGTTTTGGATGGAAACGCTTGTATAAATTATAAAATTTATCGAACAAAATTGTATCTTTGTCGGAAGCATCACTTAAAAATTGTTTATATAAAATATTATAATCAACAAATTTTTTCCCTATTATTAATGATTATACGTGTCGAGGCTCGCCTCGTCATAAATTCTAAATTAATTTCTAACTTAATTAATTATTAGGATCTCAGCCCACAAGTGACCAAACACTCAATTGTTCAATTCCAGAGGTAGATGAGCAAGACTCTAAGGCCCTATCGCATAATATATTTTATTTTAATTTATTCATTGCTTTAAATTTTCCCCCAATTAACCATTAACGATGGTTTTTGACAGATTTTTGTTTTCTTTTCTTTTTCCCAACTAGTAGATAATCGTTGAGTGAGCGGTGTAATAACGGAAAAAGATATTATAAGGGCACCGCTCGGGGTGAACAACGCTCGAGGTGGAGATGAATTAATTCCACATATTACACCGCTTAAAAAATAAAACATTTTAATGGAAAAAAGTGAAGAAAAATCCAAACATAAAAAGGATATATCCATCGTTAATGTGACTCATTCTTTTCACTTTAAAAACTTTTTCACTTAACATTTATTTTTGATTAATAAATATTTTATTTATTAAATTAAATTGTTCTAATTAAACACGTGACGCCCAGTATAAATATATCGAAATATTTATTTCAGTTGCCTATAATCTTTTATTTGCTTCAGACTTCAACTTTGTGGTAGAATCTGCAAGTGGTCGAAACTTTTGGAGAATCTAATTCTACCCATGAAACAACACTGTTTTGAAATTCGACAATACTAGATTACTTATTTAATAGGGGCACTTAATGTTTATTTTTTAATCTTCTCGATGTAGCAAATGAGGGTGTAACTTAAATTTAAACATTCCCTAAAATGATTACTTCACTGTGAAACGCTATCTAGTCTACTAAATGGTTTTAACTTAATTGGCATAAGTCAGATCCAGCCGTGTTTGGAATCATCGACTTATCTCGCCGTTTGAGTTTTGATATAAATTAAATTTTATGATAAACCTTTCATCTTCAAAAATTTTGATTTTTAAACATTCATCGAGTTTCACATAACCAATTCCATTCTTATCAAAACCATTCATAAGGAATTCTCGTTCCTTATCTCCTGTTTTATTCGAATCCCAACGATAAACATAATTTTTTTCGTCGTATTCAATTTTATATATAAAATCTATTAATTCTTCAGGCATAGGATGTTCATTTGTAAATTGATCTCCTATTAAATAATCTTCTCCATAAGTCATAAAGAGAAATTCGATTAAACATTGTAACTGTTCCTCTAAAAGTGTGATATTTAAAAATAATTAAAGCTTAAAAAGGTTAATATTTGGAAAATTAATTTCTTTAAGCTTATTCATAAAATTACCTCCTTCTATTAATTACCAACTCTAAGGCGAGTTATTGAGTAATAAATTAAGAATTCTAGACAGTTGAATGTTTTGGACGGACTTAATTATGATCAAATTTTTTAAGAAAGTTGATAGCAAAGTCGCCTATATTATTTTCTTTAGAAAAAAGATTCAAAGACGATCAAACAAACAATTATACCTTATAATAATTTTATTTATTGTTATCACTAGGGTTGCCGTTTTCGGTTCGAGTCGGTGCATTTTTTTCGAGCTTGGTTTTTTTCGATTCGGTTCCTTTTCGAGCCTTTCGAGCTGAAAAGCCTTGACTCGCTCGATCATTCGAGTTACGGTTCGAGCGAGACGGCAACACTAGTTATCTCTACCCCTCAATTTTACATACAATTTTTAATTCACAAAGGTGTAAATTAAAATATATAGTTTCGATCGTAACCTACCAAGTTTACCAAAATATTTCGGTGGTATCATCATTACTCCTGTGTTAAAAACTTTTCGTACAATATCAATAACATAACAAAAAACACCATTTTTGTCGTTATAAAATATTGGCTGATTTTGATTTATACGATAGAAATTTAAAGCTTTTTCCTTTCCCAAAATTTCTTCAAATTCGGTCCAATATATAACTAATCCGTTCATAGCCTCTTCAGAAATCCAGCGATAAAATTCAAAACGATGGGCATTTTGATTATTATAAGGATGAACATGAGTTTGGACATTTTTATCAATCAAAAGATATTTGAAGAATCTATCAAAAACTTCTTCATTTTGTGTTTTTCCAAAATAATAGAGTGGTTGAATTAAAAGAAAAATAAAAATTGAAAAAAACATTCTATATTTTTAAAATTTAAATTTAGTTGGACATGTTAAATTATAGGGGAAATTGAAAAAATTAAAAATGGCGAGTGATGGCAAGCAGTCAGGCACTCTCCCTTTTGAATGCGACGAGAGACTTCGATTTATTGAAAAATTCATTGTCTAAAGACCTACATCTTTCTTCCCTCCTCTACAAGAAGGAGGGAAGGCAAGCAGTTACTCTCTCCCTTTTGAATGCGAGGAGAGGCTTCGATTTATTGAAAAATTCATTGTCTAAAGACCTACATCCTTCTTCCCTCCTTTACAAGAAGGAGGGAAGGCAAGCAGTTACTCTCTTCCTTTTGAATGCGAGGAGAGGCTTCGATTTATTGAAAAATTCATTGTCTAAAGACCTTCATCCTTCTTCCCTCCTTTACAAGAAGGAGGGAAGGCAAGCAGTTACTCACTCCCTTTTGAATGCGAGGAGAGGCTTCGATTTATTGAAAAATTCATTGTCTAAAGACCTACATCCTTCTTCCCTCCTTTACAAGAAGGAGGGAAGGCAAGCAGTTACTCTCTTCCTTTTGAATGCGAGGAGAGGCTTCGATTTATTGAAAAATTCATTGTCTAAAGACCTACATCCTTCTTCCCTCCTTTACAAGAAGGAGGGAAGGCAAGCAGTTACTCTCTTCCTTTTGAATGCGAGGAGAGGCTTCGATTTATTGAAAAATTCATTGTCTAAAGACCTACATCCTTCTTCCCTCCTTTACAAGAAGGAGGGAAGGCAAGCAGTTACTCTCTTCCTTTTGAATGCGAGGAGAGGCTTCGATTTATTGAAAAATTCATTGTCTAAAGACCTTCATCCTTCTTCCCTCCTTTACAAGAAGGAGGGAAGGCAAGCAGTTACTCACTCCCTTTTGAATGCGAGGAGAGGCTTCGATTTATTGAAAAATTCATTGTCTAAAGACCTACATCCTTCTTCCCTCCTCTACAAGAAGGAGGGAAGGCAAGCAGTTACTCTCTTCCTTTTGAATGCGAGGAGAGGCTTCGATTTATTGAAAAATTCATTGTCTAAAGACCTACATCCTTCTTCCCTCCTTTACAAGAAGGAGGGAAGGCAAGCAGTTACTCTCTTCCTTTTGAATGCGAGGAGAGGCTTCGATTTATTGAAAAATTCATTGTCTAAAGACCTACATCCTTCTTCCCTCCTTTACAAGAAGGAGGGAAGGCAAGCAGTTACTCTCTTCCTTTTGAATGCGAGGAGAGGCTTCGATTTATTGAAAAATTCATTGTCTAAAGACCTTCATCCTTCTTCCCTCCTTTACAAGAAGGAGGGAAGGCAAGCAGTTACTCACTCCCTTTTGAATGCGAGGAGAGGCTTCGATTTATTGAAAAATTCATTGTCTAAAGACCTACATCCTTCTTCCCTCCTTTACAAGAAGGAGGGAAGGCAAGCAGTTACTCTCTTCCTTTTGAATGCGAGGAGAGGCTTCGATTTATTGAAAAATTCATTGTCTAAAGACCTACATCCTTCTTCCCTCCTTTACAAGAAGGAGGGAAGGCAAGCAGTTACTCTCTTCCTTTTGAATGCGAGGAGAGGCTTCGATTTATTGAAAAATTCATTGTCTAAAGACCTACATCCTTCTTCCCTCCTTTACAAGAAGGAGGGAAGGCAAGCAGTTACTCTCTTCCTTTTGAATGCGAGGAGAGGCTTCGATTTATTGAAAAATTCATTGTCTAAAGACCTTCATCCTTCTTCCCTCCTTTACAAGAAGGAGGGAAGGCAAGCAGTTACTCACTCCCTTTTGAATGCGAGGAGAGGCTTCGATTTATTGAAAAATTCATTGTCTAAAGACCTACATCCTTCTTCCCTCCTTTACAAGAAGGAGGGAAGGCAAGCAGTTACTCTCTTCCTTTTGAATGCGAGGAGAGGCTTCGATTTATTGAAAAATTCATTGTCTAAAGACCTACATCCTTCTTCCCTCCTTTACAAGAAGGAGGGAAGGCAAGCAGTTACTCTCTTCCTTTTGAATGCGAGGAGAGACTTCGATTTATTGAAAAATTCATTGTCTAAAGACCTACATCCTTCTTCCCTCCTCTACAAGAAGGAGGGAAGGCAAGCAGTTACTCTCTTCCTTTTGAATGCGAGGAGAGGCTTCGATTTATTGAAAAATTCATTGTCTAAAGACCTTCATCCTTCTTCCCTCCTTTACAAGAAGGAGGGAAGGCAAGCAGTTACTCTCTTCCTTTTGAATGCGAGGAGAGGCTTCGATTTATTGAAAAATTCATTGTCTAAAGACCTTCATCCTTCTTCCTCCTCTAATAGAAGGGATGGGAGGGAGAAGTCATTATCCGTGTCTTGTTGTAAAGTCGATTTTTTACTGATTAATAAGTGAAAATAATTTTTAAATTGAATAATTAAAAATTAAATTAAAATTTTATTTAAAAAAGTTTAAAAAATTAAATTTTATATAAATAGTAGGGCTGTTGTTTTTATTAGAAATATAAATCACATAATATTAGCGGCCTACAGCTTACTTTTGAAAGATGGCCTTTTTCCAACTTGATGAATCAGGTCTGAACACTCGTTATAAAATTACAACTCGATAAGTGCAAGAAATCGTTGTTTTTCATAATGGTCGACTTGACTTCAAAAGTATCCCTTCTGAAATTCCACAATTTTTGCTTGAGGAGCTCGAAAAGGATGAATTCGAGCTTCCTGGCCTTACGAAAATATAAAAATTTTTGCCTCCGGCGCTAAAAAGGGAGTATGACTTCGTGGCACTCATAAGTAATAGAAATTCTGGCGTTTTGGCGTCATTTTTGGCCGATCTGGCGTTTGGCGTGTTTTAAGAATTTGAAAAATTGCCATTTTGCGTTTGGAAAAAGTTTGGCACACAGCCCTGATTTCAATGGATTAAAGGTAATATGGAGGGATTTGTGTCAAATATACAAAGCCTCTTCAGAAATTCTGCGATGAAATTCCAAAAGTTGCCTCTCATCATATTATTAGAATAAATATGAGTTTGGACATTTTTATCAAGCAACAGATATTTCAAGCATTTATCAAAACTTCTCACTTTGTGATTTCCAAATTAATAAAGCGATTGAATTAAAAGAAAAATAAAAATTGAAAAAAACCTTTTTGAATTTTTTACAAATTTAAATTTAGTTGAACATATGTAGTTAAATTTTTGGGGAAATTGAAAAAATAATAAATTTAAAATCGCGATTAATGGGCAACAGAGATTAAGGCGGATATCAGTGCATTAAAATTCTATTTCTTTATCTCTCTTAAACACTCAATCCTTCTTTATGTGCACGAATCTCTTTATACCTCCTTATGCAACTGATATCCCTTAAATCACCCCTAATCAATTCAGAACTTCTTTAATCGGAGGATATAATGGAATCAATCACCTTATGTACAACAAATCCACTTATATCCCAAGCGGTAACCCTATATATTTCCTTAATCCTCGAAAAATATTAGGTTACGTTTCTGTTGACGGAATTTGGTGAAAACTACAACCTAGCTAAGAGAAAAAGTTTAGCCAATAGACAAATCAAATGGACCCCTCATCCTTTTTCTTAAAATAAATTTTCAAATTAAAAATAGTTATTTAAATTTGATTTGTCTCTATGTTTATATCGGTATCTGTATTTCAAAATTAATAAAAACATAATTTTATCAAGCTATAGTTAAATTTAAAATAAAACCATTTTACGAATAAAAAGTGGTTAAAATAATAAATAAAAATATAATCGTTTAAAATAGAAAAATATAGTACACAGAGTGTACAAATTTTTAATAATTTTCAGTGTTTTTTTAGTTTTATAATTTTACGAATTTTTGGGGGAGTAGATAGGGCTCGATTTGACCGCTTTTAAACCGGAAATTTAAATTTATTGCCGAAAATGAACCATTTTATGAAATTTTATAAACCTTCTTTAATATAGAAACTAGAGGTCGGCAAAATCGTGTTTGCGGGATCCCGCGGGATAAATCTCGCAAAATCCCGCATTCCTGCAAAATCCCGCAAATCGAAAAAAATCTAACGCGGGATCCCGTCCCGCGCCGACCTCTGATAAAAACTAAAACAACACCGAAAACCGTGTTTTTAAAATTGGACCCAACCGAAAACTAGGGGGTACCGGTTAATAAACTGTACCCCTAGTTTCAAAAAATAAATAAATAGTTAAATCTTGTTAAATCAAAAAATAATATTCCCTATTTAGACATTATTAGGATTTCTGTTTGTTTTAAAATTTCCAGAATTTTTGATTCAGATGTAGGCTAGACAACAAGTTTTGTTTATAAAATTAATTTTTAAAAATTTTTCAAGTTCACCCTCTAACTAAATTGGTTAAAGTATCACAGAGAAAAGATGGATGGACATATTTCTACTGATCTAGCAAGAGTTAACTATATAAAAAATTCTTTAGTAATAATTGTGGATAATTTTAGCTTGTTTGGATTAAAAATAACTCCCAAAAATTTTAAAAATCAAAATAAATTACTTAAAAATAATCCCAAATAGTACCCAAATCCATAAAATTGGACAAAAAAATCTTCTTCAAAATTCAAATTCTTCTTTTTTTGCTCCCAACCTTCGTCCATATTTTGTTAAATCCTAAATTGTGTAAATTAATTTTTTAAACTCATAAATTGTTAATTAATTGGGGTTTCCAAAAATATGACCGTAAAATAAAAAATCAACTGCAAATACGCAAAAGGCTTAAAACATGCAATGAACGTTAAAAATCAGACATTTTTTAAAAATACCGTATTTCCTCTCATAGAACGACATGTCGTTTTATTTCTCAACCTCCCTCTAGACTGTCGTTCTAATAGGGGGTGTCGTTCAAATAGAGGCTGTCGTTCTATTAGAGGAAATACGGTATTGGCGGCGATAAAAGAAGTATGTATTTGCAGGATTTTGTAAGTTCATTGAAAAAAGGACACTTACAATTAACGTTTGTGGGACGATCGTGTTTAAGTTTAGGATTTAAAGTCATCTTCGCTTTGCAATGTGGGCATGTATTCTTCACATTAAGCCTTAAATATTATTTCCGTTGGAAGAATTTTAAAAATTAAAAATCTAATTTATACCATGGTGCAAGACAGATACCATGAAATATTTTCTTAAAATTATAAATTTAATTATTAATAAATTTAATTATTAATAAATTTAATTATTAATAAATTTAATTATTAATAAATTTAATTATTAATAAATTATTAATAAATTTAATTATTAATAAATTTAATTATTAATAAATTTAATAATTTTAATAAACTTTGCATGCAGGACAGGAATAAACAAAATCGTTGATTTCTAATTCTTCAAAGCAAATAACACATATTTCTTTATCCTCAGTGTCTTTATCTTCAGTGTCTTTAGTTTCCTTTGGATCATAATTAAATCCCTCTTCAACTAAACAAAATACATATATTTATTTTAATTTTTAAAATTCTTACAAATTGGAATATATTTGAAATATATCTGTTTCGGATCAAAGAGCTTGTATAAATTATAAAACTTTTCAAAATCACTTGTATCTTCGTTGTGACCGATACTAAAAGCAATAAAAGAAATTTTATTAATATAGTAAAGCGGTTGGTCCCGTTCCCCTGTGCCTCGTTGTTGAAATGATATTATTAGCAGAGTCGCGCATGTTGCAATCATGTGTGAACTCCGCAGAGTATAGAAATAAGTTAATCGCTCGCAGTGGGGAATAAGGGAGACGTCTCTTCTTTAACACGATGGATTGGCCGGCCGGCAATTCTGTTGAATGAATGAAGAAGTGATCTCCTTTTGCCTATTCCATTAAAGCTTATAAGCATCAGCTTACTTCCTTATTGCTTTCCCAAGGATAAGTTAGTGGCGATGTTAAGCTTAGATAATGGGCGGCTAACTCTGGGAATGGCCGTTTGTGGCGTTCTTTGCCTTTTCTCTGGGAACTTCCGTTACTTAGCACAAAGTTTAGAACGACATTATCATTCACGTGATTTCAGGATGATCCCGGCCTTACAATATTTTATAAAAAATTTTTCATCTAAAAGTTTAGCCAATACAATTGTAAGATCAACCTTTTGTCCTTCAAAATTTTCATAGCTAAACATTCAGCAAGTTTATCTAAACCATTTTGATTATTTCTGAAGCCATTCTCAAGAAAAACTCGTTCCTCTTCTCCGGATTTATTCGAATCCCAACGATAAACATAATATTTATCGCCGTATTTAATTAGATTTGAAGGAATTATTTTGTCCTTTCTAGTTTCTTTTAAAGAAATTTCATGTCCTATTACATATTCTTCTCCATATTTTTCAAACAAAAATTCAGTTAAACAATTATGAAGTTTGTCTAGAAATGTAGAAATGTTATTAATACTAATTTAATTTCAGGCCCCGGGCCCGGGACGAAAATGGATATTTTTATAATCCTGAAACATTCTTATAATGAAATCCATATTTTTTCCTGAACTAAGATATTTTGTGCTTCGTTTTGTGAAAAAATTTTTAAACGGACAAAGAAGAGGGTAATATTTGGTTTAGACCCCACACTCTTTCCCTGATTATCTATCTCTCTTAGAACACTAATATTTTATATTAGTGTTGTCGGTCTACAACCCAAATGTCGGTCTACAATCCACAAATCTCAGTCCGCAAATAAGTAGACTCTTACGATTGTTAAAAACCGCAAATACCATTTCATTAAACTTGCCAGAAAAAAGATAGGTTTTTTACCTGCATTGGATCCTGATCCTTGGTTATGTTGGCCTTAATTAATATAGAAATAAATTATAGGCTATTTAAGCGATCGAATCTCTTGAAAAAGATAGCAAAGGATTGGTTGATATAGGGATGTCCGGGAGAAGAAAAAACTCGGGAATCGGGAAAGATGGTTTAAAGTTTGAATAAAGTTACTTGATTCGTGATTATAATTATTATAGTTATTATTATTGTTATTCGTGATTATTATAGTTACTTGATTCGTGATGATTGTCATGGAGCGACATCTCTTGTGCTCGTAACAACACTAAAATAACTTTTTAGAAAAAAATTTATCAAAATATATTATTACTAGCTTGGTATTCTTCTTCACTGATCCTTGTCAATAAATTATCTGGAATTTTATTAAATTTTTATGACAATTACTAAAAAGCATAATGTTCATTTCAGGAGGTAAATTCTTTATTTTCTTTGATAGATAATAACACAACATAACTCTAATCAGGGCTGTGCGCCAAAATTTCCGCGTGGCGCGCCAAACGCCAAACGCCAATTTTTCAAATTTTCAAATCACGCCAAACGCCAAAATCGGCCAAAAACGACGCCAAAACGTCATGACGCACAGCCCTGATTCTAATCCCTCTATATCCTCCAATGGAATTTTGTAAAGCCAAGGACCCTGATTCCTTTTATTTCAGTGCCATAGGTGAAAATAAGGTATCTCATATAAGGTGTCACTTAATAAAGTATCACATACTTAATAATGTACCATTATTTGCTTTGACCATTTTAAGCGGAGAAAAAAAAGGAAAAAAAGAGATGGAGAAGGAAAGGAAAATGGGGGGGGGGATGAGATAACGGAAAAGTAACGGATTTTCTAGTCCCGAACAGGGATGATCGAAATTTCGTTTCGTTTCGTTTCGTTTCGCTCTTTCGTGCCCTTTTTTTCATTTCGTTTCGTTTCGTGACGAAACAAAAAGTGGATAAATGAGTGGATAAAATGAACGGTCACAACTTTGTTCACTTAAGTCAGATTTCGTTGATTTTAATGTCATTCGACTAAGCTTGAAGAGCTCTTTCGAATGATATATAATTTGCCATAAAATGAGAAGAAACTAGGAAAAAAAAGAAAAGAAAAAAGGGGGGCGAATTCCAAACTATTACCGTTTTGGGAGGGGGATATAGAAGGGATATAGAAAATATCTCAAGTGATATAGTAGATATCTCTTTTATCCCTCTTAATATCCCTCTTGATCGATATCTAATGTGGTATACTCCAAAGTGAATTTGGATATATCGTGGGATTTTCATAGGATATCGGAGGATTAGGGTGGATCTATGTCGATTTAAGGGATTAAATTGGATATCGGCAGATTTGTGGAGTCCATTCTTGTTTTTGTTATGCTTTTGTCACGCATCTAGCTCCTGGGGTGCATATTTATGATTTAAATATCGATTAAAAGCCTTTATGAACTGAAAAATAAATATTTTTTAATTTTTATTTTATTTTGTTTATTTCGTTTCGTTTCGTCCGAAACAAGCTCATTTCGTCTCGTTTCGCTCCGAAACGAAATAGGAATTTTTTTATTTCGTTTCGATTCGAAATAAAAAATATTTTTATTTCGATCATCCCTGGTCCCGAAGCCATTCCATGTGAATGTCTTCATAATTGAGGGTATACTTCTAAATACAATCTTACCTCTAGTTCCTGTACCCCTTGTTCCTACACCTTGAGAATGGCTGGGACGATTTCTCAATCGGTTGACAGGAACTAATTGTCGGCCACGATGATCTCTTGAAGTGTCGTAATTCGCCATATCTTTATAATAGTTTTTACGTTAAAATCAACTGATACTTGTTAAATACCACAAATAACATTTATTAAATTTTTGCCATAAAATGGATAGGTTTTTTACCTGGATTTGATCCTAATCCTTGCCCTCGGTTATGTTGTCCTAAATTAATAAAAAAAATAAATTAATAAAAATTTATTTAAGCGGTCGAATCTCTTGAAAAAATTAGCGAAGGATTCTAATCCCTCTCTAATAACTCTAATCCCTCTATATCCCTCAAGTGGGATCTTTGTAAGGCCCCAGAATGCCGCACAAAAATTTTATATTTTCGGAAGGCAAGAAACAGATTACTCCATCTTTTGCACTGGAAAATTTTTGTAAAAACGAGTAAAATTTTTTCAAAAATAAACGCCATCATTACCTTTCACTTTTTAAAATTCGGTTGGGCTCATCCCTGTTACAAAACTCTTATTTTAGAATAAATAAAAATTATATTTTTACGGGAATTTTAATAATTGTTTCTGCTTGAGTTTATTCGTTGTAGTTGAGGTGGATATAAAGACAGACTACGGCATTATATTAAATGCAAACCTGACAAATTCTGAGAATATTCTTGGCCAGAAGTAATTCCATAAGTGTTACTGGGATTTTGAGTGTAACTGGGGTAATTACCGTAACTGTGGTAATGATCGTAATTGGGGTTTTGAGTGTAACTGGGGTTTTGACCCCAGTTGTCAAAACTGTGGTAACTGGGGTTTTGAATCTGATTGGGGTTTTGACCCCAGTTCTCAAAACTGGGGTAATGATCGTAACTGGAGTTTTGAATTTGATTGGGGTTTCGACCCCAGTTGTCAAAATTGGGGTAAGGATCGTAACTGTGGTTTTGAATTTGATTGGGGTAATGATCGTTTATTGAATGGTAGAAAGGACGTCTCGAACGGCTGGAGGAAGCATTAGATGATTCTGCCTGATCTGATCCCAATTCGTGATAATGTCGTTGAGGTTCACGATTTAAATCGAAACGATGAGTGTTGGAACGACCATGTGCATCCATTTCATCATCATCGCTTAGAATAGAATCAACAACAAATGGTATTAAAAATAAAAAAAGTAATAAAAATAATGAAGGCTTCATTACTTTCTGGAATTATTTTAAAATTATTTTCTTCATTAAGTGAAGTGTATCTTTACAATATAGGTTTACGGTAGTAATTTTTAAAGGAAATTCATAGAAAGATAGGGTAATTTGTTATTATGTTTGGGCAAGGTGTGTTTCAAAATCAACAGAACCTCTAAATAAGGACCAAATCTCTTAAAATATGCTATGGAAGTGAAACAGAATTTATTAAATATCGAAGCATAAATATCAAAATTTGCCGAATTTAGACCAAGTTTTAATAAAACTTAACCAAATTTACCGAAATATGGACCAAAATATTTAAATTTTCCAAATGGTCGTAATATGCAAATACCGTAGATCTCTAATAGAATGGTATTTCCAGATCAGAGGTCGGTCGTAACTAGAGATCGAGCTGGGCCTGGACCAAGGCCTGGGTTTTTCCTGTACCCAGAGTCCAGGCCCAGGCATTTTTTGACCTTCCTGAGTTTTTCCTGGACCTGGGTTTTTCCTGGACTACAGGCCCTGGATCCGGCCCAGGTCGATAAATCAAACCCGGAACCCAGGAACAGGCCCAGGCTTTTCAAAAATCTCGATCTCTAGTCGGAACTGACAAAGGTGATTGAATTAAAAGAAAAATAAAAATTGAAAAAAATTTTTTTTAATTTTAATAAATTTAAATTTAGTTAGGTAAGATGAACATTTTAAAAGTGAAGGGCAAGCTATCAAGCTCTCTCTTTTATTTAAAATGCGAGGGGAGGTGGGCGATTCACCGGAAAAATTAATTATTTTTAAGAGAAAATTTTAAAAACGAGGGTTAATAATTAAATTAGAATATCGAGACTTTCAATGCATTTAAAGTCTTAAAAGTATAGTTATTATGTTTAAATTAACGATGGTGTGGAATAGCCTGACAGTAAGAAGAGAATGTTTGGAATTTTGAAAATTGCTCGTAGTACTCGTACTCGAACACAGGTACGAGCAGTAATGTCAAAGTTCCAAAATTTCCCTAGAACTAGTTCCAGATCCAGGTTTTTAATTTTTGTAGTTCCAGTTCCGCAACTCCATTTTTGAAATTCCTTAGTTCCAGTTCCGGAACTCCATTTTTTAAATTCCTTAGTTCCAGTTCCGGAACTCCATTTTTGAAATTCCTTAGTCCAGTTCCGGAACTCCATTTTTGAAATTCCTTAGTTCCAGTTCCGGAACTCCATTTTTGAAATTCCTTAGTTCCAGTTCCGGAACTCCATTTTTGAAATTCCTTAGTTCCAGTTCCGGAACTCCATTTTTGAAATTCCTTAGTTCCAGTTCCGGAACTCCATTTTTGAAATTCCTTAGTTCCAGTTCTGGAACTCCATTTTTGAAATTCCTTAGTCCAGTTCCGGAACTCCATTTTTGAAATTCCTTAGTTCCAGTTCCGGAACTCCATTTTTGAAATTCCTTAGTTCCAGTTCCGGAACTCCATTTTTGAAATTCCTTAGTTCCAGTTCCGGAACTCCATTTTTGAAATTCCTTAGTTCCAGTTCCGGAACTCCATTTTTGAAATTCCTTAGTTCCAGTTCCGGAACTCCATTTTTGAAATTCCTTAGTTCCAGTTCCGGAACTCCATTTTTGAAATTCCTTAGTTCCAGTTCCGGAACTCCATTTTTTAAATTCCTTAGTTCCAGTTCTGGAACTAGTTCCAAGCTAGTTCTAGTTCCAAATTTTTAAATTTTTTTTGAATATGAAAAGATTTATCAACTTTAACAAATAAAGGCATAATTTAAAAATCATTGTGTGCGGCAAAATCGCATTCACGGATGAAGAAAACACTTATGAAGATTACTTCAGGTAAAAGAATTCATTAATGACAAATTGATTTGTCTAGCTATAGTCACTTCGAAAAGAAAAATTATTTTTTATATTTTCAGACTTAAATTTTTTTTTCAAAATTCTCGATTTTTTAAAAATTATTTTCCCGATTTTACGATAAATCAATCAAAGAATTATATATAGTAAATCAAACAAAGGATTCAAAGGTTATGTCATTCGATGTCTTGTGAGGCGAGTCGATTCTCTTTTATTGATTAAAACGTGTAAATAATTTTTTAAATTAATTAAATAAATAAAAATTTAAATAAAATTTTATTTAAATAAATTTAAAAATTAAATTTTATATTAGGGTTGGTCAAACGCGATTTTGCGGTATCGGTATCGGTATTTTCGGTAAAATACCGATACCGCAAAATACCGCGGTATTTTTGATTGAGGCCGTATTCGGTATCGGTATTTCGGTAAAAATATCGCGGTAATACCAAAAATACCGCGATATTACCGAAAAATACCGCGGTAATACCGATTTCGGTAGAATACCGATACCGAAAAAATACCGATTTTTTTTTAAACTGTGCGGTACCGTATTCGGCATCGATATTTCGGTAAAAATACCCCGATATTACCGAAAAATCCTTGTGCGATAAACGTTCTGTTAGCTTCTCTACGTAAGCGGGGTCGTAACAGTGGGGCTCTATTTCAGGATGGAGTTCTAATTCAGGGTAGAGCTCTAATAACAAGTTTAAAACTTCATCTTCATTACGACGTTGCTGTATCAATTCAAGTCCATTTGGAATCGCACCAGCAGTATAAAAATTATTGAAATTATTTATTAAATTAAGAAATCTTAAAAACATGTATTTTATTGTCATTATTAGGGTCCGGATTTTTATTGAAATAAATCTTTTTTATGCAAATCACTTTGTCGAGAGCAGAGGTGGGTCGGAATTCCGATTTCAGACGTTTTTTCCTTCTGATTTCCGATTTCGGAAATTTTGGGAAAATTTCCAATTTTTGACAATTTTTGAAGCAAATTTCCGACTAAAGACAAAAATTTAAGCTGATTTCCGACAGTTTCGATTTCCGACACCTTCGTCATTTCCGACCGACTCCTCATATGTATATAGTACCCTGAATAATCCCGTTTTGAGCTTATAGGTTGTGAGGAACTTGACAGAAACTCTGTTATGTAATAGTATTTCAGACTTAAGGAAAATGTGAATTTAAAATCACGTGAAATACATAAAATCTTATATTCGAATATTTTTATTTTTTATTTTTTCCGGTTAATTATTAATCGAATTTAACACATGAAAAGAGAAAGCAAGGGCATCTGCACTAAATCAGCAGCTTTAAATAGCTAAATATTATTTATTTTTAATTCACTAATTTTTATTTAAAAATAAAATAAATAATAATTAAATCATTAAAAAATTTTTGTTGATCAGACAGAAATTTTTTTTTTAAATTTATATTCAAGGCTGTTAGTCAAATATTTCTTGTCTGGTTTTGATTTCCAAAATTTAGGAATTTATTTTTTATTTCGGGAGGATTTCCAGTTTGGTGTTGGTGTAGTAATCAGTGCTGGGTATTTGCCATTTGTTGGCTCCGGCTCCTGGGTTTCAAAATCTTAGCTCCGGCTCCGGAGCCGGGCTCCGAAGCTAGCTCCCGGAGCCATACCAGCACTGGTAGTAATCAGATTCCCGAATGCGGCAATCATAAGTGAAATCCTCAAAGTGAAGGAATTAATTGATAAGTAGGGGGGCGTAGTGACAGAAGACCCACAGACAGAAGACCCAAGGACAGAAGAACCACAGACAAAAGACCCACAGACAGAAGACCCACAAGGACAGAATACCCACAGACAAAAGACCCACAAGAAAATTTTTTAAATAAAACTAGAAAATTTTTTTTTGAAATTTCTGAAAGAGATTTCCAATTTTTCAAGGCACAAAATTAATTCTAAAGTTAACCAATAAAATTTTTACCGTTAAATTTTATGGATGAGTGCGATTTAGATCATTAAATTAGAAAGTGATCTGAAGAGTCTGGTGACTAATTGGGATATGTAGGAATAGCGTGGAATATTGAGAATATAAGGGTAAGATCTCAAATCCACCGATATCTATTCTTATCCGTAAATTGTGTATAACAGGAACTAGGAGGAATACTCCTATATCTTTCTTAAGCAGTAAATCGGATATGTCAGTGAATTTAAAGGATGTAAACTTTTTAAGATTTTATAATTCCACTAATCCGCTTATATCCACGATATCCCTCCATATACTCAGAAATAATTAACTAATCTCCAAAAGATCCCCGATATACTTGCATATCTCCAATACCCTTGATCGCTTATAATCCTTCTATATCCCTCCATGGGACTTAACTAACTCTCGAGAATTTGGGACGGCCAATTAGTTATTTTTATACTATTTTTTTATATCTGATTTTTTTACACGACATGGACCGGATTTTCCGGAACAAAATCCCGAAAATCCGGGAAATTAAGATCCCCCTTCATTAAACAAGCTCCCCGGTAATTGGGACAATAATATTCCCATCGTTGGAACAGCTTCACCCGTTGTTGCAATAAGATTCCCCATTGTTAAAATAACATCCCCGTTGTTGCAACAAACTTCCCGATTGTAACCTTCCCTAATATTGAAACAACTTTCCCGTTGTTGGATCAATCCCTTATTAAGGAAAACAGAACTAACAATCGCGCCAAAATTTACAAAAAAAAAGTAAAACAAAAAAGTTGTGGGTCTTTTGTCTGTGGGTATTCTGTCCTTGTGGGTCTTATGTCTGTGGGTCTTTTGTCTGTGGTTCTTCTGTCCTTGGGTCTTCTGTCTGTGGGTCTTCTGCGTCGACACGAAGTAGGGGAATAATGAATAAATTGTACTATGCTCTGCTTCATAACTACAGTGCTGGTCAAAAGTATAGCCGCACCTGAAAAAACGGTGTATCTCCGGACAGAGCTAGCCAATTGTCATCAAATTTCGAAAAAATATTAGATTAAATGAGAAACATGATAACATTAAAAGTTTTTGAAATTATTGGAAGGAATTCAAAAAAATCAAAATTTTCAAAAAATGCCAGAATTTTTACTGGTCAAAAGTATAGCCGCACCTTGGATTTTCATGTTTCTAGTTTTAGGAAAAATCTACAAAAATTTCACATAACATATTTATCGATACTAAGAAAAAATAAAAAAGAACTAGGCCCATATCTCATTTCAACTTCGAGATCTCGATACCCTTAAAATCAACGTAAATCAGGGGTAAGGCTCTTTAAAAAATATTTTCGACCCCTTATTGATTATTTGAAATTTTTATTTTAGGCTTATCTGAAAGCCCTTGAAATTTGCTACATGGAACCCGAAATCTTATTTTCTAAAAAAAATTCCAAAGAGAGATACAGCCAGTTAAATTTCCGAAGTGACTTGAAAGGGCATTTTATGGGGCATTTAGGCGTTTTTTGGTGACATAGAAATTTAACTCTTGTAACCAACCGAAATATTTTTTTTTGAAAAATAAGATTTCGGGTTCCATGTAGCAAATTTCAAGGGCTTTAAGATAAGCCTAAAATAAAAATTTCAAATAATCAATAAGGGGTCGAAAATATTTTTTAAAGAGCCTTACCCCTGATTTACGTTGATTTTAAGGGTATCGAGATCTCGAAGTTGAAATGAGATATGGGCCTAGTTCTTTTTTATTTTTTCTTAGTATCGATAAATATGTTATGTAAAATTTTTGTAGATTTTTCCTAAAACTAGAAACATGAAAATCCAAGGTGCGGCTATACTTTTGACCAGTAAAAATTCTGGCATTTTTTGAAAATTTTGATTTTTTTGAATTCCTTCCAATAATTTCAAAAACTTTTAATGTTATCATGTTTCTCATTTAATCTAATATTTTTTTTCGAAATTTGATGACAATTGGCTAACTCTGTCCGGAGATACACCGTTTTTTCAGGTGCGGCTATACTTTTGACCAGCACTGTATAACTCCACCCCGATTTTTCGAGTTTAAGCATCATTTTAAAGCTTAACTGAAACTATTATAAAATGTATATTTATATTTCATATTACTCAAAAAAAATTTTTTTTAATTAGTAACTTATCGATATTAATGGTAAAACAAGGATTAGGATAAGACTAGGCGGTAAAAAATACCTTAAAATTCCAATTAAAATTCCAACTAAAATCCAATAAAATTCCAAATTTCAGTCAAAAAAGGCATGTTTTTTGCTCTAATTTTATTGTTTTCCTTCCCCCCATTTTGTTTTTCAAACAAATTTTCTTCCAAACAAGAATGTATTGTTAATTATCTTTTATTTGAAATTAATATTCAAACACAAATTTTTGCGACAAAAAAATTTTGTTGTTGGAAAGTTCAAAGAAAAATTCAAAAAGAATTTGTTAAAAATTTAAAAATTGAAAAGAAAGATTTGGAAGAATATAAGGGAATTAATTACGCAAATAATTGTTTTAAAAAGAATAAAAGTTTAGTTAAAGGGGGTAATTTGGTTGTTGATAAACTTTTTGGAAGAGTAAATTATATGAATTTATCCGACGATTATCAAAAGAAATTGGGTGAATAATTAAATTTTGGATTAAAGTTGGGTTATTTTAAGTGTGAAACGTTGTGGAGGAGTTAAGCAAAAGCTTAGGTGTGACTGTACACGCTTAAAATTTTGCTAAACTTTCGCTTAGCACTCTAAAGCAGGGCTGCACGCAATTGCGGATTACGAGTTGCCCTGCTCTATCGATAATAACTATCGATAACAACGTTAAATACCGAAGAACAACCAAAATACCGATACCGAGAAATTTTACAAATTTTATCGGTCAGTATTCCTTACTGTACTACCGATACAGAATACCAATAAAAACTTAGAAATACCGTCGGTAGTATCGTACCGTCCGAAGTCCAGCCTTTACCACGGAGCTACCGGAGCAATTTTTGTATTCATTCCTTAGGATCGGTTAACACCCGTCTAAGCTTTTTAAATACTGATAGGAAAATTCCTTAATGTAGGATTTATCAGGCCCACATCCAATACGTTTCACAGAGAAATGATAATATAAAAACGAATAACTAGAGTAAAGCAGCAGGGCTATAGCTAGTCGGCGGCTGTGAGAGAACCAGCATCATCAGTAGACCGGACTGATTTGTTATCCATTACACCACGATGCCTACTGCACATCCCTAGGAAACTAGTAAATTTTCCAAGAAATTTTTCTTTAAATAAATTTTTTTAGAAAAACAATCATTTTGTTTGGCCATATTTTTATACAAAAATTTTGGACAAGATAAAATAATTACAAAATTATTACCAAAAAGCACTATAAAAAATGAGGAGGAAGCAATTCAAAATTATTTTAGTGTTAGTTGGGGGAATAAAAACCTTGTTTTTTGTTTGGATTGGAATAAAATATTGTTGGAAGAAAATAATTTAAATATGCAAATTTATTGGGAAGGAATGCCGGAATTTTATCAACTTGAGAAATGTAATGAAATTTTTCAGGATGAGAGGTTATTGGAATTTACCTAATCTTAGTCTGTGCCTAATTTTAGACCCTAATTTTGAGGTTCATTAATGGAAAAAGTTTTAACCTGTCGGTTTTATCTCGGTCTAGGGATCAGCAAAATCGGGATCGGGATTTAGAAGACCCGTGATAATCCCGCCCGATTCCGACCGGATCCGTAAATGATCGAATTTCGATCATACCGTAAATGATCGAATAATTACCCTGGTTAATTATTGTTTCGACCTTTCGCTGGAGGGGGTAATTAATCGAGAGTAGGTGCTAAATTTGGGGTATATCTCAATAGATCGAGGAGGAAATCGATTTGTTTTTTGATATTACTATGTCTTGAAATGTTTCAATAATTAAAAATGACAATAATTCTTACAATATTTTTAAAATCTGTGTAGGAAAAAGAGGGGGTAATTATTAAAGGGGGTAATTATTAAAGGGGGTAATTATTTGAGAGAGGGTAATTTTCGAGCATTTACGGTAATTAATTTTGGATTAAAGTTGGATCATTTTGTGTCTACTCAGTCCCTAACCTTTTAGTTTAAAACTGAAAAAATGTTTTCAATCCAAATAATTATTTAAAAATATTTTTTGTTTTACAGTTCAATCGAAATAGATAGTGAAGGTTTGAAATACATTGAATTATCTAAAATTTTGAAACGTTATAATCCAAATCAATTTTATTTGAACGACCTTCCATTTTGTAATTTTTATTTATTTTAATATATTTTATTAACTTAAAAGAATTAATAAATCTTCAAGAATTGTTAATAATAAGGCTAATTAGTCTTGAATAGGGGCGAATCTCGCTTAATCCTACAATGAAAGAAACACTTCAATTATACTTTCCAAGTCCTTCCACCACCTTTTAATTTTTCCTTTCATATCTTTGGAATTTAATAATGTTGAATACTTCTATAAAAGTTAGGTCTGTCTATCTTTGGATTTAAATCGAGGTCCGACTGTGGAATTAAGGTATTGGTAAAAAACTCAGTCTCAGCTACTTATTATTGTTTGATATTAATTAGGGTTGCCGGCCGGTTCGGTTCGATAGATCGAAACGGCATCGAATTTTGGCCCGAAAAAGACTCGACCAGTCCGGCCCGAAAAGAATTTTGGCCCGAAAAAGACTCGAATAAAATCAAATATACCTCTTTATTTTATATATAATTGAGAGGTCTTTTATTAAAATTCATTAAGTAAATATTTTAAAATATTTTAAATTTAAGTCGTTGATTACATTGAAGTCGATCAGAATTTAATTGATCGTCAACTTGAATGTAGTGTGTGCTTATCTGAATATGAAATTGGAGATAAAGTAATAAAGACACCTTGCGACGTATTTAATTTAAATTTTTTAATAATTTTATTTTGTAATTTAAAGCATATTTTCCATGTTAAATGCATCAGACCGTGGTAAATTTATAAAAAATATTTAATAAATAAGGCAAGGTGAAGATCAGATAAGGTAAAGAAAGCTTAAAAACATGAATAAATGTTAAGACATGACCATTTAAAGTAGGGTAGCAACCCGACACTTCGGGGGCTGGTGTGTCGGGTTAGAGCCTTCGGAGTTCGGGTCGGGGTCCGGGTCCGTCTGGGTCGAGGTTTTCGGGGTTGGGGGTTGCTACCCTAATTTAAGACAATCATTTTCCTCTTTAATCATTCTTAGTTTCAAGTTCCAGCGTGTAAATATTTTCTGCTATGAATATCAATTATGGTTGGACCTTTACCCTTTAAATATTCAGCCTGGGCGTTTGATTGTATTTTAGGATTGAATCTCGTTAAGACATTCTCAGGATCCCGTCCCCTACTGATATTGTTATTGTTTAAAAATGCGAATTAACTGGAATTGATTGTGAGGTTAATAAATATAAGTTCTTTGTAATTATTAAACTTCTTGAATGCAGGATTAGGAATAATTTTATTTTAATAAAGGTTTGAAAAAGGCAAGAGAAAGTGCCCTATTTGCCGTAGAGCTTTAAAATTTAATCAAATATTCGAAACGGAAATTCAACAATCAGAACCTAGAGGATCCGAAAATTCGCAGAATTTATTTTACAATATTTTGCAAAATATTGTAGCGAATCGTAATAATTTAATTCCGTTTCCGTAAATATTTTATATTATTATAATTTAATTGAAGAGGCTGGTCGGGGCTCCTTGAAGGTTTTTATGGTGGTAAAAGATGATCGCAAGCAGTGATGGAAAGGTTCCGGAACCGGTCTGGAAATGGAACCGTGGAACCGGGCAAGGTCTGGAACCTGTTCCAGAACCGGAACTGGAACCGCCAAAATTAAAAAAGCGGTTCCCTAACCGGAATCGGTTCCAGAGAAATTTTGGAAGTTTTACATCACTGATCGCAAGGTTGACATTACCTTCTGCCTAGTGGTATTTGATATGTTCATTTAACCACTAAGAAGACGGCTAAAATCAATCTAATCACTTGACAGAGTTTTGTATTACAGTCTCAGTGGTTTTGTAAATTAAATAGTAGGCCAAAATTCCCGAAATTGGAAAATTTAAGAATTTATCAAAAATAAGAAGAGAACTGTCGTGAAGAAAAATATAAATTTAATTTTGACCAGCCTCTGCTTCAAACCCTTATTTATATTCTAGTCAAAATTACCCTAGTTTCAAGATTAATTAGCCTGAGTAATTACCGTATTTCCTATATTAGAGCCCCACCCTCTGTTAGAGCCCCACCCTGAAATAGAGCCCCACTATGGAGGATAGTTAAAAAATAGAGCCCCATGAGGCTTTAATATAGAAAATACGGTATTCTCGCTGGAGATGACAATCAAATGAGAGTAAATATTCGAGTAACTGTTTATCATAAATAGCTCTAGTTGAACAATAAATTAATAGAAATATTTTTTATTTTATTAACTATACTAAGTTAATACTTTTTGTTTACAAATTTTCATTCTTAAAAAGTGAATTTTTATTGAAACGAAAAGTTTTCTAAAAAAGAAAACAATAAAAGGACAACAAAAAAAAGAAAATAATATATGAAAGAGAATTAAAGATTAGCGTCTATCTCTTTCAAATTTTAAATGTAAACATCGAGTGCCTAGACAAAGTGGTTCATAAACAAAGGCGTACAAAAGATCTAACTGCTTTAAAAGTACAAAAGATCTAACTGCTTTAAAAGTACAAAAGATCTAACTGCTTTAAAAGTACAAAAGATCTAACTGCTTTAAAAGTACAAAAGATCTAACTGCTTTAAAAGTACAAGAGATCTAACTACTTAAAAAGTACAAAAGGGCTAAATAGTTAAAATGTACAAAAGGACTAACTAGAGTAAAAGTAAAAAAAACTAAAAGGAGAAATAAAACGAAAGACAAATGCTATTTGTTCATTTAGTAATTTTGTTTTGAACAAATTAACGGACAAAAATTTTGAATTTTCTGAAAAAGGAAATAAGGTACGGTAGAAGCCAAAGACTTAAAAATCGAGTATGGTAGACCAATTAAGATAAGTTAAAAGGTCGTTCATTCAGGGTCTTGCAAATGAATAGAAGTCAGTGTACGACATTAGGTGTGAGGCAAAGATTAGGGCAAAACGATCAAAAATTTTTGACAATTTTTCGAAATAAAATCAAAAGAAACAATTAAAAGACAAATCCAACATAAAGATTTTGTGACGGCGGCCGCCGCGAGCGAAGCGAGCACGGCCGTTGCGAAGCACGGGAATCTTGCTTCGAAGCAGAGTTGCGTCGTAATTGAAAATTTTTTTTCGTAATCGTAATTCGTAATTTTTAAAAAATTTTCGGAATCGTAATTCGTAATTCGTAACTCAAAAAATGCCGTAATTCGTAATCGTAATTCGTAATTTTTAAAAAATATTTAAATTAATTTAAAAATTTAAAAAATTAATCTATTTTTGCTTCTCCCATTAATCCCCCCAAGTCCTCTTATTTCTCTGATATTATTTCACATCACAATTAATTCCCTGATATCCCTCTTAATCCCCTTAATCCTTCGATACCTCTTCAATCAATCATCGAGATCACTTTTCACTGAGATCACTTTTCTGCGCCGCAGGCGAAATTTTTGAGAATTTAGGAGGGACTTAGTTGAAAAAATTCATTTTTTAGAGCCGGGTGCAAAAAAATTTGAAGTTAAGATTGTCATGAAACCAGAACTCTGGCCGCTAGCGTAAATTTTGTGAAATTCATGACTAAATTAAAAAATTTTTTTCTTAATTTTATTATAATATTATGAAAATAAATTTAAAATTCTAAAATCAAAGTTAAAATTTTTATTTTGGAAGAAAAAATATCAGAATTGAATTTTACAATCATTGTTTCGACCTAGCCACATAAACCTACTCTTAAACCACTCAACCACCGATGAACAAAAGTAAAAGTGAAAGAAAATATACATATTTCTTCCATTTCTTCCACTTTTCCTTCAAAAAATTTAATGTTTAAGTACGAGAGGGTTTTTTCAGTAATAATATTTTTTCGTAATTTTTATTTTTTATTTTCGTAATTCGTAATTTTTCCCGATATTTTCGTAATCGTAATTCGTAATTCGTAACTCAAAAAACGCCGTAATTCGTAATCGTAATTCGTAATTACGACGCAACCCTGCTTCGAAGACAATCGGGGTTCTAAACTAAACAAAGTTTAACAAAGATATCCAAGGGTTTTGAGATAGAGCTAATAATGTTTTGCTACGATTAATAGTGAAATGAGAGATATGTCGGAATAACGTGGTTTTGGTGGATCAATTTGGGATAAAACGGATTGATGAATTAAGAGAGATGACAAGGGATTTCCCAAACAAGCATATTGAGGCATCTTAGGGGAGAAATAAGATGAATATCTGGCGACTTGGGAGGTGAATGGGTGTTAAACAGTTTTAGATTTAAGTTTAAGGAGAATTTAGGATTAAAAGGGGTTTACGGGATTATGAGGTTAAGGATTATGTTTAGGAGAATTTAGGATTAAGAGGGGTATCGGGATTTGCGAGGGCTTAAGAGGTATTTTGATGTTTTGGAGGTTAGAAAACTTCGAATCTATAGGAAAATTATAAATCTAACTGCTGATTTATGCTTAAAACGATGTTTATCTTAAGTAATTTTGAATTTTGAAAAGCTTCGAGTAATACATAGATCAGAGTTTTAAATTTTGTGTACTGTTTTGAAGGGAAACTGTAAGAGTAATATGCTTCCGAGGATTACAAGTGCTATCAAGCAGGGGTGTGCCAGTTTCGTGTTCCGCGTTTCGCCCTTCGCGGATATTCGCGTTTTGTGGACTTTCGCCTTTTGCGTGACGCTTTTTTGAAATTACTTTCACATTTCGCGTTTCGCTTTTTGCGCTAAATGCGAAAGTTTAATAAACCCCAAAAGAAGTACATATAATAAAGAAGAGAGAAAAAATAAGACCAAATGGAGAAAAAATAAGACCAAAATAAATTGAAAACCTCCAAAATTCTCAAAATTTTCAGCTGCGGTGCTAAAAAGGAAGAAATCTTGCCATAATTTTATCTCCCGTTATTCCTCCAGATCCTCGAAATGCTACGAATCCACCATCACTTTACCCAAATACCCTCTTTCTCCACCCAAATCCCAAAACGAAAATCCAACAAAATTACACTTCTATTCTATGGGAATGTTTTGGAAGCGAGGTACAGACTTTAGAATATCCAAAAATATAGGATATAAAATAAAGGATGGAACCAGGCTTATGACTGATATTCCCTCAACTCCGTTGATATATATCTCGAATGCCCATCGAAATTCTAGAGTCAGTTGAGGCTGTGATTAGCAACAAAGCGCTGAGTTGACAGATCTTTAGAGTTTTCTCATCATATCAGAAAAATTTAAAGAATTTCGTGTTTCGCGTTTCGCCTTTCGCGGATTTTCGCGTTTTTTGGACTTTCGCCTTACGCGTTTCACGTTTTAAATTTAATTTCGCCTTTCGCGTTCTGCTTTTTAAAATCTGATTCGGCACACCCCTGCTATCAAGGAATTTGAGAATATGTATAGAGTAATTTGAGGGATTACGAGGGATTTAGGGTTATCAGTTGATTTAAAGAGTTAGGGTAGCTTTTTGATACAAAAAAGATAGTATAGCATATAGGTAATACTACTTAAAAACCAAAAAATTTAAATTTTGAATATTTAATAATTTAAAATACTAATATACGAGCGTTTAGGTGCCGCGAAGCGGCACCTAAACGCTCGTTATAAAATAAAAGAATTATTTTAAAGAAAAAAATGAGAAGAAGATTTTATTTTAAAATATTTCCTCAATTTCATAATCAACTGAAAAAATAAATAAATAAGTAAACAAGTCGGAGTCTATCAAAAAAGACGACTCACATGATTTTAAATGCACTTAAGTAAAATGATTGTTTAAAATTTTATTTTTCTTATTTTTTTATTAGATATGGATACGGATTCTGATGATATCCGTATGTCGAAAAATTTTTCTCAAGTTTTTTTTTCTCAAAAATTTTTCTCAAACAGTCATCTACCCATCGTTGAATTAGAAATTAATAATATAGCCCCAACTTGGGGAATATTGAAAAATAGAGCCCCATGGCTCTAATTTGTAATAATTTTAAATAAAATATTTTTTCAATTTCAAAAGATACGGTAAGTCCATTAGTGTTCCACCGGAACCGAAAATTTGGCCGATACCGTAACCGGAACCAAAAAATCCCGGAACTTCAGGCCTACCGGAACCGGAACATCCGTTGGAACACTAATCTCCCTCCTTGCTGATATTTCTCTCAATATATTGAACATAATTCATATATAAAAGAGTATCTCAATCGAAAATCTTGATCTATTAAAATAATTCTGGTATCGGCATTTTTTCGGGAGCTTTAAAAACGGAGATAATTTTAGAGTTTAGTGGGCTGAAAAATCCTGATGGACTTGAGAAATCTATATCACTACTTAAAAGTTATTTTATTTTTTTATAGACAATTTTAATTTCTTAATTTCACAAGATATAGAGAGGGGGATTTATGTTGATGATGAAATTTAAGGGTGAATTTTTCTTTATCCTTCCTTTATTAATAAATTATTAAAAATTAAGTTATTAAAATTTAAAAATTATTTAATATTTATTTAATTTCACAGAGGAATATTAAAAATTTTCAATCCCAATTTCAGTCAAAAAAAGGCATGTTTTTTGTTCTAATTTTATTGTTTTCCTTCCCCCCATTTTGTTTTCCAAACAAATTTTCTTCCAAACAAGAATGTATTGTTAATTATTTTTTATTTGAAATTAATATTCAAACAGAAATTTTTGCTTCAAAAAAATTTTGTAGAAATTGTTGGAAAGTTCAAAGAAAAATTCAAAAAGAATTTGTTAAAAATTTAAAAATTGAAAAGAAAAATTTGGAAAATGATTGTTTTAAAAAGAATAAAAAATTATTTAAAGGAGAGAATTTGGTTATAGATAAACTTTTTGGAGGAGTAAAATATATGAATTTATCTAAGGAATATCAAAAGAAATTGGGTATTTTTTAAATTGATAATTAAATATGGATTCTTCATTTTGGGATGTCATCAGTAGACTGTGGCCACAAACTGCGGCCATAAGATATTGAAATAAATTGACAAAATATTGACAAAAACTAGAGAAATATTGAAAAAGAATTATTGGTTTAGTAGATTCTAGGGTACTCAAACAGTGCCAGCCGACTTTGATCGGCTATAACTTATTGATACTTGATACAATACATATTCCCTCGATAAGCTGTAATTTTTTTCAATCTTGATAGATCAGGTCTGTTCTCTCCTTAAAAAGTTATAACCCTATATATGTATTGGATAAAACATCGAAAAGTTATAGCCGATCAAAATCGGCTAGCACTCAGTTTTGCGGTTTTTACATAGTATGCGGCCGTATAACGGAAAAGTACCTCCTTTACTAATCAGAGTTGATTAGAAATTTCGATTATTTTCTCGAGTTCCAATCTCGAATTCATTGACTAAATTGTGTGAATGAAATTTTTGTTTAAGTCTTGTAAAAATATAAGGTATTATATTTAAATAAAAAATATTCTTCAGATGCTCAATCCTTTTGTTTAACAAATTTTCTATACAAAAAGTTTGGTGAGGATACTGTAATCGGAATAGAAGCACCAAGAAGGATTAATAATGAAGAAACAGCCATTCAAGATTATTTTAAAATTCCTTGGCAATATAATAATTTAGTTTACCGTTTGGATTGGGATAAAATAGAAAAACCAGAAAACGCCTTAGATACGAAGGTGTATAAGGAAAATACTCCAGAATTTGAACAACTCAAAAAATGCAAAGAAATATTTAATGAAGATAGGTTATTAAATTAAATTTTTGGAAAACTCCGCCCCGAACCCCGAAGGCTCTACCGCTACAAACCCCGATCCCCGACAATCCCGCCCCGAAGGCTCCGGGTGCTATCCTAAATTAAATAATTAAATTAATACTTAGGTTAACAAAAAACCTCAATCTTAAAAATTGAAATTAAAAAACAGCTACTAATTGTTTCTAGATTTAAATAATTTGTTTTTTAGTTCTTATGAAAAAGACGAGAATGGCTTGAAATATATCAAATTTTCTAAGTTATACAAGCGTTTCAATACGAATCAATTTTATTTCAACGATATTCCATATTGTAGGGAAAATTTTATTATTAAGAAAATTGGTGTCTTAATATGTAGTCTGAATCTGTAGCTCAGGCTGTAAGCACCTGCGGGTTTTGAGCGAAGCGGCTAGCAATAATTGCCAGTAGGCCGGATTAATTAACCATATTCTCGTTCACTTTTTAAAAAGTTTTCATAATCTAGTAGTAGTTGTGTATAGAGCTCGGGATCCTGGGTTTTTCGCGGAAAACGGGATTTATGGGATTAATCCCGCGGAATGCCGTCTCGTACAAAATTTTGAAAAAAATCCCGTCCGGGATCCCGGGAAGCAATTTTACTTTAATTTGAATTTACTTTAAAATTTTAAATATTAAATTTTTAAGTCGTTGATTACCTAGAGATTAATCAGAATATTATTGATGAATATAATAAAAATATTGGGGATATTGAAGAAAATAAATTTGAATGTAGTATATGTTTAGAAGAATATAAAATTGGGGATAAAGCAAAGAAAACTTCTTGCCAAGTTTTTTTTTAATTTTTAAAATTTAATTTGTTAAATTTAAGCATTTGTTCCATGTTGCTTGCATTCAAAATTGGTAATTTTATTTTTTGTTAAGGCTTTCATTAAACGAAATATAAAACATCCCTTCTCTCTTAATTCTCATAAGTTCCACGATATCCCCTCCAAATCCTTTTATTCTCTTGATTTATTTTTACTATTGATCCTTAAAATGCCCATTATTAAAATCATGATGATTTTTAATAGATATTTACAAAATTAGCCTATGAAAAAATAGGGGGTAATTATTTAAGGGAGGGTAATAAATACAGTATATACGGTAGAAGTATTCTGTAGATAACATAACCTTGCAGTACTATGGCATATTTAAATAAGAATATAATATCTTCTCCAAAAATTACCCTTGGTACTAGGGTTGTCGGCCTTTGGGAAATCTTCGGATATCCGCAACCGAGCCGAAGAGCCGAACCGAAAATTTCAGATCTCCCGAACTGAACCAAAAAACTAACCGAAAAATCATCGGTTCTTCGGGTTTCCCTACTTTGTACTGATTGTTTCAACCTCTCGTTAGGGGACAATTATCCGAGAAAGGATAATTAATCAAAAAATAAAATGTTTATATTTTACAGGTTAGAAAAGGATAAGAAAACCTGCCCCCTTTGCCGTCAAGAGTTAAACTTTAATTTGAATGTTGAAGTTCAGGATGAAGGAGAGTCCAACGATAATTATTACAGAAGATTTCAACATGAACGTGATCTGTACTATTTTACAATGTCACATTTAGGGAACTTGGGTGTGTTTTGAAAGATGAGTAACGACAAGAAGAAAATTTTTTTTAAATATTTAAAATAATTAAGTGATTTTTAATTTTTATTTTTTGAGAAATAGACATAAAAATTTACTAAAAAAATTTTTAAGACCAAAGCAAACTCCTTAAATTTTTATTTAAAATAAAATTCATAGTTTTTAAGCAATTATATTCTAAAGTCTTTGAATAAATTTTTGAAGTTTAATAAATGTTAAATGTATCTAATTCAACTGCTCTATGCTATCGAACTGCTAACAAAAATTAGAAAATAAATTTATAAAAAAATTTATAAACTACAATTTTTTAGACATATGTACTATTTACAGACCGGATCGAATAAGATTTATCTTGATCAATTTTGTCTGGTTTTACTTCGATAAAAATAATTATAATTTCTTTCCGAATTTACCCGGATTCATGCCTCAAAATTTTTCAGATTAAAAAATAGAATTTTTTATAGTAAAATTTTTAAAAATAACTAGGGATGGGATTTATATGGATTTTCATATTTTTTTCCTGGCCTAATTGGGTCGTGAAACGCACGAAAAACGTTGTTTTAGCATATGTTCATAAGACTGATAATGAGTTATCAATCCATATTTTTCATATCTCAACACTTTAAATGTACCTTTAATTGACAAAAAGCCTTTAGAAAACACTTTAAATGAACAAAATTAAATTATTTATTTGTGAAAATTCATTTTTACGTTAAAAATTTTCATTTTTCGGTCCATATTTGATCCATATTTTGGATTTTAGTCCATATTTCAGTCCATATTTTGAGATTTTTAGTTCATATTATATGTCCATATTTTTCGATTGATAGTCCATATAAATCCCATCCCTAATAATAACAAAAAAATTTTTTCCTTTTTTTAAATTTTCTTCACTCATTTCTTTTCCGTTTTTTCTCATTATTTTTATTCTCCTCCTCAACAAATTTAAAATCTTCTTTGAATAAAGGTTTTAAATAACTATAATTATCAAGCTCCTCAAACTCGTCCTCATTAAACTTGTCAACTTTCTCCAATTTTGAATGATAATCCGAATAATTATGATTATTCTTAACTACATGAATCATTATGCCTTCTCTTAATTGGCTTAAAAGGTCAATTTCCTCTTTATTTTTATAATTTATATATTTTTTTGAGAAACATTTTGTCTTATTTTCTTCATCAATTTTAATATAAAAATTTATTTCCATTTTTGGTTCCCTCCAAATTAGTGGAGACATTACTTTAATTTTATATTTCCCCGAATTTTCAAATTTTAAACATATATTTATATACGAAATTCCCTCCAATTCTGATTTTCGATGTTGTTCATTAATTACAGAATTGTCAATAAAATTGTTTTTACCTAATAATTTCACTCCCTTTTCAATGAATTTTTTATTTTTGATTAATTTTCTAGGTCCTTCTGGATTAAGGAAACAATCTATTTTGATCAATTTATGGAGTCCACTTTGATGATTAAAATATGTATCTATTCCGTTTATATTTACTTCTTTATCTACTGCATTATCTCCTTCATGATCTAACACATTATCTGCTTCATTATCCAACTCATGATCTCCTTCATTATCTAACTCATTAAGTACCTCATTATTTACTTCATTATCTACTTCAAAATCTATTTTAGCGTAGAAAATTGGATAAATTATCAAAAGTGTCTAAATGAAAAACATAAGATTATTTTTTCAAAATTACGGTATTTCTGAACCCCATGGGGCTCTATATTTCAGCTACCCTCCAAAGTTGGGCTCTATTTCAGGGTGGGTTTTATTTTCGGAAATACGGTATTCTAGTACCCTAATTACGAGAGTTAAGGCAATGAAGGTGATTGCGGGGGAGGGGGATCATGGGATATAGGAATTATATGACCCTCAATCAGAGCCCCATCCTCTTATACAGCCCACCTTGGAGGATAGTTAAAAAATACAGACCCAGGGGGCTATATTTGAGGATAATAAAATTACCTCTCCTATAAGGTCATCTAATCCACAAATTAAAATTCCTAGCTTAAAATCCTCTGAATAATCCCTTTCAATTCTCATTTGTTTTTTTCCATTTTCGCCTCTAATTGCATTATTTGTGTTATATTTGTTAGTCGATTCCCTGCCCCTGCAAGGGTCATGAAATATTGAAATATAAAAAGTTTTATTTTTAAATTCTTCATTTATTTCTATAATAATTTCTGTAAAATATTGTTGCTCGTCTTCATCTGAATCCAAATTGGAGGTCTCCAACTTCATTTTTTTCAATTCCAATTTTATCAATTTAATTAGAGGATAATTAATGTTAGAGCCAGTTGAATGATGCTTGGATTGAATCTGTTTAGATTCCGCGTGGAAAATTTGATCACGTTGAATAATACAAGAAGAATATTTAAAAATTAAGAGGAAAGAGTTGAAAAATAATAAAATTTTTAAATTGAGCATAATTGCCTTAATATTTATTAAAATTTAATTTTAAAATTAAAATTTTTAATTAAATATTTTTTTTATAATTGATTATTTTATAATATTTTAAATTAATTCACTGCCCCTATTAACATTTTTTATTAATCGAAAACAAAATTAGGTATTTTGAATTTAAAGGGCATTCACATGATAATAAATCATTAAACGAGATTTAATGATTTAATACCTCCCACTCAATGGGGAGTATTGAAGAAAGCCCATGCCCTTATAAAAGCCCATGCTCCACTAGGGCTTCTATTGGAACATTTATGGTACTTTTCTTAATTAATTTCTAAATTTTCAGCTTAAAATAAATATTATAAATAAAGGACAGATTTTTATTTTCCTGTCTATTATTAAAAAATATGATGAAATTATAAATAAAATTAAAAATTTAAAAGGTCATTAAACATTTTCCCCTCCCTAAATATTTTTTAAATAATTTTTATATTAAAGGGCAAAAATGATGCAATTAATTTCTCAACAAAAAACTTGCACTTTTTAATTTTTTATAAAAAATTTTTTTATAAAATAGCTTCTCCTTTTAAATTTAATTTCATATTAAATAAAAAAAAATTTTTTATTAGAGCCATACCTCGATTTTACGTGCGCCCTAGGGTGAAAGAATCTAATATTATGGTGTGCGGAAATATCGGGACGGACATATCTGGATTGGGGTAACAAAAATAATTTCTTACGTGTTTATGTTTGTTCTAAAACATAAAAACTCTATTCCTTAATAAGACAATATACTATCCAAGACCCAGTGGCCGTAGGTCCAGAAATCAGTAAGGTAACTGTTCGTACATTGAAATATCCCGATATGTCCGCGTGCCAATACCTATTATAGCAAGAAATTGAAGGATAACATTTAAAATTAAATTCGAGGTCCGCCTACAACAATTTTTAAAAATATTTTTTAATTAAAAATGAAATTAATTTTTGCATTATTCTCTCTTACAAATATTATTTTAACGACTAAAAGTGGGAAAAATGACTGGAATATTAACAATTCAAATTATGATAATGAAAGAACTTTTGATGACCATTCTTGGCCCTTACAACAAAATTTTTTAATAAATCCAGGACTGACTGGACATAATGATTCTGAAAGAAATACGCCTTGGCAGCAGTCAAATATTAATAATTCAGTGGAAAATGTTTGGCAAAATTCAATTATGACGCCTGGGAGCTCACTCACTGACCTGGCTCCCTCACTAACTGATGTGAGTGAGCCCAACTCACATCATTTAGGGATGTGCCCCCCTCCGTGGGGCACTCAAATATATGGAAGGTGCCCCCCTCTTTCCTCTGGAGAAGGTTCATCATCTTCCCGTTTACTTCCAAATCGTGTTCCTGAACCTCCACAACCTCGCAATAATTTAACTCAACCTGATCCATTAAAAATGTATGTAAAATATAAAAAATGGATTTTGAAACTCCACAGAATCGATGCAGAAAATTACAGAGTTATCGAAGATAATGGATATTTTATTTATTGTCTTAAATGCGAGGCCAAAGTAAAAATAAATTTTAATTAAATTTTGTGTATATTCTCAATTTAAGCTAACATTTAAAAATAATAATATTGATGAATTTTACAAACATAACGGAACACATCACACAAACAAATATGGACGTACTAGTATGTTTTATAATAGTTTTAAGGAGAACCGGCTGTCTAGTAGAGGGTCGGAAACATAGGTGAGCTCAAGAGAAGCCCTTATTTAAAAACTTATTTTCTTCCATAATGGAGCGGCTCAAACAAACTACCCGTATCTGGAACCCAAATCTCCCGGTATCCCTCTAGATACCTTCATATCTCCGGTATCACTTGAATCCACTGTATCACATTATCCTCCGTTATCTCCACAACACACCTATCTGTAAGCCCATTGTATCACTTCAAATCTCCTCGACCCCTTTGAATCCCATTATATTCCCCGTAATCCCATGGTATCTATTTAAAAGTGATATCATCCCTGTTCGGAAATGCGACACTATTTCCAACAATGATTTCGTTAATTTCGACACTTCCTATGTTAATTGTTACCATTACCTATATAAATAGGTACATAATAAGCATTTAAACAATTCATGAAATAATAAAAATAATATGAAATAATACAAATTCAGAACCAGTCCAAAGCCAAAAAAATTTAATAAATCAAGAGCAACCTAAAGAAAACAAAGAGAAGGTAACAATAAATTTTCTGAGCAGTTTCGAGGAAAATAAAAATGAAGAAAAAACAACAATAGATTTTCTTAAAAATTTTGGTTAACAATCATAAAGTTTTTGTATATGTAATGTGATTTTTAATGAAAAATTGAATAGATTTTAATATAACAAAGGTTGACAGTATGCAAACCAGGGACCTTACTGACTCGATTCCGAATGGCTGAAATAGGAAATATATTTAGTAGCTGTGTGCCAGCTGACTTTGATTGGCTATAACTTTTTGATGCTTGACCCAATATGTATAAATAAATTATATAATTCGAAAGCCCTCGATACGCTGTATATTTTTCCTAATAGGATAGATAAAGTCTAGCTCTTATTAAAAAGTCCCCAATGAAAATCCATATTAAAATTTATTAAAATTTAATTATTGAAAGAGGAAAAAAATTTATTTAGATGAAAGGAAAGAGATATTAAAAGATTATAAAATTAATTTTATTTTTGTTAAAAATAAATTTATTCAATCCATGTATTTGTTTTATCAGCAAATCCGACGAATTTTATCTTGTTAGTTACACTCTGCTGGTTTTTGTTGTTTTTTTGGGTAGGTATAAGAAAGCCATCCTCTAAAAAATGTTTTTCTTTAAGATTATTTTTAATAAAATAATTACCGTGATTTTTCACAACAACTTTCTTTTTTAGGATCATAGCATCTTAATTAATAAATTTAAAATTAAATTTATTTAAATAATTGTGCCGAAAGGGCACAATTTTGCCACAAAATTATTATTTTATTTATTTTTAAGTTTATTTATCGATTCCATCCGTTCTATTTATTTCTCATCATTTCACATATTTTAGTTTGTACCTCCCAATTTCTCGTCTATTTAACTGTTTGGCTTTTAAGAGAAAAGCCAGTTTTGAACTGTCACTTTTAACTAACTACCAGCCTGCGCTGTTTTTTCTCTCATCTTTTAATTTAATTTTAATTAAATTAATTTTTTCTTTTAAAGTATTTTTTCGGTGCTTGAGTCTAGGGGCTTGAGTATATTACAAATTGCCATATCCGGCACAATAATTATTGTTGTATATTTTTAATTATTTCTATTAAAAAAATTTTTAGAATTGAACAAACGAACTTCCCATATGTCCATCCTCCACAGCATTCATAACCCTTATCACAACAACTAAATTTTTTAAATTTATTTTTAAATTTATTTTTAAATTTATTTTATTAAAAATATACACTCCACAGCATTTTTGATCATTTCGGCAGCAACTAAATTTAAATATTTTATCAAATTTAACATTTTAATTTCTATAAAATTTTAAATGAAATTTAGAAAGAGAATGAAATTTAGAATATAAGAACGTAAATTTTGAAATTGATAAAATTTAATATTCTATATGTAACAGGGGTGTGCCGAAACGGATTTTAAAAAGCGAAATGCGAAAGTCCAAAAAAACGCGAAAATCCACGAAACGCGAAATGTGAAACTGGCACACCCCTGATATGTATGTATAAATAAAAATTTGTATGTTAAAGATAATGAATTTAAAAATAATAGATAAATTACAATGATGAACAGCATTGTTGCCAAGATGGATCACAACAACTTAATTATATTAATTTTTAGTGAAATTTAAAATTTTTTGATATAGGTATTTTATTTAGAGTTGGGCGGGATCGGGATCCCGGTCGGGATCGGGCGGGATTATCCCGGTTTTTTTGAATCCCAATCCCGATTTTTCTGATCCCGAGACCGAAATAAATATCCCGATCCCGGTTTTGGCCGAGCAATCGGATCCAGATGAAATCAGGATTTTATAAATTAATGAAAATATATATTGAGTTGAAAAAAAAGTAATCCTTCTATAAAATATTATTCAAAAATCCTAGCTTTTTATTTCTTAAAATCTATTGTTTAACGATTAGGTCTCAAGGTCTTTCCCTAAATAAGATGTTTGTGAGCTGAAATGTTTGGAAAGAAAAAATATCGAAATTCGAAAATGAATAAAATACCGCATTTCCTCTAAAATAGCCCCCCTCTAGAGGTCGATCGAAAAAAATAACCCCATGGGGCGGCTATTTTAAAGGAAATACGGTATTTTATTCATTTTCGAAATTTTTTGTTTCTAAACATTTCAGCTCACAAACATTTTATTTAGGGAGAGACCTTGAGACATAATCGTTAAACAATAGATTTTAAGAAATAAAAAGCTAGGATTTTTGAATAATATTTTATGGAAGGAAACCCCAAAGTTTTATGAATAAAATTTACTTAGGCCCACAGCATGTATCAGCATTATTACACCGTCTAAATTAATAAATATATCAAAAGTTAAAAATATTTTAATTTTTAATAATACCGTTGAGGACACCATTTTTTTCCATTTGTCAATTCAAATGAAATAAAAATAAAAAAGTTGAGAGCAATTAATAACAAAGTATTTTTAAACATTTTATTTTTTAATTTTCAGCTAAATAATAAACAAAAAAGTAAGCTAGACTAATATATACCCATCTAAAACGACCCCTCGAAAATATAAATCCAGGTTTCATTTGAATCATTTACGGTACTGAACTCGGCTAGAAATTTATTTTTCGTTTAGCTAATAAAAAGGTAAGGCTGCTGGGAACCAGCATTTTCATTTTACTGGACTGATGTGTTATCTCACTACGTCGCCTCATGCATAAAGTGATGGGAAAGTTCCAAAATCTCTCTGGAACTAGTTCCAGTTCAAGAAATATGTTTTTAAATTTTGTAGTTCCAGTTCCGGAACTCCATTTTTGAAATTACTTAGTTCCAGTCCAAAGCTAGTTCCAGACATTTACTAGTTCCGTAGTTCTAGTTCCAAACTAGTTCCATATAATCGTTAGTTCCGTAGTTCTGGTTCTGGAACTGAAACTAGAACTAATTAGTTCCGGAACTGTAACTTTGCCCATCACCGCTTGCATAGCCTTAGGAATAAATATCTTTATGCTCTATACTAAGTTAATCTAGAACTGCTTGGCTTTTCGGTTCGAGTCGTTTTCGAGTTTTCGAGCTCAATTTTGTTGGCACGCTAGTTTCTTTCGATCTTGATTTGGGCGGAAACAGGGCTGTGCGCCAAAATTTTTTCGAGGAACGCTAAACGCCATTTTTTCAAACTTTTAAAACACGCCAAGCGCCATGACGCTCAGCCCTGGGCGGCAAGCTCAGAAATAAGATAAAATTTGCATTTAACTAGCTCATGGGTGTATTTTAAGAATTTAATTTTATGAAAATTTATTTAATGATAATTTAATAGGAATTTAGTTGAGCATTTATATTAAACGAAAAACCTTGAAAATTCTTTTTATTATTTGAACAACAATCATTTTTATTTAATAAATTTAAATTCAATCTTCTCTATAATATTAACTTCAAGTTTATTTTATTTTTAAGCAAAGTGGATTTTTTTAATAAGGTTTTACCAAATTTTACCAAATTTAGATAAATTTGAATTGTTTTCTTGTTTGGTTAGCTTGATTTTATTTAAGTTTGTTTCCATTACATAAATAAAATTGCCATCCTCAAATAACGAAAGAGCAAAACGCTATGCAGCAAAGATAAAAATTTATAATTTTTATTCTTATCTCATTGTCATTTTCCATCAAATATCTCTAAAAACCTTTTTCCCAAGCAACCAAACTTTCTAGCAGCGCGCGAAGCGCGCCCCAAAGCCGTTAGGCTTTCCAACGGACACCCCAAAATTTTACCGCCATTGCATACATCGAAGATTTGCATACGTAAGTTACCGCTATCGCATACGTAACCCATCGCTAGTAAGGATTTAGATAAATATTTAAAAAATTGTTTTACCAAATTTAGATAAATTTAAATTGTTTTTTTTGTATGGTTAGCTTGATTTTAGTTAAGAGAATTATATCCTCAATTTTATTTAATTTAGTTTCCAATTTTGGATCTATTGCAAGAGCCATTCTCAAATAACGAAAGAGCAAAACGCTTTGCAGTAAAGAGCTTAACAAAAAATAAAATTATTGGAGAATATAGTAAAGCAACTGGGCTATAGCTATTTCTCTCCTTTAGCTAGTGCAAAAGGTTATTCGGCGGCTGAGAGCGAACCAGCATCTTCAGTAGACCGGACTGATGTTTAAAATAGAATTTTTATTAAAATCAACATTTTATTAAAAATTAAAATCAGTAAAATCACTTTGGATAACCTACTGTATAAACCATCGTTCAAATAATTTTATTCAATTCATAAATATATACAGTGAAGTAGAAGTATGCTGGGACCATTCTAAACTAAACCTAGGCACATATAACCATTATATTCCCTAAGGATAACTATTGGGTTGGCCAGACCCTAGTTATCACCTTTACCAAGCCACACCGGTGTGCTTCCTCTCTGGGGCACATATATTAAAGACTGACTAACTGGGAACTGATTTATCGGTGAAACAATAAACAATATATAAACGTAAGCACCAAAAGATCACCTTTACTTAGGCAATCAACGGATATACCTTACAATACATATTCTTATTTTCTTAATTATATTAAAAAAATTCTGGTTAGTTACCTAATTTTCCAGTCTCTGTTTAAGGTTCTGAAAAAAATTTTTAAAAGATTCTGTAGCTTGTGAAGATTAAATTAAATCAAATAAACTCTCAAACATCTATTTTCAAAATCTTCTCTCTAAAAATGCCCTCTCTAAAAAATTAAAATATATAGCTGGCTGTCAATATTCGATTTAAAAGTCAATAATGATAGTCATAAGTCGATGAAAAATAATTATTTAATTTATAATTATTTTTTAATTTTATTTATTTTTTTCTAATTAAATAAATTAAATTTTAATTTAAAAAAAATTAATAAAAATAATTTATTTAGTTATATAAAAGCAAAAGCATTCGCTCAACAAAGAACTGATTAAGAGTCTTGTTGAAATGAACCTTTCCGTCAACTTAGTTGTTTTGATAATTTTATTTGTAGTTGGACAGGTAATATTTTCTTAAAAAACTGAAAGTGGATTTATCTAATTTCATTCAGCATCCAACTATAGCTCCGTCTGGTGATGAAGATACACCTACGAGTTCTGAGATTAGAAGGGAGCGGATGGAAAAATTGGAAAAACTTTGGATAGGTTTGTAAATATTGCAGGAGTAAAGCAGCTGGGCTATAGCTATTTCTCTCCTTTAGCTAGTGCAAAAGGTTAATCGGCAGCTGGGAGCGAACCAGCATCTTCAGTAGTTCGGACGGCTGTAGTATAGTATACCGGAGGCAAAATTTCGATACAAAACACATACCATTCGATTCCTCTCGGTGAGCTGAGTCGAGTGGTACCACTCTCTATTCACGGAAATGCCTGTGAACTGAGATATAGGTCCCCGAAAATCGAAAAACCAAAGGGGGGACCAAGCACATTTTTGGAGTGAAAAATTCGAATATGCAAATAATAGCTCATTCGAAAGAGCTCCTCGAGCTGAGTCGAATGACACCAAAATCAACGAAATCCGACTTGATTGGACAAAGTTATGATCTTTTATTTTAGTTCCTTACCTATGGCATCTGTGGAGATTTTTGCTGCTACGGAGGCCCCAAATACGTCCAGAGCAAGTGAGATAGGAATAGGTTTATGTTACGAACCCAGACCCAGCGCCCGTAGACTCCCCGCGAGGCGCGTGCCGCAAAACCCCGCGCGAAGCGCGGGGTTTTGCACAAGCGCCTCGCAGCCGACCCATAGGTTTAGGTTTTTTTGTTTTTTGTGTCATAACTTTGTCTAATCTTGTTCAATCACGGTGATTTTGGTGTCATTCGACTCAGCTCGTCGAGCTCTTTCAAATGAGGTATTATTTGTATAAAAAAATTTTTATTCCAAAAAACGCCCCTTTGGATCTTCGGTTTTTAGGGGTCTATATCTCGGTCCAATCAAGTCGGATTTCTTTGATTTTGGTGTCATTCGACTCAGCTCGAGGAGCTCTTTCGAATGAGCTATTATTTGCATATTCGAATTTTTCACTCCAAAAATGTGCTTGGTCCCCCCTTTGGTTTTTCGATTTTCGGGGACCTATATCTCAGTTCACAGGCATTTCCGTGAATAGAGAGTGGTACCACTCGACTCAGCTCGCCGAGACGAATCGAATGGTATGTGTTTTGTATCGAAATTTTGCCTCCGGTATACTATACTATATCCGTTCGGACTGATGTGTTAGCCATTACACCACGCCGCCTACTGCATAGCCTTAGGAAATTAATAGCTATATGATTTATACAGGGCAGCTAAATATAAGGCCTTTGCTATAAAGACAGGACCTTCTAAATATAGATTCTCTCTCCAGTGTCATTCATAGAGTATGTCATTGTAACAAAGGTTTTATATTGTCTAGACCGCCCTTTAAAATTCATTAGCACTTATTAAACTTTTTAAATAGTTGATGAAACTAGTCCAAATGCTCATGATGAAATTACTGAAATGGGTATGCTATTTAAAAAGACTTAAAAAATAAATTAAAAATATAAAGGGAATGATCCACCAGAACAACATGAAGGCACTTCTGGCTTCAAAAGGTCCTTTCCTTCGAAAGGGAAAGGACGACATACTCGTACCCAATCTGAAATAGTAGACATCCATGAGTGTTCAAATTGCAAATCTGGTTTTAAATGTCGTAAACATGGGGAGGATAGAGATCTTAGTTCTGCTAGTACAAGAGTTCATACAAGTAAAGATGGAGTTCCTCCATATAAAGTTGGAAGTGGTTCACACGTAGTTAAATTGGATGAATGTATAATCCTTAAACGAAAATGTAAGAGTAGAAAAAGTAAACGTGGAGGCAACTAGAGGAATTTGAGAGAGAATCTTAAAAGATTTTTTGCAAGGGTATAAATTAGTGATGTTCGGGAGTGAAAAAAAGCCGAGAGTCGAGAGCCGAGACCGAGACCGGGAATCAACCCCGAGACCGAGTCTCGACTCGAGACCGAGAGTCGAGACCGAGAGTCGAGACGAGAGATTAGGAGGGTTATCACCTGATATATTCCCTAATCCCCAAAAATCCCTATAAATCCTTCATAATCCCCCAAATCCCTTGAATCTTCAAATCCACAATATAACTTTACTCTTTCTAAATCTACCGATATCCACCTTAATCCACTGATATTCACATTAATCGAATAGAATCCCCTTATTCCCTCGATGTCCCTCCAAATCGAACGATTTTCTTTATCCCCAGATTCCAAGCACAAGTCCCTTTATGTTTATTTTAATCCTTAAAATTTCCAGATATTCCTCTTAACTTTAATCCCCTCTATATCCTTTCAAATCCCCATAAGCCTCCGATATTCGACAACTCCATTGACCCCCTACTGTTTAAGGCCTTATGCGATAATTCTTGCATTTTGGAAGGTTTTGAAGCCATAAATCCTCCAACCATTTTCTGCGCCGCAGGCGAAAATTTTGAGAATTTTGGATGTCCTTAAGTTAGATTCTTCCATTTTTTGTGCCGCAGGCGAAAATTTTGAAAAATTTGTGAGGCCAATAGCCAGATTTCTTTCTTTTTTACCGCCGGAGGCGAAAATTTAGAGAATTTTGTAAGGCCATAGGTAAAAAAATTCAATTGTCAGAGCCGCAGGCGAAATTTTTTTTGAAGTTTTAATGTTTTTTCAAGTTTAAAATACTATTAAGAAAAAATAAATTTTAAAATCAAAATCAAGGTTTAAAAACATTTATTTCCGAAAAGAAAAATTTTCACAACCTCATTTCCACCTTAGGATTCGAACCCAGCATTTCCAAAATATGCAAGTGAGTAAAGTCAGTCAACTTAACCACTCAACCATCGACCATCAAAAGGCAAATGGGAGAAATTATAAATATTCCTTTCCCTTTTCCTTCAAAAAGTTCAAAAAATTTCCGTCATTAGGGGTGTAAATTTAGTCTCGTTTTCCGAGACTAAAACACCGAGACCGAGACCGAGACCGAGAGCTCAAAAAACCCGGGAAATTTCCCGACTCGGGAACCGAGACCGAGAGTCTCGAACATCACTAGTATAAATCCCTTTCTTTTACTCTCCTTTAAACTTTTAGAATATTTTTAACAACTTTATATCCAAATGTAACAAATTTAAATTTTAGTTTCTTTTTCTTTATATCGTAGATTATGTTGACCGTGATTATGTTTTATGGATAAATCTTTCTTTTTCATATTTTATCAGAAATATAAAATTGAAGTAATATGAGACTATACGGATGTTTGGAGATTTGCTCTGGAAAGTTACGCCAACTTTTTCTTAAATCTTGGGCTCTATGAGAAAGCGGAATATTGCTTTCTAGTTTTCCGGCGACTTAAGAACAGTGGAAACTCATACCTGGTAAGGTATGAGTACCTGGTAAGGTATGGGTACCTGGTAATGTATGAGTACCTACACTCTTTAACAAGGAATGTATTTTATGTTCATGTCCAATTTACAATAATATTTCCTATGTGCAAATTATATTAGTTATTGTTCGTATTTTCCTATTTCGTAAATAGAACGTTTTATTACTGGTCTGTTTCGGTGTTGGGAAGTATCAGAAGGACTTGATCAACCCCGAGGAGCTTCTAGAATTGTCCCGATCACAGCCTCCGCATTGCATTATTCTAATATTTGGGAATGGCCCAGTCCCTTCGGCGCAGAGTATAGGCAATTAAGAAGACTGAATAGGAGGGGAGAGCCACTCACTAACGGGGGAACCCATTTTCACGGGGCACCCATTTTGCTATAATTCTTTACCCATTATAAATTCAGAGATTACTTTGAAAGTTTTAACCAATTTAAAAAAAAATGTGATAATATGTACATGACTTGAATGATTAAAAATGAAGGTTTATATCACATATTTTGTATACATATTTGTAAATTTAATTTACAATCGGAATAATGTCAAATTTCAGTTAATATATACATATGTTTACTTCACTTTTTTATCAGTTTGTGTAAATTTCCTCTCTGCAATCTGAATTTATTTTTTATTTTATTTGTGTTTAACACTACTCCCGTATCACATCCGTGTTGAGCGTTTTGTGTCTTGGTCCGTGCCTTTTTTATTTGAATGTAGGAGAGGAACGTACCACTCTACACTTGACACGGATGGATATGTAGGAGGGTGCACTTGACACGGACGCAAGCACGGATGCACTCGACAAAATACGGAGTTATCTGAAAGGGTGCACTTGACACTCAACAAAACACCCAACAAAACACTCGACCAGAGGTGTTTCGAAACAAAAAAATATTCGAAAATCGGAAATCGAAAATCGAAAGAAATCCAAAAATATCGAAATCGAAAATCGAAAATATTTTTCAAAATCTTCGAAATCGAAAATCGAAAGAAAAATAACCTCGAAAATCGGAAATCGAAAAACGAAAATCGAAAAAAAATTTTTTAATAAAAAATTTGAAACTTAATTTTTGTTATGTTGGAACTTTTGCTCGACTAATGACTAGAATCGGAGATCCAGGGATTAAGAGGGCTTAAGAGAGAGATCAAATCCACCATTATTAAGAGGGATAATGGAGGATTTGAGTAAAATCCCCTGATATAGTAAAGCAGAGCTAGGCCGCTTTACTCATAGGGTTGGGCGGTACCTGGCCTTCACGCAAATCTTCCAATATACCAGAGACAAAGCATAATATTGTTAATAGATCAGGGCCTCCTCCAATTAGCGCCGCAGGCGAAAATCTGAGAATTTTGGAAGGCCAAGAAGCCAAAAATCTTCTTTTTTCTGCGCCGCAGGCAAAAATTTTTCAAATTTTGTAGGATCCTTAAGCCAAAAATCTTTCTTTTTCTGCGCCGCAGGCGAAAATTTTTTAAATATATGATGGCCGATAAGCCAAAAATCCTCAACTTTGGCGCCAAAAATTCAAATTTTTTCAAAAATTCGAAAATCGGAAATCGAAAATATCACAAAATTTCGAAAATCGGAAATCGAAAATCGAAAGGAAAAAAACCTCGAAAATCGAAAAACGAAAATCGAAATTTCGAAACAGCTCTGCACTCGACACGGATGTCTATGTGGGAGTAGACTAAAATAAGTTTGGTTTAGGTTTCTAAGATATTTACTAATTTTAATAATATATAATATTGTTTACTGTTTAAAGCCCATTTAAGGCACTTCAATCATTTCGTTTTGGTCTTCTTCAATTCCCAACTGTTTTTTAATTTTAGTAAGCTTGTTATCACTAAGCTTGGATCGACAAAGAGGGCAAGTTTTATGTTGTTCAAGCATAAAATAAAGAATTATTTTTAAATGAGAATAAATTATAGACAGAGTCCATTGTAGGATAAGGTTGTCGATATCCGAAGATTTCAAACTATCCAGAGGTCGGAAAATTTCCGAAAAAAAATTTGATTTCCGAGTTCCGACTTTTGAGGCAGTTCCGATTTCCGGCTCTTCCGATTTCCGACACCTCGGACTGTTCCGCCCACCTCTGCAACTATCCGACAACCTTACTATATAGGATAGCCTTATATTAGATACACTTCAAGATACGCATGTGGGAACCGTCTAGGCGATACCCACTAATGGGTTGACCCAAAAAGAATGAGCCCTTTATGGATAATGCAAAAAATTTACTATAACAAAAAAACAAAAAGCAATCAAGAAATGAAGTATTGCCCAACATTATCTATTACTTATTGCCATTCTCTGGGCAGCTTTTGAATTCTTCTTTGATAAAAAGTTGTAGCTGATTTTGCCTCTAGAAAATCAGTTACCCTATTTTTGAGTTACGTATCATTTTGGAACCGAACTTCACGTAAATGATTTTTCATAGAACGGAATAAGTGATAATTAGATAGCGCAATGTCCATTGAGTAAGGCGGGTGTGGTATAATTTCCGATCCGCGTGTTTCAGTAATGTGGGCACGAGTTGCATTTGCACGGTGTAGAGGCGCGTTGTCCTGATGGAAAACAACCTGGCCTTAACGTTGTCTCCCTGAACTGTGAAACCATCAATGGCAACTTGGACGCGGTCCAGGATTGTACGATAGAGATCTCCATTAAAGATCTCTTCCTAGGAATTAATTCCCAGTCTACAATTCCAAATCTAGCCCAAAAAAAGGGCTCATTCTTTTTGGGTCAACCCATTATTAAGTTAAGATACAATTTTTACCCGCGAGGGGTAGCTAAAAGAGGCTGAAAAATTAATAATGATCCCCTTAATTCGGGTCAATTAAAGGATTATATAAAGGAATATACCTTAGATTGAAATACCGTATTTATTCTAATACATAGAAACACATCTCTATTTGAACCACAGTCTCTAATATAACCACATGACATGGAGGGGTTGTGTTATGACCCCGCTTACGAAGAGATCAGAACAAAACGTTTATCGCACAACGAAATACAGAGCAGGTGAAGGTAGGTAGAAGAACTAAAACTGGGAGCGAGAACTAACTATTGGCTGGGCTTTTATACTAATCACTCTAAGGGCTGACGCCCATACACAACACCTCCCCCCTTGAAAAAAAGGTTCGGCTTCACTTAAAGCCGAAGCTTTACAATATACTTAACTTTGCCAGCCAAACCAACAACAACAAAAATACATACAAAAATTTGGGGGAATAAGGGCAATGGGAACAAAAAATACATACAACATTACAAAAAATACAACAATAATATTATCACAAAATTTTATTTATTTATTTATTTTACACATCTACGTCTCCATTTGCTTATCTTCTTCAACATCTTTCATCTTCGGCTTGTTCCCATTGTATGTGTCCTGCGTCTTTGCCTTGATCTTCTTTGATTTGTCCACACTGTTGACACTTGACGAAGTTACACTACTTTCACTCACTATTGTTTCTTCACTAATATTCATCCTTTTGATGTCTTCACTCAGCAACTTCTTTTTATTACTCCACTCATCACGCCGAATTTCTTTAAACGACCTGGTTACAATACTCTTTAGCACTGACACTTTGACTTTCCAGGCGTTTTCGGTTTTGCGCCAAATTTCACCCTTGAGCCACTCAATTTTGCCACTTCTTTTATTTGTGTTCTTCACTTTCACTTTTGTCCCGTTCGGAAACGCATTTTTCTGTATCTTGAAATTTGCCTTCTTTTCACTCCACTTTTTGTATTTTGGCTTTTGATTTTGCACTGACACTTCTTTCAAGCCCGGCAAACCCAAGATACACATTTCACTATTCACTACATGGAAGTCCATAAAGACGTCTTTGTCTTTCACTCTCACTTTGCTTTTGAACTTTCCTTCAATTTCTACTTTATTGTCTCCCAGCCCAATACCACTATAATTCACTTTTTCAATTTTGGGTTGACCAATACTCTTCCACACTTCTTTATTGACAACATTTATCTGCGAAGCAGTGTCGACAATCATTTCAATATCCAATTCTCCAAACTTCACTTTTTGTTTTATCCACTCTTCTTTTTCTACACTTTGCATTGGATCGAATATATCCAGAATTGCACAATGTGGAGACCCTGAATGATTATTATTATCACTCCACTGCCTTTTAGGCTGATATTGTTTATCATTCAAGAACTTACAATGCATCCGCCAGTGACCAAAACGTCCACAATGACTACACTTTTTCTCAATCACATTTTGTTGATACTTGACGTTTGGCTTGGTCCACTTTGGTTTGCACTCGAATCTATTTTCACTTTCACTATCTTTCCAACACTTCACTTTTTCCACTGTGTTGACTTCAGGCAGTTCTTTCTTCACTTCACTCATTTTCTCTTTTACTAGATACAGTGCCTCACTTTTGTTGGCCATATATGCCCGACACTCTTCAATCACTTCTTTTAAGGTCACTGTATGCCCCTTTTCACTTTTATTTTCAACACTTTTCATGGCAACTTGTCGCACTGAGGTAGCATCACTGGGCATACCTGAAATAAAAATAAGAATTTTCAATTCTTCGATAGACAAGGCCATTTCTGCACGCTCACATTGAGCATTCACTACGTTCCCAAACTCAACAATATCTTGAAGGGCACTACACTTAACATTTAAGGCCTCGAACCTTTTCAACAATTTAGACCTATGGTCACTAAATTCTTTCACTAACTCATTGCAGAGTTCGTCAAACTTCATCTCACTCAATTTGGTTGGCAGCATCTTCCTTTCAATTTGGGCATACTCTTCTGGCCCCAATTTACTCAACAACAATCTTACTTTAGAGGATTCTGGCAGGGTTTTACCCTCCTCCTCAAAATAGGACCGATGCCTGCCCAACCAAGACTCAAAGGTCATTCCACTCGTCAAATCAAAAACAAACTCACCGATCATGCCAACCAATTTACTGTATAGCTCGGTGTCGTTCATCTCACTCGGCTTCAACAGCCTCACTAACATTTTCTCAAAATGCTCCTGTTGAGCTTTCAGCAATTTCTCGAGCACTTTTGCGTCCATTGTTCACTCACTAAAATACAATTTTTTTATCACTACACTAACACTAATCACTACAATTTCACTAACCTTTTGGTTTTATTACACTACAATTGTCCACACAGCTTTTCTTTCCTGAATTGCACACAGCTTACGTTGACGAGCCTCACTGAAGTTGACGAACTTGTTTGACGAGACCAGGTTCTTTTTTACTCGACCGCGCCACTGTTATGACCCCGCTTACGAAGAGATCAGAACAAAACGTTTATCGCACAACGAAATACAGAGCAGGTGAAGGTAGGTAGAAGAACTAAAACTGGGAGCGAGAACTAACTATTGGCTGGGCTTTTATACTAATCACTCTAAGGGCTGACGCCCATACACAACAAAAAAAAAAAAAAAAAAAAAATGTGACGAGCACAATAATAATGTGACGAGCACAATAATAACACTTTATCACAAAGAGAAATAACAATGTGTAGGCGAAGGGAATGGGACAGACGAAGGAGATCAGTGACTAGCCCCGCTAGTATGATCCAAATAGACTGACGCTTTCACTGGCTTTTATACTAAACACTTTAAGGGCTGACGCCCATACACAACAGGTTGAAGAATAGAACCACTTTGGTCTACTAGAATAAATACTGTATATCTATTATAGGGTGTATGTAAAGGCTTGAATGTATTTTATTCAGGGTTCGGATCGAGAAAATATTAAGAGTAAGTAAAAAAAGTTCAATTTGGCTATAAAAAATTTCTTGCAAAAAAATTTTTTCCCGTTTTTGCGCCGCAGGCGAAACTTTTAAAGTTAAATTTAATTTCTTAACCAAAAAGTCTATTTGTATGCACGTACATACTACAAATAAGTACATTTTAAATTTTGGAAGTACAAGGGTCGATTTGTAAGTACTGTGCTTTATAAATGACCTACCATTTTTTAAGACAACCTGTGTGAAATATGTGCTAAAATATAAAATAGATTGTCAATAAAAAATGTTTAATAAAAACTTTGCAATCAAGAATTATAACATTTTCTCCAATTTTATAATTCACTAAACATACAGAACATTCCTCTACCTCAAGATAATGCAATTGATCATTAATTACAGTAACCCCGTTTACATTAAACTCTTAAAATTAAAAGTAGGATTGGACGTGACCGTTTAATTCGAGGTTTATTTTTCCCTGTGGCGGACTTTTCCTTTCTCTCTTCTCTTTTTGACCAGCCACAGGGAAAAATAAACGAGGAATTAAACGGTCTCGTCTAACCCTAATTGAAAAGTATACAGTCGAGCCTCGAATTTATTAATAAATATACACCCAAAATTATAAAGACACTCAGATTTAGATAGGTTTATTTAAATTTGTTAGACTAATGGGTGAAGGATTGCCTAAGCAATATCCCCAAGTTAAATTACTCCTTTTATTATAAGGCACTATTTTTCAGCCAAAAGTGGCTTATAAGTTCAAGGTTTGACTGTACTACTACATATTTTCTATCCCTTTTACCTTCAATTGTTAAATTTAATTTAATTTTTAAAAGCTCGTCTTTGAGCTTATATTGGCAATCTGGGCATGGGCATTTGTCGTTATTTCCTGCAATTAGCCTAAAATAAAAAATTAATTTTTAAATCAAAACAGAATTGTGTAAAGGGTCCCTAAAAATATGCCACTTCTCTTCAGACTAGGGTTGGCGATTCCATCAAAATTTCTAGATATCGGGATCCGTATTTGAACTAGAGGTAGGACTGGAAGAGCGTATGAGAATCGAGATCGGAAACTCGAAAAAAATTTTTGATCGAGATCTAGGCTAATGTTCATTTCAAGCATTATTTTTTAGAATAATCATCTCATCCTCCACAAAGACTGATCGTCATCAGGGATGTGCGCCATGGCGTTTGGCGTCCATTTTTGGCCGATTTTTGGCGTTTTGCTTTTGGCGTGTTTTTAAATTTTTAAAAATTAGCGTTTGGCGCGCCACGCTAAACTTTTGGCGCAGATCCCTGATCGTTATTTATACCTACCAATCTTTAAGACATTCCTTGTGGAATATGTGCTAAAATAAAATGGAATGTCTATAAAAAATATTTTAATAAAAACTTTGCAATCAAGCTTTATAACATTTTCTCCAATTTTAAAATCCTCTAAGCACCCATCACATTTCATATCTCTAAGGTAAAGAAATTGGTCAGTAATTCGAGTAATCTCTTCCTTCTTCAAAATATCTTTAAGATTGACAAAAAATTTTAGTAAGAAAAATCCGGAAATTTACTTGTTGGAAAATGTTCCAAAAATAGTTGTGATGAATCGAATCTTTTGTAAAGTTTCGAAAAGTTGAAAACTTTAGTTCCATCAGCATCCTTTTCATAGCAACTAAGTATAAAAATAGTTTAAGAAATAAGGGGCTTGTGAAGATTTGGGGGCTTTCTTTGCGGACTCTTTTTGTTGATTTTTAATTGTAAGCTCCATCGGAACATTTTTACAAAACTAAGTTTATAACTCGATCTTGTAGTGTATTTAATTTTCTATCCAAAGATATCGAGAACATTAGAATGTATCTACCCCTTACTGAGTTATCAGCCCGGGACCAAGTTGACAGTTTTCCAGCGAAGATTCTGTTGGTCATAACTTTGTTCAGAATCATTCAATCGAGCTGATTTTGGTGTTATTCGGCTCAGCTCGACGAGCTCTTTCGAATGAGATATTATTTGCATTTTCGAATTTTTCACCCCAAAAAAGTGCTTGGTCCCCCCTATGGTTTTTCAAATTTCAGGGACCTATATCTCCGTCCAAAAATTTTTCCTCGGGCTAAAACTGGTGTCATTCGACTCAGCTCGACGAGCTCTTTCAAATGTTATAACATTTGTATATCAAGCTCGGGACCCATATACTAAAGTACAGCCGACCGGTCCTTCGTACCGATGTAAAAACACCATTTTTGAGCGTTTCAGCTCATGACATATCCGCTGCAAAATAGGTATGCATTTGCATGTTTGCCACTCCCTATTAATAACCTTTCAATTTTGAAAATTTGATTGCAACGATCAAGTTGAATAAATTCTTCAGTATTTTCCTTAAAACTTAATTCTTCTAAATTATTCTCTATATTCCAATGAAATGTATATAATTCCTCATCATTACGAATACTATAACGATTCTTAATTATATAATAATTCTTGAATTTGTTTGGGCATTCATTTAAAATTTCATCTAAACTTGGAACAATTTTGTGACTAAAATAATTTTCCCCGTATTTATTGAACAAAAATTTTGTTAGACAATATGATTGCGCATCTATAAATAATTTGGTTTTAGATTAATTTTAAAAAATAAGATGAAAAAGATAACAGGATTTTTTGTAAATGTCCAGTTGACTGGACATTTACCAAAAATCACGATTTTCGGGAATCGTGAATCGGGTCGGCGCGATCCCTGATACATATCCTTTCTTGGGTAAGGGTTTCGCTCATGAACACACCAAAACTCATGTTTTTCTTGTCTAAAAAGATGTAAGAAGGTAAAATATCAGTATAAAAGTGCTCAAAATGGTCCACTTTTGCGGTTTTCCCGGATTTTCAGACCCCTGAAAATCCGGGAACATAGGCGGGACTAAGCTGATTTTTGGGGTCAAAAATTCGAATATGCAAATAATAGCTCATTCGAAAGGGCTCGACGAGCTGAGTTTCGATTTTGATGTTATTCGACACAGCTCGATGTGATCTATACATTTTTGTAAAGACTGACCATTTTTACATATTTCTCAAAAAAATTGACTGGGGGGGGTGGTTGGTAGAGATGTCCGAGACCAAAATTTTTCCAAGACTCAAGACCCAAGACAAAATTTTTTCCAAGACCAAGACTCAAGACCAAGACCAAAACTCCAAGACTCAAGACCAAAAATAATACAAAACTCGAGACAATTTTTAGGTCCCATAGGTCAAATTTTTGGTTTATTTTTTGTTATTTTGATACGATCACAGTCAACTTCAGCACAATCACCTATAATTTCAAAAAATCTATGCGAAATTCAAAGAATTTTGGGTAACTTATCCGGGTGGAAGATCAATCCGGGGTGGAAAAAAATCCGGGTGGAAAATTGCGCCGCAGGCGAAAATTTTTACAATTTTGAGGAATTTTAAGCCAAAAATTTTCAAATCCCAGCGCCGCAGGCGAAAATTTTGGGAATTATGAAGGCCAAGAAGCCAAAAATCTTCCTTTTCCTGCGCCGCAGGCGAAAATTTTTGAATTTTGGAGCTCAAAAGGCCAGATTTCCTCCCTTTTCTGCGCCGCAGGCGAAAATTTTGAGGATTTTGGATGGCCAAGCACTAGGTCCAAAAAGTCCAAAAAACCAAGACCAAAAAATAAAACCAAGACAAGACCAAGACAAACACCCCAAGACCAAGACCAAGACCAAGACCGAAAAAAAACCAAGAAAAGTCTTGGTTCCAAGACCAAGAGTCTCGGACATCTCTAGTGGTTGGGGACTAAATAACCAAAGCGGCAAACCTAGTCATGTTTCTACATAGTGTTTAAAAAATTTTTGAGTGTTTTTACATACCAAGCTTTTTCTGATATTTTGAAGATAAAGTCAAATATTTCTTTTTATAATTCTTATATTTTCTCCAAATATTTTTAACAATCAAAACACGTCCATCATCCCCAGATTTAAACAAATTTTTTGTATTTTTTAAAAAATCCTCAATATCTTCTCTATTACTCATAGTTTTTTCAATTTCATTCCAACCAATTTTAAAGTTCTTTGCCACATTTATGCTTATTCCTCTCTCAGTATCCTGACCTTCAACATAAACTTTTGTTTGAACGTTTTCTTCAACCAAAAGAAAATCGGCTATTTTTTCCACGTGGTGTTGTTCAAGCGCAGATATTTTATTTAGACAAAATAAATTTGTTACAAGAAAAATTAAAATAAAGAGCATTTTTAACCCTTAAATTAATTAACTGAATCTCCTTTAACCCTGGGAAGAAGGGAATGTCGTATACCTTAAATCCTCTAAAATAGCCCCCCCCCCCTCTAAAATAAGCCCCCTCCACAAAATTTTTAATTGTTGATTGTGTCCCCTCAGTTGAGTCCCCATGGAGGGATATAGGATTTTGATTTAAAGGGTATTTGGGAGATTAACAGGTAGGTATATAAAGGGATCCAGTTAATCTTGCCTTATATCGATGACTGTAAATGTTTAATTTATTTTTTAAAATTTAATAAAACTTTAAATAATTTAATTTTGTCTATAGGTAAAATTAAGAAGGAAGGGAATTAATTTATACAATAAATAAGGACAATGAATAAGGAAATGCTTTATTAATTGGATTTTTTTAATTTTAAAAATTTTTTTCCTCTCGATGGGAGACAACAATGAAAATTTAGACAAAGGAAGTCTGACATATGTATTGATTTTTTATTTTAAAATTTAAAATTTAAAGGAAAAATTAAATTAAAATAAAAAATTAAATGTTTTAAGTGTTGGGAATATTGTGTTTGGAGCCGGAGCTGATTTGGGGATTTTTAGCAGACCTTGTCACGAATACTGATTTTAATATCCGTATCCGCATATTTACGGCGGATATAGACGGATACAGGCGGATATCCGAAGGCATTTTGATATTATCTGTATATCCATATCCTTGGGCAGGTCTGATTTTAAGGAGTATGTGACCTGCTGGTTCAGGGTCTCCGTAATCTCAGGATTATTTTTGAAACTAGGTAATCCACAAAAATTAGGCTGGATCTGGTAGATTGCCCACAAAATGCTAGATTCGGTTTCCGGATTCCTTTACCGGACATAAATACTGGTCGAGCCTCTCGGTCTCGATTTCGGTCTCGGGGTTGATTCTCGGTTTCGACTCTCGGCTTTTTTAACTCCCGACCATTATTACCGGACAGTAGTTTTAATTAAAAACATGTGAGTAATTTAAAGTTATTGAGGTTTCTGTAGTTAAAGCAAAAACAGAAAAATTTGTTAGATAGGAAAATCAAAAGCTCTAATCATGCCGAAAATCATATAAGCTTATTATTAAAGGGATAGAACTCTTTAAAAAAGTAAAATTATAATTAGTGACCAGTGAAAATAGGCCTGTCCAGATTTTTTGTTTCCTATGCAGATTTTTTGTTTCCTATGCAGATTTTTTGTTTCCTATGCAGACTCTCTCGCATCTAAGAAAAATTCGAAAAGCACTGCGTTAATAAAGAGAAGAAAACGTGGATTTTTAAAAATCAAAATTTAACAAGAAAATAAAAGTTTGGCATTATGTATTTTTAAAATTAAAGTTTCATTTTGTTAAAAATTGTTTTTCTTAAGGTTTTTCTTCAAAATTTTTTAATTATTTTTTATTTTTTAGTTTAATTTTCGTATGAAATCCAACTTTAATAAGATTCTTCAATGACTGCAGTTATTTTGGAAAGGAATCAAGGTAATGATTTTTTATTAGAAATCCGAGAATTTTTTTAAATGTTGTTATAGAAGGAGTTTAACTTATTATAAAGGGATAGAACTCTTTAAAAAAGTAAAATTATAATTAGTGACCAGTGAAAATAGGCCTGTCCGGATTTTTTGTTTCCTATGCAAATGTGTAGCGTGAGTCACCGGGCAGGATTCGAACCTCCTCGTAGTTATTACTAGGCGCTTTCGCTTAACACATACTTCTGTGAACTGCTGGGGCATCGACTAATTCCTTCTCTTTTTTCTCTTTAGATCGTTTAACCTCCGCCTAAGCGTTTTAAATGTTCTAAGTGAATCATTATTCTATTTTTTTATTTTTTAGACTTTTAAAAATTTTAATTAAAAATTCCAAATTCAGATGCAACAATTTATGTTGGCGGTCTAGATGAAAAAGTAACAGAAGCAATTCTTTGGGAATTATTTGTCAATTCTGGGCCAGTTACAAGCGTAAATATGCCTAAAGACAGAATTACTGGAACACATCAAGGATTTGGTTTTATTGAATTTATGAGTGAGGAGGACGCCGATTATGCTATTAAAATTATGAATATGATTAAATTGTTTGGGAAGCCAATTAAAGGTTTGAGTTTTTAAATTTACATTGGGCTGGCTAAAATACTTTGTCTGTTGCACCCTTTTTCGTTATTTTTATGACCTTTTTCCTTTTGGTAAATGTATTTTGCCAAGAAAAAAATGAGGAAGAAGGTCAGAAAATTGATCAAAAAAATTGAGAGGAAAGGGGGTCAAAGCAGGCCCTTAGCCAAGATTTTTTCGAGCGGGGGAGTGGGGGAGCCTCCCTCTGGCTACTGGCCTGGGCCAAAATATTAGGGAGATTTGCAGAATTTTTGTTTGTTTCCTCTTATATTCCATCTATTTTTATTATATTCTAAATCATTTTGTACAACTGAATAGACTTGCATAAAAAGTTTTACAGCATATATTAACCCCATACAACTTTAGAAAATTTTTTTAATCGTAGGAACAATCAGGACTTAATTCAAAAACTGAAAATAGTCATTACCTAAATTGATTGACTTTTTTGTTTTATTTTTTCCCATAATTGGGATTTATTTTAAAAATTGTTTTTAATTTTAAAAAGAAATTTTTCTCTTTCTATTTTAGTCAATAAAGCTTCTGCAAACGAAAAACAAATGGATGTGGGTGCTAATTTGTTTGTTGGTAATTTGGCTGCTGAAGTTGATGAAAAATTGTTGTTCGATACTTTTAGCGCTTTTGGTGTTATTTTACAGGTTTTTTTTTGAAATTAATTTTTAAATATTTTAATTTATTAGCCGCCAAAAATTATGCGTGATGTTGAATCTGGATCTAGCAAAGGATTTGCTTTTATTAATTTTGCGTCTTTTGAGGCTTCTGATGCTGGTTATTTTTATTATTCTTTCTAGTCCACCCCAAACTTTGTCATTTGTCAAGGGCGTATCCAAAAGTCGAATTTTTCCTCGAATCCGACTAATTTGCTAGAAAATTGGCCTTTGCTAGGACCGATTTTGATAATTGTTTGAAAAGCCGAAACAGGCCCGTGGCCAGATTTTTTGCGGAGGATGGGCACATTTATTAGCCGCCCAAACCAATGCCTCCGGGAATGATGCCTCCACCGCCATAGTCTACCCCCACAGGTTACGGGTTGAGCTTAATGCACCCTACATAATTTATTTTTCTGTACCTACTTTTATGTGTCCGGCTCTTATTTTCTTATTTCAAATTTTTTAAAATTTATTTTTAGCCTTGGAGGCGATGAACGGCCAATTTCTTTGTAATCGACCTATTACATGCTCTTATGCTTTCAAAAAGGACACAAAAGGTGAACGACACGGAACTGCAGCAGAGCGTTTGTTGGCGTCACAAAATCCGTTGTTTCTACATGATAGACCTCATCAAATATTTTCTGATGTGCCGGGATTGAGGTTTTTTTTAAATTATTTGGGTTCAAGAAAAGTTTTAAGAAGGTAAAATTTGGGGTACACCCCAGGTACCGCAAGGCCAAGGACAATTTTGAAAAGTTATAACTCGACTGTACACCTTGGCCTGCTCCCTAAAATTCGATTTTTTGATTTTCCTTTTACCCTCAAAAATTTGCTGATTTTTAATTAATTTATTTTTTCTATATTTTAAGACCAATGCCAATTCCACCACCAGCACCACCTTCAGTACCACAAGGATTGCCACCAATGCCTCCGGGAATGATGCCTCCACCGCCACCAATGCATATATCACCTGCGGGAATGGCAATGGGGTTTGTTTATTTTTTTTAATTTAAAAGATTTTTTTGGGGAATTCGAAATTTATGGGCCCTCAGCTGAGAGCTTGTTAGCTCTTCGAGCCACTTAGGAAGGATGAGTAAAAAATCAAAATTTTTGATTTTTACCTAAAATAAATTTTGTTTTTAAATTAAAAAAAATTAATTTATAGATTCATTCCACATAGCGGAATTGGACTTCCACCAATGCCTCCAATGCAACACATTCCTCGTCCACCACCTCCACCTATGGGAATGGGTGGTGGTCCGCATATGTTTCCACCACCGCCGCCTCCGCCAATGTCTAGGTTTTTATAAACTAAAATTATTTTTAAATAAATTTTGTTAAAGACAAAACATTCCTCCACCGCCACCACCCCCATCACAACCACCAACTCCAATGTCTACACCAAATCCGCCGCCACCTCCGCCGCTTAGTGGTAAGAATTATTTTTTTTATTTTAAATAATTTTTATATCGAAAAAAATATTTTTTAGCACCTCCTCCGCCCCCTCCACCGCCTTCAAATTAATTGGGAATTTTAAGGAAAAATGAAAAAAATTATGGCAATTTGATCTTTAAACATTTGTTGTTTTTAAAAATATTTTTTGAGTGAAATTATCCAGGTTTTTTAATTAAATAATTGAAAAACAAATTTAATATTTTGTATTTTATTAGTACTTAAATTATGTGGCTTCCAAATTTCACGATGGGTGGGTCTCTACATTCCCTCAACCGCAATTTCAATTTTAAAGTCCGCAAGTCCAAAAAACCATGCAATCCGCAACTGCGGACACCCCCTGGTCTATACATGGTCTGTTTAGCGCACGTTGAGCGTCATGTAACCTTACAATCATTTCTTGTAATACCACCTCAGTTTTTTAATTTTATACGTTTCTGCATTACATAATATTTTCAGAATTTTATTTTAACCCCAAAAACTACATTTTTCAATATAAAATTTAATTATTTAATATATTGTATAGTTCTATCAGGCATTGAAGTTTCCGGCATTGGGGCAATTTGATTAATATTTGAATTATTTTTGCATCGAAAAATTATTTGTCTGTAACTTCTTACACTCAAAATTGTTACCTTTTAAATATTTATTCTTTCAAAGTTTGAAAATAAATAAACTCACAATAGGATTTAAAACAGTAACGGAAGATCCCAAACCACTACCAAAAAAGATTATAATAGATGATGAAAATAAACCAGGCAAATTAAATAAAAACTTTAAATTGGAGAACAAAGTAGCAGTGTAGGTTAATATAGGTAGAATAGCCTATAAATTTAAACATTAAAAGAGAACTTCTGGGGTGGAATTTTAAAAATGAGTAGGAGTATCTGGTAGTTAAACCTCTACCTAATTAATACCTCGAAATCAACCTATATCCCACTTAATCCCTCTACATTCTTAATACCTGAGGATGTGGTAAATTTTTCGAAATTCGATCGAACAGTCTAAAAATGAGTAGGAGTGTCTGGTGGTTAATTTACTTTTTGGGGACATCCAGACAACGAAGACTTTACACCCACTTTCCTAATAACAGGGAATCAACCTATATCCCACTTAATCCCTCCACATCCTCAATAATTCCTCGAATCTACTTAATTTTCAAATTTTTCGAAATTCGATCGAATATTCGACAATTTTTTGGCCAATTATTCGAAAATGAATGATTTACAATTGGACTCTAAATTTTGAGACCAATACCAGGTTATATGTAAATATAAATAATTACCTGTGCCCCCAAAGCAATACTTATTTGGCTATTCATATTACGTATTCGAGTCATTTCTACACCTTTACAATGACGATAAACATGTATCTGAATACTTATACCACAAAAAATAATTATTATATAATTAATTATAGTTAATGCTGAAGCATAATTTGCAGTAAAATTTGATAGATTGTTTGTCTAAATTTTAAATATAAATTTTTGATGACAATTGGGGTTTTTAGAGGTGATGCATGGAGAAGGGAATTAATTCTCCGAGGAAAGTGGAGGTCTCTTCGGGTTAATTTTATGTTCCGTCTACACTCAAACCGACTCTTCCTGGCTATTCTCATCATGTAACTTAATAGAGTCACCCCGGTCCCCAAAGGTCGGGGAATTTGAGACTTGAAAACTCCCTGTCCTCCCTCCCCCGTGTCAAATTTTTTCCCGAGCTCCTCTGTGAAATTTCTATGCAGCACTAAGGAAGGATATTTCTTTTATAAAAGAGAGAAATCTTTTTAAATCCTTCTTGCTTCTTGACCTCCATAATTCTCAAAATTTTCGATAGTCGGGGAACGAAAGATTTTTCCTATTCCCCCCCCCCCCCTCCTCGTCGGGAAACAAATCTACATATAACTTACTCTTACTCTGAGTCCAACAACATAATTATTAATTGTATAATTATCCAATTCTAATAATTTTGTCACATTATAATTTGTTAAATATTCATCTTCTGAAGTTGGGGAGTTTGATATAGAAGAAAAAATACTTAAAATTAGTAATGGAATTATCGAACCAAAAATTAACAATAATTGGTGTTTAAATTTAATATCAACTGCGCTAAATCAGAAATTTTGATTTAAACGTTTTAAAGAAATTTTACCGTACAACCGCTAAATAACGATAAATAAATAATGTGCAGACATTCATTGAGCTAAACCTTGCCATAAAATTGTTAATACGGAGAAGTATACTTTGCCAAGGATTTGGTAGGAAATGAATAGGTCCGTAATTCCAAGTTGTGCCGATACCATTATCAGACACATAAACCTATTTTTAATAAAAATTTTATTTAAAAATAGATGCCTAGTTAGGCGGGTAATTATGGGTAAATAACGGGTAGTCACGCCAAAAAGTTTCGGCGCCCAAATATTTATTTACCGGTTGAGAAACAACAAACATACAAATCCCAACAATATCAACAAAACAAGTTTGTAAAAGTATTTTGCTATAAACTTGCATTTCTTTCATTGTATAACGTAAAATTAGCCAAATTAAAAACAAATTAGAAAACAACCCAAATGCAGCAAAACAATAAATTATTGTTGAATATATTTCTCCTATTAACATTTCTTCTTAAAAGAATGTTTTTAAATGTTCGAAACTTTACTCTTTTTAATTGTAAAACATGTTTTACAATTGTTAAAAATGTTATTAAAACATGTTTTTCCCAAACATTTTTTAACAAACATTAACACATGCAGCAAAACATTTTATGTTTAACTAATTTGTTTTACTGTATGTTTTAAATGTTTGAGAAAAACATATGTTTTAATATCATTTTTAGAAATTGTAAAACATGTTTTACAATTGTTAAAAATGTTATTAAAACATGTTTTTCCCAAACATTTTTTAACAAACATTAACACATGCAGCAAAACATTTTATGTTTAACTAATTTGTTTTACTGTATGTTTTAAATGTTTGAGAAAAACATATGTTTTAATATCATTTTTAGAAATTGTAAAACATGTTTTAATGTTCCGAATTAAATACAAACATGTTTTTATTTTTTAGGAAAAGAATGTTTTTAGGTTTCCAAAACATTGTTTAAAAGCAATGTTTGTTTGAAAATAAGTTTATAATTTTTAAAACATGTTTTATAAAAATTATATTTGTTTGTTAACATGTTTTTCTAGGTTAAAACATTTTGTTGGGTAAAAATGTTTGTTTGAAAATAAGTTTATTTCTAGGTTTTTAAACATTCATTTTTGTTTTACAAGTTTAATTAAGTTTTATTCTTTTTAATTGTAAAAACAAAAACGGCGTCAAATAAATCTGCGCCAAAAGATACGAATAAAATAAAACATTTTTCAAGAAATAAAAAAAATTTTTTTTAATTTATTAAATTTTCAATACAACAGATGTTTTAAAGAAAATTAATTTGAAGAATTTAATTATTGTTTACAATTACTAACTTTATAAAATTGTATGTACTTTTTTCTTGACTAATTGCCGGGTGTATAATTTCTTTAATAAAAAAAAGTAATTTTTAAACAAGAATGTATTAATTATTTATAATGTTCAATTAAAGAGTGCTGATTTTCTATTAGATACCGTATTTTCTCTATTAGAATGCCATGACATTTTCAATCACCTTCGAAAGTGGCATTATACATATTAGAGACTGGCATGTAATTGGAGATTTTTGTATTGTATACTCCGATTGTCCAAATCAGAGTATATCAAAAGGTTGTTGACCACGTTGATTTTGGTATCATTCGACTCGACCAATTGTTTCGAAATTTTCCTATTCGAATTTTTCACACCAAAAATCAACTTATCCAACCTGTTTTTCAATTCTCAGGGGCCTGTATCTCGGCCCATATATTAGTCCGAAACTAAAATTTTGGCATAATTCGACACAGCTCGTCGATTCTCTTTTGAATGACAGTAAAGCAGCTTGGCTATAGCTATTTCTCTCCTTCAGCTAGTGCAAAAGGTTAATCGGCGGCTGGAAGCATGCCAGGCATCTTCAGTAGACCAGATTGATGTGTTAGCCATTACACCACGCCGCCTACTGCACATCCTTAGGAATTAAAGAGCTACCTATATGCTTTACATGACACATTGTTTGTCCAAATCGGAGTGCGAGAGATATAACGGAATTTTTCATAAATATCTTTTAATTTTGCCTAATTTTTGGCATTCTGTTTATATTTTGATGATAAATGACATTTTATCCCATGCTATTTTGTTGTTCCTTTCAATCCCTTCTCCTTTTTAAAATTAATTTATTTTTATATTTTTTTCGTTATTTTTTAGATAAAAATTTAAAAAATTCTTTTATACATCAAAAATGCCGTTGAAAGAAGTTGAACCAATTAAAGTTCCAGTTGGCGAAAAACCGAGTAAAATAAATGAAATGAATGATGTTTTTGCACAAATTAGCAATTTTGGAGATGGGAGGCTTTCCAAAATGGAAGTTGATTATTCTGCTGATACGGACAAGGCGATAGTAGAGGCCGATAAGAAACAAAAGGTAAAAATGAAAAAATTTTTGGCTGGTATTCGTTTACAGAAGGGGTTTTGTGTCTGTTTAAGGGTGGAGCGGGTCCTTTGGGATGTACATAGGGCTAGGATACGGCCCGGGTCTATGAGTTCGAAAATCATTGTTTTTATCATTAACAGTGATTTTGCCGTTCTTAACCAGATTCTTGAGTCAAATAAAAATCAAGGAACTCGGAAAGTAAAATTTCGGTTTGTATGACCCCTTTTTTCTCATTCCTCCATCTCTAGAAAATAAAAGGGAAGGAGTACTTTTTCGATATTTTAGAGGTTTGCCAGTAGGTAACCGAGTTTGCTCTAAAATGAATTCGATTTCTGATCCAGGATTGTAGATAAACAAAATTTAAACTCATATTCAGCACACTTACTATTTACTGGTAAACCTCTATCGAAAAGCATTTCTCTTTGCTTTTTAGGGAGATGGAAAGATGAGAAAAAAGTGGTCATACTATACAAATCGAAAGTTTACCAAAATCCTTGATTTTGACTTGTCCTAGGAGATCAAGGTCTAGATTTCAATCAAGACATTATTTTATTTTATACTCTCTCAAGGCGTTAGGAAGACTTTACATATTTTGATAATCGGTTAATATCTTCATTTTAATTTATAGGATGGATCAACTCGTGAAGCTATTGAATTATTGCAACAACTTGAAAAGAAATCTCGTTTGGATTGTGACACAAAATCAAATGAGCGTATTGTTCGTCATATGGTTAAATTAGCTTTTGATGCTAAACAATGGGATTTATTAAATGAAACAGTTAAAGCACTTTCAAAAAAGCGGGCTCTCATCAAAATGAATATGACTTACATGGTTTGAATTTTTTGGGTGAAATTTTTCTTTAGTTTTGAATTTATGGGTTTGTAAAGGGAATTTCATTTTCAAACCTATTTTTTGTTTGTCTGATGATACGAGTTTTTGGGCTTTCTGAATTTTTTTGAGTTTTTCTGACATTGCTACTTTCTTGTCAGTCTGTTATTAAGTCTAGAGTCCTCTCTGGTGCTTCTCCGGAACCGCAAATTTGGCCGGAACCGGAACTGAAATTTTGACCGGAACCGAAACCAAAAAATCACGAAACTTCAGGCCTACTGGAACCGGAACTTCCGGCAAAGCTCTAGTCCTCACCTATTTGGTTTCCTTCCTGGATCTCAAATTTTTTTCAAATTTTCCCTATTTTTAACAATATATCTATCTTTTATTAATAATTTTTATTAATTTTTAGATTCGGGATTGTATCGAAATGATAGAAAAGCTTCCAAATGAGAGCACAAAAGAAAGATTTATTGAAACTCTTAGGGCAGTTACTGCTGGGAAGGTTTGTTTGACTTACTTTAAATATTTATTAATTTATTTTTAAAGATTTATGTTGAAGTGGAACGTGCTCGTTTAACAAAACGTGTTGTGAATAAATTGGAGGCAGAAGGAAAATTGGATGAAGCTTGTGAGATGATTATGGAAATGCAAGTGGAGACTTATGGCTCTATGGAGATTACAGAAAAGGTTGTTTTAAAAGGAATACCTTTTCCTTTTTATATTTCCCTCAAATATTCGGACGACATTGGATTTTCATGAGACATTTAGTTTATGAATGTCTAGTAGAGTGGAAGAGTTGTTTGGCATTATTTTTGAGTTTGGGTGGCCCGTAGCCGGAAAAATTTCACAGGGAAGTCATATACAGGCTCGTAATCACGGGGCCTTCTAAACGACCTTCTAAAATTCTCTAAATTCTCCCTACGACCTTCTAAAATTCTCAAAAATTTCGCCTGCGGCGCTAAAAATCAAAATTTCGGAGTTGAAAAATTTTCCCTCCTTGGCCTCCCCCGAAAAAATCCTGACGACGGGCCTGGTCATATACGATGCCAAATTTTATCCTCCTTAGGCTAACCTTGGCTATGGGCCTGTGTTTGGCATTACGGGATTATGCCGCTACAAGTTTTTGAATGACTCACAGATTTATTTTACATTCCTCAGAAAATTTAGTAAAATTATTCGTTTTTAAGGTCAAATTTTTGCTTCATCAAATGCGTCTATCAATTCAAAAAGAGCAATATACTCGTGCTACAATTATTTCGCGTAAAATTAGTGACAAGTTTTTTGATCGTGAAGGAGATGAGGTTTTTTCTTTTTATTGATTTTATTTCTTTTAATTTTAGATTGAATTGATGAAATTGGAGTTTTATAAATATATGATACAAATTGGGCTTAATGATGAGTCTTATTTGGATGTTTGTAAACATTTTCTATCTATTTTCAAAACGCCAAAATCTGCAGAAGATCCTCACACACATTTGGAGGTTTTTAAAAAATAATTTTCTTTGTTAATATGATATTTGCATTATAACAATTCCAATTAGGTTAGAATAGATTTTCTTGTTTCCAAATTTTCTTTAACGTCTTTGGGTTAAAGGAGGCAAGAAAATTTTTATTTCGACTTAAATAATCTCTTTTGGTACGCCGCAAACACGCCAACATAAGTGACTCATTGTAAGTGACTCATAGCCAGGGGCTCCTTGTGCTATAGCCCCCCCCCTGAGATGGGGAAAATGAAAAAATTTTAGGAGAGAAGTGATCAGAAAAGCGCACACTGCATTTCAGTCCCCCTGAAACCGACCCCCTGGCTACGCCCTTGCTGTTATTTAGTGAGCCTTGGTTTAGTGTCTTTAATTTAAATATTCTAGTAAAATATTTCTCTTTAAAGTTGTTAAAATGTATTGTTTTCTATCTACTTTTATCTCCGCATGATTGTGAAAAATGGGATTTATTGCAAAGAATAAAAGGAATGAGAGAATTGGAGAAATTGCCACAACATAAAGAATTGTTAAAATTATTTATTCGGCAAGAATTAATTTTTTGGAAAGAAACGATCGAAGGGGAATATTCACAAATTTTATTTGGTGAAAAGGCAACGGATGAAAAAATGGCAGTTGATGGAGTTGCTTCTTTGATGCCGAATTTGGAGGTTTTTTTAAATATATGAGGGATTTTAGTCAGGTCGGGAATTTAAAAAGATTTCTGATAAACGAAATTTCGTCTCACTATTGACTGCCCTTTTCTTTTTGGATATTTCTTTTTGGATATTTTTTAAAAGATATCCTTAAAGATAAATCCTTTAAACTCCCAAAGAAAACTTTAAAACTCAAAATTTATTTTCAGGTCTTCCCAATGTCCAAACCTGAAGGTATTAAACGAAAGGAACGCCTTCATGATTGTGTTGGGGAACATAATGTTAGAATGATTTCTAAATATTACACTCGAATCAGTTTTCAACAAATGGCTAAACTTTTGGAATTTAATATTGAGGTTTTATTTTTTGTTATTTGTAAAATAAAATTAGTCTATTTGGGATACAATTGAATCTGACTTTTACACCATTGGGGTTGAGAAAATTCTATTTTCTAACGAGTTACACCTTAAATAGTGATTTAAAAATCGCTTGGACATCTCCCCGCCCAATGGCCAACCAAATTTTAAAAAAAAATTTTAAATAATGTCTGGTTGAAAGCACTTCTTCCTAGAGTTTGGTATTTTCAAAAATCTTGGATTTTGCATTTAGGTTAGTAGCCTGGACAGGATTCTCGATCTGGATCCAGGAAAAATCCAGGACGGTCAAAAAATGCTTGGATCTGGACTCTGGATCCAGGAAGAATCCAGACTGGATCCAGACCTATCTCTAATCCCTCTCCTCACTTAAATTTTTCAGGGTTTCATGACTGTCCCCCTCTATAAAACTAATTTCTAGACTTAAAAAAAATTTTTTTTAGCAAATGGAAACCTTTGTTTGTAAATTAATTGTTGAGGGTGTTATTCCAGATGCCAAAATTCACCGTCCTTCTCAAATTATTTATTTAAGTCCAAAACTTTCAACGGTTGAAATATTGGATCAGGTTTATTTTTTTTAATTTTTAGAATTAAAAAAAAATTTTTTTTTCATCCTAGTGGGGTTCTAATATCCACAAATTGACTAGCACAATTAATAAAGTTGCACATTTAATTGTTAAAGAAGAAATGGTACATGGAATGGAAATTACACAAAAAGCTTGATAAATAAATTGGAAGTGATTGAGGGATAAGGGGAGACTAAAAATGACCGCTCATTTTTTTATTAAAATAAAAATTGTTTAAAGAATTGAGTTTTTCTTTATTTTTATTTTAATGGTAGTTAAGACCGCCTTAAATTTATTTTTATATATTTTTTAAATTTTTTTTTAAATTTTTGTGAGTCTGATCTTGCATCAGATTTACAATTACCAAATACGGGTACAGCCCAAGTAGGCGCGCGGCCATAACGGCGCAAAGCCACAACTTGCTTCAAGATTTCCGAATCTTTCAAAATTTAGTATTAAACGATTCCTCTGATCGAGCTGAAGAGATTGGTACCAAAATTGTTAAGGTCCAGAAATTTTTCAGGTGGTTATGGCTTTGCGCCTACTTGGCCGCACGCCTAATTGGATGTATCCCGTTCGAAAAAAAAAAGCTGTAAATAAATAAATACAAACCCCGTTTTGATTAAAGACAAGAAATAGATAAGATGATGGATGATAGTAAACTATTAAAAAAAATTTTTTTTGAATCTGATCTTACGATTTGATTTATAAATTGTGGGAAGTTTTTTTGAGTTTTGTGTATAGGTACCTTCCATTTTTAGTAGGGGTGGGGGTTGGTCCTAAGGATTTAGTTGGTCCGATAAAAATGAGGCTCGAAAAAAATACTCGAACGCTGGCCCAGTCCGAAACCTCCCAACCCTAATTTTGGCTATAATTTCTTTTTCAGTCAACATCCAAAATCGAGGTTTTTCTATTCGCCTCTTTGCGGCTAAATGACCCTTAAACTGTCTAAATTCCACTAATAAATGAAGAAGAGTTGGAATGTTTAATCGACTGTCGCTTGTTTTTCTTTTCAAATGACGCTTGCTTTTTTTAAAATTTTACTGCAAGAGAGAGAAACACTTCTTTAAATTTGCTGCTATAAATTATTTAAATGATAAATTGGGCTGTTCATTTAAATTAAATTTTTAAAAAAATCTTTAACAAAATTCGTCGCCTTTAAATGAAAAACAAGCAAAAATATGTATGCATTAGCGAGCGAGCTGGGCCTGGACCAAGGCCTGGGTTTTTCCTGTACCCAGAGTCCAGGCCCAGGCATTTTTTGACCTTCCTGGGTTTTTCCTGGACTACAAGCCCTGGATCCGGCCCAGGTAAACAAATCAAACCCGGAACCCAGGAACAGACCCAGGCTTTTCAAAAATCTCGATCTCTAGTATGCATTACCCCCTCCCCCCCCCCAAACCCCTTTATTGGACTCTCGAAATTTCATTGGACTTTTAATCTAGACCAGAGCTAGACTTTAATCTAGACCATTTATTTTTCTCTTTCATTTTATCAATTAGTTCCGCTTTACATATAAACTGGTTTCTTCTCTTTTCTCCATTTAATAGTGGAATTTAAAATATATATCAGTTATAGATTAGAAGGGAAGGAAAGGTGCACTCGTGGTTTTTAAATTGGCCAAAACAAACTAAATATTTTTCACACCTTTTAATTGTTTTTAATAAAAATTTAGGGGTTTTTTTAAAGATTTTATGTAAGGGATTTGGGGGTTTTTGAGACTTTCCATCTGACTTAAGTAAACGTGACTTTTCAGCTGACATTTTTTCTGACATTTTAATTTTCATTTTTGATGTTCAAATTAATTAATGGGGAAGGGGGGGGGCAGTAGTTTTTTTTTAATTTTTTTGGTTAATTACTTGGGATTTTCTTGTTTGCTTTCTATTTTTTTTTTAATTTAACACATTTTTTAATTAATTTTTTTATTTTTTCAGAATAATAAAATGGGTGAATGTCAAATAGAAGGACCATGTACCTCTCAAAATGTTTCTAATACTATAAAACATATGACTGTTTCTGGAACATATTCTGGTATTTATTTTAATACTTTAAAAATTTTAAAATTTAAAAATTTTCTAAGTAATTTGGGTAGGATAATAGGTTCATGAAAAATAACCGTTTGACATTTCTGGATTTTAAGTGTTTTTTGCTTGTTTATGTACCCATGCCAATCATTCAAAAAATATTTTAATTAAACTCCCGTCCCCTGATGGATTGTGTGAATTAATACTGCAAATGGTCTAATAGTAGCCCGTCTCCAATAAAAGCCCATGCCCCATTAGAAGCCCACCCAATGGGACCTATTAAAAAATAAACACCCAGGGCTTCTATTGGAACATATCAGATCCGTGGCTATTAGGAAAATTTGGAATTTTTTTCGAGATCCGTCAACTCTTTCCACGACAGAGAATTTGTCACTTAAAATTTTTTATTCAAGAAGGGTTTTGATTTTGGGTATTTTTACTTTCTTCCATTTATTTTCCTAATTTAAATTCTAAAAATTAGATGGATTTTTAATTCCACAAAATTTTCACATATTTTCTAAAAAGTTATTTTTTTAGAAAATAAAAATTCTCCAAATAAGCCAATAATCACCTCAACATCATCAAACAATAATTTTTCTTCTTTCTTCAAAAATTGCGATTTTTCCGATTTTCTTTTTGAACTTTCAATTTTCTGTATATTTATTGGAATTTTTCTGGCTGAATTGCTTTCTTGGAAGGCTGCTTTATTTATTTACTTAATTGTTCGTTTGAGCAGTAATGATTTGGCTAGACGTATTTTCATTACAATTCCAAGGGATTTGAGGTTTGTGAATTTAAATTGGGGTATTTTAAGGAATTTTTGGACTTTGTAGGCTTCATTTTTTCCCTGTTTTGGTTTATGACTCTTTGATTTTTGAACAGAAATCAATCCCTTTTTGATTTATTTAGTTGTCAAGTGTCAAATAGAAATCGAGACTTTTGAAAGCCTGAGCTTGTTCCTAGGTTCTGGGTTTGATTTATTGCCCTGGGCCTGTAGTCCAGGAAACCCCCAGGAAGGTCAAAAAATGCCTAGCCTGGACTCTGGGTACAGGAAAACCCCAAGCCTTGGTCCAGATCCAACTCGATCTCTATTGTAAAATATGGAATAAGCCTTACAAGGCAACACTTTTTAAATCACGAAGAATCCTATAAACATCTTTATGTGGACGCACAAATTACCAAGGGCGTAGCCCCAAGGTACCGCAAGCTCAAGGTACCGCAGCGCTATAACTTTGTTCAGAATGGCGAATTCGGGGCATTCTGGTACGGTTAGATGTGCCTTGACGAGCTGAATAGAACCATGCCAGGGCGTCCCGGATTCGACAATTCTGAACAAAGTTATAGCTCGGCGGTACCTTGGCCTGCTCCCAATAATAACTATTATAGTTTTTGTTTTCCTTATTTTTATTAGTCCAAGGATATTTATTTTCTTATTTTATTACTTTTTTAAAAATTAAAAAATATTTTTAGGGGTGTTTTATTAGTTATACGTATCAAATTCGAAATGCGCCTTCGTCTTCGACAAAATAAACCTTTACACGAATATTTTGATAAAATTGTTGAACAAATGCCTAACAAAGAATGCCTTGTAGAAGTTGAAAGTGGAAGGAAAATGACTTTTTTGGAATTTGACCAACATTCTAATAAATTTGCAAATTTCTTTCAGGTTTTTTTGAATTTTTTTTTAATTTAAATTTTTGACTTGTCTTTGGGCTATTCAATGTTAAAATCCTTTCGATACATTTCCTGATTTTCTTCAAAGAAAATGCCGGAAATTGGTTTTTTGACAGCCTCAAGTTTCTAGTTGGATTTCCGAAAATTCCCGGATCGGGGTTAAAAATTTGGGCAAAATTGTTATTTACGTGCCTACTTTTTTTATCACCAAGTTTTTTGATGTTGAATTGATCATCCTTTCCTTTTTTCCTCCCAAAACGGAATAAAGACATCCTTTCTAATTGCTTGTTGGCAAAATACCTACAAAAAGAGGAATTGGCAAAGAGTAAGGAAAGAAAGTCTGACGTTTCTGTAAATTAATAGAAAAAACTGGGAGGAGGAAAGCGGCCCGTATCAAGGGGAGGCTTTTTTGGCTATATCCCCCCCCCCCCTGAAGTTGGGAAAGTGAAAAATTTTAGGAGGGAAATGATCTGAAAAGTGAATTTTTACGCCTACAACCCAAAAAATTCACAAAAATTTCTCCTGTGGCTCTAAGGAGTGAATTTTTTGGCCTACGGCCTTCTAAAATCCCTGGTTCCATTAAATATACTTTATTTAATTTTCAAAGAATTGCCATATTGGATTTGAAAGTGGTGATGTAATTTCTCTTTTTATGGAAAATGGAATTGATTTTTTCGCATCCTGGTTTGGTCTTTCAAAAATTGGAATTATAACTGCTTGGATTAATACAAATTTAAAGTTAGAGCCTTTAGCGCATTCTATTAAAGTGGCAAATTGTAAAGCTATTTTAACTACAAGGACATTATTTCCAGGTTTTTTTGTTATTCGGTATTATTTTATGTATCTTGTCTACCGGGGTTTGACCCTGGCGCATTTTAAAAAGCGATAGGTATAAGAATTTGAAACAAAATCAAAAAGCGGAAACAGAAGCCGAAAGTAAAATGAGTCAAAAATAGGAAAATTTTGTAGAGGCAGAAGGCGACAGGAAGAACCTGACCCTTTTGTCTATCCACCAGGTCTGTAGCCAGGGGTTTCGCCTGTGTAGCTGAAAAAGTGAATTTTTTGGCCTACGGCATTCTAAAATTCGTCACAGAAAAATTTTCCTTCCTTGGCCCCCCACCGAAAAAATCCTGGCTACGGGCCTGCTATCCGGGTCTAACAATACAAAATTGATTTAACAATTTTATACTTTGTTTCAACTCTGTGGTGGACTGGCTTATCCCTCCTCAATCCTCCGCATTTCTAATATTCTCAAATTTAATCTTTAATTTTTTTTAAATTTAGTTCTTGAAAATGCTCTAAAGAAAGGTTTATTGCCATCAGATTTAACCTATTTTGTGTTAGAACGTGGATTACTTTTTGAATATAAATGGGTACGAAATGAATGTTTTATTAGAGAACATAGAATTGAAGAAATTGAAAAACCCAAAATCCCTTCAAATTTAAATTTTCAAAGTTTGGAATTTTTTATAAAATTAATTTTCTTTAAATTATTAAAATTTTGTAGGTATTCTTTGTTATATTTATACGAGTGGGACAACTGGAATTCCAAAGGCAGCGGTTATCAGGCATTTTAGGTTTTTTTAAATTTTTATTTGGGAAATTTCCGAATAACGTAGTCGAGTCTTGCTGAAAGAAAGCCTCAACAAAAGTCGAAAACTCTGAAGCCCTATAACTTTCCGATTTGGGGGGGTAGGCCTAAAAATCAAAAAACAGGCAATAGGAAACCGATTCTGCTCTACTTGATGATATAAAAATATTTACGAAAATTTTTGGTGACAGTTTGTTCCTTGTCAATATTAAATGCACCTTAATTTAAGTAAGATACGTTTTTTAGAATGTGTTTGGTCACTAACTAAGTGGAGGACCTGTTTAGGCCATGGTCCATATTTAGAATAAACCTCATTATGAAATGTGAATGCTCCCAGGGGCCTATTTCAATTGTTTGCAGATTCTGTGCATTTTGTGTGTTTGTGTGCATTCTGCACACAGAACACAGAATCTGCGGGCAATTGAAATAGGCCCCAGATTTGTGTTTTTTGTCCTCAATTAAAATGCATAAAACAGCTCAATAAAAACAAAAATACCAAAAATAACATTTTTAAAGATATTTTATGATGACTTGTTCATGTGGAAAAGCATTTTGTATTAAACCAACAGATCGTTTTTATATAACTTTACCAATGTATCATTCTTCTGCTGGAATTTTGGCTACTGGGCAGGTTTTGACAAAAGGTTTCTTTTTTTTTAAATTGAATTCCAAAGAAATTTAATTTTAAGGTTCTTCTGCCTGTATTCGCTCGAAATTTTCGGCTTCAAATTTTTGGCTAGGTTTTCTTTTATAAAAATTTTTTTTTAATTTTTGGCTAGATTGTAAACGTTTTGACTGTACAATTTCTCAATATATTGGGGAAATTTGTCGTTATCTTCTTTTACAGCCTTATATTCCTGAAGAACGTACACACAAAATTCGGTTAATGTTTGGTATGATTTTTGGAATAATTGAGGAAAAATAAAAATTATTTTTTAAAGGAAATGGTCTCCGTCCTCAAATTTGGGAACAATTTATTGCTAGATTTGGTATTGAAAGAATTGGAGAATTTTACGGTTTTTATTTTTATTTATTTAAATTTAAGGGTATTGGAGGTTATTTGTGGTTAAGTTGGGTAATTCTTTGTTAAGTGAGGGGTTGTATTAGATTAGCGATCAATTCTCAGTCATTATCTCGGCTGTGAGGAAAAATTTTGCCCTTATTTTGTGATTAATTGTGAACAATTGATTAGTCTTTCTGAGCCGATTGATTTTTTAAAAATTTTGGGGGTTTTTCGGGTACTTTTATGGGTTCTACTTGACTTTATGAGTCCAAAGGAATTTTATTAGTTCACTCACATTTTATTAGATTTTATTAATTAATACATTTATTAAATAACACATTAGAAATTATTAGGATTATGTTGTTAGATTTATGGAGCGTAGGCAAGGGCACTATTTAAACTGATTTCGGTCTATTTAGTGCGAATTCTAAAAATTAATATATTTTTCATATATTTTAGGCAGCACAGAAGGTAATTCAAATATAATAAATGTTGATAACCATGTTGGTGCTTGTGGTTTTATGCCTTTATATATGACTTTTGTGAGTGGTTTATATCCTCTTCGTTTGTTGCGGGTTGATGAAAATGGACAACTTTTACGTGATGAAAATGGATTTTGTATTAGATGCAAACCTGGGGAAGCTGGAGAAATTGTTAGGTTTTTTATATTTGAATAAGTTTGGGTGTTAAACATATAAATTTTTAGATTTGTATTCAAATACTTTCCCACAGATCTAGTAAATAAGAGAATTTTTATGAAATTAATAGGAGTTTGACAAAAAGTGGGGTTGACAATGAAACCAATAGTCCTCTTTAGGGTTGCCATTTTTGATACGAGCCGACGTTCGGTTCATTTTTTCGTGCGAATTTTTCGGGCTAACGATAAGTAATATCTTCCGCGTCTTGGTTCGAGTGAGCTGACATCCCTAGTCCTTATAAATTACACAGCATGGGTGCGCCGAAATCAAAATTCTTCGAAAGATGAAGGGAACACCACTGATACACTGATAAAAATTTTTCAGTTTCAGAAGTGAATTTTGAGTATTTAATTTGTATTTAATTTTTTCAGGGTGCCGCTGTCCATCCAAACAAGCCATTACTTCGTTTTGAAGGTTATGTTGATCGTTCAGCATCAAAAAGTAAATTGATAGAAAATTGTGATCGAAAAGGGGATACAGTTTTTGCTAGTGGAGATATTTTGTATTGGGATAAATTTGGATATTTATATTTTAAGGTTTTTTTGATAATTTTTTAGAAAATATTTATAATTTATTTGAAGGACAGAAGAGGCGATACTTATCGTTGGAAAGGAGAAAATGTAAGTACAACAGAGGTGGAAGGGTTGCTTCATTCTGAACATCAATATATTGTTGATACGTCTGTTTATGGTGTTGAAGTACCTGGAAGAGAAGGACGTGCTGGGATGATTGCTATTGTATTGCAGGATGGAACTAATGTTGAGGTTAAGTTAAAAAATTTGTTTTAAAAAGGTTTTTTGAGATACTAAATTGTGGTAATACAGCGCATGCCGACTGACCCTTTCTGACCCGATTTATTTTTATGGTGAATGTGTCATGTGTAGGGTTGTCGGTTCCTGGAAATTCTTCGGATATCCGAACCAAAAAATCCTCAGTTCTTCAGTGCAGTTCGGTCCAGAGCCGACAACCCTTGTCATGTGTATCATATCCGCAAATGTCATCTTGGACAATGATTGTAAATAGATTTATATTCGGTTCGAGTTGACGTTCGGTGTATATTTTTTCGAATCCAAATTTAGCGAAAATTTTTGCACTGTCCGGGCAATTTTCCTAAATTCACAATCTTTCGGGTCATGATGTTGTGTTAGCAACCTTAATTCTAATAAAATTTAAAAATTTTTTCTTTTCAGGAATTTACAAATAAATTGGCAGTAATATTTACTGAACAACTTGCCTCTTATGCCATACCTGTATTTCTTCGATTTTGTGACGGAATTGAAAAAACTGGCACTTTTAAATTAAAAAAAGGGCAGCTACAAAATGAAGGTAATTTTTTTGATTAAAAAAAGAAAAATTTTATTTTTTTAAAAGGTTTTGATTTGGATAAATGTTGTGGTAATCGTTTATTTTATTGGGATACTTCTTTACAAAAATATAAAGAATTGTCTAAAGAAATACAAAAAGATATTGAATCGGGAAAGTTTTCGAGTATTTAAATTTTAAGAAAAGAGAAACTTTGTTTATTCATTTAGTGACCGGGGTTTTAAAATTCTTTTGAAATTTCTTTCTCCTTCAAGTCTTTTAAGTGAATTAAATTTTCTGTAAAAATTTTTGAATTAAGTCGGCTTACTATAAGATCTACTCCATACTATGTACCACGAATCGCACCGACAGAAAACCAAATTCCCAATTTTCAGAAAGCGTTAAAATTCACGTGCCAAAATTCGTTGGGAATTCACGATTTTCGGGAATTTTCGTTAATCGTATCGGCGCGATCCCTGCTAGATACATAACAATTTAAGATACGTTTTTTAGGTTTGTTTAGCTTTTGGATACACATTTTCCAGTCCCAAGGTTGTGTCTTATAGTGAGGTCATACTTTTTGACCTTACTATAGGATATACTCTGGGGCTCAAAATATTATATCTTAAATTTGGGTACACTTTTCTTTTACCGGTCACTAACTTTAAGAAGAAATAATTGTATATGCATTTTTATGTTTCTAAAGATCCATAATCTCCTCTCTTATTACATAGACACAAAATTTTTTAAAAATCTTTTTCAACGTCTATGCCATTTTTATTTTGCCTTCATTTTATATTTATCTTTTTTACTGAACGATAAATTTTATTTTAATTTTTTTCCTTTCTTATTTAAAAAGTTTCTTTATTGACACTTGATATTTTAAATTTATTTAATTTATATTTATTACTTGTGCAGTTAAATGTTTTAGAAGGTATTCTTCTGGAATAGCCCAGCTTTGTTTTACAGGGGGTAGAAGTAAGGGGAAAGTTCTGGTGAAGCCTTCCACCAACAGCCCTCCACTATATCCTTTATGTTCTTTCCTATTTGAAGGGAAGTTGTGCTGAATTAAGCTATCTGAATTTAGAATAGGGAAAGTTTCGTTTTCCTATGTTTTTCTAGAATTTAATTTTCCTACCATTTAGGCGTAATTTAAGACCGAATAAACCTCGGTAACTCAATCGGAAATAACCTGAACTTAGTGACCTTGTGCCTATCAAAAAATGTCAGAATGGCACATGTCGAATCTCGCCAGACTTTGCTTACCTTTTTAAAAATTTTTAAGCTCTAATAATTAATTTTCTAGTAATTTAAATGTCATTTTCGCGTGGCCCACATACTTTCCAAGTATCTACTAATTTATTTGAATTAAATCGACAACGATTAGTGACTCAATTATTAAAAAAATTTGACCAAAATATTAAAGGAAATTATGTACTTTTAGAAGGTGGTTGTGAAAATACTCGTTATAATACTGATGCTGATGAAATTGCTTTTAGACAGGTTAAAATCGTAGCAGTTCAGTTCCCGTCCCTATAACTCATGAAGGGATGGTCACTTCCTCATATTCTTTGTAACATTGGATAGAGAATTAAAGGTTCTACTACATATCAAAAAATCAGAATTTTCGACCGATTGATAAAAAAGTTGTGATTAAAAAACTAATTTTTTCAAAAGAAGTGATTTTTTGGCACTTTATCGAGCATAACTTTTTTGTCAATCAATCGAAAATTTTGTTTTTTTTTGGAATCTTGTATTGTGTTTAATTCTCTATCCAATGGTATCAAGAACACTAAAAATTATCCACCCTTTCATAAGATATAGGTGGCGAGACTGAACTGATATGTAGGTGTACCCGGTTAAAATTGTTTGTCTTTTTAGGGGGTTTAAAACTTTAAAAATTAATTTTAATTACTCAAACTTTTAAAAATTAAAAAAATTATCTTTTAACCATTATTTCCCCCAAAAAAATTATTTTTTAATTTTGATAAGCTAAATAACAAATTGATTTATTGGGGGGGGGGGGGGGGGTATCTTTTTTTTCGGACTCATAAAACTTCGATAAATAATAAATAATTATTGTTTTTATTTTATTATTTACTAAATTAATTTAATTAAATAATCCAACATTTAATTAATTAAAAAAATGTCATTTAATACCCCCAAAACTCCTTTAAAAATAAATATTCAATTATTTGTTGAAAATAGACAACGTTTAATTAATAAATTAAAAAATAATTTTGGAGGGGAATTTAGCGGAGGAATTTTTGTTTTATTAAAAAGTGGAAAAGAAAAGACTAGATATAATACAGATTTTGGTGAAATTGTTTTTAGACAGGTTAAGAAAGGGGGAAAATTAAGGAATAGAAGGAGTTTAGCTAGCCACATGACAGGATTGCCACCGGGCAGGATTGAACCTGCGACCGCCTCGTAGTTATTGCTAGGCGCTTTCTCTCACCACATACAGGAGGAGCTCTACCACTGACAAGGAAACATCGTTTACTGTCAGTGCAAATTTGATAATTTTTTTGGTACCATTCGATGGAGGATTAACCACTCCCAAGAACTGAAACTTTGAACGACCATAACTCGGCCCTAAGTCATTGCAAAAAAAAAACAAATCACTCCTCAATAGTAGGTCGAAGATCCTCTATCGAATATCAAAAAATTATCAAATTCGCACTGACAGTAAACGATGTTCTCTTGTGAGCTACTGGGGCATCGACAATGCTTTTATCATTTATATCGTTTAACCCCCGCCTAAGCGTTTTAAATGCTCTAGGGAATCATCCTTACAGAATCCTTTGATTAAAAATTTTTCTTTTTCTCTTGAAGGAATCCTATTTTTTCTGGACTTTTGGTGTACACGAGCCTGGTTGTTATGGAGCTATTGACATTAATAGTGGAAAATCTTTTTTGTTTCCTCCCAAACTTGCCCCGGATTATGCAATATGGGATGGAAAGTTTGTTTTTTGTTGTGTTTAATTGTTGGGAATTTTTTGAAATTTTATTGGAGTGGATTTTAAACAAAGGCTTTTGTTTCCTCCTAAACTTTTTTTCCTGAATTTTAATCCTGTTCAATTATAAAATTTGGTCAATTCGATTTTTTAAAAATTAAAAGTTAATAAGAAATCTTGTAAACACAGTAGTTTGGGTGTATCTTTCAGGGAGTTCCGGCTGTATTTTTAAAAAGCTGATCAGTTATCTACTTGTTTCAAGTAGACTTCGATCGCTTGATTCAATCGAAAAGTTCCGATTGGGTCTGCCAAAAGTCTTGAGAACAAAATTTTTAGGGGGATTGGACTTAAAACAAAATAATTTTCCTCTTTTAGAATTCAAAACGAGAAATGGTTTTTAAATAAATACAAAGTTGATCAAGTTGTATTTCATGAAAATGGTTCGAAAATTATTGAAACATTAAATGCCTTTAATCCAATAAATAAATTGTTGCTTTTGGTAGGGGAAATTTTGGGGGAAAATTTTATTATTTTTTTATTTTCAGCGAGCTGAAAATACTGACAGTGGACTTGGTAAAATTAAAAGAGATTAATAAATAGAAAAAAATATTGTTAAAATCAAGTTCAAGCTGTACTTACTGGAGATGATCATTCTCTGAACTGCTTGAACTTGTTGAAAAAATTTTTTTTAATTTTATTTTAAAAGTTTTTTTGGGCCTAGTTTGAGTGAGATAAAAAAAACTAGGCTCCCTTTAACGAAGCCTGGTTTGAGAGAGTTAACTAGGCGATACCTTCTATTTAACATACACCTCATTATATGTATGATTTAATTTTTTGGCTGGTTACTTTGTGATGAGCAGAAGTGGGTCGGAATTCCAATTTCCGGTGTTCTTTTCTTTCCGATTTCCGAAAAAAATTTTGATTTCCGAGTTCCGACTTTTGAGCCAGTTCCGATTTCCGTCACCTCTGACTGTTCCAACCCACCTCTGGTGATGAGTTCTTCCCTTAAAGTAATTTTCTTTTCTGTTTTTAAGTTCTCGAGCCTCCAACAAAAATCCCTGGATTGGACAAATTTGAGACTGATACAAAAATACTTTACCCAATAATTGCTGAATTACGTGTAATAAAAACTGATTTGGAAATTGAGGTTTTGAAGTACGCGTCAAAATGTGCAAATGAGGCACACAAAGAATTAATGCGTCATGTTAAGCCAAATATGTTTGAATATCAAATGGAAAGGTAAAAGAAGTATTTTTTAAATATTCTCCTATCAAAATTCGGATTCATCAAGTTCGAGCAGTTCAACCTGTAGATGAACATTGTTTGAACTGCTTGAACTTGATGAGTTGAAAATTTTAATTAAACATTTTTAAGCCTTTTCCGTCACATTTCCTATTATGGTGGAGGTTGTAGACATTTGGGGTATACTTGTATTGCAGCAACGGGATGTAATGCTGCTATTTTACATTATGGTATTTTGAGGGAAATTTAAAATAATTTTTTTAATTAAAAAAAGGACATGCTGGAGCACCAAATGACCGCCAATTTAATGATGGGGATCTTTGTCTTTTTGATATGGGACCGGAATATAATTGTTATGGTAGGGGATGAAAGAAGAATTTTGAAAGTCAGATCTCGCTTATAGGGCACCTTTAGGACTGATAAATTGAACCTTGTAATGAGAGATACCTTGAATAGTGATAACGATTTGGCAGCTCTCTCACCCAGTAGCCAACTAAATTCTAAGAAGTGTATCATATATACTCTATTAATTCCCCCCCCCCCCCCCCAGCGAGAGGTTAAACAATCCTTATACAAGGTAATTGATACAGTATTTACGGTAGCTTATCTAATATTGGGTGTATTATTTTATAGCGTGAAATCTGACTACTTATTTTTAAAATTAATATTTAAATGAAAAAATTTTTTTGAGGTTCTGATGTGACTTGTACATTCCCTGCTAATGTTATTTAGATTTTAAAATTTGCAAAAAATTATTTTTTAAGGGAAAATTTACTGAAAAACAAAAACTTATTTACAATGCTGTTTATAGAGCTAATCGAACAGTTTTAAAAGAAGCTAAGCCTGGTAGTTGAATGAAAAAAGAAAAAAAAATTTTTTAATTAAATTTTAATTAAAAAGGCATTCGGTGGACTGAAATGCATTTACTTGCAGAGAAAATAATTTTAGAAGATTTGCAGGCTGGGGGGTTATTAATTGGTAAAATAGAGGAAATGTTGAAAAAAAGAGTTGGGGCTATTTTTATGCCTCATGGACTAGGGCATTTTATGGTGTTTTTAAAATAATTTTTAAAAATAATCTTTTTTTAAATTAAAGGGACTAGATATTCACGATGTTGGCGGATATTTGGGGGTATTTTTCTAAATAAAAGACTAAACTTAATTATAAGTAGGGTTGGGGGGTTTTCGAGTCGTGCCGACGTTCGAGTCATTTTTGGGCCTCATTTTTATCGGGCCGGTCTGACCGAGTCCTTTTCAGGCCAAAATTCAATGCCCGACTCGATCTCTCGGACCGGGCCCCAACCCTAATTATAAGATACACTTACAAGGAGAGGTTGCGAGGTGTCCGACCTAAAAACGGTCGAGACAGGGCTCATTCGATAGAGAATGTGCCCTTTCTAGCAAGAATTTTGCGCCGTTTTTTGCACCAATTTAGGATACCTCTTTAAAAAATTGGGTGACCAATGGGGTTGAGAAGCTGTCGAAGCTTTATCCTCTATTTAATATACACTTCATATAAGGTACGATCTTTTCAATCCAAAAGGTGTATCTTATAAGGAGAATTGACGGTATTAAATATTTTCTTAAATTTTACTTTAAGGATGCTTTACCTCGTTCGGATAAACCTGGATTAAAATCACTTAGAACAACTCGAATACTTAAAGAAAAAATGTGTATAACAATTGAACCTGGATGTTATTTTATTGATACGGTGAGGAAATCATTTTTTTAAAAGTAATAAGGGAGAAGTAAGAGTTTAGTCTAGAGCAGGCTTCAATACAATCTTTTCCCGATTGTATCGTGCTTAGGCATTAATTTACAAAATATAAATCAATGTCCGGAGTAAACCGCGAAGAGGTGCACGGCAGGGGTGTGCTGAAACAGATTTTAAAAAGCGAAAGGCGAAACTGGCACATCCCTGGTGCACGGTTGTAAACAATTGAAGATGATATAATGACTCCATCTCTTACGTACTCCGTCCCTAGGTTGCCCAAGCTCGAAACAGGCAGTGGCTAGCTTGACCCTGACTGAATCCGGTTCAGTTACCCGGTTTTTTTTAACCCGAACCCTGATCATAACAAAATCAGCCCAGCTCATTCCTGGTTCCGAACATTTTTCTGGGTACTAACAAGAGAAAAATGCTAAAATATAATTTACATTTGAGAGCTTTAAAGGAAAAAGAATTTTAAAATTTAACAACAAATTATTTTCCAGTTATTGGACAAAGCCTTTGCTGACCCAGAATTGTCCAAATATTTGGTAAAAGAAAAAATTGAGGAATTTAGAGGATTTGGAGGGGTCAGAATTGAAGATGATATAATTATTTTGGTAAATGGGAATTTAAATATGAATGCAGAATTGCCTAGAACAGTAGAGGAAATTGAAGAATTTATGTCTTTAAATAACAAAAATTGTTGTGGAAAACAATAAATTGGATAGGGAAAGGAAAGAAAAATTTTTTTAGATTCTAAAAAGACGTTTTAAATTATTAAAATTCGATTAAGACACTTTTTCAGTGAAAATAAAATTTTAAAAAATTATAAAATCCTTTGTAAGATACCCTATTCGAAAAAAATTTTCGAGTATAAATTTCCGAATTACTATAGGTAAACTGTCTCAAGTCAGTTAAAAAATGTGCGAGAAAATAATACACAATTATTCACAAAAATCTTTTTATTTGTGGGCAGAAATTTTAAAAAAGATATTAATATGGAAAGGAACTAAAAGGGGGTAATACTTCGGTTGGTGCCCTCCCCCCTATTATTGTAAGTATTTTATCCTTATATCAGACTCCAGACATTTATTTTCATTTTAATAGCTTTATCTCATTAAATAGCCTAAAAAATCTCCCTCTATCCCAAAGAAATTCCCATATTTAAATAAAATATTTTTTTTTAAATTTTACTTTCCAAAAACAAAAAAATTTTTTAAAATAAACCAAACAAACGATTAAAATCCCAAAAAAATAATTTTCGAATTGTTTTTTCCTTTCCTCTTTAAGAGATCAAAAAATCCTTTTTAAGGTCATTGAATTCGTTCCATAGGCTCCTAAATTTAAATAAAAATTTTTAAAAATAAATTTTAAAAAATAACCATAATAACAATCGAATTTCCACGAATAACAACCATTCCAATACTTTGAGACTCCCCTGTCTAAAAATAAAAAGAAAGTTTTTTAGTTAAAATATTTTTTCAATTTTTTTAAAAAATTGACCAAATATTTGAAACTTCTCAACTAGGGTTGTTGGGGTTATTACCAGGTACTGCCAGTTTTCAGTTTCGATTAACCGACCACCAATAACCCTATTCTCAACTAACAAAAAAAGGAAGACTTTTAACCATATTACTTGCCTAATCAAGAATCTATGAGGATTAAATAAAAATTTTGAGACAAAAAAGACATGTCTATGCTGGAAATTGATGTCTAAAAGTCAAAAAAGAGACGGGATAAGTCTCGGGTTTCTCTGTATACAGAGCTCAGACTCTAGCACTTAAAACTTTTTTGAGGGTTTCCCGAATTCCCCGTCGAATCCTTTTGAGGGTCTAGGATTCGACGGGGAAATCAATGGATAAAACAAAAGGGAAGTGGTGAAGGATTCCACAGAATTCCCTGTACTTATTCCTTTCCCCCCTTCTCAGCCCACTTTTTTAGTTACTAATTCCCCCAATTTCCAAACCCAAACAAACCTTCATATGCTCAATACAGTCCTCAACAACAATATTCATAAATGGATCGAATCCTCGTAGAACACCCGAGACATTCCTTAAAATTTTTTTAAATACAAAAATAATTTAAATAAAAACCTATTTCCATTTAATTTAATATTGACTTGTTTGTCCATGTATTTCTTCAACTCGGGTGGATGCGTTTTACTCATTTTTTGAAATTGAAGATTTTAAATAAATTTAAAACAAGATTTCTGAAAATATTTTTAATTAAATTACTTGAGAAAAACTTTAAGAAACTTTAAAGGAACAACGCCAAAATTTTATTAAATATTTCTTTTTTTCTCTAACAGTCTCTTATTTTTCAACACTATTTCGCTAAAAATTATAAAATTTGTCAAGGCCTTTTCAGCGCCAATTTTCAGAGTCTTATGTTAACTAACATTAAACATTTTAGCTAGAGGTCGGTAAAATCGCATTCGCTGGGTCCCGTAACGGGATTTTTTTCAAAAATTTTTGCGGGACAGGATCCCGCGGGATTAATCCCGTTCGTCGCTTAAAATACGGAATTTCGGGACAGGATCTCGTAAAATCCCGTACGGGATCATGTCCCGTGCCGACCTCTAATTTTAGCTAATTAAGTTTTTTAGAGATTTGTTCGTGGTCTAAATATTTCATAAATTTTTTTAATTTAGAATGGCCAATAATTGTTTGAGTAAGTTTATTTTAAAATTAATTTAAACGAATATTTTTTCTTTAGAAAAACCAAGCAAAAGGATTGGCTTCAGGAAGAAATTCAAAATTCAGAGAAAGGCTCGGGAACATTCCAAAAAGCTTAAAAAGATTGACAAAAGTATTTTTTTTGAAATATTTTGGTATTCTTTGGTTTAGACTAGAGATCGAGCTGGACTTCGACCAAGGCTTGGGGTTTTTCCTGTACCCGGAGTCCAGGCCCAGGTATTTTTTGACCTTCCTCGGGTTTTTCATGGCCCGGGTTTTTTCCTGGACTACAGGCCCAGGATCCAACCAGGCCAATAAATCAAACCCGGAATCCAGGAAAAGGTCCAGGCGTTTCAGAAATCTCGATCTCTAGTTTGAGCCCCCTATTTATTTTTCTGTTTCTCTGTACATTTTGAGCTTTTTTGCTTGAAGAAAATAACGGATTCCGCAAAGGGAAAATAGAGGGTCTAAATTAAAGGTCGGCGCGGGACGGGATCCCGACGGGATTCTCTGTGATCCCGAAATCTCGGATTTTTTAGATTTCCCCAACTCGGGATCCCGGAAGTTCGATTTTGCCGGACTCTAGTCTAAATCAAAGTAATACCGAGATTTTTAATTTAAATTTATATTTTTTCAGAGTCTGGAAGAAAAAATAAAAGAAAAGAAAAATTAACTTTAATACCCAATAAATGCCCATTCAAAATTGATTTAATTAAAGAAGCCAAAGAAATTCAAAAACAATTGAGAGAAGAAATTAAAGAAAAGAAATTAAAATTAAAAGAAATAAATAAAGTTTTGAAAAATAAAAATGAAGAAAATTTGGAGGAGAAAATTCCGATATTTACAAATTTGTTTAGAAAGGATTTGAAGGAAATTGAAGGAAATGAAAGGGTTGATAGTGATTTGAAGAGGGCTAGGAAGAAAATTAAAAGAATGAGAAAGAGAACAAGTTTGTTTTAAATTTTTTGGGGGGATTTTTAAATGGGGGGAGGGGGGGGGTAAGGATGGCGGTTCCTGGGAGGAATCGAGGATTTTTTGCGTATGTTCCGAATATCCAAAGATTTTCCAACAACAGACAGCCCTTTTCTTAGAAACAGAGGTGGGTCGGAATTCCGATTTCCGCCTTCCGATTTCCGGCATTTTTTCCTTCCGATTTCCGAAAAAAATTTTGATTTCCGAGTTCCGACTTTTGAGCAGTTCCGATTTCCGACACCTCTGGCTGTTCCGAGCCACCTCTGCTTATAAGTCGTAAGCAATGCTTTCAAAAAGACGGGAACATAAAAATTGGGTGTTTTTTGGATATTAAAGGAGATGAATTAAAGATTTAAAAGAATCCACACCTCCTTTTTAGTCATTATTTTGAGCAAAATTTCAATTAAACTTTTTCTTTAAATTTTAATTATTTTTCAAAATTAAAAACAATTTTTAGACAAAGCAGCGGAGAAATTGGCTAATGACTTTTCTGTTGTTATGGAATTGTAAATGGAAAGACTTGTAAATGAGCAAATTGTTATAGTTTTTATTGATATTGAGTATTTATTTTTTGATTTTAAATTGTTCTAAATAAATTAAGAAATTTTTTTTAATTTTTTAAAAAATTTGTTTTTCTATCAAAATTTATTATTAAATTTTCTTTTCTAAAATTTTTCAAAATTTTTTCTGATTTCTAGTCGCTTTGCGGATATTTTTTTGTTTGCGGATATCCCACCTTGCTTTCATTCAGTCTTCAAAAAAATATTTAAATGGAATTAGCAACAATCCCCCAAAATTCCTCTGCTATGAGCACAACAGGAACAAATGGTTCACCTCAACATAATCAAGAGAGCGGAAGTAATGAACAAAATAATCAGCAAAAAGAAAGAGTTGGTGGGAAAAAGAAGGCTAAACGAAGGGTTTTTTTTAATTTTTGGGGAATTTTGGACTTTAGGGGCCCTAATTTTATTTTTTTGCTGTTTTCCTGTTTTTTAAATTGAATTAATTGAAAGGGATGTTTTTGGAAATTTAGCTACTTACTAATAAATATGACCAGGCCCGTAATCATGGGGCGCCAAAAATTCGACGCGAAAATGAAAACAACAGCCCCACCTCTGAAAAAATCCAAAAGATCAGTTTTCGACAGTCCTGAATGTGACTGTCGAAGAATCCTTGAGGAACAAGATTATTCAGTTTCCAGGAGTAAAATAAAGGAAAAATAGGCAAGAAATAAAAAATTGGGAGCCAGGAAAGTTCAGAATTATAAATTTATACTAAAATTTAAAATAATTTTTTTAAAGCCAGTTTCAAGCGATTCAAAATTGTGTGAGTCAGCACAACGCCAAAACCCTTCTAAAAGACGCAGAGATTCTTTAACAAGTGAAAAAATGATGGAAGAACAGGCTTTAAAATATGGAGCTTCCCACGTTATTCATTTATTTGTGCCAGGTTTTCTTAAAAAAATTTTTTTTAAGAAAAACAAATAATTTTTTAAGTGTCTTTGTGTATGGCTGTTGTTATTTTGACAATGATGACTGTTGGGTATTATTCAAAGGCGGGGGAATATCTGTGAGTTTGTGAAAGTTTTTTGTAATTTAAATTGACTGCCTGTTCTGCTTGAGGTCTAATTTTAAGCAATATTTTTGGATTTTTAAGAATCCTGGGACCTAAAAGACTTCACTTTCTAAACTTGGTTATGTGAGAATATATTTATATAGACAGCCCAAATTTGAAGTCTGTCTCTCGGATGCCCTAATGTGTTATATGTCCTTTTCATAAGAGCCTCACAAAACTTTGTCCTTTAACAATCAAAACGATTATCTTGTAGTTTTTGATTGTCTTTGTTGTGTAGTATTTTTTTATTCTATATTACGGCATCTTGGGTTAAGTTTTTTTTAAATTTTGTTTCAGAAAACACATTAAAACGCCTTATAAACTTAGAAAATTAATAATATTTTTTTTAAATTTTAGTCCATACACTCCATTTCATGGAAAAACAACAGATGGTGCAGGAGAGATTTTACTTCAATCTTTGGCTAATGCTGGGATATTGCTTATAGTTATTATTGTTATGACTGTAATTTTGATTGTGTTATATAAATCTAAATGTTATAAGGTTATTTTTTAAATATTTTTTTAAAGAAAATTAATTTTATTTTTAGATTATTCATGCTTGGCTAATGTTAAGTTCCTTGATGTTGCTCTCTATGTTTACGTTGTCTTTTATTGAGTAATTATACTTTTTTTTAAATTTTAGTTTAAAAACCATTTTTTCCTAGCCCAGAATTATTTTTTTTATTCGAAGGGGGGGGGGATTGTCAAAAAATTTAAAACGCCATTTTGTTAATATTCCCAAACTTTGAAAAAAATTTTATTTGAAAAAATTTTTTAATTTTTTTCCAAATTTTTTTTAGAGAAGTATTTCGCAACTACAACATTCCAATTGACTATATTACTCTTGGAATATTTCTTTGGAATTGTATGAATTTTATTTTTTTTCAATTTTTTAATTTTGGCTTAATTTTGGATACCCCCTTGGGTCGGGAAAATCTTTATTTTATTTTGGGAATCGCTAGGGCCTTCCCCACCAATTTTTTAATTTCGGAAAAAATGAGGTTATTTTTTATTTTAGTCTTACCTTAATTTTGGATATCCCCTTGGGTTGAACAATTTTTCCAATTTTCCGCCTAGTTAATTTCCCCCCATTCCAATTTTAATGGAATGGTCTTGGTCTATTTCGGCTGGTGTACAGAAATTTAAGCAGTGACACTTGTTCCCCACCAAAATTTAAAAATGAGGTTCGACTGTCTAATAAAATTTAATTAAAAAGGGTGTGTTCTTGGTATGATTTGTATTCATTGGCAAGGACCTTTACTTCTCCAACAGGTTCTTTATGAAATTCTATTTGAATATTCCCCTATTTTTTAAAGTTTTATTTGGTTTCTGTGTCTGCATTAATGGCTTTAATGTTTATTAAACATTTACCGGAATGGTCTGTTTGGTCTATTTTGGCTGTGCTTTCAATTTGGGATTTGGTTGCCGTTTTGTGTCCAAAAGGGCCTTTGAGGATTTTGGTGGAAACTGCACAGAAGAGGGATGAACCTATTTTCCCAGCTTTAATATATTCTTGTAAATTTTTTTTTAATATTAATTTGTTTGTTCGTTGTGAATAATCTTTAAAAAATTTCTTAGGGAGACCCCCGCTCTTTTAAAATAAGCTGGTCGAAAATTATCTGTTTCCAGAAATTATGATAACAAATTCTAGTTTTAGAGAGTGAGGGATGGCTCACCATCTGACCAAAATACCGTCCGGACACTAGAGTAAAAAACACCGTCCACTTTTACAGATAACAAATTCGATTTATGTCGATATTATGTTATTGTAAATCTTTGGACTATACGGCTATTGGCCTTGATTAGTCCTATAACTTGTATGCCTGAAAATTTTATTTCAAAAATTTTTGCTCTAGCGAAATGGAGGATATTTTATTCACTAGTGGGTGGACGGTATTTTGATCGGACGGTGAGCTGTCCTGATCGGTTTTAGGACCTTTTCTGTCTAATATTTCTAATAATTTTTTAAAGTTTCCCTTACATTTTTAATTTTAAATTAAATTTTTTTAGCTGGTATTCTCTATATGTACACTTTAACGGGAATGGGACAAGTTAATAATGCTGTTGATTATGAAAATGAAGAAGAAGATGAACAAAGAGAAGAAAATGAACAAGAACAACAATTACCAAGTACTTCAACTAATAACAACAAAACTCGAACAAAACGTGAAGGTAGTGCAACATCAACAGATGGATTATTAGAAAAAGATGAAAAAATTGAATCAATTAAAAGAGAAGAAAGTAGTGGAGAACAGAGTACAAGTAGATCTAGAAGTGCTCCAGGTCGTCCAACATCCTCCTCCAAAAGACAAAATGTTACGACATCTGGTAAAAATAAAAAAAAACTTTATTTTTGTTTAGTAAGAACCCCATAAGAGCTTTATGCTTATAAGTAGAGCGTGTTTTTTAGGTCCAAAAATACTGGAATAGGATCCTATTTAGGTTAACTCATCATGGGCTAATCGTAAAAAAAAACGCTCTACTTATAAGCTATTCCATGACTGACTAATTGTTTTCAATCTTACTTTAGTTGCTAGACTGGAAGGAAAATGTCTGTGTAGTACAAACCTGGAATTTTCTTAATTTTTTGAAATAATTTTACTAAAATACTCAAAACTATTAACTAGTCTTTAATAAATTTTAGACGATACAATTATTACAATTATTGGAAGCAGTAATGATGGGGCAGGAACTTCTTCATCCCAACCAACAACTAGTAAAGAAACTGGTCGATCTCCTCGACGTTCTCGTTCAGCACAAAATTTTGGTGATGGCACAGAGGAAAATAATTTGGTTGAAGAACGTAAATAAATTTATAAAAAAAAGAAAAAAAAATAAAAATATTTAGGTGGAGTTAAGCTTGGTTTGGGTGATTTTATTTTCTATAGTGTTTTGGTAGGAAAGGCTAGTAGTTATGGTGATTGGAATGTTACAATTGCTTGTTATGTTTCGATTCTTGTGGTCAGAGTTTTTAATTTTAAATATTTGATATAAGGTTGAACTAAAAATATATTTGGAACTTATTTACGTGAACCATTGCCCCATTTATTCGGCAATCAACCCATGTATTCGCAAGCCAACAATAGGCCTATGTTACTGTTTGCAAAGACCAACTCCCGCCAGATGCGTGGAACGCGTCGCCGACGACCATAGTGTTACTTTAACCATTTTGAGCTTGCGAATTAATGGGGTGGGTAATTAAAGTAAATAAGTTTCTATATTTTCTGTTAAAGCATTATTCCTTTTAAAAATCTTATTTTTTTTTAATTCTTAAAAATTTTATTCAGATTCTTGTTAAATTAAAATTTTCCATTTTAAGGGTCTTGCTTTTACATTAATGCTCCTTGCATTGTTTCGTAAAGCTTTACCAGCCTTGCCAATTTCTATTTTTGCTGGAATAACTTTCTTTTTTGGAACACGATGGCTTATTACTCCATTAATGAAAGAAATTGCTTTACGACAATTAATACTTTAAAAATTTTATTTTTGTAAAAATATTTTTATAAAATTTCGATTTTAATCTTTTTGCTGCTTTAATAGTAGAGTTGGGCGAAACGATACTGGTATCGGCCAACCCGAGACCGATACCATCATTTTTGCCGAGACCGATACCGAGAAACGATACTGACCGAGACTAACAGATCTTACAGAAGAGAAATGAATGTACGATTCGTGAAGAATAGGAAGAAAAATGTAGACAGGATAAACAGAAAATTGGCAGGTGGGTTTCTTGAGGATCAAAAAGTAGAGGGAAGTTGTTCGCGAAGAAATTTTAAATGGAGTGAAAATGAAAAGCAAATAACAATAAAAATTTTGATTCTCGAAAAATAGATAAATATTGTGTTGAATCTCATCTTTTACTATCAGTGCGAATTCGGTATTTATTTAGTACCATTCGATAGAGGAGCATCGACTTTCTACACGAAGTTATATCAGTTTTCTTGCAAAATGACTGTGAGCCGAGTTATTGGGGTGTTTAAAATATGGAGAGAAAGAATGCACTATTTATTTTTCCTTCTCTGCTTACTTCATATTGTCTTAAATTGGAGAGAAAAGAATGAATGAGTTGTTAAGAATTTAAAAAAAGCAAAGAAAAAAGCAGGCAAAAAAACAAAGAGAAAGTGGGCGGGTGGGTTTCTTGAGTATTGAAAAGTAGAGTAAAGTTGTTTATGGGCAAATTTGAACGGAGTGAAAGTAGCAAGGACCCCATCCAACGGGAAAGGTTAGTTCGCGGGGACGATTTAAAATAAACTAAAAAAAGAACAAATCTAGTAAGTAAAAGAGAATAACATAAGGCAAATTAGGAAAATATTTTAAAGAGCTGTGATTACCCGGGCTGTTCCATACTAGCAGAGCTGTAACTTTTGAATTTACGGGCAATCACTTAGTGGGGCAATCACTTAGTGGGGCACACAGTGGGGCAATCACAACGGGCAATCACTTAGTGGTACTCTCGGCTACAAAGATGATTCTTCACCGTGCGGAAGGTTACACACATAGTGAGGAGAGGCGATTGTGATGCTTGTGTATCATTTGGCGGAGAGGGCATATATAAAATATAATAGACAACACAACAGCTTAAGAGCAAAATCGTGGATTGATGTTCACTTTTCTTCTATTAATGACTCGCTTGGTCTGTTAACCGGAAGAAAGTTTTTCCGAGTATAAAAGGAAAGAACGGTAAGACTTAAATATATTAAATATCATTGTTTTTAGATTGTCGTCTTATAAATTGTCGTCGTATTATTTCATTTATAATAACAAAAACGAACTCCAATGTGAGGCAACGTCTCGATGAACGGCGGCTCGGGAGATTAAAACCTGAGGTAAATTAAAATCCATATTAAATATTTTTGTATTTCAGATAATTGTCTGGTCTTATTAAGAATATCATAATCATTATAACAGAAATCCAAAATTTCAAATTTAATGTTGCTGTGCGGGGTCATGCCCAAATTTTTCAAAAATCGACTATTAATATTAAATTACTATAAAAACACCCACTTTTACTAATTCTACAGCCACTTTTTGTTTTCTTTCTTGCTTAATTCTCTTTCCATTTACTTTTCTCATGATGGTACATAGCTTGGGTTGCATTTTGTCCATTTCTCTTTTCGCCTCGACTCATATTATATTAGAAAAGTGGTTGTCTGTTGAGTAAAATTAAAAGTGGCTGTGTGTTTGCGAATTGTAAAATAAAGTGGTTGTTTGCACAGGAAATGGAAAGGAAAAATGTATACGAAAATAAATAATTCTCGACATAGCATATCTCAAGTCCTTCCGGGCTACTTGGTGCCTTTTGATGCAAATTCTTATCATCCAATCAACATGTTTATGGTACAATCTGAAGACTCAAATGTTCTACTTTGATTTTTAACTGTTTTAAATCGATTTGCCATCATTCTAAAAGGTTCTATGATCTTTTAATGGATGATTTTGGACTAAATGACAGCTGATCCATCGACATTTGCGCAACTGATATTGAAATTTTCACACCTAAGTGCAAATCCAATTTCATATGGGAAGATGTTGAATTTCCCGGCTGAAAAATGATTTGCGGTTAAATCTCGATGAAAGAGAAAAAAAGTTGATACAAAATGTAGCCTTTTGGCTGGATTGGTGAAGTGAATGTTGAGATTTTGTGTTGAGACGAAGCGTCCTCGTCGAAGGATTTAAATATTATGCCATTCCGTTGCGGAATTGGCAAAATGAGCAATCGATCGGTTCGGAGCACACTTTTGGGTGCTCGTAAAGTCAGCAAGTGACCCGAGATTGGTTGTGAGACCAAATCTGTCTCGCCTCGTGGTCGTTCTGGCGCCGGCGTTGCTCGACTTATATCGCAGCTTGACGCTTTTTTTAGTAAGATTCGTTCCTTTCAAAGCTCGAGTGAATCTTAACTAAATTTGAGATATCTGGTTGATCCTGCCTGAACTGATGTGTTCATTTCAAAGATTAAGCCATGCATGTATAAGTTTAATCGTTTTAACGAGAAACCGCGAACGGCTCATTACAATGGCCATGATTTACTTGATCTTGATTATCTAAATGGATAACTGTGGAAAAGCTAGAGCTAATACATGCACCAAAGCTTTGTCCTCTCGGAAAAGCGCATTTATTAGAACAAAACCACGCGGCTTCGGCTGCTTCTTGTTGACTCAGAATAACTAAGCTGACCGCATGGCCTTGTGCCGGCGGCGTGTCTTTCAAGCGTCCACTTTATCAACTTGACGGGAGCATAATCGACTCCCGTGGTGGTGACGGATAACGGAGGATCAGGGTTCGACTCCGGAGAAGGGGCCTGAGAAATGGCCACTACGTCTAAGGATGGCAGCAGGCGCGCAAATTACCCACTCTCGGCTCGAGGAGGTAGTGACGAGAAATAACGAGATCGTTCTCTTTGAGGCCGGTCATCGGAATGGGTACAATTTAAACCCTTTAACGAGTATCAAGCAGAGGGCAAGTCTGGTGCCAGCAGCCGCGGTAATTCCAGCTCTGCTAATACATAGAATTATTGCTGCGGTTAAAAAGCTCGTAGTTGGATTCGTATCGGTACCCTGGAACCCTCCGGGTGTTTCTGGGTGCTATCGATTTATCGTAATGTTCGGTTAAGAGTCCTTAACAGGATTCTTAACAGGCATTGCAAGTTTACTTTGAACAAATCAGAGTGCTTCAAACAGGCGTTTTCGCTTGAATGATCGTGCATGGAATAATAGAAAACGATTTCGGTTCAGTTTTATTGGTTTTACGGACTGAGATAATGGTTAACAGAGACAAACGGGGGCATTTGTATGGCCCCGTGAGAGGTGAAATTCTTGGACCGTGGCCAGACAAACTACAGCGAAAGCATTTGCCAAGAATGTCTTCATTAATCAAGAACGAAAGTCAGAGGTTCGAAGGCGATCAGATACCGCCCTAGTTCTGACCGTAAACGATGCCAACTAGCGATCCGCCGATGGAAATTATATTGCCTTGGTGGGGAGCTTCCCGGAAACGAAAGTCTTCCGGTTCCGGGGGAAGTATGGTTGCAAAGCTGAAACTTAAAGGAATTGACGGAAGGGCACCACCAGGAGTGGAGCCTGCGGCTTAATTTGACTCAACACGGGGAAACTCACCCGGCCCGGACACTGTGAGGATTGACAGATTGATAGCTTTTTCATGATTCAGTGGATGGTGGTGCATGGCCGTTCTTAGTTCGTGGAGTGATTTGTCTGGTTTATTCCGATAACGAGCGAGACTCTAACCTACTAAATAGCTGGTACATAATCTTTGTGTATACAGCTTCTTAGAGGGATTTGCGGTGTTCAACCGAAAGAAATTGAGCAATAACAGGTCTGTGATGCCCTTAGATGTCCGGGGCTGCACGCGCGCTACACTGGCAAAATCAACGTGCTTGTCCTACCCCGAAAGGGGCGGGTAAACCATTGAAAATTTGCCGTGATTGGGATCGGAAATTGCAATTATTTTCCGTGAACGAGGAATTCCAAGTAAGTGCGAGTCATCAGCTCGCGTTGATTACGTCCCTGCCCTTTGTACACACCGCCCGTCGCTGCCCGGGACTGAGCCATTTCGAGAAATTTGGGGACCGTTGATTTAATTTTTCTAAATTACTTTGATGGAAACCAATTTAATCGCAGTGGCTTGAACCGGGCAAAAGTCGTAACAAGGTAGCTGTAGGTGAACCTGCTGCTGGATCATTACTTTATGTGATGTTCAAATTTGAATTCGCAATATAAATATATTGTTGTGTAACGGCTGTCGCTGGTGTCTAGGTGTTGCTGATACAGTTGTGAACGTCCGTGGCTGTATGTGTGGTGACATGATAGGACTCTTAATGAGTTTAAGACTTAATGAGCCTCTTAAGTGGGGACGCCAGCACTCTTTTTTCTCTATATTTAAAAAAAACAAAATTTCTAGCCTTATCGGTGGATCACTCGGCTCGTGGATCGATGAAGAACGCAGCAAACTGCGATAATTTGTGCGAACTGCAGAAACCTTGAGCACAAAAGTTTTGAACGCATATTGACGCATTGGGGTCAAACCTTTTGCAACGTCTGGTTCAGGGTCGTTTTCTTTTAAAGCGAAAGCTTTAATTTATATATGCTATTTATGCTTTATATTTTAAGAGGGTTGTTGTTTGTCCTAATTTATAAATATAACTGCAAAAATCAAGCAACTTTGACCTGAACTCAGTCGAGAGCACCCGCTGAACTTAAGCATATCAGTAAGCGGAGGAAAAGAAACTAAATAGGATTCCCCCAGTAACGGCGAGTGAACAGGGAAATGTCCATCGCTAAATCATTTTGCCTCAGGCATTATGAGGTGTAGCGTATAAGCCGTAATCTTTGATCTTTTATCTCAAACAAGTCCCCTTGACAGGGGTTCCGCAGAAGGTGCAAGTCCTGTACATTGAGATAATTTATCAATATTTGCGTGCTTTAGAGTCGGGTTGTTTGGGATCGCAGCCCAAAGTCGGTGGTAAACTTCATCTAAGACTCAATATTGCCACGAGACCGATAGCAAACAAGTACTGTGAAGGAAAGTTGCAAAGCACTTTGAAGAGAGAGTTAAAGAGGACGTGAAACCGGTGAGGTGGAAACGGATAGAGTCGGCGTATCTTTCAAGTATTCATTTACATTACTTTTATGTTGTGATCTCTGAGCTCCAGATTGGGACAGAGGGAAGCTGCATAATTTTCTGTGATGCATTTACTTGTTTGGTGCTTGGGTATGTTTGAGGCAGATTTGTAACCGCCGTTTTGAGGCCAGCTTGCTGGTACCCAAACGGTGTTAGCATATTTTGTCTTGGACATTTGAGTATGGCTTACGGACATTTATTGGTTCGATCTGAGTGTAAGTTACGGTCGCATGCGACATGTGCTTTTCAATTAGTTCGGTCCAGTTAATGCTCTCGTACTCCTTCCCCATGTAAAAGCCGGTCATCTATCCGACCCGTCTTGAAACACGGACCAAGGAGTTTATCGTGTGCGCAAGTTTTTGGGTGTTAAAAACCTAAAAGCGAAATGAAAGTAAATTGCTCTTTAGAGTCTGATGTGCGATCTTGTTAAAAAGTGCAGCATGGCCCCATTCTAACTGTTTACAGTAGGGTGGCGGAAGAGCGTACGCGGTGAGACCCGAAAGATGGTGAACTATTCCTGAGCAGGACGAAGCCAGAGGAAACTCTGGTGGAAGTCCGAAGCGGTTCTGACGTGCAAATCGATCGTCTGACTTGGGTATAGGGGCGAAAGACTAATCGAACCATCTAGTAGCTGGTTCCCTCTGAAGTTTCCCCCAGGATAGCTGGAGCTCACGAGTAGTTATACTCGGTAAAGCGAATGATTAGAGGACTTGGGAACGAAATGTTCTTAACCTATTCTCAAACTCTAAATGGGTATGATGTCAAAGTTGCTTGATTTTGAACTTTGGCGTTGAATACGAGCTCCAAGTGGGCCATTTTTGGTAAGCAGAACTGGCGATGTGGGATGAACCAAACGCGGAGTTGCGGTGCCAAAGTGCCCGCTCATTAGACCCCATAAAAGGTGTTGGTTGATACAGACAGCAGGACGGTGGCCATGGAAGTCGGAATCCGCTAAGGAGTGTGTAACAACTCACCTGCCGAATCAACTAGCCCTGAAAATGGATGGCGCTGGAGCGGGCCACCTATACTCTGCCGTCATATGCTTGTATTTTTGAGTCTTGCAATGATGTGTAAGAGGGTCGTAGTGGTTGCGTTGAAGGCTTTGGGTGTGCACCCAGCTGGAGCTTCCACTAGTGCAGATCTTGGTGGTAGTAGCAAATATTCAAGTGAGATCCTTGAAGACTGAAGTGGAGAAGGGTTCCACGTGAACAGCAGTTGAATGTGGGTCAGTCGATCCTAAGGCACCGGCTAAAGCCGTCTAGACACTGCGGGGAGATGAGATACTTAACGGTATTTTGTCCACCCGGTTGCCGAAAGGGAAGTGGGTTAATATTCCCACACCAGGCATGGGAGATGGTGATCCGCAAGGGTTACTTTGCGCGGTGACGCAAACGAACTCGTAGACCTCGTGTGGAGTCCGGGCCAGAGTTCTCTTTTCTGGTTTAGAGATCATGTCCCTGGAAGTGGCTCAGCCTGAGATAGGGATGCTGGTCTCGTAAAGCGCAGCGGTTCCTGTTGTGTCCCGTGTGCTCCACATGAGCCGTGAAAATGCGAGGGATGCAATTTAAAATCTCCTGCCTGATCGTACCCATATCCGCAGCAGGTCTCCAAGGTGAACAGCCTCTAGTCGATAGAATAATGTAGGTAAGGAAGTCGGCAAATTAGATTCGTAACTTCGGGAAAAGAATTGGCTCTAAAGGTTGGGTCAGTCGGGCTGTTGTGTGAAACAAGTGGACTTTGCTCGTGGCTGCTTGAGCTTCCTTTCGGGGCGGCGCTTGTGGACTAGTAGTGAGGACTGCTTGTGGAGCGCTTCAGCTGCGTGCTATTTCGCAAGATATAGTACTTCGATTGGCGCTGAACAACCAGTTTAGAACTGGCACGAACTCCGGGAATCCGACTGTCTAATTAAAACAGAGGAGACGGATGGTCCTTGCAGGACGTTGACCGTGTCTGATTTCTGCCCAGTGCTCTGAATGTTAAGCCAAGGAAACTTGATTAAGCGCGGGTAAACGGCGGGAGTAACTATGACTCTCTTAAGGTAGCCAAATGCCTCGTCGGCTAACTACCGACGCGCACGAATGGATCAACGAGATTCCCACTGTCCCTATCTACTATCTAGCGAAACCACAGCCAAGGGAACGGGCTTGGCAAATTTAGCGGGGAAAGAAGACCCTGTTGAGCTTGACTCTAGTCTGACTTTGTGAAGAATCATGAGAGGTGTAGCATAAGTGGGAGTCGCAAGACAACAGTGAAATACCACTACTTTCATCGATTCCTTACTTAATCGGTAAAACGGGAGTTGTGTCTAAGGACCTTCATTTTTGTTTTAAGGCTAGCCACTCGGTGGTTGGTTGACTCGCGCCGATGACATTGTCAGGCGGGGAGTTTGACTGGGGCGGTACATCTGTCAAATTGTAACGCAGGTGTCCTAAGGCGAGCTCAGAGAGGACGGAAACCTCTCGTAGAGCAAAAAGGCAAATGCTTACTTGATCTTGATTTTCAGTACGAATACAGACCGCGAAAGCGTGGCTTATCGATCCTTTTGAGTTTGTAAAGTTTACAGCAAGAGGTGTCAGAAAAGTTACCACAGGGATAACTGGCTTGTGGCGGCCAAGCGTCCATAGCGACGTCGCTTTTTGATCCTTCGATGTCGGCTCTTCCTATCATTGCGAAGCAGAATTCGCCAAGCGTTGGATTGTTCACCCACCAATAGGGAACGTGAGCTGGGTTTAGACCGTCGTGAGACAGGTTAGTTTTACCCTACTAAATACTTGTTGCTATGATGGTAATCCTGCTTAGTACGAGAGGAACCGCAGGTTCAGACATTTGGTTCATGTGCCTGGTCGATAGGCCAATGGCGCGAAGCTACCATCTGAGGGATTATGACTGAACGCCTCTAAGTCAGAATCCCGCCCAGTCATGATAGCAATATATATCGCTCTCCGGTGTCGGAAGGCAAAATGTATGCCACTTTTTGTGGTAGTACAAGCCCCAGTATCTGGCATTTTCTTTCTACTATAATTGGTAGTTGGTTGTTAAAAGCTTAGCACTCCTCGTGCAGGTGTAACGTCGGGGCGCAAAATCACTTGTATACGACTTGAATACTGGTCAGGGGGTTGTATCCAGTAGAGCAGCTCTTCGCTGCGATCTGTTGAGACTTAGCCCTTGATCGGATGATTTGTCTTTTTTATATACTATAGACCTGTTTATTTTTTACTATACGCAAGTTACCGCATAATGGTTAATTTATATTTGATGCCCCAGATTTATGACGTAGTTCTCAATATTTGTAAAAACGCCCAGGATCGCTCCGGTGGAAGTTGATTCCTCTGTTGCATTTTGGCGGAAAAGTGCTTCCTTCATGTATTCGGTCAAATTTGTGCTTGTTCCATAAATTATCTAGTGTTTCAAATGTGTCCAAAGCGCATTCATCTCGGTTCCATCATCCATTTTTACAATTTTAAAATCCGCCTCCTGTCTTTTTGTGTCGGATTAACATGTGTTAAAAATATATGTATAAATAACAACCGCTTTTACTTGTATTGAGGTTTTCTTTCCATTTTTAAGGGCCACTCATCATTAACAATTATTGTCTTGGGTTTGATCTATTTCTTGATCCGTTTGAAAAGTCTTTTGTTTCCTGTCCTGGACTCGGTCAATGATTGCTTGCCCTCCCTCACCTCTTTCAATTAGACCAAGCCTTAATTTTTGAATGTTTCTGAAACAAAATATAAAACCTCATTTGCGTTCCTTTTTTAGGAAGACCTCTGTTGTGCTTTTGTTTTACCCTACAAGTCATGTCTATCTCCATTATCTTGAAATATCCACCTACCTATTTTCTTTACTTCCATCGCACTCATGTCGACAATAATTAAACCAATTTACCACTGTATTCTTGTCTAATTTTAATTATTTGACCATATTTTAATTACGAGTCTTCGATCACACAGTAAGCGAACTAATCCACGTTACCATTAAGCACGGGTATTTGTCCGCGTAACACGAACCGCATTTGATATCCAGTGCTTGACTTAAACTAGAAACTAAAACTAATTGAAAAATGTTTAAAAACGTATCCGGGGGTTTACTACTACTTAAAAAAGGGTACTCTTGTGTTATCTCCCCCCATTTTTTATGCCCCACTTTTCTTTACATTCTCTTTCCTTCCTTCTCATTGCCGCTTAAAATTAAAAAATGGTCAAAGGCAATTAATGGTCAAAGGCAATTAAATTTATAAAAACAAAAAATATGACAAATAAACGTTATTTTGGAGTCCAAAATTCCGCTATTTTCTTACAAATCCATTCAAAAAAATTTTCCCCTTTAGCTTCTTGTCTACACATGAATTCTGCCAAGTAGCTTTCCAAGTGATGCCGCGATGTTCCCCGATGTTTTTTATTCCTCCATTTCGCAGATCCCCAAAGACGTTCGATTTTTTGCGTGTTAGCTGCAGTTTTTGGGTCAACAAAGTTGTAGCGATGATTAACCGTGAAGTGCGAAAAACCAGCCTCAACAAGTTCGTCATGTTTGTATCCTTTCCAGCTGTCAGAAATAATCAACGTCCCGGACTTATGTGCTTCTCAATCTCTGCCATCAACGTCTTTGCTGATCGATCTGGAACCTATAAATACCATGAAATTTGTCTAATCTATTCTAAGAAGATTAACCTGAACCAAAAAACATTCATCAGATTCTCTGCATAAGCCTCCAAAGATCCATTGTTGCGGTAGGACTCTGCCTGAATTGTTTTTCCTTTTTGTGAAGAGACTCGTCTATCTCTACAATCATCCCGTCACCTCCTAAAAACAGCTATATTTTTAAACATTATAAAAATACCGATGAATTTGTGTGGTTTGGCTATGAGGTGATCTACACAAATACACCTTAGGTAGTTATTCCAATCAACTGTTGTGTTTGTTGGATCAATTCCCAATTCTCGCTGACAAAAATTTCCGGAAGTGTATTCAAACGACCAGCAGTATAGGAAGCGTACTATTGTAACATATGGTAAACGACTACCTTCTAACCAATTTCCGACACGCATATTTACTTCACAACGACAATTAGATTTGCGGCATCTCCATTTAACTTGCTTTCCAATGCTTAACTTCATTTTATGTCCATTTGGACAAATTTTGTTTTTTGGTAGAAATTTTTTACCCTGTAAAAATTGAATCGCATCTTCTTCATTTTGAGGAAGTGTGAAGATATTCATTTTTCGAAAACAAATTTAATAAAAATTCAAAAATGACTCCTTTCTCAGATTGAATGTCTTTTTAAATAAATTAAGTGATTGCCTTTGACCATTAATTGCCTTTGACCATTTTTTAATTTTAAGCGGCAATGAGAAGGAAGGAAAGAGAATAAAGAAAAGGGGGCATAAAAAATGGGGGGAGATAACACAAGAGTACCTAAAAAAGTTTTAAGACGTATCCGGCGGGTTTACTACTACTTGAAAAAATGTTTTAAAACATATCCCTGGGAGTAACTACTAAAGAAAAAATTATAAAAAAAGTATAGATACTACTACTTGAAAAATATTCACGAAAAACTACCTCGATTTTAATTTCAAGTGCTTGACTTGAACTAGAAACTAAAACTACTTGAAAAAATGTTTTAAAAAGTATCCGGGGAATATAACTACTTATTGAAAAAAGATTGAAAAATGCTTTATGAAAAAAACGGATATCACCTATTGCGAAGTGATATCCGTTTTCTTGCAAAATGACTTTGGGCCTAGTAGTTTGAGGTGGAGTTAACTTTTCTCACCATTGAGAGACAATATAAAGAAAGCAGAGAGAAGCAGAAAATAAGAGCGTTGGATCGTCTTCTTCCCGCTAATACGAGCTCTTTCGAATGACACCTCATTCGACCAAACGGCCAGAAAATACCGCTATAAGTCACAATACCCCGAATGATATATATTTCGACCCGATCGGAGTCTGTTCCGAAGAAACTAATTTTAATCTCAAACATCCCAATTACTTAAATTTTGATAGGCCATAATTCGACTGAGCAATTTTGTAATAAAACGGCATATCACATCACAGGAAATCGGGGGTTCTCTACCGAATGGTACCAAAAAATATAACAAATTCGCACTCAATGTTCCCTTGTCATTTACAGCATATTAGCCAAAAATATAAAATTAAACTTGCAAAAAATATGTACCACCAACATCAGCACAGACAGCAATTTAGGTTGCGAAATCACAGTAAGGAGCAATTAAAGCTTTTCTTACAGCTCTGCCTAGAAAAGTAAAAAATTAAAAAATAATTTTTGAATAAAAAACACAAGAAATTTAAATAATTCCCCAGAAAATTTTTATCTACAGACCTACATATGAGTAAACTTTTAGCATGTCTAACAATACAAAATGGATTAAGAGTGTGTCAGAAATATACAAGGGACGGGCCGGGTTTGAAAAAATTCAGATTTATACGTTGTTCTAGAAACCCAGATTCTTTTTTTATTGCCTCGGGGGAAATTTTGGAAAAACGAAAAAGCCCGATATTTTTGCCAGCGAAAATTTACGTCAAAGTTGGGTTTGGTTAAAGTTATCAAGTTGGGTCCCTGTTCAAAGTTGGGCCCCTGTTACATGTCCAAGGGGGCAAAAACCCCAAACGGTATTTTAAAACCCAAAAATTTAGAAAATTAACCTTCCACCAACTCAAAAGCATTGGACATTTAAATAAAAATCAGAATCTTTCACCATCAAGCGAGAACCATTACTCATCCATTTCATCTTATCTTAGGCACTATTTTTCATAATCTATCGAACATAATTAAATTGAAGTCGAGATGATAGAAAATTTTAATAAATGTTTAGTATCTGAAAAACAAATTGATTTAAAAAATAAGGTGAAAAGTAGTAGAATTCTCAAAACAAAGTAGAGATAATCTTGAACTTTACAAAAGGACAGGACGCCATTTTAAATTTGAATCAGAGGAATGGTTTTTTCCCTCTTTCTCTAATACCCTAACGGCTCCCATACAAAATCTCTATTCCTTAAAATCGCTATTCCTTAAAATCTCTACTAATCTAAAAATGCTTAAAATCTCTATTCCTTAAAATAACTATTCCTTAAAATCTCTACTGGGGTAAAAATAATTAAAATCTCTACACCGTGCAAATGGATGGTAGAGTCTCAACAAAAGTGTAAAATATGAACTTTTCATTGGAAAACCCAGACCTGGTAATCAATTGTACCCAGACCTGTACAATTGATTTAAAAATGGCTGCGGATATCTGCTTGTATCCGCCGTAAATATCGAAGATATAATACACGACTGCTTCGCTGCGGTCGTGTTCATTTTGCTTGCGGTGATCGTATCGAAGCGGCTGCTGTCGTTCCGCTGGACATGCCTGGGTTCATCCGCAGCGGCAAAAACAATACAAGCAAAATAATATCAAAAGATAAGCCAGAAATCAGAACAACGTTTCCGCACTGAACGTTGGCACTCAAAAGGCTTCCGAATGAAAAAATAGACATTTTATCCTATTTTTGGCCGTGTAGAGATTTTAAGGCGTTTCACCCGTGTAGAGATTATGAGGAATAGAGATTTTAAGGAATAGTTATTTTAATAATTTTTAGCCGAGTAGAGATTTTAATGCATTTTAGCTGTGTAGAGATTATAAGGCATTTTAGCCTGTAGAGATTTTAAGGAATAGAGATTTTGAGGGGATACGACCCTAACTATTCTCTTCAAATTAGGACAAGGACACTTTGTCGCGACTATTTTTTCTCGACCACTTTGTCGCGGTGATAAAATAAGTTTTTTGTTCTTGTTTAAAAAACGATCCAAAGTTAAAATTATTCAGAGTGAACTAATGCTTACTAGTTAACCGACCTCAAATAAATAAGGATTTATGTAGTTTTTACTTTGATTTTTGATTTTACGATAACTGGAGCGAAAAATCTAGTCAGCGACAAAGTGGGGGCGTACTATTTAGTTTAGATTCAATTGTAAGTTTTACTTGAAGTGCTGGTTCCGTGACTTTTGCGCCGAGAACATTTGCGCCGCGACTTATGTGCCGAGTGACTTTTGCGCCGGGGAACCTTTGCGCCGCGACTTTTGCGCCGGGCGACTTTTGCGCCGCCACTATCATTAGAAATATATCAATAACTACAGCCGGACCTCACTTTAGTAGGGTTGTAGGATAGTTGGAAATCTTCGGATAGTTGGAAATCTTCGGCGGCGCAAGTCACCCGGCGCAAAAGTCGCGGCGCATAAGTCGCGGCGCAAATGTTCTCGGCGCAAAAGTCGTGATACCGAAGTGCTAACCAAAACCAGGGTTTGTGGGTTTATATTTACAAACAGTATAGGTAAGGACTCCAAATAACAGGCAAATTTTTATGGGAAAAATTTAAATGGCAATCGGTTTGTAGAGAGCGGATGGGGGAAAATGCATATAAAACGTTGCCTTCAGACATAAAAGTTTTTATAATCTGTTTGAGAATTAATTCTGTCTACATTTACTTGATTGTGTAATAGAGGAAAAGAGTGCCCTTCTCATAATATTCAGAAAAATTAAATTGACCACCCCACTAAGACCTAATAGATTTACACATTTCCAACATTTTTTGACAATTTTTACGTCTAACATAAAAATGTGGCTTTATTCGAATATGTGAACAAAAAAATACAAGGCGGAAATTGGGAAGAAGGGAAACACTAATGTTTTACTAGAGTTGTTCACTACAGGTTATTAACCGGTACCCTCGGTTTTCGATTTAGTTTTTGACTGACTCACGGTTTTGTTTAACGGAAACCGGTTGAATAAACCTTAGGTTGAATAAACCGCAGAATTTAATTCTACAAATCTGCGTTCTGTGCACAGCAGAATCTGTGGACAATTGAAATAGGGCCCAGGGCTCGTCCTGTCATCGACACGGGCAAATTTTGGGAATTGGAAGGAAAAGAGGGCGGAAATCGGAATTTCGATTGGCCCTTGTTCGTAAGGATTGGCCCTTCTTCGTAAGGATTGGCCGAGGTTTCTAATATATAAATTTATTTGAAAGAGAAAACCGACAGTTTCTATCTTAGGATATCATATCCAGATATCCGCGGATTTCCCAGAATACGCCAAACATAAAACACAGGATAGAGAATATTTATTTGTTTTGTAAGAGTTATGAAATTAAAAGTAAATCTCTTTTAATGATTTATTTTCATGTGAATGCCCTTTTAATTCAAAATACAAAATTTGGTTTTTAATTATAAAATTTTATACCTGATCTATTAAATAATAAGGGGAGTGAATTAATTTAAAATAACATATAAAAGATTTAAAAATTGGACAATTCTTTAATTAAAAAATTCTTTAATTAAAAAAATTAAAGCAATATGCCCAATTTAAAATTTTTATTATTTTTCAACTTTTCCCTTTTAATTTTTCAATATTCCTCTTGTTTTATTCAACGTGATAAACGATTATTAGTGGAATATAGACAGAATGTTTGTCAAGCATCTGGCTCTAATGTTAATTATCCTTTAATTAAATTGTTAAAATTTGAATTGAAAAAATTGAAATTGGATTTGAATTTAGATGGAGATGAGGAGAAATATATTACAGAAATTATTTTTGAAATAAATGAAGAATGGAAACACAAATCCTTTTATATTTCAATACCTCAAAACCCTTGTAGGAACCAAGAGCGTACTATTAATAATACTATATATAACACAATTAATGCATTCGAAGGTGGAAATGGAAAAAAACAAATGGAAATTGAAATGAATTATAAAAATGAGTATAAAGAAGGAATTCTTATTTGTGGATTAGAGGATTCTAAAACCTTTATTTAAAGAGGATTTTAAATTTGATGAAGAAGAAGATTAAAAAAAGCATTAAAAAGTAACGAATAAACTAAAAAAAATTTTTTACGTTGAAAAATAGTCCAGAATCCGGTTAAATTCAGAAAAAATTAAAATTATTTTTTGCAGAGTAAAACCGTTTGGATTAATCAGTAAAATCCGACTGGACCCGTTCTGGTAAGAGAAAAAATCCAAAATCCGGTTTCTGGACCTGAAAAACGATTTTTATATATTATCAATTTTTATTACAATGCATGATTTTTCCATTTTTTAAAATATATTTTTTAAATATTTTTTTCATTTCCATTTTTTACAGTAAATATTCTGAATTTGCATTTTGTTTATAATTCATTTTGATAAATATGTAAAGTTAAGGGTGATTGGAATTTTTCTTTATATTGTGGATTGAATAAAACCTTTTTTTATATTTTTTGAGAATGAATTTTGAGAATGTGAAGCTTTGGGTCAGTGTATTAATCAAATTATATTTATACAAAATTAATTTATACTTGCTAAATATTTACAAATTAAAATATAAAAAGGAGGATTGCCGTATTTTCTCGATTAATTCCCTACCATTGAATAATTCCAATGATAGACTATTTTTCTTCATTAATAAAATTATTATAATGATATAGATCTTAATAAAAATTTCAAAAAAAATAAATTGAAAAATAGAACGACAGCCTTTAATAGAACGACAGTATAGAGGGAAATTGAAAAATAAAACACATGTCGTTCTATTAGAGGAAATACGGTATTTTGATAAAATCCGGTTTTTCGGGGTTTTCAGGGTTTTTAGCCCGGCCCGTGTCGGATTGGAAGAAAAACCCCGGATACCGGGCCCGGCAAATTGAAAAATTCGAACTCTACTTATATCGTTAATTCTCCATGGAATTAATTGAGAAGATACGGAATATTTGGAATAACATGTCAAGTGTAAACTAAAGGCTAAACGACATTTGCGGACCCGCACTTGCGGACCGACACATGCGGACCGACTCTTGCGGACCGACATATGCGGACCGACACTTCCGGACCCGACATTTGCGGACCCGAAATTAAATAAAAAATAAAATAGGTGATAAAAAATTTTAAAAATGTATGTACTACAAAAAATTTTAAAATTCATTTAAAAATGAAAATTAAAGTTGAGCGAGTCCCTTTTTCTAAATGATTCCGTTTATCCCCGACCCGAAAAATTCCGTTCCAAACAAGTATTAATATTTTGGTTCGAATAGAAATTCAGAGGTCTGTATTATTTTTTTCCTTACAAAAATAATATGGCGCCAAAATGCCACAGTTGGACCCATTAATCCCCTTTAAAGATTTAAATTTTAATCTTACAATTGATGATTTATGCTTAAAAATTATTAAACATAAAAAACAATTAGAGCTTTTTTAGTAAAAATACAGGCAATCCCGGAGAATTGGGGTTTCTTCGAAAAAAAAGTTTAAAAATAAGAAAAAGGATTTTTCTAGGGTAAAAAAATATGCTGATTACGAATCTGAACTCGGATTTTGAAAAAGTCGAATCCCGGACCCGAATTCGGAATTTGACCCCGGATATTGTCGGACATTGTACAAAATGGTCAGTCTTTCATATGCAGGTAGAACCCGTCGGGATGCATCGAATGACACCAAAATCGATGAAATCCGACGTGATTGGACCGAGATACAGACCCCGGAATATTGAAAAACCATAGGGGTGATTTTTTGAAGTAAAAAAAGTTTATACAAATGATAGCTCACTCGAAAGAGCTCGTCGAGCTGAGTCGAATGATACCAAAATTACACTGATTGATCAAGTTTTGACAAGGTTATGACATAAGTCGCCGACTCCTACAGTACTCCCATAGGTATACTTTATGTCATAACTTTGTCAAATCATGTCCAATCACGTTGATTTTGATGTCATTCGATGCAGCTCGACGAGATCTTTCGAACGAGCTATCATTTGCATATTCGAAATCCGGGTGCAGGGTTCGAAATTTGGTTCGGGTCCGGGATTCGACTTTTTCAAAATCCGAGTTCAGATTCGTAATCAGCATATTTTTTTACCCTAGAAAAATCCTTTTTCTTATTTTTAAACCTTTTTTTCGAAGAAACCCCAATTCTCCGGGATTGCCAAAATGGCAATCATACAAATCTTCCCCTAAAATACTGATCTTCCCTACTCATCCCTACCTAGCTTCATGGCTTTCAAAATTCTTAAATTTTTGAATACGGCGCCAAAATGCCACAGTTGGACCCATCAATCCCTCCAAATCTCTAATCCAATATCCCTATAAATCACTGATATTACTTAAAAGCAAACTCAATTCCTTCAGATCACCTTAATCCTTCCAACTCGCTTTAAGCAGTTTTTACCTCCTTAATTTTGAATTCTGCCCCATTACCCGGTCTTCAACATTAATTTTTTTTAAATTCATTTCGGGTCCGCAAATGTCGGTCCGCAAGTGTCGGTCCGCAAAAGTCGGTCCGTAAGTGTCGGTCCGCAAGTGCGGGTCCGCAAATGTCGGCTAACCAAACTAAAAGGTAAATTTTAAACAATAGATGAGGACGGAAATAATGATAAATTGCGAAAACAGTTGGGATTCTAAAAAGTACAGAAGTTTAATTATAGAAAGAATATTTTAAAAATAATTCGATTTGGTACGAAATACGATACGAGAAATTTAAAATTTATGAACACTGATTATTGGGTTTCTGAATTTTTTTGAAAATTTTTTTTTCAAAATTTTTTTAAAAATTTTTTTTGAATTATCATAATTATCATAAAACGTTTAATGTTTTGGTAAAAATGCAAAATATAATTGTTTGTGAAGCATATTAATTTTAAATTAAAATTAATGACTTCATCTTCTTTTTTTCTCTAGAATTAAAAAATTAATTCATAATTATCTAGAAAAATTTTTTTCACAAATTAGAGTTTAATCAGATTAATTTCTTCATCTCACGGATCGTATAAAACTTTTGCTCGACAAATTGGGCACCCTCCTTCGATCTGCAAAAATATATACATAATTTTAGCATTTTTAATATTTATCTTTCAATTTATTAATTTTATAAAAATCTAAATTTAAATTCCCACCAAATGATTTCCGTTAACATACTTCTTTTTCAACCTGTTATTTGTTTTAAAAGTAAAAATTTTAGTGATTATTATTAATTGATATTTTTTGATATTTACTAGAGTGTAGGTATGGGAAATACTAAAATAATTACCCAAGGTAATTATTGTTTCAACCTTTCGCTGATGGGAGAAATAAAAAAAGAGGGACTTGGTTCTTTTTGTTTTCCTACTCAATATCAATGGAAATGCTCAAAAAAATTTTCAGAATTTTTCAAGCATTTCTAATATGAAAAAAAATTTTTCCAAAGTAGTTTTATAATTTCTTAACGCCTATTTTTGAGAAAAAAACTCGATTAAAATTGATTGGGTCAAAATTAAAAAAAAATTTTTTTGGGCGTTTAATTGTAGTTATAGATATCCTGTGAAAATTTCAGATTAATTGGATAAACCTAAAAAACCCAGAAAAAAACTAGGTGGTTTTATAATTTCTTAGCACACTGTACTTGGGTCGCCCAAAGAATAATTTCAGAATTAAATTACCGTAAATGCTGAAATAATTACCCTCTCTCAAATAATTACCCCCGCCCTAATAATTACCCCCTTCAGCGAGAGATCGAAACAATAATTGCCCTCTCTCAAATAATTACCCCCTATTTTTCTCTAAACTGATTTTAAAAGTATATATTAAAAATCATTATCAATTTTAATTATAAAATATTATAGGATCAACATAAAAAAATAAATTGATAGATTGAAATAATTTTGGGAGGATATCGGGGATTTCTGTGGAATAAGAGATTATCGAGAGATTAAGAAGATTTGGGGAGAAATAATGAGATTAATAAGTTGTTAAAAAGATATCAAGGTATTTATATGATATACGATAAGCCTTAAACCACTTTAGGGTACATTATATAGGAATATATTAGGGAAATATAGATTATATACTTTAAATAATTCCTCTAAATAAGATTATATCCTCTAAATAATTATTTTGGGTTATTTTAAGTAGGAATATATTAACTGGAATATAGAATAACAGTAAAAACGTCAACATTTATATCTGAATTCGGTAAAATATTTTATATTCCTATTCATATGCTTATTATTAAATAAAATTATAGAGGTCGAAATAATAATTACCCTCTCTTTAATAATTACCCCCGCCCTAATAATTACCCCCTTCAGCGAGAGGTCGAAACAATAATTACCCAGGGTAATTATTTCAGCATTTACGGTAATTGGAAATAGGTATAAAAATAATTTTAAAAAATATTTTATTCTTAAATAAAAATTAATTAAATAATTACCATCCTTGAAGACATATTTTATGAAAGTTATGCTAAAAAATATATTTAAAATTCTAAATAATTTTTACAAACAAACATTGCAATTTGTTATTTGTTGAATTTTTTTATATTTTTTATTTCCGGTTCCAATCAAATTATCCAAACAAATATTACATTCTTTATCTTCATTCTCGTTTTCAAATTTTTCATTAATTTCAATATCGTTAAATGTTGAAACTTTAAAATTTTTTAATATTTCTGTTTTATTAGGTGGTAACTAGGGTCGCCAACATGGACCGACTCAGACTTAGAGATAGTGTCGTACTGGGTCTTCGTCTGAGAGTGGCTCGTATGAATTTCTTTATATTCTCTCCAACAACCAATTTCAAGGCTCGATAAAAAGGAGGGTTAAAAATGGCTCGGAAAAGTTCGAAAAATTGAGTCTCGAAAAATGTAACTTGGCCTTTCATTTTTAGCATCATACTTTCAAAAAAATTTCGCATGTAGTGCTAATAGGGAGGATTTTTTTAGCTTCACGCCCTTCCTAAAAATAAAAACAAGCCTAAAACAGAATGCCTCGATCGCCGACCTGACTCGAAAACTACAACCATAAAGATAACCATTTGAATTATAATTTAATATAAACATACCATTATCAGGAAATTTATCAAAATATAGCTGGCTTCCATCAATCATTGTGAAAAATTTGTCAGAATATCTAGAAAAATAGGTTTATTCTGGTATCTTTTAACAGTGAAACGCATAATCAGTAAAAGTTTTTTTCCTGGTTACATAAAATCAGCGATTGTCTCTTTACAATTGTCATCCTAGCGAAAAAACCCCTGATTTTTTGTAACGCTCGGTTAAAATCAAATTTTGGTGGCAACGGAGCATGATGTCTTAAAATAACTCTTTCAAAGGTTTCAATTTCCATTAAATTTCGTTTCGCCGAAAATTTTTTATTTCGTTTCGATTTGAAATAAAAATATTTTTTATTCCGGTCGCCCTTACACCAAGTCTACACATAAACGAGATCCGCCTGTCTATTTAATCTAATGTCTATTTACCTTCCTTGTTTAATAAAATCCGAGCATTTTGTTAACTCTCCATAATTTTCCCCAAGAATATCAATATCTACCATTTCCCAATTTAGTTCTAATATATAAAATTTATTTCCAAAAGGTATTTTATATCTATCTAAAATAGCATTTTTGGCATTATTTATATTTTTTGGTTGAGTTAAAATTGTAAATAAGTTATCTATTCCAGCTTTTTTATGAAATTCATATATTTTATCAGCCAGACAAAATGATAATCCTTCTTAAAAATATAAAATAAGATTTATACCAGCAATTAGTATGTATTTAGAGAGGAGCTTTGTTAAACTTGAGGCAGAGACGGGCTTTTCTTCCAAAAATTTTTCAACCTTTCTTGGGGGAGAGCCCTAATATGTGTCTCTAGAGGGTGAATTTACCAAGCAATGCCAACAAGTAATACGAAATAAAAAATAAAAATTTTTTGCGAATGGGCATTAACCCCATAATACCTAAACATTGGTAATTAAACCATTGAAAAAGATTGAAAAAACAATTGAACAACAAAACTAGAGCCGAACGGTACCGTATCGGTAGTATGGTACGTAATTCCGACCGATAAAATTTTGAAGTTGATCGGTATTTTTCGGTATCGGTATTCCGGTCTCTATACTAAACAACAATCCCTAGGTCGTTTCATAATAAATTTATTTTTGATAAAAAAACGATAATTTTATTTTTTTATTTTATTTATTGAGTAAATCACAAGGTAAAAAATTACACTTATTGTGATTTAAAAATATGTAAAAAAAATGTCTGTAAAGTACAAATTAAAAATTTTGAGAAATAAAAAAAATTAAATTTGTCAACTAATAAAAAATAAATAAAGATGAAAATTTTATGAAACGACCTAGTAGTAGTTTTGAAGATAAAATTTTTTTAAAGATTAAATTTTTTTCAAAATTAAAAAAAAATATTTTTGAAAGGTCTTGACTGGGTCCTATTCCTACCCTATAAAATATTTAATTAATTTTATAAATTAAACAAAGCATCCCTTGTTTTAAAAAATTATTCATATTTTAAATTATTCTTACAAAGGAACCTTTCGAACTGTGACCAAAAATTTTCAAATAAAAATTATAGTACCTTCGTGTAGAGGTATAATTCATGAGTGCGAATCAACCGTTCCAAAAGTCGAAAACTTTGAAGCCCTATAACTTTTCGAAATGGGGGTCAGTGGAAGAGAAACTACGCTCTACACGATGGTATAATTTTTATTTAAAAATTTTTGGTCACAGTTCGAAAGGTTCCCTTGTTAGCTTTTTTTACTTACCCAATTCCTTCTGAATATTTTCCGATAAAATAAAATTAACTTTCTTGTTAACAAATTTATTTAAATAATCTTTATAACTAAAAACCCCATCTTTCCTCATTAATAATATATTTTTTAATTTATTAAATAATTTTTCATTGTATTTTTCAACCAATTCTTTGTTTAATTCAAAACATTTATTTGCATATTCCTCCCCCATAAACTTTGACATTTCCTCTTTTTTTATGACAAAGTCATCTTCAAAATCTTCAAAAACTTTTTTGTTAATTCGTCGCTCAATTTTCCATTTATTGCCTATTTTCTCGGCATAAATTTCTGTTTCAAGATTTTTCGAAAGCAACAGATAATCATTTACACAAGTAATTTGTTCTTTCAACAATTTTGCTTTGCAGAAAAATAAAATTGTCAAAAGAAAAATTAAAAGTAATTTAAAATTTAAATACATTTTTTTGGCTAAAATTTTTATTTATTAATTAATTTAAAGATTGAGTGAGAGGAGGATTGAGAGGAATATAGAGAGGATTCCTATTGAGAGATCTCCTCTCAATGAGAGGGGTCCTTTTCTGATTCTCGAATCGACGGGTAAATGTTAAATAAAAATTTTTTTTATTTTATTAATCTTTTATAGGCAATGTAGAAATGTTTAGGGAGGGTCTTCAATGTATAGAGAGGGTCTTCAATGTATAGAATTAAAATTGGACAATTTTAATTTTTTTTACAATAGATTTTATTAGAAACATTTGTCGCCGGACTTTTGCCCCACCCTGTAGAGGGGTTTACACAAGTAATTTGTTCTTTTAACAATTTTGCTTTACAGAAAAATAAAATTGTCAAAAGAAAAATTAAAAGTAATTTAATATTTAAATACATTTTTTTGGCTAAAATATTTAATTATTAAAGTTAATTTTAAAAAATTTAATAAATTTTATTAATTTTTTATAAGCAATTAAAGTGAATAAAGAGAGGGGGGCTAAATAGAGAGCTGCCCTTTTTGACTTTCGAAATCATTTATTGAATAAATACATATGTCAAATCGACGTTATTAAATTGATTGTTAATTTTAATAAAAATTTTTTTTTATTTTTTATTAAAAATTTAAATTGTTTTTTGTTTCTAAAGACAAGTTTCTTTAAAATTAATTTAATTTTAAATTAAATTTTTATATGTACACTTTAGCGGGGATAACAAAAAAGGAAGAAAATGAACAACAATTACCAAGCAGTGATGTCAAAGTTCCAAAATTCCTCTGGAACTAGTTCCAGTTCCAGAACTAGGTTTTACTTTTTGTAGTTCCGGTTCCGGAGCTCCATTTTTGAAACTAGTTCCAAAGCTAGTTCCAGACATTTACTAGTTCCGTAGTTCCAGTTCCAAAGCTAGTTCCAGATAATCGTTAGTTCCGTAGTTCTAGTTCTGGAACTAGAACTAATTAGTTCCGGAACTGGAACTTTGATATCACTGTTACCAAGTATTCAACTAACAACATCAAATAAAACTAAACATTTTTTCTGATTTTCTTTTTCATTTTTACAGTTCTGATTTTTTTTTAATTCTGATTTTATTTTTAAACGGTGTTTATGTCACTTGCCGTTTTGTAATAAGAGAGCGGTCCGACGATAATTTATTTAATGCCATTTGCACTATAAACGAAAGGTAAAAAGTATAATATTTTGAAAGGACAAATAAATTGTGCCGACAAATGAGAAGGGAGAGGAAAATAAAGGAATTTAAAAATATTTCGAAAGATATTTTTAAAAAATTGTCTGTCTAATACTAAAATTTTTTTTGTTTTTATTCAAATAAAAGTCCAACTTTTTATAAATACATGCCTATTTAGAAATACACTTGGAGTTGAATTAATCGCAAAATCACAAGAATGTAAATTTATAACAAATTCGTAGGTTGTCAATTCAGTGGTTCGTAGATTGTGCAAATTTGGGGCGGAACCGGAACTGAAATTTTGACTGTTTTTGACTATTTTTGAAAAATACGACAGATTAACGTAAAAATTAAGATCTTTTATTATTCATTAAATGAGATCATAAACAAAAAAGTCTAAAATAAACAAAAATTGGCGATTCATTGGGAAGTATTAAATTTTGGAAATAAAATAATGGAATGCCGCTAATACCTGATTGAGCCGACGATTAATGGAAATTTCGTGTTATTAGAGAGTTGTATTAGCGGAATTCTAATAAGTACATCCCGTTTGGACTTCTCCTTTCTGAGATACAGAAATCAAAATTTTGGGGGGAAAATTTTGATATGGTGTACCTAAAATTACATAACTTTCTTAATCCTTAATCAAAAAATCTTTAATTTTACTATATGATATATAAATAAATGGGCTACAAAATAAACTTGAAATTATCTAAAAATTATTTGAACAATAAAATTTATTAAGGATAGAAAAGTGCCGGTTCCTTTTGGGTCACCCTGTATAAATTAAAAGTCTTTTAGAAATATTTCCAAAAAAATTAACATTGGGAATCTAAAACCGGAATAAAAAAGGATTACCTATATTGGGCTCATTATAAGATAATCATTTGAAGCTGAAAAAATCACGCCTTGTAATAGTAATGTTTAGTGTGTCTTATAATGATAATGAGGCTTGACATAGCGATTTAATTGAGCAAAACTTTTTAGTATATTTTTCTTTCTGCACCGTTTTTTAATTTTTAAATAGGAGGTTCTTCTTCAGAATCACTCAAAGGTACATTTCCCGGTCTTGCCCATATTACAATATCACCGGGGGAAATAGAACTTGAATTAGTAGTTTTTGGGTTATTTGAAGAAGATAATTGTTGTTGTTTTTGTTGTGGAAGTAAACGATTAGTTGTTGTTTGGAGATTGTCTACATCAAAACTATCCAAAGCTGAGGAGGAAGCTGACCCAGAAACTCTACGATTTTGATTATTATATGAGGGGGTAAATTGTTGGGAATATTTTTGTTGATGTTGGGATTGTTGTAGTTGTTGATTGTTGTAACGTCGAGTAAGTGTTGCCGATGAAGTAGCTGCTGGGGCAGCTGAGGTGCTTGCAATAGTTGCTGCACGTTGAATTGCCCAACGACCGAGAGGACCTTAATAATAATGAATTATTATACGAGTTTCTATTACCCCTCGGCGACGAGTTAAATCCCGTACGGTTATAATAATTTGTAAATTCAGCAGGTTGTCTTTGTTGTGATTGTTCCTGCTGAGCCAAGTAATAGGCTGCAACAGGTTGTTTATATCTATTGATATTTGGAACTGAAATTTTTGGTTGTTGATAAACTAAAGAAGATGATTGGCTACTTATTGAGGGTGATACTGGAAAGTAAAAAGGGAATTGAAAAAATAAATTATGGAGAGACCAGGTCTTATAACAGGCAATTTTCTTTGCGAAAAACGCTGTTGTTGTTGTTGTTCAGGTGGCTTTTGGTCATTTCTAATTTCTAGATGTGTTCTGGGCTGTGGACGATTTTGTTGGGATTGAATTCGCCTAACTGTTGGCTATAAAAGGAATAAGGAGATTATTTAGCGGAATAATATAAAGTCAGATCTCATTATAAGATTTACCCTCTACGGAAAAATTGTATCTAAAATGAGGTTATCTTAAATAGGGTGTATCTCTTAGACAGCTCTTGCATCTTGCAACCAATGACCAACCACATTTTAAGAAACACATTAGGTTTTTACATTGAGGGTGTATCTTATAGTGAGGGTGTATCTTATAGTAAGATCCAACTGTATATAATTTACCAATTGTATAGAGGAAGAGGCAATTTCTGATTGTGAATAATCATCCGTAGCTGGAGGCGAAAGTTGGTTTTGTCGGGAAGAAAGGGTACCAGAACTCTCACAAGAAGAACAACAAGTAGTTGCGTCTGAAGAATTTGATGAGGTAGTGGATGGGGATATACTCCCCCGTCTACATTCTGAACATGTCGAGGAGGTAGAAGATTGGACAGGGGAATGTTGTTGAGAATTTTTGTATTCATCGATGTTTTGAGGTTGGGGAATATTTCGTAAATGTTGCTGTTATTAAAAAAGGAATTTTTAAATAAATTTGAGAATGTTCTTAATTTGATTTTTCTCAAATATTTTTAAATATATTCCGAATTTTTTTTCATTAAATAAGCCCTCAATTTCTCTCCTACCGTAGAAGGAAGTTTGCGCCTTTGTGATGTTCTTATTGCCTCATTTTGTGTATCAGCATAGCTGCTACTTCGACTTCTGTGTTTTCTGTCATATTCACTAGCAAACTGATATTGGTCCCCAGGTTGTAGACCAATTGCTGGATGATGTCTAAAACGCTCCTCTAAAAAATATTTTTATTCTAAATTATCCTTAGAATTATGCTTAGAGGAGCCAAGTTACCAAGTTCATGTTGTCGAGTATATAAAATTGGATGTCTAATTATTGGAATCGAATGTTGTTGAGAATCATCAAAGGGAGAGGGCGATCGAGAATGTAAAAGTTGCTGATTGCGAAAATCGCTGTCGTAGGCATTTTGCCTTCTTCGACGTGGTAATTGATGGGCAGCCTCGGAAGTATCTTCTTCAGCAATTGTGTTTATATCATCTCCCTAATTATTTAATTTTTGATTAAGAAATAAGAGAATTTACTTCATTCTCCCCAGTTTTATTATTTCGATGTATTGTATCAACCAAAGTTGAGAAAATTGAGTAGGGACGCTAAATTGGTAGATGATATAATGAAGCATGTTAATGAAATAAAACAGTCGGACTCCACACTTGTACGTCACCACGATTGCGGGGCAATCTCTCTTAAACGTCAGATTTTTCTACTCGAGAGAGGACGTACAAGTGGGTGTCTACAGTAATAGGAACACTACCCCAATCTGTGCTGGAGGAGATATTTTCCTTCCCCCATATCTAACTGGATGATATTGTTCAACAGAAGGAGAGTCAATTTCCCCCTCTTGGTCATTAACTGGTGGCTGCTGTTGTTGTTGGCCAGCAGCTGACTAAAATTACAAAAAAACTGAAATGAAGTTGGAGATTTTCTCCCAAAACCTTAGCAGCAGCAACCAAACCACGTAAACCACCGCCAAACAAACCACCACCTCCAATCTGGAAAATATAAATTTGACTTTAGAATTCTAAAATTATTAAAAATTTTTAATAAAAATAGAAGGAAAAATTTTTTAAAAAGGAAAATAATAAAAGGAATAAAAAATATCTATGTACAATCGGACCTCTTACAAAAAATGGATAAGGATTGCTTAAGATAAAATTTTCTAGATTTAGTTTGACTATGAGCTGTTTTATATAACTTATTTTATCTGACATTTGTCCTTTCAATTTAATTCAAAAAAGATAGAAATCGGAAAAAAACTTTTACTACATAGAGATGGTAATTAATCGGGAGATGGTAATCGAGAAGTTAAATTTCTTTATAATACATACATATAAGATTTTTCAGTTCCAGGGGTATATTTTAAATTGAGATCCGATTTAAAATATTAAAATTTGAATGGAATCAAAAATTTGGACAAAGGCCGAAAGGGAAGTAACACAAAAACAATGAATGAATGAAAAATGGACTACAACTAGTGTTCGGCAAATGAACTTTTCCGGTATCGGTATACCGAAAAAATACCGATACCGAAAAATACCGTTTTTTTTTTCAAAATTTGACCGGTACGGTATCGGTATACCGGAAAAAAATACCGCGGTATACCGTACCGTGCCGAACACTAGCTACAACTAACTACTCGAATAATCCGAGTAGTTAAATAAAAACCTCTCCCAAAAGGTTCCCAAATTTTGTGGTTATTTCTCGAGCAGGTCTCAACAGCATAGTTGCTGCATATCGACGTTTAATCATTTCAAACTAATCAAAAATAGATTTTTAAACAAGAAAATAAAAGATTACTTAAGTATATTGTAAATAATTTTTTATTATTTAAATTACCTCAACCCCGGATTTACGTGCCCTCCAATTTTCAAGAATTAAAAGTCCAGCATATATTTTACCTACAGTAAGCTTTTGAAAGCATAAATCTGAAGAAGAAAATAAGATAGAAGTCAGATTCAAAATTTAAATTAGACGAAATTTGGAAAAGAAACTAGAATTAAAATAAACAAAATGAGGTGAAAAAAAGTATAAGTATACCGTATTTGCTAAAATAATTAACCAATAATTACCCCCTATTGCTCCAACCTCTCGCTGGAGAGGGTAGTAAAAGGTAGGGGGTAATTGCTAATTATAACTATTTTTAAGATGGGTAATTATTTCTTCGATCTTGGGCTGTAGGGGTAATTAATAGGGCGGGGTAATTATTTGAGAGAATTATTTCAGTATTTACGGTAAACAAAAAATCAGAATAAAATGAGAGATTTATAGGAACATTTACCTCCATTTGGAGGCACAACAAGGTCAATCATATTTTTCTTAGATTTTAGAGGCCAAATTTTTCGAAGAGTTTGACGCAATTCTTCGTCAGCCTCATCCATTTCCTCGACTAAAAAAATATTTTTTTGAAATTAATTTTAAAAAAAGTCACCAGGTCTCATTTTAATACTTAAAGATTCCCTAATTAATGCAAACAAGGTTGTTGTAAAATGAACTGTTCCGTCATCGGCAACGGGCCTTTTTGAATTTAAAAAATTTATTTTTTCAAATTAAAATAATTTTAAGAGTACATGTTCATTCGAATAAGATGTTTGTAGGCTAGACGATAAGGACATTTTCTTCCGAATCCAACAGGAGGAGCTATATTACGAAGCTAAAAAAATATATAATTAAATACATGTATTCTTAATGATAAAAACAAAGTTAGAGAGCACAGAGTAAGTTACTCTTCTCTCACTTTAATACAGTAGATTTTAGGTAAATGTTAGCAGGGTTTATTTGAGTCTCGACATTAGAAGAGAATAATTGATATTGCGAACAAGGGATCGCAATGCGTTTTATGGCGATTTATGGCCTTTTTTTGAAATTCTCTTGCGCTGATAATTTTATTTAAATAATCTTTCTCTGTACCCAAAAAATAACCCCAATAAATTAAACAAGTTAAATTAGTTTACCATTTCATACATATCAGAATAATGGATACGACCACTAAAAATTTAATAAAATTATTTTCTAGAATATTCTCTAATTTACGTTGCTGTAGGATCAAAATCAGCCCATACACGTATAAATTCATCTAAATGGTGAGGTCCAAGTATAGAGCTATCCCTCGTTAAATAATCAAAATTATCCATAATAACAGCAACGAATAAGTTTAACATCTTTAGAAATTTTATTATAATATTATATTTTTTTAGAAATTAATTTATCTAATCACACTATAAGGCATACCTCTACTAATTTAAGAAACAATTTTTTAAACCTTGTTGAAAATTAGATATACCCCTTAATAGATATACTACCTCTACGCGATGTTACTCACTCTAAATGATATACTCCCTACTCCTTAACTTCATGAGATTTTCTAACTTCAAGGATTTATCTTATAGTGAAGTGAAATAATTTTTATTTAATTAAAAATTACCAAAAACGAAGAAAGGAATACAAAGGAAGTAAAATAAGCAATACTTATAGGTTGACTTCCACAAGTAGCGGTATTTGTAGCAGCAACAGTTATCTTTGAACATTGCTTTCCTCCATTACAGCTCATCATTATTTCTTGCCAAGCCTCGCCAGTTGCGCAACTTTATTTTTAAAAAAAATTTCTTAGTTTCTCATAAAACATTTTTATTTATCAAAAGAGATAGAGAATTAGGGTTTAACATTAACGGTCAAGTATGTGAAACCCCAAGTCTTGTCTTCACGGGGACAGGGATTTTAGTGGCTTTAGCCTTGGGAACGGTCTCAGGTTTATAACCTCAGCTCATCCCCGGTGAGAAATAAAGATTGAATACCGGAGACGGATCTTAAATACAATAGAAACTAAGATACCGAAAGAGAAGTATAACAGCATTAAAGAAAGATTGAAAATTGTTGTGTCTATTAATTTCTGTAGTTGGGTCAAGTTGAATGTTTCCAAAAACCTTTAAAAAAATTTTCTGAATATTTTAAAAATTAAAATAATTTTTTGCCTGCATTCCAACAATAGCGTAAATAAAGAAAAGCATTCCAATTAACAAACAAACATAGGGTAAAGCCTATATGGTAAATTTAATTTTTAATATAAAAATTCAAAAAAAATTACTTTAAATGATTGAACAAAAGTCCATAAAAGTATTCTAATTGTATATCCTTGCTGAAGAAGGCGAATTAAACGGGCAGCCCGAAAAAGGCGTAGAAACCCTAACGAAACAAAATGGCCCCCAAATTCAGTAACTAACTGAAAAATTAAAAAAAAATCTTAGAAAAAATTTTTTTGAGAAAAGGACCGCATCAGTTATAGACCCAACAACAGTAATAAAATCAAATCTGTTCCATCCATCTTTAAAATAATTTCTAACGCCAAAAGCCAAAATTTTTAGGATGGATTCGACGGTAAAAACAGCAGTTAATGCTGTGTTAAATATTCCTATAAAATTAAATGTAAATAAAAATAAATTATTTTTTTAAATAAAAATATTCTTTTAAATTAAATTAATTAAATTTATATTTTTAAAATTATTAATTATCTATAAATAAATTAAAAATTACAATATACTTACTCAAAACTTTCTCGTAAGTATCAGAATTACCTTAAAAATAAATTTTATTCACAATTTCAAGTTTATTATTAAATATGTATTTTATTTACAATTTCAAGTTTTTCAAGTTTTACGATTATTAAAACTTGAGAAATTGTATTTCAGTTGTATTTTTAGGTTTATTAAAAATGTGTTTTTCATTTAAAATTAAGTTTATTTTAAAAGTATGTATTTCTTTAATAATTTCAACTTTGTTTAAAAAGTATTTCATTTTCTAGTTTATTAATAATTGTATTTTATTTACAATTACAAATTATAATTTTAATTTGTAATTACAAATTCCTAAAAATTTATAAAAATAAAACACCGTGGTATTTCATCATTAAAATTAAAGTATTTAACACAATCATTGCCATAATAAAATATTCAAAAGGCGTGGAAGTAACTAAACGCCAAATCCGATATTTAATAGAATTTTTGTCTTCAGGCTAAATTTAATTAAATTTTGAAAAAAATAATTTTTGTTACCATAAAAAGGGAACGGGGTTTTGCATTAAGGGCAAAGTCAATACATTGTTTCTTAAATTAATTTAATTATTATTAATTTAAAATTCAAAAAATTGCCTGATTTTTATCCAAATCCCCTTCTGAAAGTTCAGCCTCCCCTTGCTCTTGAAAGGTTATAATAATCAAGGCAACGAAAATATTAACAAAGAAAAAGGGAAAGACAATGAAAAACATCACATAAAAGAGTGCAACCTTTTGTAAAATTGTAATTTTAAAAATTACAAATTTAAATATTTTTACTTCAACACGATAATAAGGTTGGGGGCCCTGATCTTCGAATGTTGTGTCCATAGAATTTTGTCGAATACCTGGCCAACCTTTTCAAAAAAAATTTTAATTAAAAAAGGATAAGAAAATTCCTCTACCTTCGCTAGTTGTAACAACAAAAAGTGTCAACATAGCATTAAGTGTATTGTCATAATTAAAAGGCCTGAGACGCCATTCTCTTGTTTCGACACGTGGAAAATAATTCTAAATTTTAATTAAAAGGAAAGAAAAAATTTTTTCTCAGACCCCGGAATCATAAACAAAATATTGGCCATGACACTCAGATGCAAATCGTTTAGTTCGGTCTGTACAGTAAAAGAAACGGCCTTTGAACAACTGGACGGCAATGACAGCAAAAATAAACTGAAATTATAATTTAATTTATTTTACAAATTCTGGTTTGCAAATAAAAGTTGTATTTAGTTGTAATTGTAAATGAAACACAAAAAGTTTGATTATTTATTTATAATTGTATTTCATTTACAATTCCAAGTTTATTTAAATTTGTATTTAATTTACAATTCCAAGTTTATTTAAAATTGTATTTAATTTACAATTCCAAGTTTATTTAAAATTGTATTTAATTTACAATTCCAAGTTTATTTAAAATTGTATTTCATTTACAATTCCAAGTTTATTTAAAATTGTACTTCATTCACAATTCCAAGTTTATTTAATTTGTATTTCATTTACAATTCCAAGTTTATTTAAAAATGTATTTAATTTACAATTCCAAGTTTATTTAAATTGTATTTCATTTACAATTCCAAGTTTATTTAAAAATGTATTTAATTTACAATTCCAAGTTTTAAGAAAACACAAATACGAATTACATTAAAAATACAACTTAGAAATTATTACAAAATGTATTTCATTTACAATCCAATTAAAATTAAAACTTATTTACAAAGTCAAAATAACTCACTTGAAAAAGAAAATAAACAATAAGAATATTGAAGACATTCTAAGTAAATTAAGAAGTAAATTTTATTTATTCCCATCAAGTAAAACCTTTAATGAATTAACAACACAATCGAATACAGCTTTAAGTTTTGGAATTCTTTTAATTGTTTTTAGTGGACGCAACACTCTAAGTACCCTCAATGATTTTATTGTGCTCAAGTTTTTGCCAGTGGCGCCAGATGTTCCGCTTAAAATTTTAAAATCAAAAAATATCTTTTTGTTAAATTGAATAATTAAAAAATATTTTTATTACGAAAATGCAAATCCTATAAGAGCACAAACAACAACAACACCGTCCAAAACATTCCAAAAATCACGACAATAGGAACCTGGATGTAAAATAACTCCTTGATCAATCAACTAAAATTAGTTTAAATTTCTTCTTAACTTATTAAATATATTTTTTATTTCACCTTTAATAACATTTCACATGCAAAAACTCCAGTAAAACAGTAATCAAAATATTGTAATATTTTATTTCGAGGATTTTCATCATCAACAGGGTCTTCCGCTGCAAGAGAAATACTTGAAGCACAAATTACAACCATTACAACCTAAAATATAATTATTTGAAGGATGGGATATTAAGCTGGTTAGCATTTAGTCTGGGGTTTAAGATTAGGGTTGTACCCCGTCCCCGAAAGTCGGGGAATTTGAGAGATTTTTTGAAAGGAGCACCCCGGATCCCAATCGAGCCCTTGCCCTGGCTAATCCTTTAGTATTGTAAATTAAAACTAAATTTTTTAAACTAAAATTCAAAACCATTTCAAAATATTTTGTAGCTACAACGCTGTGTACAAGGCAACGGAACGGATTAGTTGGTGAAAGAATAAACATTGAAGAATATGGAACTATAGGTTTTGGACCGCCAAATGGGCTGTCCTCTTCATCAAATTCTTCATCTTTAATTTTATTTAAATTATTTTCTTTTCAATTAATTTTTTACCATCCAATTCTCTAGTTAATTCAACATCAATACCAGCACCTATTTCTAAATCTCTTTCATCAAAACCTTCAAAATAAAATTTTTAAATATTTTTTATTTAAAAATTAAATTTTTTCACCCAATGATTCGTCTTCTTCGTCATACATTTCGTTAGCCTTTTCATCTGCCTTAATAATAAAAATGAGAATTTTAAAAATAATTATTGATAGGGTAATGGAATTTATATTTTTCAAAACTGCCCAAAATTATCCTTCAACATTTTTACAATAATTTTTTCTTCTATTTATTAACCCCTCAATCTGAATTAAAATGGATTCTAAAAGAAAAATTGTATTCTTTATAATTTTTTGTTCTCCTAATTTCAATACTTGGATCTTGAATTCACTAAAATATTATTCAAAAAATTTGGCGGTCATTAATTCACGGGAATCGAAAATTCATTACGATATCGATATATCAGTACATCGACATCATTATCGACGACTCATCATCGAAACGACTCGATGAAAGTTAGCAAAAGATAAAAGAAATCTATCTAATTCCTACTTCATCAGCAGCTGTTAATTCTTGTGCATTAGCTAGGTTATCTACAGCAATAGCCAAGAAAACATTTAATAACGTGTCTGAAATTATTATTCAAAATATATTTTTTTAATTTTTTACAATTTCCAAAAAGTACAAGAACAATAAAATAAATACAATAAACCATTCCACCACCATAAATACCCCCTTGAGATTCAATTGCTAAATACATAACTTCATTCCAATCCTCGCCAGTTAATATCTGGAGGGTGAGAAAATTTTTGTAAGAATTATTAGAGAAAGGATTTGAAAAGATTGATAAATCTAGAGCGAAATACCGAAGAATCACTAGAACGATCAGCGAAAATTTAAACGAGATCATGTCCCCGCCCGATTTTATTAATCGAAACTCACTACTAGGACGACCTTATGAACGAAGAAAAACCTAGAAAGGAGGTATTATTTTTATCTCATCCATATGGTAATTTAAAAGTATCCTAAATTGAAGAGTAACTGATTTAGGTGCTGTCTTATAGACTTGACTTAGTAGTGGATTAAGATATCGGGGAATTTATTAGGATCCGTCGACTTAAGTTTGGATTTCTGATTATAAAAATTACTTGAAAGACAGTAATTAATGCAATAGGAAATGTATCAAAATGAGTATAAGGATGATAATTCTGAAAATTTTTTTAATTAATTAAACACAATTAAATTTAATTTACACACTTGAAAATTGAATTTGCCACCAAATAATTGCCTTAAAAATATTTTTTTATTTTTATTTTTAAAATTAAATCTTTACATTCCCAACAATGCAAAAATAACAATAAAAAGAAAGAGAAGGAAAAGAAGTGAAATAATTGAACGCATAGAATGTAACAATGATCGAACCAAATTTCGAAGGCTTAAAAATTTTTTTTGAGAAAAATTTCTTGACAGAAAATTTCTATTTACCTTAACCAATATGAAGTTAATTTAAATATTCTGAGAAGTCTGAGTGCTCGAAGAACAGAAATACTTTAATTCGAAATTGAAATAAATTATTTTTCGAATTTACCCAAAAGATCCTCCTTTTACTTCTGCCCAAACAACTTCAATAGCAGACCCAACAATAACAATACAATCAAAACGATTAAATCTTTATAAAAATTTTTGTTTTAAAAAATTTAGTTAATTTATGTAAGTGAAAGATCCAGCTGGCTAGCATTTAAAACGCTCACTATGCATGGGTCTAAGATCTATTAAAGAGTTCATGGTCGCTCAGTTGGTAGAGCACCTGTACGTGTTGAGCAAAAGCGCCTAGCAATAAATGCCAGGTCTCAGAATCGAAGCTTGCCCGGGATTAAACTTTTAACTCGCTCTTACTTTTACTTGATTTAACTTTTATTAAACTCGATGAGGGATATGACTGATTAGGGATATCCCTATCCAAATCCCATTGGTCATAAGTCCAAAAAATCGGAATTAAATACATATTTTTGAATTCATACACAAGAGAGTTATCTAAGAATTACTTTGATGTAAAATATGTTCTAACCCATTGCAAATATTTTAATAAGCATTTCACTAATGAAAATTGCAAGAAAAGTAAATTCTGCATATTCTAGAAAATAAAAAAAAATTATTTAAAAAATTGTAATTATTATATACTTAAAAATTCAGTAAACCATTCAGGTTGGCCATAGTGTTCTAAATATTAGATTTTTAATTTCAAAAATAATTAAAAATAGAGGGGGAATCAAAATAAAAAAAATAATTTTTTTAAAGAATTTACGAATAATAAAATAGGTATTTGGATCTCACAAGAAGATAAACCACTAGGATACTTTAATTAAGGGTGCCGTTGGATAGGGGGGCTGAGAAAGTGATACCCCCTATTTAAGTGTAGGGAGTTTTTAGATTACCCCACTACATTCTATTTTTAATATATCCTCATTATAAGGTACAAAGTTACCATCCTCAAAGGTGCCCTTAAAGTGTGTTCTGGTACCTATTTTAATTGTTCTGTGCACAGAACAAATTCTGAGCCATGGAATCTGCGGACAATTAAAATAGGACCCTGACTGCATAAATAATTTAATTAATATTAAATAATTACAAACCAGAAGCAACACAAACAGTATTTAAAAAAACAAGAGTAATTACACTCCAATAAAAAATTTGTGATTTAACAACATGTCTTAAACAAACACGGATACGACGCATTTTTCTATGCCAAAAGGAGGAAGAAAAAAATAAAACTGTCATTTTCTTTCTTTATTTTTTAAATTTAATTAAGAATAATTTCGTTTAAAAATTACCCAACATCAGCAGAAGAATCTATACGTCCTCGAATTGGAAGAGTATGTGAATTGATGTACCTAGAAATCATGAAAACTATAAAATAATTAACAGAATTTTCTGAATTTTTGTTTTTAAATTCTAATAAAGTTGGTGGTAGGCCGAGTTGAGAAAAAAAAATTGACACAGGTTTAGATAGAAAAATGTATGTTGGGAACCCCGACCCATTCCCGCGAACCATCCCTGCATTAAATAATCATATTAACGTTTGATTTTTTCTGGTAACGTACAATGAAGCCTTATTAATATTTGTAAGAATATTTTTTAATTATTTAGATATTTTAATAATTTTATTATTAATTAATAGAATAATTCGGGATTATTTTCTATTATTTTTAAAAAATTCATAATAAATAATTTCCTCTTACATATTATCAGCACCCAATCTATTATTTCCAAGTCTATTATCTACAACTAAATCATCATCCTGATCATTATCATACTCTTCCCCATCTTCTTCTTCTTCCTCTTCTTCAGTTTCTACACTTGTTTGTTTCCCTATACCTCCTTCTTTTTGTATCATTTTATTGGCACGGCGACGAGCTTTAAATAATTTTTAAAGTTTGTTCAATTACAGTTTGGAGCGGATAACTCAAAATGGGAGAATATCATGATTATAAAGTGGTAAATTTTATATTTAAACCCAAGAAAACAAAATTGAAAACCCCTATCCGGAAGCTAGCTCCCAGAACTATGTATATTCAGCACTGATCTCAACCCATATATGTACTCTTCCTATGGAGTTGATAACCTCCAAATTCATTATTTTTAACGGATAGTAGGAACCAGGGGTGTGCCGAAACAGATTTTAAAAAGCGGAACATGAAAGATAAAAGGCGAAATGGCACACCCCTACTGTGAACATCTAGCACATACAGTATCTATGAGTAATCCACCAGCTCATAAAAATCCAAAAAATATTTTCTACCTTCCATAATAGTAACCCTTTCTTCATCCGTTGTCCTCTCTTCTTGTAAAATAACATCCTCAGCCGCAAATATCCATTCAATATACCCTTCCAATTCCCTATTAATTTGTTGCATTCTACGAAGTTTTAAAAATTCTCTTCTATTTTCTACTCTTTCTCTTTAAAGAAACTTTTTTTCAGAAAATATTTTTTCAAAACCTTTCTTTAGCAAATTCACCAGAAAGAACACCAAGAACTAAATTAAGCATAAAAAAAGAACCAAGAACAATTAAAGGAATAAAATATGCCCAATTGTAAGTACTTCCCAATGAATCATTTGTCTGACAAAATAATTAAGAAATATTTTTGAAAAATAAAAATGTTAAGTGAAGAGGATGGATTGCTCTATCAAGATTTTAAAAAATTCCGGGAAAACACTATCCAACTATTGGAAAATATGTTAGAACTGTTCAAGACGTGGTCTTGATTTCTAAATATTTTTAGATTGACATTTAACATAAATGCTCTATTAATTACCCTCTCTTAAGTAATTACCCCCCGCTCTATTAATTACCCCCTACAGCGAAAGATCGAAACAATAATTGTAATAGTAATTATTAGAACATTTACGGGTTGTAAGCTTTTTTGTGATATAATTTTAGGCGTTTAAATTAAATTAAGGTAAAATTAAGGTAATTAAATAAGAATATTCACATAATACATAATTGTTGTCCACCCCTCCATAGTAATACATTGAAAGACTGTAATCATTGCAAAGGCAATGTTATCAAAGGAAGTAATTCCATAATTTGGACCAATCCATTGACTTAAACAAATAGCACCAGGCTTAAAAAAATTATTTTTTAAATATGTTTTTTTCAAAATTTCTTTACCACATCACAATTATAAGCTCCAGTAGAGGCAGATTTATTAGAACAAGGAAAGGGTTTTTCACTTAAATTAACAATTTCCCCAAATTCATTGTAGCAAGCGGCATGGAAGGCAGAAGAATAAAATTCCTTTAAAAAATTAATTTTTATTTTTTGTTTGTTATGTAATTCAAACACAGTTGGACCTCATTACAATGAGTTGTTCCCTGTCCTCGACTTAGGGAATTTCACTTTTTGGAAATCATCCAGTCCTCGATCAGAGGCTCCCTTCCCTACGGAGAATAACCCTACTTAGACATCTAACCAAAATTTTAAAAAGTATCTCAAATAGAGAGTATCTAGTATTGAGTGTCTATTATATAGAGGGCTAACTGTAATTTAATTAAAAAATTATTTTTTCTTACTAATCCAATAATGGCAAAAATAACAATAGCAAAAAGCACCAAAAGGCCTATTTGAAGGAGAGGTGCCATTGCACATAAAATTGATTTTAAAACAACTTGTAAACCTTTTTGTAATTAAAATTTTAATTTTCAAATCATTTAATGAAAAAACATACTAGGAATTCCACTAACTAATTTTAAAGGCCTTAATACTCGAACAGCTCTTAATGTTCGTAAATCAACACCTTCAGATTTATCACCGCCAGATGGAGAGAAAGGCATCATTGTGAGGACTCTTTAAATTGTAAAAAAGTTTTTTTTTGAGAAACTGAGGAGAGAATAATTATTTTAGTTTTATATTTTTTGTAATAATCATTTAATAATCATGATTGGGTATATTATAATAAGATAAATATTATGAGCTATTATCAAGAGTGTTTATCTATGTAGTATATAATAGAGATCGGAAAAATAAAATAAATACAAAATATTTCTGATATATTGTTCCATTTATTTTTTAGAATTAACCTATTTAAATTTAAAGATTTTCATTTAAAAATCAAAAGAAAATTCCCCACCCCGTAACAACAACAATAAAATCCATAATATTCCATCCAGATCTAAGATAAGATCCTTTATGCATAACAAAACCAAATGCTATAACTTTTAATACACATTCAATACAAAATATGGCCATAAATATTGGCTCTGTTTTCTCCTAAAAAGAATGAGAAATTTTTGAATTTTTTTGTTAGAAAATTAATCAGTTAAAAACTAACCAATTTTTCTGACATTGGTTTTTTGTCGTTCCTATAAAATAATTAATTTTCAATAAAATATTATTTTAAATTCGGACACTGGGTGGGGACAAGTGTAAAATTAAATAATTTTCAATGTCGTGTATGTATTGGCTAATTTTCGTAAGATTTTTAATAGGGATACTAATTCTTAAATCAAAAAATAATCTTAGTTTTGACTCAATTTTATATAGAATTCAACTCAAGGCCTGGCCATATCTATTGTTTTGGGCGTTGAACTTTATATGATGAAAAAATCCGGGTTTCATACCTTACCACCAAATCCCATCTCCTAAGTAACCCCCAAAATCAAAGCCTTAGTATTTACATACTTTGGTAAATGCTGCTCCATAGCAAGTACAACACAATTCAAAATAATTGTAACCTTTAAAAATAATTTAAAAAACAATTAAAAATAATTTAAAAAACAATTAAAAATAAAAAAATATTTATATAACTTACAAGAATAAAAAATTCAAAAGGTCCCCATTCAATAATAGCTTTGCTAAAAAATTTTAAATAATTTTAAAAAAATTTTATAATTTACGCATTGCGTCGAATAATATTTTCTTCGCTGAAGATGAACAATGATGAAGGGCCCTAATTAAAAAATTAAAATAATATTTGGACCAGAAATTAAACTATTTTCTGGGTTAAAAGAAATATTCTGATTGCTAAAAAAATACAAACAAAACACAAAAATAAAAGATTCTGTTTTGAATAATTCTGATAATTAAGAATAATTCTGATAATAATTTTGGTGTATTTTATATACAATTACCAAATAAAATCAGAACAACACAAAGAATAATTTTCTGATTTTTTTGATAAAAATAATCAGAATTATTTATTTATTCTGATTTTACTTAATAAATAAACACCTTTTCCTTTCCCCCCAATCCACCCGATTTCCTGCCAATAGCACCAAATCCTTCTTGTGCCTGTCGTTGCTGTTCTTTTCGAGCTTCTTCTGCCGCTAACCTTAAGTTGGATAAAAAATTTTAATTTAATTTTTGTTAACAAATTTTAGTCCTTTAATTATTTAATTAATAATTATTTAATTTAATTATTTTAAAATTTAATTTAATATTAAATGTATTTTTTGTATTTTTTTGTCATGGAATTTTTAATAAAAATAAAAATCGACATAAATATTTTTTAAAAATTAATTTGAATGTATTTCCCAAAATTTAAGTAAAAAATATTTAAAAATTTAAAAATTTTTATATTTAAATTTATGATAATTAAAAATTATTAAAATAAAAATAATAGTTTAATATTATTATTAATAAACATAACAAAATTACTAAAAGTATAGGTCAAAAAATATACTACGTAAAAATATTATAAAAAAGTTAAATTTAAAAATAAATGTCCTTTTAAAGAATAAAAATCAGACAAAAATATTTTTTAAAAATTAATTTACTAAATTTATTTTCCCAAAATTTTCAAACCTTGCAATTTGATCAATTCCTATATGATGCATTTTTGTGGAGGAATTTCTTAAATTTGAATATCCGCCGCTAGCTGTAGGGCTTGGATTTAAATGCGCTAAGGAGCCGGCACGCGAACGGCGCCTACTCATCATCTTTATATTACTCAAAAAAGAATTTTATTTGTCAAAAACATTCTATTCAAACATTAAATGAAGAAAATAAAAAAATGAAAAATATAAAAATAAAATTATATAAAAAATAAAAATAAATAGGATTTAAGCTTAGATTAAGCTTAAATAAAAATATATTTTATGAATGTATTTGGCACGAAATAATACATGTTTGAAAAAAAAATTTATTAAACGGCTTAATTGAATTGGAGCTTAGCTACTAAATTAATTCTTATATTTTTTTAGATTTCACTTCTAAATTGGCGTGTATGTAGTTATAATTTACTGACTACCCTCGTAATTTAATATACTAGTCATAAATAGGGCGCGGATTTATAGGCAAATGCCTTTTTTTTCTGCGAGCTTGGCATGATGTAATACGTTCAAAAAACGTGTTTTTAGCTTGGTCCAAAGAGTTTGGCATGACTTTTATTTTGCCTATTTTGGACTTTTTGAGCCTTTGTGCCTATTTTGAAATTTTTGGTACTATTTTTGCCTTTTTTAGCGATTTTTCCTAAATTTTGCCTAAAAATCAGTGAAAAATCTAAAAAAATCATTCCCAATCTAAAAAAATCAGTGTCAACTCCCATTTTTAATTTATATCTCGACAAATTGAGTATTTTTACTCTGTTGGACATTTTGAGGTTAGACGTTTTGTTGACGGGACATTTTGGGGTGGGACGTTTTGTGGGTTGGGCAAGATTTGCTTTTTGCAATTATCGACATTTTTAAAAAAATTGCACCATTTTTGCTTAAAAAATGATTTAAAATGACAAATAAATGGCAAAATTGTCAAAAAACGGCGAATAAGTGGTTATTTTCTTGTTTTTATCATAATTTTATAGGCTGATAACCTTTTTTACCTGCCTATTTTTGTGCCTTTTTTGGCTTTTTGGTGCCTATTTTAGGCGCCTATTTCACAGTTTTTACATGCCTAACTATCCGCGCCTTAGTCATAAATTAACCTAATATTTAGATATTGATTTTCTACAGTTAAACAATTAAATTTAAATATCCAACCTATTTTATAAAGACTTCCAAGACTCATGGTCTTGAGTCTTGACTCAAGACTTTTCTTCGGGGTTTTCCGTAAGAAAATCCAAAAATAATATTTCTACATTAAGTTTTTGAAAATAAAAAAAATCTTTTAATGAATAATATTTATGTTTATTTGTTTTTAAGTGGCAATTCTCTTTAGTTTTTTTGCTTCACTTAGATTTTTTAAAAAAATAAAAAATCTATTTATTAAAAATATTTAATTTGGCATATTTTTATTGTCGAGTTTTTAATGGAAAATTTCTTTTGAATTTATTTGGATTTAGAAAATAAATTAAATAGATTAGAAAATCAGAAAATATTAAAAAGTATAAATTAATAATTTAAATTAATTACGAGAATAATTAGTAACTCGCTAAATTATAATTTAATATTTAGTCTCTTAAATTTTTTGAACTAGAAAATGGCTAATATCCTTCATTGACCTAAAAATACGAATCTTAAGAATGAAATAATTTTTTTAAATTTTAATTAAAACTATATCTAAAAAAGAAATTTGTGGACGAATTTAAAGAGAATTATCAACTATATCAATTAGTGTTATTATTTCTTCCGTTTGTGTCTCTCTTTTGGAATTTTGAAAGATCCCTACTACCTATATTTTAATTAATAATTACAAAAAAATTGTTAAAATAATAAATAAAATTTTAAAGTCGAATTAAAAAAAGAAAATAATTTTTGAAAGAAAAACGCTAATTGATAGTTTGTGAAGGCAACTAGCAACTACTACTTTAACATTAATCTTCTCCCATGTATTGACACAAACAATGAAACAAAACTAGAAAATTTTCTTTTTTTTTCTATAAAAGAAATGTTATATGCCGCCTTTTTTGCAAGAAAAAAAATTGTGTATAAAGCTCTTGGATGAGTGGAATCGAACCTTTTTCTACTGCTTTATGAGCGCCCTGGGGCATTGACGTTTTTGGTTAGTTAGTTGGTGGGTGAGGGGGAAGGAGGCTGTCAATGATGGCAAGAAAAAAAAGAAAAATATGCTGCAAATATATTTTTTATATACTTAATAAATATAGTTAAAAGGAAGACATTTTGCAAAGAAAAAAAAATAAAATATTTAAATATTTAATAATTACAAAATATTTGAAAATTTTGTGAAAAAAAGGAGAAAAAAATTAAAATTAAGTTTAGTTTAAAATTATATTGGAATTTTAATTAAGGCTCCGATCGAGAAAATGTTAAGTTATAATGAAAAAAAATTCGAAAAATATGTAAGAAGTAGGGTTGTCTGTTCCTGGAAATTCTTTGGATATCCGAAACCGAACCGAAGAACCGAGGATTTTTCGGTTCGGTTCTTCGGTTCGGTCCAGAACCGACAACCCTATTAAAAATGCTACAAAAATATAGGAGATTTTCAACGAATTTAACTTTTCATTTAAATTTATTTTTAAATAAAAAGTCCATTTTAAGCTCTTATTTATAAATAAATACATTTTCAATTTGGTATGTACATATAAGAGCCGATTTGTATTTACTTTACTTCAAAAATAAATACGAAACAGAGCCTTGGAATTAATTATTATTCTAATTTTTATAATTAACTAGCGGAGGGGCTCGTTATAATTAATTTTACTATAAAATATTTAAAATTACTAACAAAAAATAAAATAAAAAACTAAATAAAAGCAAAGGATTAAGTAAAAAGTAACGCTTTTTTGCTTGTTTTTTTGTTTAACTTTAAAGCTATGAGCCGTTAAAAGCACCAAAAACAGCCTGCGGGGTATTTACATATACATATATATTTATGTACTATTTTTTGTTTTGGTTTATATGTAATGGAAATAAAAAGATTTGTAAAATAATATATTAATTAAAAAATATTTTTAGATTGTGATAAATTTTTAATAAGATCTTATAAATACAATTTTAATAGGAAATTCTAATTAGGTAGGTATTATAAAATTAATAATTTGAAATTATTAGAAATAAAAATTATATAGGAAAATTAAAAATCAGAATTTAGAGAAATGTATTTTTTTAAATCAAAAATACAAAATTTAAAAAATAATTTACAAATCAACCCAGATCCGAAAAAACCGATCCAAAATTAAACCCAACCCAGAAAATTATAAATCAGAATAATACATATATACCTAATATAAAAATCTATCAGATAAGTACTAAACCTAAGTTTGAATTTAATATTTAGTAAATAATATGGAAAGCAGACTTAATTATAAGTATTATTTGTCGAGTCAATTAAAAATTCTGACAATAATTTTCAAAATATTTTATTAAGAAAATAATCTAATTTTACCATTTTCTGTTCCAAATAAAAGCTAAATAAATTTGTTCAAGTGAATCTTTTAATTCTAATATTCGAGATCGTTCTTCTATATGTTTTTTGTCATTTAAAAAATAATTTAATTTTTTATTTATTTTATTTGAATTAAATTTTGTTTTATATTTTTTATTCAATGTCCCAATTTTTAAAGGATATTTTTGTTGTTTTTGACGTTTTTTGGAAAATTTGGGGCGAGGGGAATGATGCCGACAATAACGATTCATTTTTGGATTTTAAATAAATTTAAAGGGTGAGGAAAAGTTGAAAAATTTATTTAAAGAGAAAAGAAAAAAAATTTTTTAGAAGGGAAATTTAATAAAAGATTGAATTTCGACAAATTTAAAAAAAGGTTAGATAAATAAATTTTTTATTTATTATTTGTTTTATTTTTTTTAATTAATTTGTTTTGAAAAGTAGTTTTTTTAAGAGAGATGTGTGAAAAAGTCAAAAAGGTGTGAAAAGAGGATAGGAGAAAAAAATTTTTGAAATAAAGTTGAGAAATAAAATAAATTTTTAAAAGCTAAATTGTTAAGTATAAAATAAATTAAAAAATTAATTTTTAAATTTATTTTTAAAAATTATTAAAATATTATTAGGAAAAGGAACAGAGGAGAGTCCGCAAGTTTCGGTCCGCAATTTGCTCAACAAACCAATAAATATCTAGACATTCTCTGTATAAGAGAAAAACATGCAAAAATTTCGAAAAAAGAACAAATCTCCTCTTAAAATTAATTTAAAAAGCTGAAAATTGGTATACCTATGTAAAAATGTATTTCCGATCGACTGTCGATCTCCGATTTTTGAAATTTTGACTTTTAAGACCGAAAAGTCGAAATTTGTCGGAAATTATATTTACATATAGAATTAAAAGAGGAAAGAAAACAGTTGTGTGTTGGTGTAGTGGTTAGTGTGTTTGGTTTTGGGGGTGGGGTTGAGGGTTCGAATCCAAAACGGTGTGAACATTTTTTCTTTATTAAAAAATAATATTTAAATTAGTTTTGTGATTAAAATGTATTTTTAAAAAAATTTTTAGGGTTTGGAAGGCATTTTTGGATTAAAAGCAATATTGAGTGATTAAGTGCAATATCTAGGAGTGATATTATGAATTTGAGTTTAAGTGGATAAATGATTATAGAGGGTGTACTTTGAAGGGATATAGAAGGATTAGGTGGATTTTGAGAGATTAAAAATTTAGAGGGATAAGTTGGATTTAGAGGGATTAGGTGGATTTAGAGGGATTAAATGATAGAGAAATTAAAATATTTAGGTGGATTAAAAGTTGTAAAGAGATTATGTGGGTTTATAGAGATTGAGTGAATTTAGGGGGATTAAAAGATTAAAAAAGATTAGGTTAGGTGGATCTAGAGGGATTAAAAGATAGATGTAGAGGGACTAAAAGATTTAGAGGGGATATAGGATGAACAGATATATTTGTATTTGAGATTCCAAACTCCAACTTGCCTTCCAAACTACAAGGAATTTAGTGGGATATATTGGATTTTAAGTGATTTGGAGGTATATCGGAGGTAAAATGGATATAAAGGGTCTGATTTAGTGGGATAACATTGGACATAAGGGGAGTTTTATTTTATCGGGAGTATATAGGATTAAAAGTATATTTTTTAGAAATTAACAGTAATTTATTGGGTTTGAGGGATTAACGGATATATCTATGGATCCAATGAGGTTAAGAGGTATAAAGAATCAACAAAGATAAAGGGTGTTTGAGGTTAACTAAGATATGGTTTGAGGGATTAACAGGAATGTCGTCGGGTTTATGAGATTAATCATATATAGGACTGATAAGTACAATTTTTATCTGAATACTTTTCAAAAACCTCTTTTTGGAAATAACTTTTTCTAGGCTCCGTGTTAAATGCGCCTTTGGCGCATTCAATCCAGTGCGCGGAGCGCGCTGGTTCAGAATAAGTAAACCAGAATTAATATTTTACAATTCAGAAAATAAATTATGTAGAATTTAAATATCAGAATTTGTAAACTAGAATTAAGGTTTGTGAATTACTATTCAGAAATTTTCAAACCAGAATTAGAAAAAAAGTAGGTAATTATAATTCAGATCAGAATTAAAAATCAGAATTACACATCAGAATTTCTAATTCAGAATTAACAAATCGAAATAAAAAATCAGAATTTCTAAATCAGAATTTCTAAATCAGAATTTACAAATCAGAATTTCTAAATCAGAATTACGAATCAGAATTTACAAATCAGAATTTAATTGAGGAATATTAATTAAAATAGATCTACCTATCTCTTCTTCTCCATAAATAAGTATAATATAAAAGTTGAAGTCTCCCCGGTTGCGCATATGCTTTCTTATAATCATAATTATTATCAGCAAAAATAATATTAAAAATATTCATTTTTATTTAATCAAAAATATTTTTAGAAAAAAATTGGAAAGAAATTTTTGGGAATTTTTTGAGAGATAAATTTTTTGAGAGAAAAAAATAAAGTAATTTTTGGTGATTGAGTGAAGATAAGTAAGTATGTAGCAGTAAAAAACAATTAAAAAATAAAAAAAAATAAGAAGATAAGAAAATTATAAATTGGAAGTGAAAGGTAAGTAAATTGTTTTGTTTTAAGAAAAATTTATTTTGACAGGAAAATATTTTTTTTTGGATTTTTTGAGACATTTTAATGTCCTAACTAGTAATTTATTGTGTCAAAAATTTATTTAAAAATTACAAAAAAAAACAAAAATATTTAAAAATAATAAAGTTAAAAATTAAAAAAGTCAACTAAAAGTAAATCATTATTGTTGAGAGTAAAAATGGTATTAAAAAATATCCAAATATTAAATAGTGCAATTATTTAAAAAATTATTAAATATGTATAAGTAACCATTTATTTATATTTTATTTATAAATATTATTATTTTAAAATTTTATCGTAAAACGCAGACCCGAACACACATACCTAATTTTAGTATTTTACTTATTTTTAATTTATATTATATGAATTAAACTTTAAATTATTTACATTTAAATAAAAAATTAAATGATTCATGCATACTTAATATTTTCTTGATTAAAAAATTTTTTTGATAAAAAATAATCTCAAAAAATTATAAAATAAATATCCAATTTACCATAATTCAACACACAAAATTATCAAAACTAATTTTATTTAAAAAATACCCTCCAACAGCAGGGCCCAGCATTGTAATAGTTAAATCCCTTAAAGCATCTACATGTACTGGGGAAGTATTTCGATGTTGAATTAATAAATCCTCTTCTTCCTCTCCTTCATTAAAAAGTCGTTGGTTATCCAATGGAGTTAAGGGTTGTGGTGATATTGGTGTCGGGAAAAGATCTGTGGATATTTTTATTTAATTAAAAGAAAAATCAGAATTTAGGGGGGAAAATACAAAAAAATTACAAATCAGAATTTACAAATTGTAATTGTTTATAAATTCTGATAATAATGAAAACAGAATAAAGTTTCGAAAAGCTTGAGAATAAATTATTTCAGAAATTAATAAAATCAGAATTTATTGAAATCAGAAATTAATAAAATCAGAATTTAATAAAATCAGAAATTAATAAAATCAGAATTAATAAAATCAGAATTTATTAAAATCAGAATTTAATAAAATCAGAAATTAATAAAATCAGAATTAATAAAATCAGAATTTATTAAAATCAGAATTTAATAAAATCAGCAATTAAACTTTAGTACATTAAAAGTTGTAACAAATAAAAGAAATTATAACTCAGAATTTACAATTATAAATTCTGAAATCTAGTCAATTTTAATTAAAAGGTGCATTTGGGTGTACCCACCGCCGAGCTATTACTTGGTTCAGAATTATCGAATCCGGGACGCTTTGGTATGGTTCGAAGCGCCTCGACAAGCTGATCGAGCCATACCAGGATGCCCCGAATTCGGCAATTCTGAACCAAGTTATAGCTCTGCGGTACATTGATTGGCCTCGCGGTAAATTGGGGTGTACCCATTAAAATAGATCCTAAGAGAAGGCCAATTTCAAAAATAAATTTTAAATTCCAAAATTAGTATATTGAAAAATTGTAATAATTAAAAGAAAAAGCATTTATATTTAGACAAAAATAGCCAAAAAAAAATTCCCTCTTTTTTTTTATTTAAAAACTCACTTGGTGCCATTGAAAGTTTCCAAGGCTCCAATTGTTGGTAAAAAGTTTTGGAAGAAGAAGAAGGATATTTTAACATTGAAGAAGAAGTATATATTATTTTTGGTTTTGTTGATCTTTTATTTTGAGCAGCAAGTCTTTTTTTATTTTCAAAAAATGTTAGGGGGGAAGGAGAAGAAGACTCTCTAGGGATTTTTAGCTGCCAATCCTCCTCTACAAATTCTTCATCTAAAAACCTTTTTTCTTCCTCGTTATCATTATTATACACCTCGTTTTCCATTTATTGCTTTTTTTGGAAGAAATGGATAAAAATAAAATTAATAAAAATAATTTGTTAAAAAATATTTTTTTTTATTTTTGATGAAAATTGAGGAAAAATAGCTGTTTAGTTGATTAAAAAAATTAAAAAACTAAAATTTAATAGCAGAAGTATAGATAGTAAATCTACCGACAAAAAATTTATGGAAAAAAGTTGTAAAGAATTTTTTGGGTAAAAAATGAAAAAATCTGTGGATTAGATACTATAAGCCTATTGATTTTGCAAATGAAAATTGAAAAAATTCTCTTTGTAAAATGTAAATTTTAATTAATATAATTTAAAAAAATTAAAAGATTTTTTTTTAATTTTCAAAATTTTTAGAATTAAAAAATAGAAAAAATTCTCTCAAATTCTAATGACACTAAATATAATTCCAAAATTGACAAAATTCTATGCAATTCCAAAAGATAAAAAGTTTACTAAATTAAAAATTCCATTAATTCAATTAGGTAATTCAAATAATGTCTGAAAAAAATTTGAATAAAATTATTTTTATTTTTTGAATAAAAAACTAAAAAAAATATATAAATGTGACAGGATATTTATTTTTAAATGTGTTAATAAAAATAACATTCAAAAAAGGGAAAAAAGTTTTTAATAAAAAAAAATTATTAAATTGTTGCAACAAAAGTATTTATAATTGAATAATAAAATATAAGGGAGAGAAAATTCTCTCCTTTTTTTGGAGCTAGAAAATGAAAAAAAATATTTTTAGTAAAAATAAAAATTAAAAAAAAATATAGAAGCTGAATGAAAGAAATATTAAAAATGTGAAAAGTATTCCAATATATTATAAAAAAATTAAAACTCAAGGGAAAATAACAAAAATATTATTTTAATAAAAAATATTTACTACATATGTAGCACTTTAATAAATCAAAATAATTTTTAAAATTAATAGTGGAAAATATTTTTTTAAATTTTTTGATGGGTTTTAAATAAATTTAATTAATTTCCTAATAAATAACGTACATAGGTTCCCTATTAGAGAATGAGCCGAAAAAAAACAAATTCCTGATTTCGGGAATCAGGACGACTCGTTCCCTGGTACATACCATATTTATCCTAATAGAAGGGCCGCCATTTTAATTTTCAATACCCCTAAAAACGGGTCATATAATTGGAGAGTTTATTCGAATTGAAGCGGCCTCTCCCCTTGTTACTCTTCCAACGAGGAATTTAAACAATGATTACCCAGGGTATTTATTTGGGTGGATACGGTTATAATTTAAAAAGAAATTTATCTCCCACCAACATAATGTTTGGAGTTTGTAAATACCGTATTTATTCATATTGAATGGCCGCCATTCTATTTTTCAATACCCCTAAAAATTGTCATTCTACTGGAGAGGCCATTCAAATGGAGACGCCCAATCTATTTTTCATACATTTAAAAAGTGTCATTAAATTGGAGGGGCCATTCAAATAGAATTAATTAGAATAAATACGCTAATTTAAAAATAATCTTAAAAAATTATTGATAATTTTTTTAAATTTTTTATTTTAAATATATCGAATAAATTTAAATAAAAATATCGCTTAAAAGAAAAAATAAATATATTTTAAGTGTATTTTCTTCCTTTCATTTTCTGAGATTTAAATTTTCCGTGGGAATGATGGCAACAAAAATAACAAAAAATATAAATATTAGATATCTTTTACTTAAAAAAAGAAAATAACTTATGAAGAAAAATTTAATTTTTTTTAATGCGCAAGAAATTATTATAGGAAAAAGAATAATTTTTTGGATAAAATAAAAGATATTTTTAATTAAAAAATAATTTTATAAAAATAATTTAAAAATAATTTTTATTAAATACGAGATGCTAGAAAAATTTCTTCAAAAAAAATTTTTTTGAAATTTAGTATATTCAATAAAAAATTAATAAATATAAATAACATTTATTTTAATAAACCACTAAAAGGATTTGCGGATTTAATTCGCGAAAAAATTAAAAAAAACTTTTTTATCAAAATTCTAATTTTTATTGATACAGCTCCCTATTTAAATATTAACTAAAATAAAATTTCTAGAAAAAAATAGAAAAATTGTTGCAATAAAGTGAAGTATTAAAAAATAAATACCAAAAATATCTTCTCATATTTACCTACCTATTTTTTCTTTTTCAATTTTTTTTCTTTAAAAATTTAAAATAAATATAAAAACCATTAAAAGCTTCAAAACCTATTTAAATAAAAAAAAGCCTGAAAAAAGACAGAAGGCAATAAGAATAAAAATGAACACAGAGAAGGTTTTTTCTTTTAAAAATCTTGCAATTTGAGAATATTTTTAGTAAAAAATTTTTTGAGAGATGGAATAAAAATAAAAAAAATTAAAAAATGAAAATTTAATTAAAGGGGAATATTTTAAAAATAATAAAAATTAATGTATAAAATGGTTTAAGTTTATTAATAAAAAATTAGTATAGAATTAGACCACTATTTTATTTATTTATTTTATTTTATTTATGTATTTGCCACTTGGGCGACATTACAAATCAAAAATATATGAAAATTGAAAAATAAATTAGAACAAGTTAAAAATTAAACGAAAAACAAATATATGTCTATAATTGAAACTACAAATATATGTGTGTGATTTTAAATACCATTGTTAATTTTAAATACCATTAATAAGCATGGTTGAATATTGGTGGTTACTGCTGGTTTATTTGTGCTTACTGCATCAATAAATCATAAAACTTTAATGTAAGCTTTAATTTAAGAATTTTTAGTGCAAACCCGACACCCGACCCTGACATGCCTAACCGGCAAACCTCAATCCCCGAATTCCAGATCTCGAAGAGTCAGAGGGTTTTACACAACAATTAAATGAACTATTAAAAGAAACCCAATTAAAAAATTATTTCATAACGTAATAAAATTAAAAGGAGAATACAGTAAAATTTATTTTCTCGTGAATGCCCTTTTTAATTTCACAAGGTAGTAAGTAGCTTAAATTTGTTTACCTATAGGGTTAATATAAGTGATCAGAGTTGTTCGAAATTTCGATTTTAGAAAAGTATTGTTTGTAGTTTATTTATTTACTATTTATGTTAAAATGACGCGAAGGTCAAAATAAAAATTACAACAAAACAACCGAAATGAAATATAAAAATTATTAATCTAAAATAATTTATGAGAGCGATACCGTTGAAAAATAGAAGTCAAGCAGGGTGGCGGATCTGAGATCCAAATCGGAAACTTTCGGTTCGGATTTCAGATCCGAATATCCAGGCATTCCCCTGGATACCCAAACCTAAAACATAAGAAGAGGATTACGGGAAATTATTTCATAATGTAATAAAATTAAAGAGGAAATACAGTAAAATTTATTTTCTCGTGAATGCCCTTTTTAATTTCATAAGATAGTAAGGAGCTTAAATTTGTTTACCTTTAACATAAGTGATCAGAGTTGTTCGAAATTTCGATTTTAGAAAAGTTTTTATGTCTCGACATAGCTATGTAATCCAACCAAATAAAAGGGCAGTGAATTAGTGTAAAATAAAATAATTATTTGTTAAAAAAATCTTTAATAAAAAAATTAAACAATATGCTCAATTTAAAAATTTTATTATTTTTAAACTTTTTCCTTTTAATTTTTCAACATTCCTTTTGTTTAATTCAACGTGATCAACGATTACTAATAGAATCTAAACAGAGTGTTTTTCGATTGGGTGGCTCCAATATCAATTATCCTTTAATTAAATTGATAAAATTGGAATTGAAAAAATTGAAATTGGATTTGAATTTAAATGGAGATCAGCAGCAATATGTTACTGAAATTGTTATAGAAATAAATGAAATAAAAAAATTTTCATTTTATATTTCTATATTTCAAGATCCTTGCAATGAGCAAGCATGGACTAACGAATATAACACAAATAATGCAATTATAGGTGAAAATGGAAAAAAACAAATGACAATTGAAAGGAATTACTCAGATTATTATACTGATGGAATTCTTATTTGTGGATTAAATGATCGCATAGGAGAGGTAATCCTAAAATTAAAAAAAGAGAAACTATGTATATGCGTTTGTAACTGGATTTTTGGATTTTTATTAATACACCGAAATTACAATGATATTCTTGTAAGAGGGTTACATCACCGATTTACTGCATCTCAGACTTTATAAAAGTCAGTTCGGGGTCACTTTAGTACGTGGGTGCAGGCTTTAAATTACAAATGTTATATCATTTGAAAGAGCTAGTCGAGCTGAGTCGAATGCCACCAAAATTAGCTCTAGGAAAAATTTTTGAACCGAGATACAGGCGATTGAAAATCGAAAAACCATAGGGGGGACCAAGCACTTTTTTGGGGTGAAAAATTCGAATATGCAAATTATACCTCATTCGAAAGAGCTCGTCGAGCTGCGTCGAATAACACCAAAATAGACGAAATCCGACTTCATTTGGCCGAGTTACAGACCCCTGAAGTTTGAAAATTTTCGGGGTCAAAAAATTCGATTATGCAAATAATAGCTCATTCAAAAGGGCTCGACGAGCTGAGTTGAATGACACCAAAATCACCGTGATTGGACAAGATTAGACAAAGTTATGACACAAAAAACTCTAAACCTATGGGACGTCGGCGAGGCGCTTGTGCAAAACCCCGCGCTTCGCGCGGGTTTTGCGGCACGCGCCTCGCGGGGAGTCTACGGGCGCTGGGTCTGGGCTCGTAACATAAACTTATGCCTATTTTAGCTTCGGTCGGCGTGTCTGGCTTCCTCCCCAGCAAGAAAAACCTGCACGTATACCAAAGGTAAGGAGCTAAAATAAAAGATCATAACTTTGTCTAATCAAGTCGGATTTCGTCGATTTTGGTGTCAGTCGACTCAGCTCGACGAGCTCTTTCGAATGAGGTATGATTTGCATATTCGAATTTTTCACCCCAAAAAAGTGCTTGGTCCCCCCTATGGTTTTTCGATTTTCAATCGACTGTATCTCGGTTCAAAAATTTTTCCTAGAGCTAATTTTGGTGGCATTCGACTCAGCTCGACTAGCTCTTTCAAATGATATAACATTTGTAATTTAAAGCCTGCACCCACGTACTAAAGTACAGCCGTCAGTTCCAATCAGTGATAGACCGTAGTGATGGTCGGGAGTTAAAAAAAAGCCGAGAGTCGAAACCAAGAGATTAGGAGGGATATCACTTGATATACCTCCTAATCCCCAAAAATCACTATATATCGTTCATAATCCCCCAAATCCCTTAAATCCCCAAATCCACAATATAACTTTACTCCTTCTAAACCTAACGATATCAACCTTGATCCACTGATATTCACATTAATCGCTTAGAATCTATCAATTTTCAATTTTAACTTGGTCAAATTAGCTCATGGAGATTAGACGGAAGTTTTGTGATACTATCCCCGTCGGATATTTTATTTTTGTTAAACATAAGTAACCAAATTTTCACCCTACATAAAAAAGGAAAACTAGAAAATTTGCTTTTAAATTTAGAAAACTAAAATTTTTTTTTTAATTTTAGACACTCTTGACAATTTATCCAATTTTCGACGTTTATATAGATTTTGAAGTAAATAATGAACTTTATAATCTTTTAAGTTTTCAAAGGAGAGAAGTAAATATAAACGGAATAGATACCCGTTTTGGTCATGGAGGTGGACTCCATAAATTGATCAAAATAGATTGTTTCCTTAATCCAGAAGGAACTAAAAAATTAATCAAAAATAAAAAATTTATTGAAAAAGGGAAGAAATTATTAGGTCAAAACAATTTTATTGGCAATTCTGTAATTAATGAAAAACATCGAAAATCAGAATTGGAGGGAATTTCGTATATAAATATTTGTTTGAAATTTGAACATTCGGGGAAATTTAAAATTAGGGTATTGTCTTCGAATATGTGGAAGGAACCGAAAATGGAATTACATTTTTATTTTAAAATTAATGAAGAAAATAAAATAAAATGCTTCTCGGAAAAATTTACAGATTATAAAAATCAAAACGAAATTGACTTCTTAACTCAATTGAGAGAAGGCATAATAATCTATGTACTTGATTATTATGATGATTTGAATGATTATATAAAATTGGAGAAAGTCGAAGAGTTCGATGATGATGATTATGATATTGGTAATTATACTAGTCTAAAACCTTTTTTTAAAGAGGATTTTAAATTTGTTGAAGAAGAGTAGAAGCATTAAAAACGAAAGAGAAACGAATAAAGAAAATTCGAAAAAAAATATTTTTTTATAATTTTTATCAACAATTAACTAAATTAAAATTTTTAACTAGTGTAGAGTGAAACCGAAAGTCTCTAACTGTAATTATTTAACTCCTACCTCCAATCAAAATTATTCGTAATTTCGTTAATTTCAACAGATACAATAAGTTTCCAATAAAAGTTCGCTCATCTAAAGCAAAATTCTAATGGATCGTGGTTCGTTAAACTAATCTATGGAGGCACTTCCCTCACAAACATATATCTGATATGTTCAAGCAGTGGATAGATGGAATAAAACCAACGAGGAATCAGCTCAGCCCGAGGCACAAGCGAATGTGCAATTACAACTCGATTAGGGTTGCCAAAATGGACCGACTCGAACCTAAAAATCGAGTCGGGCCAAGGATATTAGGCTCGAAAAAGGCTCGGATGGTCTGATTCGATAAAAATGAGGCCTGATATAATTATTATATATTCGAGGCTTAAAAAGATACTTTCGGTATTAAGCTAAGTATTTACTAAATTATTTTTAAATATTAGTCTATTTTTAATTTTTAATTTTGTTTTAATTAAAATTTTAGTAATTTTTTTAAAGTAATATTTATTTTATTATTATTAAAATAATTTATTGATAAATTTATCTTTTAATTAATTAAATTTACATTTATTTAATTGAACTTTTAATAAAAATTTATTTAAAAATTAATAATAATTTAAAAATAATTAAACCTACATAGGTGTAGGACAACCTTCGCGCTCCTTCATTCGAGCCATAAGAAGAGCACAAGCTTTATGTGCAGAAATATCTACTGCCCTGAAAATTAAAATAAATATATACATATAAATTTAAATAAAAATTAAAGTAAAATTATTTAATCATGGGAATATGTATGTAGAGGATTGTCGGTTGAAAAAACCTGACTGAAATAACGACAAGAGATTTTTAGGCTAGGTAAAAATTAGGCAAGACCGACAACCTTCTACTTGTTAACGAAAATTATTATAACGATCATTTAATAAATAAATATAAGATAATAATAGAATATCAATTGGAAATTTTGGGCGTTTTAGCTTTTGGGGTTACCTGTTTAAATTTTAATAAAATTATAGAACACGGGGATTACGGAAATAAAAAATTAATAGAAAGTCGAATAAGCAACATTTAATGCATATACTCATTTTATTAATTAAACTGCGGTTTATTGGGATTATAGTTGGTCCGAAAGATCGAGTTGAGCATCAATTTTAGCCCGTAGAAGACTCGGACGGTCCGGTCCGATAGAAATGAGGCTCGAAAAAATGACTCGAACGTCGGCCCGACTCGAAAACCCCAACCCTAATTAGGATCTGAAATTATATGAAAATTTTTGGGAAAATTTTTTTGGAAGTGAGAAAACCTTTTGATCGAGTTGGGCATCGAATTCTAGCCCGAAAAAGACTCGGTCGGTATTTCTATCACTTAATAAGTATTTCTATTAATTAAGTATTTCTATCATAAATCAAAAATTAATTTTTAAAATTTATTAAAAAAAGATTATTAACACACAAAAAATAAATATTTGCAAAAAACACAAATTAATTTTTTGTTTTTGGAGAATATTTCTTAAATATTTATGTAGTTATTTTTCATTATAAGATGACATGTAAGCACTCCATTTGCATAAAGGAGTAAATGGGAAAAACAAGAAAAAAAAGGATAAAATAATAAAAATAAGCACGCAATTGAGAGAGAAAAGGTTATTTTTAAAATTATTAGCTAAATATATATATTATTTTGGTTAGTTATAGAGTAGGGAGGTGGTTTCTGAAATTTTTAAAAATTGGTTAATTTATCCGAAATTTATAGGAAGGACTAATAAACAACGGTCTCATGTCAGAGAATCCAAAGCCATCATTGGAAAATTAAAAACAGAGTTAAAAATTAATTCATTTAAGCCGACAAAATTGAATTTAGAATATTGTGATTATATGTATGTCAAAAAATTATTGATATATTAAAATATTTCAAATAATTGGGGATAAAATAAACATTGATATACATATAAACGGGCGGGGCAGTAACGCTGTCGGACCCGGATATTCGGATATGAAAAAAGGGTCGGATATCCAGAAATTTCCGGTTCGTATTTCGGATCCGGATATCCGAAAATTTCCAACTATCCGACAACCTTAGTTGTAGAGTATGTCCAACGATAAAAATATTCCTAATTTAAGACAAAGACCTTAAACTAAAAATAAAACAAAAAGAAAACTAATAAAGTTACAAAACTTCATAAATGGTGTTTGGAAGGGTTCCGCCAAAATTTTTAAAATTTCAATTTTACTGAAATATAAACATTTTTTGTTTTTTTATTTAATAAAAATTTTTTAGAAATTTTTAGAGATATAAATAATAATTTAAAAAAAAGAACACTTCCTATTTTTTCAAGAAGAATTTAAAAAAAATTATTTTTTAATCGAGAAATTTAAATAGATGACATTAGAAATAAAATTAATAAAAAAAATTAAAGTTTTTAAAGTTTAATAAAATGGAAAAAGTCTGATTTTTCCAGAAAAGAAAAATGCTTAATGAAAGAAATAAAAAATGAATGAATTAATGAATGGTTGAGTGAATGTATTTGAAAAAGAAAAAATTTTATTTAAAAAATTCTAGTAAATAAGTTTTAAATTTTTAGAATTGTGGCTGATGTACCTATTAAATTTTCAAAGAAATTAAGAAAAATAAAAAATTTTAAAAATAATTTTTTCTGTAAAAAATAGAACTAAAGTCTCTAATAAAAGAAAAAAATATTTTTTTATATTCTATTAAAGAAAATTTTATTTTTGTAACAAATTGGCATCAAATTACACAAATTTATATTAAAATATTATGAAAATAAATTAAATCTTGATAGAAAATAGAAAGAAATAAGGTGATTATAAGGGTTTAAACGAGAGACAGAGAGATATAATATAGGTAATTTAAAGATAATATTAGTAAAACTAAGGATTTGACTGGTATGGCCTGACGAGAAGAAAGATGCTAAAAACTGAATTAAGTATCTAATAGAGATGCCCAATCCTGGAAATTTAAAAAGATTCAAGGGTAAGATTCAAGAGTTCAAGATCAAGACCAGGGCTTCGATCTCGAATTTTTGAAAATCCGCAATTTTGATCAAAAAAATCCGCATTTGATAAGAAAAATCCTCAAAAAATTATCAAACACAAAAATTGAATTAAATCCACTTTATGCGTTATATTTTTGACGACAACAATTGAAGTGAGCAGTTTTTTCACTACTAATGACTATCATATTAAAATCCGGACAATTAAATAAAAAATTACAATTGACTTCAGCCAATGCTTTCAAAGTCCCTTGTTGTAGTGAATTGTTTACTGGAAAAATCTTTTTTTTTGCGCCGCAGGCGAAAATTTTGAGGATTTTTGAAGGCCTTAAGAGAAAAAAATGACAATTTATCCTAAAAACTACAAGAAAATATAAAAAAATTTCATAATCTTCAAAAGGCCACAAAAATCCGCAAATCCGCATTTTTAAAAATAATCCTCATCGCCCTATCGAAAAACCACAAAATGAGGAAAAATCCGCAGAAATCGAAGCCCTGATCAAGACCAAAAGAAGAAAGAATGTATTTAATAAAGATTGAAGATCAGAAGTCCTTACATCTTCAATAAATCCTATAATAAATACATACCGCAAATGCTCTAGTTAAAGCCATGGGCGTCTATTTTTTAATGAGTCAAATTGGGTGGGGTTATATTAAATATGGGCTTCTATTAGAGAATGGACATTAGGTTTTTAACTATATACAAAGTAACTATATACAAGGTTTTTAAGTAATTTTGTGAAATTCTTTCCCAATAAGCTTGGTCTTTCCCCCCCAATAGTCTCGATCTCCTGGGAAAATTTACGTTTCTGTACTAGTCTCTAGTTATTCATCAGGGGAACTTTTTTATATCACAATTATGTGGGAATATCGGTTGATTGTGACTACTAATTAAGATTTGGAGGGATTTGGGTGGATTAGTATAAATGTATAGTATTATATATGGACTTCTATTAGAGCTGGGCTTTAATTAGAGCATTTACGGTCCTTTCCTAAAAATTTAAAATAAAATATATATTTTAGCTACACATTTTAATTAAAAAATGTTAAATAAATAAAAAATATTTTTAAATAAAAATTTAGTGAAAGCCAAAAAGAAAAAAAAGGAAGCAATTGAAAGAGGCAAATAATAAAAAATAAAATAAAAAAAAATTTTGGGGGAAAAGTGCTAATCGGATTTGGGTCGTCCTAGCGCCAGAATTCAGTACAAAAAAAGAAAATAAGCAACAAAGCTTAATTTACTTAAAATAAATAAAATTAGTAAATAAATAAATAAAAAGGTTTTATTTTATTTGAAGAGAGTTTTTAAATAAAAAATAAAACTAAAATTAAAATTAAGGGAAGAAATACTATGTAGCAGAGGTTGGTCGGAATTCCGATTTCCGAGTTCCGACTATTCAGCCAGTTCCGATTTCCGGCTCTTCCGATTTCCGACACCTTTTGCGTTTTGCGTCTTGCGTTGCGTGATGTATATCACGTCTTGCGTGATGTACTTGTTCCGCTGGGTTCAGAAAATGTGAATGGAAATTTTAAAACGACCGGTAATAGGAACTTTAGAACCGACCAGGTCAGAAACGTTGGAATTTTTGGGATCAGGACACTGATTTAAAATACCTCCTTCTAGCCCCCCAACTGGCAACAGCTTCAAAAGGTTCCGCCGTTGTTGTAATTGTAGAGGCCAGTGATAGGCCAAAAGGAAGTTGTGAATGGGAGATAATACTCGTATTTGTTACAATACTATCGCAACGATTCTCTTTTTTACCGGCCGAAGTTAATTGTAAAACTATGGAAGGGAAGTCTATTGGTGTTTGATTGCCTAAAAAAATTATTTAAGACTTTAATTTAAGAAATATATTTATTTTATACTTTTAATTTCAATTTAAGGTAGAAACCCCTCCATAACTCAGATGTATACAATCCGGTTTATTTTTTAGGAGAGTTATCAGAATAAGGTTATCTGTTTCAAACCGAAACGATAGCCGAAGATCTTAGGTTTTAGGAGAAACTGGCAATGCTTTATCCGAGTTCTTTATTACCAATATCACTAAAATAATAAATTTTTCGTATTGTTTCTTAATTATACAAAAAAAATTCAAGACTGAAGGTCAAACCTATTAATCTCATATCCTAAGAAATTAGACTAATTTTTGATTAACTTTTGGAAATAATTTGATAGGAAATTAAATTAGGAAAACAATTTTTTTAATTTTCTATATTCTTAAAATTCAGTTCTTTAAGGACTTAAAGAATATTTTAAATAAAAACAAAATTAAAAAATAATTTTTTCCCCTAATTTTAATCTAAAAACAAACAAAAACTATCTCTTTTCCTCCATCCCCTCTTCATTACCTTGCAATTCCCTAACATTATCTTCATTTAATCCATTCATTCCAAAGCTTAATCTATGTTGAGATAACCTTCTTTTTTGTTTAATAGGATGCCTCTTATTTAACAATAAAGTATTAACAGAAGAAACGCCGGCAATTGAAGGGGATGATTTTACGCCTTCATTGTTTCCCCCTCCTCCTCTCCATTTACTTTTTTGTTGTTTTTTCCCTTTTAAATAAGCAATTGCATTTTTGCTTCCACCCCCGACCATCGATGTTGTTGTTGTTGATGTTAGAGTGCCCCCGTTACTTAATGCTGAAGAGATAAGAATTGCTGTGCCACCTGGCAAATTTTAATAAAATTAAATTTAGGAATAAAATTAAATATTTTTTATTTCTAGAATTTTTTGGGGGGTTTTTTTTTGGAAATTTAGTTGAATAAAAAGAAATATTTAAATGAAAATAAAATTATTAATTTATAAAAAACCCTTTTCAAAGGTACTTTGAGTTAAATGAGACTAAAATTTCCAAAGCTTTAGGTGGATATTTTAGAATTTACAGATGCAAGGAAAAGATTCTGAAACGGGGTAGTTCTGTGGGGAGCAGGCCAAGGTACCGCCGAGCTATAACTTTGTTCAAAATTGTCGAATCCGAGACGTCCTGGTATGGTTCGATGCATCTCACCGAGCGAAACGAACCATACCAGGGCGTCACGGATTCGAAAATTTTGAACAAAGTTATAGCTCGGCGGTAACTTGGCCTTGCGGTACATTGGGGTGTACCCGGTTTTGTGAATAATTTATGTTAAAGAAAGAATGTTGATTGAACAAGTCCGTGGGTGAAATAAATCGAAGTAAATTTATTTTAGCTAGCTGATAGTAAGTATAAGGGTTTTCGGTTTGGAACGAAAATAAATCAAACCGAAAAATCTAGGATTTTTAAGTTTGGTTCTTAAGTTCGGTTCCGGATATCCAAAGATTTCCAAGAATTGATAACTTGTGCAAATATAGAAAATATAAAAAGCACAAAAATTTTTTACTATTTTCTTCTAAATTTGAAGCATGTTTACTAAAAAAAACTTTGGGAGAACCAAAGCAAATTATAGAAAAAATGCAAATTTAAATTTCCGACAAAAATAAAAATATTTTTTAAATTTATTTTTGGTTCTTATTTAATTTTTAAAAATAAGTATTTATTTTTTAAATTAAAGAAAATTTTTTAATAAAATAAATTATACAGTCAAAGCTTGAATTTAGATATTACGAAAATTGAAACGTTTTGTTTATTTTAATTGTCCATTATGTAGTGAGGGGGAGAGGCTAAGAGTTACCCCCATTTAAGGAATCCCTCATTTATGCAGATGAAAGATCACCAGGTACAAATGTGTGTATCCTTATATTGAGGTCTGATTGAATAATAATTTAAATTTTTAAAATTATATACGTTTAGGTTTTGAAGAATTAGGACCGCAATTATTAGAAGAACGGCGCCTTTTGGCATTAAAAAATGCTGCTGAACGACTGGCCGCAGGCACAAACATTATTTAATAAATAGACCTAAATTAATAAATAAATATTTTAAGTGTATTAAATATATAGAAAATTATTTTCTTGGGAAGAATCAAAAAATGAAAGAATGGATTGAACAAAAAGTCTCAAAATTCCTTTTAATTTCCTAAAAATAAGTTCAAAATAGAAATTTGAGGATTGATTTAGATTTGAGATTGATATCTCGAAAAATTTCGATCTCAGTTTCGATAACTTTAATTTTTTTACAGATCCCGTTACGATCATCCCCAATTAATGCCTTTAAATAATTAAAATTAAAATAATAAATTTAAATAGATATCCATTTCCTTTATAAAAAAGTGTAAAAAGGAACATATAAAAAATTGGCAATTTTGGCATTTTTCTAAAAAAGAAACAAAACTTGCTAGAATATATTTTCTTTCAAAATAAATATAAATCTTCTTCTTCCCTTCATATTCCTTCCAAAAACATTTTTTTAAATCAATTCCTTCATATATATCTTTTTTCCACTATTTATAAAAAAAAAGATATATACACACAAAAATGTTTGTCACTAACTTACACCAACAAAAACTAAAAAAAATAATGTTGGAGGAAGCGCATCATCATTAGTTTCGCGTGCCGCATTTTTGGCCTTTTACTCAATCTGGCGTGTAAAAAGTGTGAGGAGTAAAATAACACTATTAGCATATGTTGTTTATGTTACTTTTCATTACTTTTAATAAAATTTTTAAGTAAAATATTTATAATTATGAAAAAAAATATAAAAGAAAATTTTATTTAGGGGACTGGTTTGTCTATGAAAAAAATAAAATTTTAAGTTTTCTCTTCACAGAAAAGCCAGTTTTCCTGAGTTTCAAGAAGAAGACTCCCCTCTAAGCCAAGGTGAATTTTTGTAAAACAATAAAAAAATATGGCATAAATCCAGATAGATTATGATTTATTTTTCTAGTGCCACTGGCGAAAATTTTGAAAATTTTTTAAGACTAAGAAGCTAGATTTCTTCCTTTTCTCTAGAGAATTTTTTGTTTCAAAAGTATACATACAGTAAATCTTCTATTTGAAGCATTATTTTTCGATTATGCCCCATTGCTCGGATACAAGTTCGGATTTGAAGCCATTGCTCAGATTTGAAGCAAGCATGCTTCTATTTTTCGATTATTATCAGCCCCATTTCTTTCTGTCACCCTTTATATTGTCGATTGGAATCCCTGCTTCTTGAAATACCTCCCCCTCTTCAGATCAATTTGCCGAAAATCTTCTATATTTTTATCAAAATTTTCAAAAACTTTTTTTATTGAGACCTGAACACGCCTTTAAACAAAAACTGCGTGGATACAACCTTCTGAACTATCATAAAGTCCAACTTTCGGGCCCAGAATTTCCAGCAATTATTTTAGATGGTCTATTATTTATTGAAAATTTTAATTTAAAACCATCTGTTTTTGTTTTTAAATTCCAGTTAAAATTTAAAAATAAAATGTCCTTTTATTAAAAAAGAAATGTTTCTCGATTTTTTAAATTTATTTTATATCAAAATGTTTAAAAATAAATTCTAAGACTTTTAAATAAATACCACCTGTTTTAATAGAAAATAATATTTATAAAAGTTTTAAACCAAAAATCAAAACAACAGATTTTTAAAAATACATAAAATATGTTTTACGCCCACAAAAGTTTAAAGTAATAAAATAGAATAAATAAAAACTAGCAACAAAACCTAAGAAATAATAAATCTAGTTTAAATTAAATATTTATTTTCATTCTTAAGTTGATTCAATTTAAATTTTAATCCCTTAAATTATTTAAACTAATAAACTTACCAATTGAATAGGGAATCAAAATTTTTGTATTAAGATTATTTCTTGATTAATCCTGACAAGAGAAGATTTGCATCGGATCCCGATGCAAATCCTGATCTTATAAATAAATATGAATATTAGTGAACAGTGCTTCGAAGCTCGTACCAAAATTCGTACTCGTACCTCGTACTCGTACTCGTACCTGGTACGAAGTACGAGTACGAGTACGAGCAAAAATTTTGGACAGGTACGAAGTACGAGTACGAGTACGAGGCCAAAAAAAGTGAAAAGTACGAGGTACGAGGCCTAAGTACGAGCTCGTACTTCTCGTACTTGGTGTTAATAAGAAAATCGAAAAAATATGTTTAATTTTATTCAATAGTCCTCGTATGAGCGAGTGGCCGAGTGGTTAGGGTGTTAGCTTCACCAAAGACGTTAATGACTTAGAGGTGGGTTCGATGCCTAGTCAAAGGACAAGGATTTTTTATATTTTTCTTTCCATAAATAACTTACTTTATAAGTTTAGTTTTGTTTTAAAAATTTTTCTTTTTTACATGGAGAAATTATGAGATTTTGACCCTCTAAAATTCTTAAAATATTTTTTCTTTGAACTCTAAAAAGTGAATTCTTTTTGTCTAAGGCCTTACGAAATTTTCAAAATTTGCCTGCGGCGCAGAAGAATGCAAGAAATCTGGCTTCATGGCCTTCAAAATTTTTGAAAATTTTCGCCTGCGGCGCAAAAAACAGAAGAAATCTGACTTAAGGATATCCAAAATTCTCAAAATTTTTGCCTGCGGCGCAGAAGGGATTTGAGCTTAAGAGGAATATCAGGAGATAAAAACGTGAAAAGTTCGGTGGAAAAGGTATAAAGTTTCATGGAAGTGAATGAAAAACCGATGAAAAAATACCGTGTTTCGGGTAACCCGAGCCATCTTGGAGACAATATTGTTCATTGCACTCCAAAATGCTCAAAAATTTCGCCTGCGGCGCAGAAAATGGATTATATGGGAGGATTTATGGCTTTAAAGCCTTCCAAGATTCAAAAATTATCGCATACAACGCTTAAAATTTGAAACTAGATGTCCTGGACTCCAAAAAATCAAAAATTTTAGATTTTTTCTCAAGTACGAGGTACGAGTACGAGGTACGAGGCCTAAAATAAGGGTGGTACGAGGTACGAGTACGAGTACGAGCAAAAAAATGGGGGTGGTACGAGGTACGAGTACGAGTACGAGGCCAAAAAAAGTGGTGGTACGAAGTACGAGTACGAGTACGAGCAAATTTGAAATTTCGAAGCACTGTTAGTGAAGCAAAATATTGAGTGTAGGACTGGTGTGAGAGGAAAAGAAAAATATCTTTTAGCTAGTCATTAGAACATCTGAATGTATTGAATGGCATATGATCTCTTTATTTTGAGCCAGGGTTATATGTTAAATTAAGATTTTATCTGAAATTTTTAATTATTTTTAAGTGTTTAAAATAATGTCCCTTTTTTGCCCCATTTTTGAAAGATCTCGCCCAGCGATTTTCGGATCCGCTCCATTTTGGCTCAGGGCTCTGCTCGAAAAATCAATGGATAATATTATTTCGGAGGATTTAGGAAGATAAAGAGTGAATTTGTGGATTTAGTGGATAGAGTGAATTAAGAGGAATAGAGTAAAAGCCAATGTTATGGACACAACCGTTATGCACACAAGCCAAGTAATCAACCCACACAACCCACATACAATGTTAGGTATTGGCTTAGTATAAAAGCCTTCCTAGTATTCAGTCGATGTCTTAGTCTATTGTCGCAGTGTTATTCTATTCTATTCTGTCTCCACATATTCGGCATCTTGCCATATTCCTATTGTTCGCCCTTATTGTATATATTGTTGTAGATAAAGCACAGTTGTTAGATACTGTCTTATCTTGTTGTTATTCTTGTTAGTACGTAGACATACAAGTCACGTACATAACAGTGGCGCGGTCACAGCTATTCAATTCGAACTTATTCTTAAGTATTGTTCTATGATGAAAAAATTATTCAATTATATTCGTGACGGGTGTATATCAACGAAAGTTAGAAAAGATTCGGAAAGCAAAAAGTATTCGGCAGAAATATTGTCAGTCTCTACAGAGCAAAAATTCGAATGGATTAAAAAGGAGGTTTTGTTAAATGGGCAAAAAGTGGAATTCATTCTTGATTCTGGGGCACAAATTAGTTGCATTAATGAGGAGACTTGGAAAAAAGTCGGTAGTCCATTCTTGACAAAGGTAAACTTCAATGGTAAAAGCTATACAGGTGATGAATTCAGAATTCTTGGAAGATTCTTTTGCTCTATTATCCTAAACGGACTTGAGGAAATATTATTAGTATATGTAACAAAAGAAAAAATGAATTTATTCGGATTACCTTGGATAATCACATTCGAGAAAAAATTCGGTTATCCAATAGTAACAACTCTATCCGACAAGGATTCAGAGAATTCAATAAATTCCATTCAAAAAGAGATAATTCCGACTATTAGTGAAAATAAAGAATTGTATATAATTCAAAAGGATATTCAAGAAGAGATTCAGGCAGAATTAAAAGTAAAATTCAGTCAAGTATTCGAAGAAGGTCTGGGACATTGTAGTAAAACGAAAGCTCATCTTCACTTAAAACCAGGAGCTAAACCAGTTTTCGTTAGAGCAAGACCAGTACCGATTGGAGTTAAAGATTCAGTCGAAGAAGAAATTAATCGACTATTAAAAATGGGTGCTATTAGACCTATTGAATTCGCTGACTGGGCGGCTCCTATTCTTGCAGTAAAAAAAGCAAATGGCAAAATTCGAGTTTGTATTGATTATTCGACGGGATTAAATGAAGCCTTAGAGCTTAATAAATATCCATTGCCAACTCCACAAGAAATCTGGTCTGAAATGCATGGAAATAAAATATTCTCCCAATTAGACTTGCGTGACGCATATTTACAAGTCGAATTAGATTCAGATTCAAAGAAATTGGCAAATATCAATACACATAAAGGGTTATTCGAAGTACAACGATTACCATTCGGAGTTAAGTCAGCACCAGCAATATTCCAGAAATTAATGGATGAATTAATTAGTGGATTAAAAGGAGTATTCGCTTATCTAGACGATTTGATTATTGCTTCGGAAAATGAAGCCGAACATAAAAAAATTCTAATTCAATTATTTGAAAGAATCCAGAAATATGGATTAAAAATTCAATTGGAAAAATGTAATTTCTTTAAGCCTGAATTGAAATTCTTAGGTCATATAGTCTCCGCAGAAGGAATTAAGCCAGACCCAAAGAAAAAGGCTATTATTCAGAAATTACCAAGACCTCAAAATATTAAAGAATTAAAGTCAGTTATGGGAACAATAAATTATTATTCAAAATTCGTAAATCAAATGCATCAATTCAGAGGTCCATTGGACAAATTACTTAGAAAGAATTCAATTTGGAAATGGGAAGAAGAACAAGAAAAAGCATTCGAACAAATTAAGTCGATTCTGAGTTCAGACCTATTATTAACGCATTTTGATCCGCAATTCGAAATTATTGTTACAGCGGATGCGTCCAATTATGGAGTCGGAGCAGTAATCTCCCACAAATATTCGGACGGAAGCGAAAAGGCAATCGAATATGCCAGTAAATCATTAAGTGATTCGGAAAAAAATTATGGGCAAATTGAAAAGGAAGCCTTAGCATTAGTATTCGCCGTTCAGAAATTCCATAAAATGTTATTCGGTCGGAAATTCAAATTAAGAACCGACCATAAACCATTACTTGCAATATTCGGAAACAAAAAAGGAATTAAAATTCAAACGGCCTCAAGGTTACAAAGATGGGCATTGATCATGACAAATTATGATTTTCAGATAGAATTCGTCTCTACAGAAAAAATGGGCATGGCAGATAGCCTGTCAAGATTAATTAGCAAAAATTCAGAAAATGAAGATAAAATTATTGCTTTAATCTCAGATTCTAACACATTCGACAGTGGTCCACCCGATGAATTAAATGAAGTTGAGAATTCAGTTAATTACGTATTAAATATTCTATTCGAAGAGTTACCAATCGATAGTAACCAAGTAAAAATCGAGACGGACAATGATATTAAATTAAAAACAGTCATAGATTATATTCGAAATAATAATTGGCCAAGGAAAATTGAAGATTCGGAACTAAAATTTTGGTCAACAAGAAGACAAAACCTTCAGATAATTAATGGTTGTATTCTATTCGCAGATAAAGTCGTTATTCCTGCTAAACTTCAGAAAAAGATTCTTGATTCATTACATTCAACACATTCAGGAGTTGTTAGGATGAAAAATTTGGCCAGAGAATATATTTATTGGCCTGGTATTAGTAACGATATTGAGCAGATCGCTGCAAATTGTGATTCATGCCAAAAGGCATCAAAAAGGCCAATTAAAACAGATTTAAACCCATGGCCAGCACCAAATAAAGCTTGGGAAAGAATTCATATTGATTTTGCTGGTCCATGTAAGGATGGAAAATTATATATGATTATAGTCGATGCGTATTCTAAATGGCCTGAAATATTCGGAAATACGACTACGTCAGCAAAAGATTCAATAAAAAACCTGGAATGGTTATTCTCGCATTACGGAATTCCTAAAGTAATTGTATCCGATAACGGAAGTCCATTCCAGTCATTCGAATTCAAAAATTATTGTATTAGTAAAGGAATTCACCAAATATTCAGCCCACCATATCATCCTCAGTCTAATGGCCAAGCTGAGAGATTCGTAGATTATTTTAAGAGAATGATGAACAAAAATTGGGGAAAGAGTAATTGGCTACAAGAAGTATTATTGAATTATAGAGCCACACCACATTATTCATTAGGCGGAAAATCGCCAGCAGAAGTATTCTTAAATAGGAAATTACGAATTCAATTATCATTAATCAAACCAGAAAAACCAGGAAATTCAATTAACATTCAAAGAGAGGATATTCGAAATAAAATGAAAAATTGGTTTGATAAACACCACGGAACCAAATTAAACAGATTCGAAGTGGGAGATAATATTCTATTCGGAAATTACGACAAAAATAAACAAATTCGATGGCTACCTGGATAATTAGTAAAAATGGAGTCGTATTCAAGATTTAATCGGATAAATTAAGAGCTATTATTCACCGACATGCGAACCAATTAAGAAAAATAAAAAATTTTGAAAACCAACATGTTGTAAACTTTTGGTGGAGAACTCCACAACATATTCGGAATAAAAATATTCAAAATATTCCAAGTCCAAATAAAAAGAGTACAATTCAAGATAGACCTGATAATGAAATTCGATGTGAAAGACCCAAAAGAACAATTCGACCACCTAAAAGATTAGTAGTAGAGAATACTACTCAAAAAAGGTATAGAGAGGAACCAATTCAAATTTTTTCGAAGACGAGATGATCGATGTTTGAAGTTGAGATAATATGAATTTTTATTTAGTTGTGTGATAATATTTTGTTGTTGTATTTTTTTGTATTGCCCCCTTTGTAATTATTGTATTTTGCCCCTTTGTATGTATTTTTTGTTTGTTTGGAGACACTATTCGGAGTATTATTTATTCAAGTGTAAATTATTCTTATTAAAAGAGGGAGGTGTTAGGTATTGGCTTAGTATAAAAGCCTTCCTAGTATTCAGTCGAGGTCTTAGTCTATTGTCGCAGTGTTATTCTATTCTATTCTGTCTCCACATATTCGGCATCTTGCCATATTCCTATTGTTCGCCCTTATTGTATATATTGTTGTAGATAAAGCACAGTTGTTAGATACTGTCTTATCTTGTTGTTATTCTTGTTAGTACGTAGACATACAAGTCACGTACATAACAGATTTCAAGGGATTGAGCGGGTTTTCGCGGGTACATTCCCTCGATACAAGTCAGATATTATAATTTGGATCAAATTACCCATTTCAGATTTTCAATCTTAATTAAAAAATAAATATCTTATAATGGTTGCAGTTGACCCAAAATTGAAAGGGATTGGGCAACAACGAGGATTACAAATTTGGAGAATTAATGTTAGATTACTGTAATTTTAAATAATGAAAAATACTTTTTTAACAGAAATTTGCTTTAGAAGACATGCCAAAAGAGCAATATGGCAATTTTTATAGTGGAGATTCCTATATTGTTTTAAATGTTTTTTGTTTAATTTTTTAAATTAAAAAAATATTTTTAAAATAAAGACTAAAAATATTGGAGAATGGGACGTTCATTTCTGGTTAGGAAGAAATACTTCTCAAGATGAAATGGGCACTGCAGCAATTAAAACTGTTGAATTGGACGATTCGTTAAATGGATTGCCTGTTCAATATAGGGAGGTAACAAGGAAAATTATAAAAATATCCTCTTCCAATTAATAATTCTAATATACTAACACTAAGACTTAAAATTTTCTAATACAGCTGCAAGACCATGAAAGTGCTTTGTTTCTGAGTTACTTCAAAGATGGAATTAAGTAAAATATTTCTTTAATTATATTCAAATTATTTATTTTTTGAGATTAATCCCTTATTCTGAGATTAATTTTTGATATTAATCCCTTCCCCCCTTAAATGATGTTTGAAAGGTTTCCGACATAAAACATTTCATACACGAATATTAGGGACTCGACGAGCTATGTGATTCTGTCTTTGCTCCATTTGAGTTAACCATTAAATTAAAGAACAATTTTTTCAAGCAATATGTATATGTTATAAAGAAAATTAAAATGCCTTAAGTTAAATTATTACTCACAATAATTTAAGGAATTTTTTATAATTCAAAGAAATATTAAAAAAAATTTTTTTAATTAATTAGATATTTGGAAGGAGGTGTTTCTACAGGATTTAAACATGTTGTAGATGCTTATGATAAATGGACACCAAAATTATTTCAATGTAAAGGGAAGAGGAATGTTAGATGTACTCAAGTAAAATGTGTTAAGGAATCACTTAATCGTGGAGATGTATTTATTCTTGATTTGTGGCTAGATATTTATGTTTGGATGCCTCCACAGAGTGGACGATTGGAGCGTTTAAAAGGAATGCATGTAAATAAACTAAATTTATTTAATAAAAAAGTAGTTCCTCTAATTGAATGTCCCTTTCAATTAGAGGAAATATTGTAATTATTTACATATTTTATTATTCGAAAAAATTAAAAATACTCCTTAACTTTTTCAGCAAGCAAAAAGCATAAAAGATAAAGAACGTGCTGGTCGACCTAAAATTCATATATTGGGTAAATAATTAAAATTATGTCTACTAAATTATGCACAAACAATCACAAAATATTTACCAAAAAACTAAAAATTTCCACAAATTTTAGTAAAAATATTGCAATATACAAAATGTGCATTAAGAGAGCAGATCTAAAAAGGATCGTAAATCGTAAAATCACTGTTTTTTAGTTTTAAAATCACTTTCTCATTTCATTGTAAGGAACCTAGAGATTTTAAAACGCTCCTGTATATGAGGAGCGAAAGCGCCTAGAAATAATTAAGAGGAGGTCGCAGGTCCTGCCCGGTGGCTAAACTTCTGCTAAAATCTTTCTTCATGAAATATCTTTAGTTAGTTTGCATATTTTTTGAATCATACTATTATTTTTAATTATAATTTTATAATTAAAGGATTTAACAAAAAATTAATTAATAATTAGATCAAGATTGGAATATAAATGACAGATTTTGGAGTCATTTTGGAGGTGTTAAAAACATAGAATGGATAAAAGCACCAAAAGCTGGAGGGGATGATGATGATTATTGGCGTGAAAATAGGCAGAATATTACTTTGTGGAAGTTTGTAAAGGGAGAAAGAAGATTTTAATTTAAAATAATTTTTATAGAGTATCAGATTCTTCTGGAAAATTGGAAATAACTCAGAAAAAACAAGGAGGGTTGTGTTTTACAGATTTGGAATCTAAAGTAATTTAATTACTTTAAATAAATAAATGATTAATATCTCATAAAAGGATGCTTTTATTGTTGATGCTGTTGGTGGAGGCCTTTTTGTTTGGATAGGAAAAGAATGTACAATGAATGAACGTAAAAAGGCCATGGAATGGGGACAAGAATATTTACGGAAACAGGTAAAATTAAGTTTAAGAATAATCGACTAATTTTATACTTAACTTAGCAAAGGTCCATGATAATACGTAGAAGATTTAGATAAAATATGGAAAAAATTATAATTTGTCTTAGATACATATATTAAAAAAACATAATATAATCCCTAATACATATATTATTTCTCGAATAAATTTATACTAATTCGGATTTGGTATATCTTGATCCACTTTATTAAAGTTATCCCATTGAATTTAATTTTTTTGGGAAAACGCTGAAACAAAGTAAATGTGAATCTTGATATCAAAAAAATGATTATTTATTTTATTTTTACAAAATGATTTTTAGAAGGGCCGTTCACAAAATGCTCAAATTATTCGTGTATTAGAAGGTGCAGAACCTGAATTTTTCATTCAATGGTTCACTAATTGGAATACAAAAAAGCAAACTGTAGCTTTTAGACCAAAACTATACCAATGTTCAAACGAATCGGGGAAACTAAAAATTGAAGAAATTGCTAATTTTTATCAAGAGGTGGGGAATAAAAATATAAAGAAATATTTCTGAAGAAAGGGAACCCCGAGAACTTGAGTTTTTTCTGAAAATAGTAAAAGTTTTTATTAGATTTTATTAAAAAAGTTTTTTCAATGTTACATATGTATATTTAATTGTTGATCATTTCTGAAAAAAATATTTTCCAAAAAATTTAAAGGATTTGGATGGAGACGATGTGATGATTTTAGATGCATTAAATACTATCTATGTTTGGATTGGTAATGGAGCTAATACACAAGAGAGAGATGCTGCCAAAAGCACAGCACAAGTATAGACATTTAATTATTGGATAAGATTTTATAATTATAAAAATCAGTTTGGATATATACCATAATGAATCAAAAATATTTTTAGAAAGTAATCGAAATGATAAGATCAATTAACCATTTCGTTCTTTTGAAACTTAATCCCGTTACGGAATCCCGGGGGTTTTTCGGGACAAATTTTTTTATTTTTTTGAATACACGCTAGGTCAGACTTCCGAATACAAATCAGACACCAAATATTTGTCTAAAATTGTCGAAACATAAAAAATTTGTTGACTTTCGATACAGCTCGAGGATACTGTTGAACCTCATAATCAGTGCTTCGAAGCTCGTACCAAAATTCGTACTCGTACCTCGTACTCGTACTCGTACCTGGTACGAAGTACGAGTACATTTTTGTAACTAAGGGTCTAGTCTCGTTTACTTATATTTAAATTATATTTTGGCGAAATATTTAAAAATATTTTTATAATTTTTAGAAATATTTGGAAACTGACAGCATGCCTCGACACAAAAAAGCGGCAATTGAAGTAATCTATCAAGGAGAAGAGCCTCCACCGTTCAAAAAATTGTTTCCAGAATGGGACGAAAAGTTATTTAAAACTGTAAAGATTTTTTTTTCGAAAAAAAGTTTAAAATAAAATTTTACAGCCAAGAACTGTTGAGAATATGAGAAAATTGCTTTTTAAATAAAAAAAAAGAAGAAGGAAATTGTCAAAAATTATTTAAAAAATAATTATTTACACAATACATACATATAGATTATTTAAATGTTAACTTTAAATTAAGGTTATAAATTGCTAATTTTTTAAAGTAAATTCTGCATTTTTAAATTTAGTGAAAAAATTTTTAAATTTTTTTTTATAAAAATTTTCAGATCAGTTAGGAAAATATGCTTAAAAATCAGGGATGTCACGGGTTGAGAAAAATGGCGGGTCGGGTTTTGGGTCGGGTTTTGAAAAATAAAAATTCTCGGGTCGGGTATCGGGTCGAAAAAAGGCCGGGTTTCGGGTAATCCGTGACATCCCTGATAAAAATATGTATTCTATTCAAATAGTAAACCACACTAAAATGTCCAAAATATAATTGGCGGATCAGGATATCCGTATCCGAAAAGGCCGGATATCCGGAAATTTCCGTTTCGGAATGGGTTGTTAGATAAATAATGAGCCCTTTGCACATCTTTAAGTACTTTTGCACCGTTTTTTTATTTTTTAAATAGGGGGTTCTTCCTCAATCACTCAAAGGTACTTACCCGGTCTTGCCCATATTAGAGACCGGGGGTCAAAGCACATAAAATTTTAATGAAATTTGAAAAACAATAATTTTATGTAATTTTAAAGAAATTACTTAAAATTAACCAAAATTTCTATCAAAGTAATGAAGATTGTTTGTTACGGAGTGTCCCGGAATAATTTTCTGTGAGGTAAGGTCTATATTCCTTTTAATTCCTCCAAAGACTTGATATCCATCCAAATAACCTCAATCATGCAATCTTCCGATAATCCCATACTTCTTCCACTTTCAATATTTAAAAAAAACTTAGACCCCAATAATAGTCAAATTCTAGTTGCAGATCTGGAGCATCATTTTTTTATCATTTTTCAAATAAAATTCCGTCCCCGGGGAAATAATAAAATTCCGTCACCGGCGAATTCCATTCCCCGGGGACGGGGATGAACCCTACTTTATTCAAAGCTATTTCTTATCCATGCATTTTATCCTGTTAAAAACTTCCCCATTCAAAAATCACTTTATTACTTTAATAAAATCAGAAATTAATTAAATAATTTAATTAATTATAAATTAATTTTAATAAAAATTTTTATTAAAAATTTAACAATCGATTTAATAAGGTCTCTTTAACGTCATAGTAAATAGATTTTCTAGAGCTTTTGAATGTCTAAAAATCAATTCAATTATTAAGACACTCTCTATACATTGGAGACCCTCTCTATACATTGTGAGGGGGGGGAGTCTCTCTCTATACATTGAAGACCCTCTCTATACATTTTAATGTCAAAAAATCAATTCAATTATTAAGACACTCTCTATACATTGGAGACCCTCTCTATACATTGAAGACCCTCTCTATACATTGTGAGGGGGGGGAGTCTCTCTCTATACATTGAAGACCCTCTCTATACATTTTAATGTCAAAAAATCAATTCAATTATTAAGACACTCTCTATACATTGGAGACCCTCTCTATACATTGAAGACCCTCTCTATACATTGTGAGGGGGGGGAGTCTCTCTCTATACATTGAAGACCCTCTCTATACATTTTAATGTCAAAAAATCAATTCAATTATTAAGACACTCTCTATACATTGGAGACCCTCTCTATACATTGAAGACCCTCTCTATACATTGTGAGGGGGGGGGAGTCTCTCTCTATACATTGAAGACCCTCTCTATACATTTTAATGTCAAAAAATCAATTCAATTATTAAGACACTCTCTATACATTGGAGACCCTCTCTATACATTGAAGACCCTCTCTATACATTGTGAGGGGGGGGGAGTCTCTCTCTATACATTGAAGACCCTCTCTATACATTTGAATGTCAAAAAATCAATTCAATTATTAAGACACTCTCTATACATTGGAGACCCTCTCTATACATTGAAGACCCTCTCTATACATTGTGAGGGGGGGGGGGAGTCTCTCTCTATACATTGAAGACCCTCTCTATACATTGTGGGGGGGGGGGGAGTCTCTCTCTATACATTGAAGACCCTCTCTATACATTGTGAGGGGGGGGGGTCTCTCTCTCTATACATTGAAGACCCCCTCTATACATTGTGAGGGGGGAGTCTCTCTCTATACATTGAGACCCTCTCTATACATTGTGAGGGGGGGAGTCTCTCTCTCTATACATTGAAGACCCTCTCTATACATTGTGAGGGGGGGGAGTCTCTCTCTCTATACATTGAGACCCTCTCTATACATTGTGAGGGGGGGGGGGGAGTCTCTCTCTCTATACATTGAAGACCCTCTCTATACATTGTCTCAATAGGAATCTTTTTTAAATTCCTCTCAATAGTCCTCTCAATCCTCTCAATCTTTAAATTAATTTTAATAAATAAAAATTTTAGACAAAAATGTATTTAAATATTAAATTACTTTTAATTTTTCTTTTGAAAATTTTATTTTTCTGTGAAACAGAAGAATTGTCGACAGAACAAATTACTTGTGTAAATGATTATCTTTTGCTTTCGAAAAATCTTAAAACAGAAATTTACGCCGAGAAAATAGGAAATGAATGGAAAGTTGTGCGAGGAATTAACAAAAAAGTTTTTGAAAAAATTAAAGACTCTGACATTAAAAAAGAAAAAATGTCAAAATTAATGGGAAGGGAACATGCAGATAAATGTTTTGAATTAAACAATGATTTAGTTAAACACTATAATGATAAACTTGTAAATAAAGCTAAAAATTTTTCATTTAAAGAAAGTATTAAAGCTAAAAAGCTAATTTTTATTGAGAATAGTTTCAGTTTCAAAGATTATTTAAATAAATTCAATAACGAATATTTTATTTTATCAGAAAATATTCAAGAGAAACTAGGTAAATAAGAATGTTAAAAAACCTAAAAATTTAAAAAATAAAGACAAGTATCACGGATTGAATTAGCGATATTTCACTATATTCTTTAACCACTCAAAACTTTCAGGAAACTATCTGGAACCTAAAAATTTAGGATATCTAGGTTCAATACCTGATATTGAAATTATATAGAAATCATATTATATTTAGTTAATCATACATCGATTTCGGAGCTGAGAACGCGGCTAAACGCTTTGTAGGGGGCAAGAAAACTGAAGTCCCCTTTTTAGATTTTCTTATGTTTTCGAATTCCAAGGCTTCCTAACAAGAACATTTTCTAATAGAGTTCAGCGGTATCAGGATTTAGAGAAAAACCCGGGATCGGGATTTCGGTATGTTGATCCCGATCCCGGATCCCGACACCGACACGGGATCCGGGATTGGCCGGGATCGGGATATATATTTCGGGACCGGGATCAGAAAAATCGGGATCGTAATTCGAAAAACCCGGGATAATCCCGCCCGATCCCGACCGGGATCCCGATCCCGCTGAACTCTATTTTCTAGTACTAAATATCTCTCTATATATTATTTTCAGAAAAAATGTCATTTTGTATGGTTGATAAAATATATGAATTTTATAAGAAACAAAATCAAGGAAATTATCTACTCACAATTTTCAATCCACCAGAAAAGATAAACGATAAGAATGATGCTATTTTAGATAAATATAAAATACCTTATGAAAATGAAGACTATATAGCAAAGTTGGAGTTAAACCCAATGTTTGGTAAAATTTTTGTACAAAAGGGTTGGAAGTTAGAAGAATGTGGAAAGTGTATCGAACAAAAGAAGTATTAATTTAAATAAGAAAATAATTTTGAAATTTTAAATTAATGATTATTAGGGAGGGGCAAAATATGTAAATGAATATTTGAAGTATTGATATACCTTGAAGAGAGTAGCTCAAAAATAAGGGGTTTTACTTAGGGGTAGTACAAATTTCAAATAATTTAGGTACTCACTAGGGACCATCGCTTACTTAGTGCGAATTTTTATAGTACTTTCTGGAACCATTCGAAAAGGAACCATTCGATAAACTCGTCTTCTTGGAAAATACCTAACTTTTATCTGAGTTATGGCCCTTAAACTTTGGATTTTTCTCTATTTTTTACTCAAAAAGAGAGATTTACACCCCCCTTATTCCTCGCGCCTCGTGTACCCCCTTCTCAATTGTAAGACAATGTGAAGAAAGCTGAGAGAATGAAACAGGAGGTATCTCGCTGTTTTCCCTTACACTTTATAACAACTCCCCAATAATTAAATAAATCAAAATATTAATATTTTTATAGATATCCTAAGGAACCTTTCTCGATGATTGCTCCAAGCCAGTTATTCTTTAAAAACTTTCCAAAAGGTAGAGTTATTTAAAAATAATTTATATTAAATTAAAATCTTGCTACCTAAATGTGTGAAGTTAATCTAACGGATATTTAAATATTAAAATTTGTGTTAACCAGTATGTTTAATTTTCACAGTAGGATAAATTTAAAAAATTAAGATTATTTGTTCTAGCATTATTTTGATCAGTTTAATCTATATTCTTTATTACATATTTTGGGATTTTAACAAATATTTTAGGGGAATATTTTGCGGTTTTTAAGCCACAAAAATTTAGTTTTTAATAATTAACTTATACATTAATATACAATATTGTGTGATAATGCAAATAAATTTGAACTTTATTTTTCTTCTCTTGATTTAAAAAAAAATTTTTGTTTTAAGATTCAAGTTTTGCGGGTTTTAAAATTAATGAAGAATTTGAAAACGAAGATTGTAGTATTTGTGAGGAAAAGTTGGTTGTATTCAAATATGGGGAATATAAAGAAACTATACAGACAGAGTGCAATGTTTGTTTAAATTATAAAAATCATTTAAAATTTTGACTATATTTTTAGCATAATTTTCATAAAGAATGTCTTAGAAATTGGTAATTATTTTTCTTACAATAGTGGTCAAAAAGAAATACTCCATTTAATTCTCCATTTAATGTCAGGGTTCCGATCGACAAAATTCCAATCTAAAGTATAAAAATCTCGATTTCAAAGTACATAGAGACTAAATTTCCAAATTTAAAGTACACTCCAAATTAAATTAGAAAATATTTATTCGTGCTCAAATCTTTTATATTTCTCTCCTAAATGAATATTTTCTAATAATTTCTTGTTTCCACTGAGCATTTCGTGAATTTCAATGATCTATTTTTGCGCCGCAGGCGAAAATTTTGAAAATTTTGGAGGTCCTTAAGCCAGATTTCTTCTATTCTTTCCAAAATGTTGATTTCAAAGTACATACTTTGAATAAAGTACAAATTCAATTTCGTAAGTATGGAGGTCGATTTCAAAGTACAATACTTTCAAATAAAGTACGAATCGGAACCCTGTTTAATGTGTATAAACTTTGACGGATTATTATTTTTTGATAGACTGAAATAACTCCATAAGGAGTTTCTTATTTGGTTATTTCAGTCTATCAAAAATAAAAATCCTACAAAGTTTATACTCATTAAATAGAGAAATAAATGGAGTATTTAATCAAATAAAAAAATTCTCCTAAAATTAATTTTCACCTGTGATATTTTCATTTTACATACTTCTGTGCCGATCTTTTTGACTACTACTAATATAAGATTTTTAAAAATTATTGCGATATTTTTAATTAATTTAAATAATTTACATAAATTTTGAAAAATTTTAGGTAATGGTGTCGTTTACCAGCCCAATTTTTTCCTCCCAATTTTCTACCCTATGTTTGTACGGAATGGTCAAATTTTCCCCTTTCTTTCATCAAATTTGCCTTTCCATATTGCCTAAAAACAATCAAAAAGATTAATTTGTGATATTTAAAAAAGTATTAGAGTAATGAGAAGAATCATTTTCCCAATTAATAAAAATGGAAGAACTAAAGAATTTCAAACCTATTGATTTATATGAAAAATTACGTTTGAGTGATAATGATTTCGATGCATGGCTTGAGAAGCTTGGACTTCTTAATGGAAAGACAACTTGCTACAAATGTGGGGGTCGAACAACAATAAGTGTTAAGAAAGACGAAAGATATGGATGTTGGCGGTGTACAACCAGAAATTTAATCTTTTTGATTGTTTTTAGGCAAAATATGGAAAGGCAAATTTGATGAAAGAAAGGGGAAAATTTGACCATTCCGTACAAACATAGGGTAGAAAATTGGGAGGAAAAAATGGGGCTGGGAAACGACACTATTACCAAATTTTACTCTTAAAACAAATTACAGGTTGAAAGAAAATTTTAAAACCGAATACACCACAGATTATATTTTGGTGGGAATATAATTAAAATGATTATTAAAATTTTGTTAAAATTAATAAAATAATAAATTGATAAATATCAAGAATGCTTTAAATAAATTATATAATTTTTGCAGATCACAGGAAAATGCAAAATTTGTGAGAAAAAGGTTTTATACGATCTACGAAACCAGAAAATAATTCCGAACTTCGGTAATTTATTAGTATTATTATTAGAAGGTAAGACAAAATTTACCATTTTTTTCACACGAGAAAATGTGTGTTTGCAATTCTAAAATAGACCTGCTTTTTGTTGTATCATTAGTTTGGTCTATATGATTTAACTATTTTGGTTTTCGTTGGGCAGACGCACTTTTTTTGTTTTAATGGTTCCTTAAAACACTTGCTTTTATTAATATACATTTTAGTGATGTTCTGGTCGGACCCGAATCGAGAAATTTTCCCGAGTTTTTGGGCTCCCGATTCCGATTCCCGGGGTCTTTCTTCTCCCGAACATTATTAATACATATTTACTTGTGTGTTAAAAATTACGAGTTTATTTCAGTTTTCCAAATGTATTAGGGTAGTTTCCAAATATATTAGGGTAGTTCATGCGCTTTTTATGCAAGAATTTTAAACGGTCATAATTCAAGAAATTTAAAAGATTTTTTTCAGTCCTTTTTTATCACTAATACATATTTACTTTCAGTCCTCTTTTATTTAGTCCTCTTTTATTTAAAATTTTTTTTGATTTTAGTTCCAATTGTAACGGATATTGAAATTAATGAAGAATTTAAAAAAGAAATTGGTAAAGAAGAAGAAGAAAAAGAGTGTAGTGTTTGTTTGGGAAAGCTGATTGAACCCGAAAATGAAGAAAATAAAGAGGAAAAGTTGATTGAACCCAAAAATGAAGTTAAATATAAAGAAATTCAACAAATACCAAAATGCGGAGTTTGTATATAAAAATTATTTAGAATTTTAAATATATTTTTAGCATTATTTCCATAAAAAATGTCTTCAACCATGGTAATTAATTAATTTTTCTTTTACAAAATTAAATATTAAAAAATTCGAGAAATTATTTGTATATTTCAGACCTGGTCATCCGAATGACCAGGTCGCCGGATATTTACGGCGGATACAGGCTGATATCCGCAGGCATTTTGGTATTATCTGTATCGTATCCATGACCAAGTCGTATATTTCCAATTAATTTAAATAATTTTATATATAAATTTTGAAATAATGCTCTTGGTAGACTATAATAATACAATTAATAAATGGTCGTAAATAATAGTGATGGTGTGGAGTTAAAAAACCCGAGAGTCGAGACCGAGACCGGGAATCAACCCGAGACGAAGTCTCGGACCGAGACCGAGAGTCGAGACCAAGAGATTAGGAGGGATATCACTTGATATACCTCCTAATTCCCAAAAATCCCTATATATCCTTCATAATCCCCAAATCACTTGAATCCCCAACTCCACAATATAATTTTACTCCTTCTAGATCTACCGTTATCCACCTTAATCCACTGATAGGTACGGTTAAAATTCAAAAAATTTCCGTCATTGGGGGGGGGGTTTTCCGAGACTAAAACAGCGAGACCGAGAGCTCAAAAAACCCGGAAATTTCCCGTCTCGGGAACCGAGACCGAGAATCCCGACCATCACTAGTATATAACACTAATTTTTCTTTTAAAACAAATTACAGGTTGAAAACAAAAATAGATGAATATGTTAACGAAAATTATATGGTTGAAATTTTAAATTAAACTAATAAAATATTAAAAAATATTTATTAAAAATGTTTAAATAAATTATATTTTTGAAGATAAAAGAAGGGTGCCCACTTTGTCGAGCTAGCGTCGATACAATCCACGAGGAAAAGGAAATAATTCTAATCAGCTGTAATTTATATAAAAATTTTTTAAAAATAATTTATTTAATTTTAGAGACAAGGGAAGCTGAAGTCGTTAATTTTTTTGTGAAATTACGATTGTTCATCCAAAATTTTTGGCTTTTTTTGCCAAAAATTAAACATTTATGAAAATTCAAAAAATGTATCAATGAGTTATTTTTAAAAATATTCCCTTTGTATTTTATGTTTATTTTAACCTCCTCCTATGTAAAAAGAATCCCGACTGTTCTTATTATTTTAAAACAATTCCCGACCCTTATTTGGTGTTTTTTATTTATTTTCAAAATTGACATGTTAATGTCCCCTGTGTCCCCAAATGGTCATTTATATTTAAATTTGGCCAGACATTTGTATTTGTCCCTTCATTTACATATTTCCCCTCCGTTTGTATATATTTCACAATTTGTAAATTTTCAAGTGTGGATAAACTGATTTTTAAAAATAATTTGTTTAATCCTCAAAACGGCTCGAATTGCTATTCGGAACTGAACCAAAAAACCCACGTTTCTTATTTTAGGTATTTTCGGTTTTGGATTGAAAATAACAGAAATTGCAATTTAGTCTAAAACCCTAAGAATTTCTTAAGAATTTTTTTAAAATTTCCATTCTTCCGGAACTTTAAGTTACATATTTCTAAATAGGCATGCATAAAAAGTTGGACTTTTATTTAAATAAAAACAAAAATAAATATTTAGTCAGACAGACGATTTTTTAAAAATATCTTTTGAAATATTTTAAAGTCCTTTATTTCCTCTCCCTTCTCATTTACTGGCACAATTTTAATCTCCCTCTTTAATTCTTCTATAATTAATTAAATAAATGTATTATTTTAATTTAAAAATAATTATTAATTTATTTCTTTTTTTAAATAATTTTTATTTAATTTTTTCAAAACCTTCTCCCGAACAAATTGAATGTGTTGCCGATTCTCTTTTAATTACCAAAAATATCCAAACAGAAATTTTTGCTGAAAAATTTAAAGGGGAAAAGGAATGGAAAATTGTTAGAGGAATTTCCAAAAAAGTTTTAAAAAATATTAAAATAAAAAAAGAAGAAATGACTAAATTTTTTGATGAAAATTATTCAAAAAATTGTTTTGAATTAAACAAAAAATTTGTAAAGAAAAATAAAAAAAGTTTGGAGGAAGTTTTGTTTGTTAAAAAACTTTTTTCTAAAATTAAACAAAAATATTTAATTTTATCAAAGAATTATCAAGAGAAATTGGGTAAAAAATAAATATTTTTTATTTAATTTTACACAATAGCTTATAGAAACTTAAAAAAGATTTATTGAAATTAAAGCGCCACATCAATCCAGATATCTTCGAAATCAGTTAGGAGTAACAATCAGTCGGCCCTACTAAACAGGCTTCCACTTAAGTTTTTAAATTTTATATCCGCATTTTTCTTAACATTAAATATTCAAAATACTCAGAATTGTAAAGTATATAGCTATTTAATTCCTAAGGCTATGCGGTAGGCAGCGTGGTGTAATGACTAAAACATCAGTCCGGTCTACTGAAAATGCTGGTTCGCTCGCAGCCGCCGAATAACCTTTTGCGCTAGCTAAAGGAGAGAAATAGCTATAGCCCAGCTGCTTTACTTAATTAAAATTCTGTGGGCTAGCAAATAAATCGGTTAACATTAAATAATCCAGTCAATTGCCTGAGTCCGAAGCTTTTAATTTCTCTGCTCTAGGTTTGATGGTTGCATGGAGAATCGCCGAAATAACCGGAAATGTATCCGAATCGAGAATTTGCGATTAATTTAAAATTCAGAATATCCATCCCTAACAACTCTACTTGCTTTTAAAATTAATTTTTGTTACTAATTTTCAGAAGAACAATCATTTTGTTTAACAAATCTTCTAGTTAAAATGTATGGAACTGAATATATAAAATTAAATAATTTAATAAAAACTAAAAAACATATTAAATTAAATGCAATTCAAAATTATTACAAAATTAATTTTAATGGAAAGGATTTAATTATTTATTGGAATTCTGAGAGATTTTTCTATTATAAAAGACATGTGGCTTATAATGAAATTAAATTTAATGACGATATTAAAAAATGCTTTGATATTTTGGAGCAAAAAAGGTATAAAATAATTGAAATTTACCTAATTATTATTTCAAAAATTTTGGGTACTTTGTTCATATACCGCCCCCCACCCCTATTTGAGTCTCAGATTAATTTTCCTTCTTTGCTGTCAATCAGTATTTTCCTCCTTCTTTAATGCCAATCATTTTCTTCCCTCAAATATAGGACAAACAAAAGGGCGCGCGGCAATAAAGCGCAAAGCCATAACTTGCTTAAAGATTTTGAAACCTTACCAAAATTAATATTAAACGAATCCTTTTATTGAGCTAAAGAGATTGATAACAAAACTGACAAGGGTCAAAAATATTCCAGCAAGTTATGGCTTTGCGCCGTTATTGCCGCTCGCCCTTTTGTTTGTCCTATATTCGAGGGATTGACAGCAAAGAAGGAAAATTAATCTGAGACTCAAATAGGGGTGGGGGGCGGGATATGAACAAAGTACCGAATTTTGAATATTTTTTAGTCAAAAATTATTTATGTTTCAATTGACTAGAATTTCAGGGATTTTTGGTTCTAGGCATGTTTCCTTAATTCTTGCTATACATTGCTGTAACAAAATTATAGGACCCCTTATTTTTATCAATATCCTACCAAATATTAAATGGATTTGTTTAAAATTTTGGTAGAATATAGTTAAGGATATTATGTATCAATAATGAAAAGAAAAAGTTGAATGCAATTTTTAAAAAAAATTTATAATAAATATGATTTTAGACTGTAACAAAATGATAGGACCCCTTGTATTTTCGACCTTAGGGGTGGTTAAAAAAATTTACAAAAATCCCTGTAAACATATCTATTGATATAAAAATATTATCAAACAAATATCTCCCCAAATATTTCTCCAAATATACAATACAAAATCCAATTAATTTTCTTTTTTTTTAGTAATAAAAGTGAAGGACAGGAAAATAATAATTATTTCAATATTCTATACAATACTTTCCATCCAAGCCAATTATTTTTTGACGAAAATCCCTTTTCAAGTATTTATTTAATATGTATTCTCCCGGAGCCAATTTTATGGGGCATTAGGGCGTTTTTTGTGCCTTAGAAATTTTAAGCTTAGGAACTTACTGAAATAATTTTTCTAGAAAATTAAACTTATGCTATCTTGTAGCACATTTCAAGGGGTTTCAGGTAAGCCAAAAATAAAAATTTAAAACAAACAATAAGGGGTCGAAAGTAATTTTTAAATAGCCGTACCCCCGATTTACGTTGATTTTCGCGGTATCTGGATCTCGACACTGAAGTGAGATATGGGTCTAATTCTTTTTTATTTTTTCTTAGAATCGATAAATATGTTATGTCAAATTTTTGTAGATTTTTCTTAATTGTAGAAACTCGAAATTTCAAAGTGGGGCTATAATTTTGTGGAACCCCAAAACTGAGGATTTGCCTATAATATACCCCAAAATGGGCAATTATTAGACCGGGGGTAATTGTTTGAGATGTTCTTTTTAACGGTTGGGGAATTGGAAATAACTATTTTAATTGATAAAATATGAAATAAATAATTTTCATAAAAAATTTAAAGTTGTGACTAATGTTAATGAAAATAGTATAATTAATGAGAATCAAGATAACTCTTCCTGTTTAATTTGCTTTGAAAATTTTAAAGAAGAAGATGAAAATCAACAATTGGATAAATGCAAAGTTTATTTTTTTATTATTTAGATAATTTGTCTTATTTTTTAGCATAGGTATATTTCATAAGGGCTGCATTCAAAGATGGTAGAAATTATTTTTAAAATTAAATTTAAATAATATCGAAATTAAATATTTAATACGGGCAAAACAATTTTGTTGTTTTATAAATATGATGCAAAATTTACGAGAATATGGAGGCCCTCCATCCTCTCGAAAATTCATTTATTTATTTAAAAATCTCCATCATTAGGAGTGTAAAAAACACGCAAAACGGCATAAATGGACGCCAAATGGCGTTCAACCCTGTCGGAGCGGATTAGACTATACAAAATATTCGTATATCGGAACGGGAATTCATAAGAATTTTTTATAAACGAAGTTGGCGGATCCCAGATTCACACGACATTTGTTAAGATAAATATAAAATTTAAAATAAAAATTTACAAACAGGCTTAGAAGCAGAATTGTTAATATCTACGATTATGAAAAATATGGAGGACCAATTGTGAATTTATATAATATGTATATATTTTTATCATATATAAATATTATAACAGATAAGCACTTGCCCAATTTGCCGTAGAGGCATTCTTCACGACCCCGAACCTTTACAAGTAAATGAACGAAATGAACACAATGGAATTAGAAATCAAAATCTGCCAGGACAAACAGAAAATAACAACCAGTTGAGTTTAATCAATTTAGTTTCAAGTAAAATTGCCAAATATTTAATTTGCTTAGACTATCTAATTCCTAAGCTAAGCAGGTGGTAAATGGATAAGTAATGGATAAGATGTGGTGTAATGGATAATACTTAATTCCGGTCAATTAAAGATTCTTGTTCGATTCTTGTTCACCAAACTTTTCATTAGCTGAATGAGGATTCAGCTTTATTATATGTAGATTATAGGTGTTGTGTATGGACGCGAGCCCCTAAACGAGTAGTTCCTTCTTGTTGACTTCTTCTTCTTACTCTCTTCTTTATTCTACCTACAACCGGCTCTTGTATTTCTACTTGCGATAAACTTAGTTTGAGAGCGTGTTCATCTACTTGTCAAGTCCCTGACATAACAATAAGCCCCGCTAAAGCCCTTATCTCAAACATCCCAAAAGGATTAAGTCCATAAGTGCTTATTTTAAGCTAGCTAGAGGAGTGGTAAATCCTTTCTATAAAATAAATCATTTTTGTAAATGTCAAATTTCTACAAATTTAATAATAATTTTAAAACATAATTTACACAGATCTGAAACAGAAATAACTTCAAATCAAAATGGAAGGAGCTTCTCAAATAGATTTATTGGTTTATTTAATACTTTAATAATTTTCAATTTTGACATATTTAGGATTCATTAGAAATTCATTTAGAATTAATACATAAATTATTAAAAGAAAATTAAAAATTAATGATAAAAATAATTAACAATTATTTGTTAAATACAATACATATCCAAACAACAAAAAATATTTATTTTGTAAAACTTTTTTAATAAAAATTTTTTAATCCAAACACTGCTCATTTTTAATTTTAAATAAGCGAGTTACCATATAAACATGCTCAGATTATTACCCTAAATAATCTTTGAATCTCTCGCTAGATGAGGTCAGAATAATTCGTAAATTTGAAAGGAGAAAGAAGTTAAAGGGGAACATTGTTAAACAGACAAATTAGGAAATAAAATAGGATTTTAGGACTCAACGGAATAAATTTACTTTCGCCAGCTGACTACCAATTCAACGAGCGTTGAAATAGGATTTTGTAAAAATATTATATTATAAAAATACAGAAATGAAAATATTCTACATATTTATGAATAGGTTACTTATAAAGTTTGGCTGGATATATAAACTAAATAACAGTCAAAATATTTTAAGGATTCACGTGAAAATAGTAAAAATTCATGTGAAGAAAATTAAGAAATATTAAATATGTACACAACGTTAAAAAATGCCCTTTTTATATAAATAAATGCCCTTTCTATGCTTTTAACTACTAAATAAATGCCCTTTTTTATTAGATAAATGCCCCCTTTTTATCTTACCTCTTTTTATTTTAAATAAATTATTTTAAAAAATTTTTTATAAATGTTAATATATTTTATTATTTATTTTTTATTTTATATTAAATTTTCTTTTGAAATTGAAACAAAACACAAATTAAATATTAAAACTTATATTGATAATATATTATTTGATCAAAACAATTTAAATCCACTTTTCAAACTTGAGGGAATTGAAATTAAATATTTAACTGATTTAGATGCAGTTATATCCTATCAAGATAATATTGCTGAAAATAATATATTTATTTTACACCCTTATTCTATAGACTGTACATATCGTATAGAAAATAATTATGAACCTTTAATTAACCGTGGCGATGTTGATGATGGTATTATATAAATTTTAAAAATACATATTAATTTAAGACATGTTATTATGAAAAATCTGGTAAAATGTCAATGATTAGAAGGAAAAATAGAGAAACTTTTAGTTTTTAGCAGGAAAAGTTCAAAAATCCACTCTGTGGGACCAAAAAATGTTGTCCCACAGGTCTCGCAAATTTAGAGTTTTGGGTAGGGGCTTGAATTGTGAGAATTTTTCTGTTTTAGAGATTTCTTTGAATGAAAATTTTTGGAAAAGTATTCGTTTTGAATTCGGTTTAAGCCTTTTCCCATCCCTATAAGCGGAAAAGTCTGAACACTAAAATTGTTTCATTACTTTTACAAATATTAGTAGTGTTTCAACAAACTAGAGTTGGGCGGGATCGGGATGCCTGTCGGGATCGCCATCATTATTCCGAATCCCGTTTTTACGTAGAGATCCCGATCTCGCCCAACTCTACTTCAAACATGCAAATTCATGTTTAGTATGTATGTGGGTATTTTTAAAAACAAAAATCAGAAAGTCGGAGCATTTTTCTCGTCATTTAAATTTTTTTATTAAATTCTAAATTAATTTATTATTAAAAAGAAAATTATTTCTTAAGCTCAAACAGATGATTTTTTCATGTTAACCGTCAATAACCCAATCCTCTTTACTCTCGGAATAAGAATATGTTTATCAGAAAATGATGGACTAGAAAATACACAATTAATTAAAATAACTCCTCTATTTAATCCAATAATTCAATGGGAATTTACTGGAAAAGAAAATATTTTTATTGATTATGATCAACAAAATCCCGTTTATTTAAACAATAAAAGCTCTATAATTTTTAAAATTCATGACATAAATTTTGAATTAATGAAATTGGAAGGTTTTCTAAATTCAGACAAACCAAAGAATTTTTTTACAAAATTTAATCGAAAAAATGAAAAAAATAAATTTAAAAAACTTTTTGTCGATCCAGCAGGAATTTACCGTCAAAAACAAATTTTGGCATTTAAAGAATATCCAAATATTGAAATTTGTGGAAAAATGAATTTTAATAATCCAAAAAAATATTTATTAAGAATTGATAGACTTGAAAGAGAAAATTGTAAAAATAAAAGATTTAATGAAAAATTTCAATTTGAGTTAATTTTGACAAATAAAGGTATTAGTAATTTTGTTATTTGGATAGTTTTGTTAAGTACATACTAGTAATAATTAGGGCGTGTAATTATATGGAAATCCATATTTTTTTTCTGAATTCCTATGACTATGAAACGTACGAAAAACATGTTTTTGGCTTGTTTTACGGTTTCTAGAATGGTCTTTATAATCCATATTTTCCATATTTTTCCATATTTTGGCATTATGCCCATATTTTCCATATTTTGTCCATATTTGGTCATTTTTTGGTAAATTTTACTAAAAATTGGCGAAAATTTTCAAAATTTTGGAAATTTTTGGTCAAAGTTTTTTTTTGCAATTTTTTCGGAAAAATTTATTTTCAAAAAAATTTAACAAAAATTTTAAATCCATAAAATCTTTTAGAATGTTCTTAAAATGCAAAGTTAAAGGCAAAATTATTGTTTTCTATATAAATACTGATTTTTAAAATATCTTTTGACTATTTTTTGATCCATATTTCAGGATTTTATATCCATATAATTACACGCCCTAGTAATAATCAATAACAGCATCCCTTTCGTTGTTTTCGATATTTTAATTAAAATTAATTTGGACTCTCTAGCAAAGGACATGCGTCTTTTATGAGTCCTTTCAGCAGCCTTAAATCATAGTTCATGGGACGCATGTCCTATACTAGAGCCTAAATTTGGCTCTTGTCCAGTTTATTCGCCAATTAATTTTTGTGTTTTAAAATCTTAAAACTAGAGGATTTTCGAACAGATTTTTAAAAAAGCTAGGAAATCCTCTTCTAAAAATCATCTCCCACGTATAAACACGTCAAAAGTTAAAATATTTTAAAGATAAAGTAGAATGTGTATCAAAAATATTCAATCAACTAAATGATCTAGAAAGAGAAGAAATTGGTTATTTTCGGCAGGGTATTGTTATTTGTATGGCAATTGAAGATTATGAAATTAATGAGGATAAGAGTAAAGGAAAAAAGAGAAAATTAAATGAAAGGAATTTTAAAGAATTTAAATTGTTAATGAAAATATACCCTATATTTAATAATGAAGAAAAATATAAATTTGATTTTGATGAAAATACTGGAAATATAATTGAAAAACACCTTAATTAATTCCTTTAGGATTATCTTTTCAGCTTTGAAAAAATTTTTAAATCACGTACTTTTATGGAAAAGATATTTTTTGTTTAGATTTTTTGTTAAAATTATTTATAATTTATTTAAAACCTTTCTCTAAATGATATAGTTATTCAGACATTTTTGCATAAAAATTTCAATTACATTTTCTCCGTTTTTTAAATTTATTCTCCCTTATATTTCGGCAGAATAGAGAGAAATTAGGCAAAAAACATCTACAACTCAGTCTTGGGAATTGAATATAAAAATATTTTTGGATTCCTCTTTTAGTATATTTTTCTCTTTTTATTTTTTGTGTACTATATTATTTATTAAATCCGTATTATTTTGAAATTCTACAAGCAGTGGTTGGAATTTCGAAATTTGCTCGTACTTGTACTTCGTACACAGGTACGAGTACTAGTACGAATTTTGGTACGAGCTTCCAACCACTGTCTACAAGGTTATAAAAAATATTTTTAGGTAAAACTATGACTGAAAATTATTTTTTCTTACATATGTAATGGAAATAAAATAACCAATTTTCCCAAGCTGGCGGCACCAAATTTTTTTGTTTTTATGTAAAAAATAGTTCATTAGAAACATTAAAATTTGTTTCGAATCCGCGTCGGGAAATTTTAATTGCAAGAAAAAACTTTTTAATTCCTCCTTTTGAATATTTTTATGGTTTTTTCGTAACAAAAAAACTTGCACAATTTTTTTTATTTTAAATAATTTTCTTAAAATTATTTTTCTCAACTAAATAAATAAATATTTATTTTAAATAATATTTATTTAAACCTCATTTTTGCGCTCTCGCCCTTTTCAATCCAAAAAAATCTTCTTTCTTGTTGTCCGGCAGCTGAACACACAAAAACAAACTAAACTAAACCTCCCCTCCCCCCCCCCCCTTTAGCGCATCGATTGCTGGAAAAGCTTAAGAAGAATAATATAAAAATGATGTGTATTTTTTGTTATTTTTTATTGTTTAAAAAATAAAAACATTAAAATATGTAAATAAATAGAAAAAAATTTTTATTTAAATTTAATAAATATTTGCCATCATTGGAACTCAAAACTTTTAATTTTTACCAGAAATTCTTAATTTGTTTTTAGAATTTAATTAAACTTTAATATTATTTTGTAGCTTTATAAAAATAAATTTGTTTATATTAAGATGATTTAACTATTAAATCTTTATATAATTTTTATGTAATTTTCATTCCTCAAAATATACGAGCAACTCCTTAACCTACAAATTTGATTGTAATCCTTTTAATGACCTACTAAAATTTATTTATTTTTATGTTTGACAGGAAATGATGGTGCCGTGTGATTTGGGCAGTGGTGAATTGGGCAGTGAGTTAAATGGGCAGTGAGTGATTTGGGCAGTAAACGTTTTTTAAAAAATAATTTTACACGCAAAAACAATTTGAGTAACATTATAAAAATAATTTTGAGTGATTTGGGCAGTAACTTAAATTTTTTTTTAATAAAAATTTTATTTTAACTTAAAGTAAATTCAACATATTTTTCAAAAGAAACATCTTTTGGCCTTTTTCAGATTTTTTTTACACTATCTTAAGACATAAGAAACCTAAAATAGGGACATATTTCTCGATTATCGTAACTAAAACTACTTATCATTTAGGGAAAGTTTTTAACATCGTACCATGATCCGTCGGTACCTCGAATTTCTGTGTGTTAATAATTAGAAAATTTAAGTTACTGCCCAAATCACTCAAAATTATTTTTATAATGTTACTCAAATTGTTTTTGCGTGTAAAATTATTTTTTAAAAAACGTTTACTGCCCAAATCACTCACTGCCCATTTAACTCACTGCCCAATTCACCACTGCCCAAATCACCAGACACGGAAATGATCATCCCTTATTTAAACTTAGGAAGTATTTTATACATATATTAATAACCTTGAAATTATTATGTAAAGTTGTTAATGAATTTTTATTTGAATTTATTCTTTAAATTTATTTTACATGTTAGCTTTTTTTGTTTTTATTATGCAGATTTAAGAGTAACATTCTAATTGTTCTCGATAGTCGATATCAATTATCTCGAAAAATCTACAAGTCTTTCAAAAGTTTTCTATCAAGATTCTAACTCGATAGACTCGAAAAAATTTTCTTGTCTAATTTATTCTGTGAGCCTAAACAAATTGTGAACTTAAATTTTATATTTATAACCGGATCCGGATTCCGGATTTGAAACTAGAGCCGGACCGACTCCGGCCGGATTTCTCCGGATTAATCCGGTCCGGTTTTAATCCGGAAATTTAAAAAAAAAACCGGATTTGGGACCTGGACTCCGGAAAAATCCGACCGGATCCGGTCCGGCCGCGGTCACTAATAAATACTACATTCGCATTTCCTGTATGTTCAGAGTAGAGTTTTGCCCCGACCCCGTTCCCTAACGATTTTTTAACATTTATCCCCGACCCGAACTCCGAAACCATGTGAAAACCCCGTACCCCGACATACCCGCCCCGAGCGTTCGGGGGTCAAGCCCTAGTTCAGAGATTTTATTTTTTAATCATCTTCCAAAGGAGCATTCAATTCAAATCTATTAAAGAAATTATGGATATAATTTATGTATATTATTTAATCTATTAAAAAAATCTATTAAAATATATTAAAATATTTATATACCTATTAAAATATTTATATACCTATATAATTTCTTTTTTTCCATTTTACTTTAAAAATAATAAAAACTTTTTAAAACAAGTTTTTTAAATTCAAAAATTAAATAATATTTTATTTATTTTGTTAAATTTCATATAAAAATTTAATTTTTATAGGAAAATTGGCTAAATTATAATTTTATTTAAAAAATATTTTAAAATAAAGTTTAATATTTTTTTTATAAAATTTTTCTTTTTTTTGCTAAATTCCCACACTCTTTTATTTGCACATCCAGAAGAAAGGCTTTTTTCTAGTAAAATAAAATGGTGAATAAAAAAATATTTAAAGGAAAAGCACGTTCGTAACGTAGCAATAAATAAAAAAATAAATTTTTATTGAAAAATAAATATAAATAACCTTTTATTTAAATTATTTTTTTTAATTATAAAGAAAATTTGTGTGTAATATAGAGATCGGAAATTTTGAAAAGCCTGGACATGTTCCTGGACTCTGGTATAGGTCTGTCAGATTCAAATTGTGTTCTAAACTTTTAATTCACTTTTTTTGATCACACACTTCCCCTATTTTTATAAATAAAAATTTTTTCTAATTTAAAATAACAAAAAAAACAATTATTATTTTAACTTTTAATGCTTCTTTTTCCCGTTCTTTTTTTTAAATAATCTTTTTTTTTTAAAATAAATAAATAATTATTATTTTATTCGTCTTAAAAACGTTTGCCTGGGCAACCAAAAAATATTTTTTTCTTCTCTTTTAAACACCTCAAAACTTTTTGTATTTATTATATATTATTAAAGCTTTCTTTACAAATAAAATAAAAGAATATATAAAAAAAATTTTGTTTTTTTTCTAATATTTAATTTATTTATTTTATTAAAATCGCTACAAGAAATACTAAAAATTCTCACAAAAAAATTTTTTTAGATAAATAAGTTTAGCTAAGTTTTTTTCTGTTTATATGTAAGTTTACATTTAATTTGGAACGAGAAAAATAATGGTTTGGAATCGAATTTTGTAGGTAGAATGGCACATCACACTTACTCTAAATTTATTTTTTCTATTTATTTAATAAAATAATTGTTTATTATAAATTTCTGAAATTTCTGAATCTTTTATCCATTTTTCGTATTTTTGGTGATTTCTTTTTATCAAAAAATTTAAGTTAGGTAATAATTTTTTCTAATTTTTCTAATTTTTCTAATTTTCTAATTTTTTCTAACTATAGTAATTAAGAATTTTGTGATTGTTCAATACTACGCCAGGGGTGTGACATTTCGCCTTCCTTCTTTCGCTTTTTAAAAACTGTTTTGGCACATCCCTGTACTACGCCTATAGCTGTTTGTTTTGGAGTTTTGGGGGTGTTTGGTTTAGTTGTTGAGCAGTGCTGGGTATGGCTCCGGGAGCTAGCTCCGGAGCCAAGATTTTAAAAGCCCGGAGCCGGAGCCAACAAATGGCAAATACCCAGCACTGTTGTTAAGTGTTAAAGTTCTAAATATCGATAAGGTGCTGTATTAATAATTGAATTTAAAAATTATTGGCGAAAAATGGATGAAATCATCACATGAATTTTAATTTTTTGTATTTTTTGTTAATCTTTAAATTTTTTGTGAATAATCTAATCGAACAATCTGCTCTATTGTTTGTTTCAGGAGTTCGATTACGCATTTAGAAGAAATTTTTTGGCTATTTTAGAATGTCTAAGTAGTTGAGAGAGAGAAGTAAGACTTTTCCTTCTTTCTCTCAACGCTTTTAAAAATCCCAAAATTAAATTAAAAGAGGGCGGCTACTAATTTAAAATCAATTTTTTAGTATTTCTTTTTTACTTTTTAATTTTTAATGGATTTTCTTTTTCTATTTTTAAATTTATTTTATAAAATTAATTTTTGTATTTTTAAGATGAAAAAAAATTTTTTTTGATTTTTAAATTTTTTATTTATTTTTCATTTTATTTACTCATTTTCTTTTGAAAAGAATTTTTTATATGAATCAAAGGATGATAAATCCTTAAAAAATATCTACATAAGTCAAAAGCAAACAAATAATGCTTAAAGAATTTTTAATCTTGTTTTTTTTTAAATTTTTAGTTCTTAATTTTTAATTTTAAATAAATTACTAAATTTTTAAAATTTTTATTTATTTTATGCATATATTAAGGTTACTGGCTATAGAAAAAACTACGGATATCTGGAACATACCGGAGAAATACCAGGGGGTTCCAAAACATTATAACTATAGCCTGTAGCACAAAGGCAAGATTACGCTCCTTTTTTGTTAGGACTGTTTATTTTTTTTATTTTTTTTATCCTAAGCAAATCATTGTTTACATTTATTTATTTTTATCACATTATTATTGTCTGAAATCGTCGCGCTAGTGCGTATAAAATTTGATTTGATTTGAAATCGAGAACCAAAAATTCTTCGTTTCATTTAATAACTGACAATTTGAAATGTTTATTTTCAAATTTATCTCCATTTATTTTCTCATGGATATAAATTTATAATAATTTTAACTATTTTTTACCCATAAATTTAAGTGACACTTTTTAATAACTATTCTCAACATTATTAAAGCCGACAAACTTATCTTGGTAAAAAAGACAAAATATTATATCTAATTATTAGGGCCTGAATTTTCAGGTTTAAAAGCCTCAAAAAGGTACCTATAAAAATCCTGGCCCTACTAATTATAATCATATGAATTTTTTGAATCAAACACTTCCACCTCCGTTTGAGTTTTATTTTTTAAAAATTACCTATTTTAGTGATGGAAATGCCTGAAATATGTGGGCATTTTTCCCAAATATCCTCAACCATATCTTTACTAAATAAAAAACAACAAAATAAAATTAATTATTATTTTAAACAAAATAGCCTTAAATCGACATTAAAATATTTTTTTATTTTATTTATTTTTTTAAATTTATTTTTTAAATTAATAAATGGGGAAAATAATAAATTGTTTTTGTCAACAAAAATAAATATTAGTGAAATAAATAATGAAAAATTTACATCAGAACAGGGGTGTGTGATGCGGGATATTTGTGGGGTAGATGGTGAATTACGTCAAAATTGCCGGTTTTTATTTTTTAAAAATTAATTTTTTAATTGTTAAATTATTGGAAATTTAATAAAATACCCCCATTCGTCCTCCTTAACAGGGGTCGATCGGAAATGACGGAGGATCGGAAATCGGAACTGTCGGATATCAGAATTCTGACCAACCCCCTGGTTCTCCTTAATAAGAGAATACCTCTTTTCTGCCTCCTCTCTTGAAATTTTTTTATATTTTTATATGGTAAATTAATTAACTTTTTAAAAAATAGATACGAAGGCCGTCCAGTTCCAATATCTTTAAATGTTGAGAAAGAATATAGAGATTTGTGTCCACAATTATTTAAAGGTTAAAAAATTTAAAAATTAAAAATAAAATTATTAAGATGGAAATATTGCGACATGTTGTAATCATGCTCAGGTGTGAATGTTTTTATTTGAAATTCAAAAAAATAATTTTAAAAAAGTGAACTATCAAAGACATAACAATTTTTAGATTCTTTATTTAAAATTAAAAAATTAAAGTTTGAAATTCTTCGAAACAAAATGTCATTGCCAAGAATGTTGTTACAACGTTGCCCCTCTTGTTATTCTAATTTTGCCAATTTTTTCTGTCAATTTACTTGTTCTCCCTTTCAAGCTAATTTTGTTAAAGTATAATTAATTTTGGAAAAAAATTATATAAAATAATTTAATAAAGATAACAGAAATGCTCAACAATAGCAAAGCTATATATAATGAAGCATATATTTCTCGGGTAGAATATTATGTAAGCTTTTGTGGATTTTTAATTAAAATTATTTTTCCTCTTTAAAAAAGATAACTTCAAAATATGCTCAACAATTTTTTGATTCGTGTAAAAATGTTCGGACAACGACAGGGGATTTTGTTTTGAGTATACTTTGTGGAACGAGTATTGATAATTGTACTCCTGAACGTTTATTTAAATATATTGGGACTTACAATAAAGCTTTAAATATTCCTTTTACTATTGATGTGGTAAATGAAATATTTTTGAAAGATTCAAAATAATTTTTAAAAAAAAGATAATCTCTTCAAACAACCAAATATCATCTACTACCCCTTACCAAAAACAAAAACAACGTTTATTAAAGCCAATGAATACAACAACATTTAAGTGTAATCAGTCTTCTGATTTGTCTGATTCTCCATGTTCCTGTGTTGATTGTTTGTCTGCTTGTACATCTTCAGCACCCTTTCCTTATTTATTTCAGGTATTATTTTGATCGAACATGTTGTAAAAATACTAGTTTGATTTTATTAATTGAGTTTACAATAATAATTTTTGAAATCGGTTTAAAAAATTATTTTCCAGCAAACTATAGTTTTATAACTTCTATAAACTTGACTTTAGAAACTCTAAACACTAGATGATTTTGTAGTTGTGATTCACTTAAAATTAGATTTTTACTATTTTTTTGTACTTGAATTTTGGAACAAGCTTCCAAACACTGATTTTGAGTATTTTTTGGGACTTTTTTTCATAAATATAGAACATTTCACTGCCTAACTTATTATTAAATTTCCAAATCTTTTTATTTTTTTTCAAAATAGGAAAGTTGTAAAATGGCTACAATGGATTGTTCAACAGCAATGAGTATAATGGCAACTTGTATTTTGTTTGGAGTTGTGATGTTAGCTGTTGTTTTGCATTATGTACTAAATTAAATTAACCCTCTAAAAATCTTTCTTAATTTAAAGATTTTGAGAATGTATACTTCAGAGGATGTTGATGATATTGCTGTTGATATTGTCCCCCGTTCAACTAAAGAATCTGTTAAATTTTCTCGAGTTCAATTAGAAGATTATATCATTAATTATTGTTCAAAATATGGCAATTTTGTTGCCCGTCACCCTTTAATTATCTTCCTCCTTGGCTTAATTCCTTCTTTAATAGCCTCTTCGGGAATTGGAATGATTCGGTTTTGACAAACGAATTTTTTTTAAAAATATTTTTCAAGTTTAACGACTGACCCTGTAGAGCTTTGGAGTTCTCCGGGAAGTGATGCTCGTGAACAAAAGGAATTTTTTGATAATAATTTTGGGTATTAAATATCAGAAAATATTATTTAAAATTTAATTTAAAGTCCTTTCTATCGAACTGAACAAATTATTATTGTACCAAAGGATCAAAGTTTTTGGGAACGTGAAGATTCTTCGAATTTTCTTAAAAAAGTTAGGATTGGACCTGTCTTTCGAAAGTAAAGATTTTTTTAAATTAATAAGATTCCCTTTAAAAATTAATTTTTTTTTCAGAAATTTTTTGAAAGCTTCCTTTAGCTTTTACAAACAAATTTTGGAATTAAATACAACTTTAGATAATGATAAGAGAGTAGTAACTTTGTCTGATATTTGTTTTAAACCTCAATGGCCACAAAATCCTCATTGTGTTGTTATGAGTATTTTTAATTATTTTCAGGTATTTTTACAATAAAAATTAATTTAAAATAAACTTAAATTAATTAATATTTGAGATTATTTGAGAAAGGCAAATTATAATAATTTTTATTAGGGTGATTATTTCCTCTACCTCTGCCTGGGGGAGGGGGGGATTGTACTTATTAAAGAGGAGATAATCATCTTAGGGTTGGTATTGGGTAAATATAATGTTTGTTTTGAATGAAAATATGCAGATATATGAAAGTAAACTTGAAGCTAAATTATGTAAATTACGTAAAATACAAATTGTGAACAAGATTTCCTAAAATTATAACCCTTAAAACACGACATTTAATAGCAAATAGGCCTTTTAGGCTTAAAATTAAACTTGCTTTTATTTGAAATTATTTTCTTTTTAAACTAATATTTCAAAATTAATAGAATAATATTACTAAACTTGATCTGGAGGATGATAGTACATTCAATACTTTTGATTATGTAATTATTTACAATTTTCTTTAAAAAATAATTATTTCCTCACAGATCGACCATTTATTCGATTGTTTAGAGAATCCTTACCAAATGTCTAGTAAATTACAAATTTCCTGTTTGGGACAGTTTGGAGGTCCTGTACAGCCTTATGTTGTGCTAGGGGATTTTGAAGAGCCGGGAAAATATGAAACTGCGAGGGGATTAGTAATTACTTTGGTAGTTAATAATTACAAGAATAATGAAGAAAAGTAAGAGGGATTTATTCTGATTAATTCTGATTTTTTTAAAGTTTTAAAAACAAAAATTCGTTAGCACTTGCTTGGGAGAAAAAATTTATTAAATTATTAAAAACACACAAAAGTGAGGTTTTTAATGTTACTTTTATTGCTGAACGTTCTTTGGAAGATGAAATTGCTAGACAAAGTAAATCTGATGCTTTAACTGTTTTTCTTTCTTATATGTTTGTTTTTTCTGCATATTTTTAAATAGAAACAAAAAAAATAGTGGAATTGACCTAATCTAGTCAAATCTATTACTGACTAGTTCGGAGCAGTGATGGAAAAGTTCCAAAATTTCTCTGGAACTGGTTCCATTTCTTAAACTGCTTTTTGAATTTCTTCGGTTCCAGTTCCGAAACTGGAATTTTTCCATCACTAATTAGGAATGATGAGCATTAAGGCAAAAAATGCGAAGATTACTCTTTTGTGGATAGTCAGGGGTTGGGTTAGCAATCTTGAAACGGAGAGATCTCATTACTAAGTCCCATCCAATCTTATGCTATTTTCTGGTATCGATTCATCCGTTTTACTAAAACAAATTTTAGAAGTTTTAATAATCTCTGAGGACAATATCAAACCATTTTTTGGTTATTTATTTAAATTTTTCTTTAAAAGGTTCATGTTTATTTATGTTGCTTTTGCTCTTGGCCATTATTCAGGTTTTGGGAGAGAATTGTGTTTACCTTTCATACATTCAAAATTTACTCTTGGAATATTTGGAATTTTTGGTTAATTTAAAATAATTTTAAAAAATAAAAAAATTAATTAAAAGGGTGTATTCTCTCTGTTTCAAGTTCAATTGGACTTTTTGCTTTTTTTAATATGTCTGCTGTAAGTTTTGAAGGAAAAATAATTTTTCTCTTTAAATTTATTCAAGTCATTAATTATTTTGGAAGTTGAACCATTTTTGGTTTTGGCTGTAGGTGTTGATAATATTTTTATTTTTGTTCATTCTTACCAAGTAAATTTGGAATTTAAAAATAATTTATTTTTAAATTCTCATTAAGAGATTAGCTAATAATATTAATCAACCTTTACCTGAGCGGATTTCAATTATTTGTGCCGATGTAATGCCGTCAATGCTTTTATCTAGCCTTTCCGAATTTTTTTGTTTTAGTTTGGGTAATTATTTTAATTATGTAAAGCAGTTGGGCTATAGCTATTCCTCTCCTTTAGCTAGTTCAAATTTTAATCAGCGGCTGGGAGCGAACCAGCATCTTCAGTAGACAGGAGTGATGTGTTAGCCATTACCCCACGCCGCCTACTGCATAGCCATAAGTAGGGTTGCCGTTTTCGATTCGAGCCGACGTTTGGTGCATTTTTTTCGAGCTTGTTTTTCGATTCGGTTCGTTTTCGAGCTTTTCGAGCTGAAAAGCCTCCGCTCGCTCGATCTTTCGAGTTTCGGGTCGAGCGAGCTGCAACCCTAGCCATAAGAAACAAATAGCTACCTATATGCTTTAAAATTAAAAGACATTCTCTAATTAAAATTTAAAGGAGCTCTTTCTTCAATGCCGGCCGTCCAAATGTTTTCCCTCTATGCTGCAGTTGCTATTCTTCTCAATTTTTTGCTTCAAATAACCTTTTTCCTTTCTGTTTTTGTTTGGGATATTAAAAGACAAGAAGTATATTTAATTAATAAAAATTAAAATTTTTAATTATTTTTTTAAAGTCTTCCCGTCTCGAATTTTGTTGTTGTTTAAAATTAAATAATAATTCAAATTCTGATCAACCAACAGAAAGTCGAGTAGAACATTTAATGAGACAATTTTATGCCCCAACATTATTAAATAAATATATACGGATTTTTGTGGTTGTTTTCTTTGCTTTGTGGTTAGCTAGTTCATCGACTATAATGAATAGAATTAAAGCTGGTTTAGATCAGAAAATGGCTGTTCCTGAAGTAGATTTTAGTTAATTTTATAAGTATACTCTGGAAGAAAATTATAAACATCCCAAGTCTTTATTACACCCCAAGCAGGGCTGAGCGTCATGGCGTTTGGCGTCCATTTTTGGCCGATTTTTGCGTTTGGCTTTTAATGCTTGTTGTCACTTGAGCAAGGAAACATATAATATTATATGTATTTAATTGTCATTAATAAAATTAAAAAATGTTTTTACAATTGTTTTAAGCTTATATTAATTTTGGGACGCATTACTTTCATGGGACGCATAAAAGTTCATGGGACGCATAAACTTTCGCATGTCCTAAGGGACGCATGTCCTAAGATAAGCCAAATTTTGTCGCACAGCCCTGACCTCAAGCTATAAAGACTCATTGAAAATTGGACTCAATTTAAAATATGGTTATTTTTAGTTCGGTGATTGGATAGTAGGAGTTATCTAAACAGTACCCTCCATTTACGAGATACTCTTTATATTAGATATAATTTTTCAAGCCAAAGGGATATTTGATTTTATTTTAATAAAAATTAGGATTCTTATGTTCTTGCACATTTTCTAAATATGGAACAATATTTGGCTGTTGGCCCTCCCATTTATTTTGTTTTGCGAGGAGAATATGATTATCATGATTATATACTTAGAAATCAAGTAAAAAATTTTAATTAATTTTAAATAAAAAAATTTATTTCTTAAAAGGTTTGTTCATCAAGTGGATGTTCAGCCAATTCCCTTGGTGCCCAAATTGCCCGCGCTGCTAAATTTCCTGAAAGGTATTTAGTTGTTGGTTACTTTGTGTTGTAATTATAGCTCAGACCGTGACAAGATCTCGAACGGAAATTTCGGACATCGAGATCAATATTTTTCGAGATATGTATAGATCTTGAATCCCCTTCTAGTTATCGTTGTGTCCGCACTTGCAGAAAGAACATAAATGAAAATAAATAACCCAGCATTGGGTTGGATGGTGGCACAGTCGTATGTGCTTCGGTCTGGGCTCATTCCATGACGGTTCAATTCCATCTCCCATCCAATGAATTTTTCCACAGCATGAAAACATCGTATATTATAATTACCTATATTTCAAAATAGCTAATATCTATCCTCCAAAAACAAAATTTAAATAATAGATGACAATTTTCAAGGTCCTATATTGCCCATCCTGCCATGAATTGGGTGGATGATTATTTGGATTGGCTTAAACCTGTCGGATATTGTTGTAGGCAATTTAACTCAAATAACACTTTCTGTCCCTCAAATAGTTGGATTAAATTATAAAATTTCAAAAAATTTAAATAAATTTAAGTAAATATTACAAATATTTGCCATCACTGCACAGTCTCTCCATTGCAAGGCCATCCAGATTATAATCGTTTTTACGAATTTTTACCAAATTTTTTGGAAGAAAATCCTTCAAGCTATTGTCCGAGAGCGTAAATATTTTTCGAAAAAAAAATAAAAAAATTTTTTTAAATTAATTTAGAGGACATCCTACACATGGTTTTGCTTTAAATTTATCCAAAAAAGAAAAACAAAATTCTACAAACGAATTTAGATTACGGGTTTTGGCTTCTTATTTTATGACATATCATACAAAATTATCCTCTTCTGAGGATTTTATTCGGGTAATTATTTAAAAAATCTTTGAGTATATTTTATGAAAAATTAAAGTCGGACCCTATTTGTAGTTACATACTTGAAATCGAGCTGGATATGGATCCAGCCCTTGATTTTTCTTTGATCCAGAGTCAAGATCAAGGCATTTTTCAGAGTTACTTGATTCTTCCTTGGTTCAAGGTCAATCATATGTTTAAGGTCCTCACTTCGAAGCAGTGTTTTTTAATCTCAATGATGCTTATCTTCTTCTAAGGATTTATACGGGTTTAGAGCTTAAAAATTATACCATAAATCGAGTTTATTAATCAATGTTCGCTTAAGCTTTTCCTACCATTATCCAAACGAATTAAAAAATATATTAAATATCTACTTTAAATGTTTGTAGTTAATTCAAACTTAATTAAAAATTATTTTTTAAATCAAAGGCAATGGAAAGTGCTCAATTAATTTCTCAAAATATTACTCGTGATATTAATCAAATACTCACTTCATTAAACCGTAAACATATTGAAATCTTTCCTTACAGTCCTTTTTATGTATTTTATGAACAATATAGAGGGATTGTTAAAACTGCTATTTTACAGGTAAAAAATAAAATTCTTGACCCTTCTAAAAAACAATAAAAGATTATATTATCCCTTGCATGTATATTTTGTGTAAATACTTTATTGCTTGGAATGGACCCTTGGTCTGCTTTTATTGTTGTAAGCTTTGTGAAAAATATTTTTTTTAATAAAAATATAAATTCCTTAAAAAGGTTATAGTTATTGCTTTAATTTTGTTAAATATGGTTGGATCTATGTGGTGGTGGGCAATTGACTTTAATGCAATTTCTGTTGTTAATCTTGTTATGGTAAATTTTACTTAAGTTTCTTAAATTGGTCAAATTTTCTCGTTTATTATTGGGGAGTTTTTGGATATCAGAGATTAAAGTTAAATTTAATTGAAATATAAACCGGCATTTTTGATTATTTTAAATATTTTTCTGGTAGAAAATTTAGTAGTTACCGTATTTTCTCTAGTAATCCCCCAGGGGGATTATTTTTCAACCCATCTCTAGGGTGGGGAATTAATAGAGACTGGGGGATTACTAGAGAAAATACGGTAATTATTCGAGACAAGGTGGAGGGTTGGGGGAATTATATAAGATTTTGGAATTCTCATCTAAAGTCTCATGTATTTTTAAAAAATCTTTTAATTGTTCGATCCAAGGTAGGAGGATGGTTTTATACTTTCATTAACTATTTTTACTACATACTTTATTTTGAAATTTTTAAATTTTAATTTTCTAATTTATTTACATATTAAAATTAGTCTGTGGGAATTTCTGTTGAATTTTGTGCACATATTGTTCGGGCATTTACTCTCAGTTTAAAACCTACACGTTTGGAACGTGCTTCTGATAGTCTTTGTTCTGTTGGATGTTCTGTTTTGAGTGGAATTACTATGACAAAACTTGGGGGAATTGTTTGTTTTTTTTAAATTACTAAATAAAATAATATCATGCATACCAGGGGTGCATCTCGTCTCGTATCTCGTATTTTGTGGCACGAGCTGCACCCCTGATGCATACCGTATTTTCTCGATTAATTCCCCTGGGGAATTATTTTTCAACCCTTCCCTGGCATGGGGAATTAATCGAGGGAGGGGAATTAATCGAGAAAATACGGTATACATACTCTCGATATAACCTCGTTATAAATAACATCGTTATATGTTATATCATAAATCGAGGGATTCTTTAAATCGAGATTTCTTTGAAAACTTAAAAATAAAAATCTGAATTTTAATTTATAATTTAATGTAAAGAAGGTTATAATTAACATAATATTAAAATTAATTATTTCAAACATTCTTTACCAAGACTTCGCCTCAGTTTAAAATATCTAAGATAAGTCTTGCATCAAGATTTGAGACCAAAGTCTTGCAGAAAAGCTAAGAATTTTTTAAAAGAATTTTTTGATAGGACAAATTTGTTAATTTTTCGGGACAAGGGTTCAGGGATATATAAAAATTTTAATTTTTTATCAACTATTTCTATATTTTTTTAAAGTTTGTCCTAGCCTTTGCTCATTCAAAAATATTTAAAATTTATTATTTTCGTATGTATCTGAATATTGTTTTAATTGGAGCTGCACATGGTTGGAAATAATTTTTAAAAATTATTTAAATTTCAAAAAAATTTTAAAAATTTTAATTTTCAGGCTTAATTCTTTTGCCAGTTTTATTAAGTTATTGTGGTCCACCAATTAATAGAAGACGTCTATTTATTAATAATTTAAATAAAAATAAATCAAAATTTATAACAAATAATAATATTATTAAATTACCTTATGGGACAAGAAATAATAAAAATAAACAAAATGAGGGTAATTATAAGAAAGATAAATTTTAAAAAAAATTATTTTTAAAGTTTGTTCAACGCTTTTGCAGCATTAAATTTAAGGAATCGACAAATCCAACTAATATTATTTAGAAATTAAATTTTAAATTGATCTCTTTTAAAGAACAAGCATACTATTAATATTTAGAACATTCCGTATTTTATAATGATCTTTTTCTTATTTTTTAATATTTATTTAATATTATTATTTATTTTTATGTGTTATAAAAGACAAAAAAATCCTTTTATATTTGTATTACATTACTCCCATATAGGATCCGTGTCGAGTGTTGAGCGTTAAGTGTCAAGAGTTTTGTTCCGTGTCATTTTTATTTCAGTGTAGGAAAGACAATACCACTCGAAATTCAACACTTGACAGTAGTCTGTGTCGAGAGACTACTGTATATATAGAGACTACTATAACAAAGAAGTTATAACAGTTCCAACATCTTTTAGAAGGATATATAAGCAGACATTGTAGCTCATTTAATCATAGATCCGCAGTCTCTTAAGAGACTAGCAAAAATTGGAAAAGTGCTGCTGCACTTTAGGAACCTAAATATTTTTGAAATTTCAGTTTTATTAAATTAAATAGTCATTACAGTTGTAATTTTTCCTTTTCAAATTTCAGGTTAGTTTATTTATAAAACTTAAAACTATTTTAAAATGAACAAGAATGGAAATGCAAAGAAAACAAATGGAAAAGTTAAAAAAATTTGGAAAGTGTCCGGGAATGAAAAAGCTGTTAAATCAAATTATTTATTGTTAATAACGAAAACTTAAAAAATCTCTTTGATTATTATTTTTAAATTTTTCTTTAAAACTCTCTCAATTACTGCTATTTTTAAACAACCCGTTTGTTATTTTTTCTCTTTATTAAATAAGTCAAAAAATAACAAACTAAAAATCTGTTTCACATTAAATGTCAGAGAAACTACTATCAAAGAAAATTTGAAAAATATTGAGATTTCGTATGAATTGGGTAAAGAAGAATTTGATGCGCGGCTAGAAGATGATGGAATAGATAGATGAAAATAGTGAGGAAGAATAAGCAGAAGTGTGAAGTAAAATCATTGGTTGAAAGCGTGGCGAAATTTTTACTGGCGTTATTCATGAAAAGTATTATGTTTACAGATAATTAAATAAAAATTTAAAGAATATAAATTAGCGATAGAGTTCTAAATCAGTGTAACCTTTAACTAGGCTGGATTATATTTATGTAATATTAAAAACCAGGGATGTTCATAGATACATATAATATCTGATAATATCACAAAATATCTACAATATCCGTACATTTTAATACAGAAGAAAATCTGGATTCTTAATCTACCAAATTTCTCAAATTTTCACCAACAATTTGCCGCGGAGTTTTTTATAGCTTTATAAAAAATTTATATTTTTAAAAATTTTTATTTAATTATCTGTAAACTAAATCCTTTTCATGAATAACGCCACAAAAAATAACGCCAAGCTGTCAATCAATCATTTGGTAGCTCGAAGAAAATGAAGGGAAAAAAGAAAAGGAGGTGCCTAGTAGGTTTTTGCCAAAAGATTTCAAACCAAAAAGACACTTCCAGTAAATATGCCGAAAAATATGGTGGCTATATTTTTGTTACTTAAAATTAATATTTAAAAAATTATTTTAAGCAATAAAACAAACAAAAAATATTTTATCTTTTTTATTAAATTTTATTCCCTTAAAAATTTACAATTCCTTGTGAGTTGAAGTAAAAATTTATTTGTACAACATTTTACATTTTTATTTTAATAATTTAAATTTTCAAGTCTTCTGTTTGCTTAAAAATTTATTTATTCAATGGTAACTCTCCCCTCAAAATTATTTTTCGGCAAATTTTCTATACTAATTTATACTTAATTTTACTCATTTTTAAAAATTTATATCTTTTAAATTGGCATTCTCGTTAGAGGATCGTATAAAATGAGGTTCAGTTTAAGCAATACATACATTATTTTAATTATATTTTAATATTTAAAATTTAAGTCAAAAATAAATAAGCATTAACAGTCATTATAACTAGAGGTCGGTAAATCCCATTTCCGTAGCGTGATTTTTTTCAAAATCCCACCCGGGATTAAGGCTGCGGATTTTAAAATTAAAATTGCGGATGGCATTCGCGTCCCATTATAACAAAATGTCATTAATAAATATCTCGGTCCTCGGCGAGCTTATAGTCGAGGACAAGGCAAAACGCAAGGCAAAAATGTTCGACTAGAACGTTTAAAATCAACGTTTTTGGATTTTACGTTTTTTATCTTTAAAATTTTAAATAAAATTTTCAGAAAATTAATTAAATGGCTTCTTCAAAAAATATTTTTCTTATTCCTTTCTTGTTTTTAAATTTATTTTTATTATTTCAATTAAATAATTCAATTAATCTTTGTAAGTTCGAAAATCAAGAATGTAAAAGCAATGATGATTGCTGTACTAAACTTGGATTGTATTGTAGATTTTCGGATCCTGGTACTAGTATATGTAGAAAAAGCAAATGTATAGAGAAGAATTATTATTATTGTGACAATAAAGACAATAAATGCTGTCCCGGATTCAATTGTAAAACTGATTATATAGGCCGTTCCTTTTGTCGACCTTACAACTGTGGTATTATGGGTGGGGCTTGCAATATTGATAATAACCAATGCTGTTATGGATTTCAATGTCTTGACAAAAAATGTGTACCGTGTAAAGCTATCAACAACCATGTGTGTGAAACTTAATGATTTAAAAATAAATAAATTCAAAAATTTTCGTCAGGCTATACATACTATCATAATTTTCTTTTCTTAATTAACAATATATTAAAATTTCAACTTGAATTTTTTGCTTTCCTTTTCATCCCGTAAATCGTGAATTACATTCATATGAAGAAATTGTAACATTTGAATAAAATTTTGATTTTTGTGTTAGAAATAGAGTTTGACCCCGTTCCCAAACGATTTTTCACGATTCTCCCCTGTTGTGTATGGGACCCGAATCCCGCCCCGAAAAAAGTGAAAACCCCGTTCCCCGACCCGAAAATTTTCGGGGTTATCGGGGTTTTATATACCCAGAAAATGCCATTTTTGGGAGAATTTTAAGAGAAAAATTTTAAAAATTTACTCCCAATTTACTTTTCCTTTAATATTTTTGAAAGAAAAATGAATGAAATATTAAAATTCTCTTACCTACTAGGTTAAGAGACTTGTGGTTGAGTGGCTTAGGTGTCGGGTGGATTTTTTGGATTTTTAAGAATAATTTTAAATAATTTTTTATTAAATTAAAATTAAATAAAAATTTAAAGTGAGAATTTCAATTTTATACAATTTTATATAAATTAAGTTTTCTAATTCTTTTTTGGACGTAATTTACTCATTTCTGTTCTAATCCATGGCTTCATTGCATAAATTCTTTTAATTAAACAAAAAATATTTTTTTATTTTTATTTAATTTACTTTGTATAAACCCCTGGAAATTTTGGTTGTGCACATCCAATACCCCAACTAACAACTCCCTTTAAAATTTTATTCAAAAAATATTTTTATTCTTATTACTAGGGTTGTTGGCGACCGGTTTTAAAACCGGAATTTTTGAAATTTTTTGCCAAAAATTAACCGTTTTTAGAAAATTTTAAAAACCGAAAACCGGAAATTTGTGAAAATGAGTGATTTTATTTAAAATTCCACCAAAAATAAACCGGTATTTGCCTAAAACTCAAAACCGAAAACCGGGTTTCTAAAATTTAGATTAACCGAAAACCGGGGGTACCGGTTAATAACCGGTCGCAAACAACCCTACTTATTACTTGTAATTCCCAAACTCCTTTTTTATTTTGGCATTGTAGAGGACCTCCACTATCCCCTTGACACGAATCTATTCTTCCGTTATTAAAACCTGCACAAATCATTGATGTTGTGTGCATTCTACCTTTAAATTAAACACAAAGTTAAATTTTTGTCTCTTAAATTACCAGAATAATGTCTAAAATTATTACAAGTAGTTGTTGAAAGTATTGGAACATGAATTTCTCTTAAAGTTAATGGCCGTTCACCGCCTTCTTTTAGCCTTCCCCAACCAGTTACAACACACATTCCTTTAAATAATTTTGAGTTATATTAATCATTGGAAAATTTGTTTACCAGCTCTCAAACAATCTGACCCTAGCCCGCTCCCGACGGTCTCAACTAGTGCCAAGACAAAGGACCCAGTGATAAAACTTATGGTTAAAAGGCCAATAGATATTTATGCAATAAGCAGACGATCCAGTCATAAGCCCACTAAACAAAGGATCCGTACTCGTTTAATTAATCTAGAAACTTACCATTATTTTTTGGAGGTTTTGATGGCAAACAAATAGGCCAAATAGAATCGGTAAAAATTGCTAATGGTGATATTCTAATATATAAAATTAATTAGAATTTATTTAAAATAACTCAAAAACTACCTTAATAAAGCAACATCATAAGCACTATGTACTATTTGATATAATGGATGTATACTGATACTAACAACATTATGTGGTAATCCAGAATATATTGCATGCCCACCCAATAATATTTTAAATCTTTTTGAAATTCTGCTGAAAAAGGAAAGTGTCAGTGCTATTGTGCATTTTGTGGGTTATTGGGCATTCTGTGGCTCCAACTCTTAACTTTTTCAAAACAAGGCTATGGCTCCGGGATTTTCAAATTCTTTGTTCCGGAGCCAATGATTTCAAAGCCACTCCTTGTTGGCTGCGGGCTCCGGAAGGAGAATTAAAAAGTGACTCCCTTGGATTATTTGTTGATCATGATATGTATGACTAATCGAAATTCTGTCAACTTTTTTAAATAAAAACCTTTTAGCAAAACAATGTGCAGCAGTAACTACAAATTCATTATCAATTAAAGCACATCCACATTTATGTACTATAGTTGTTGAATTATCTGTTTTATTTTCTCCTTTTACAGCAACTAATTGACAAGTCCATGGCCAGGCATGTGGATCAGTTTTTAAACTCCCTACAAGTCTGTGTGTGTCTGGCATCTCAAAAATTATAAAGTTACAATTATTTTTGAATAATAGAGATAAGAGAGACTTTTTTAAGAGAGACTTTTCTTGGATTTTTTAGCCTTGGAGTCGAATCTATAGCGCCTCATTAAAGGAATGGAAAATAATAAATAAATTTGCCCTGTGAGGTCAAAAAAATTTTTGATTTGAGTGTTGCGGTCAACGCTTAGTCTCTGGTCTTAGTCTTGTGTAGTATTGTCGATTTCATCAAATTCTACAAACTGAAACGACAATTTCTGTATTTCTGTTCGGTTAGAAAACAGCAACCCTTGTCTTGTAAAAAATTTCCTTGGAAAATTTCTTAATTTGGATAGCTCTCCAATTAGACATTTAATTATGTATAAAAAGATTAAAAAGATTTTTTAAAATTTTATTTTTACTAACCAAATAATCAAATCTACTAAAATTATTTAAAGACGAAATTCCACATTTAATTTCATTTTTCTTTTCAATTTTAGAATAAACAATTAAATTTAAAATAAAAATTATTAAAAAATAAAATAACATTTTTGAATAAATAAATTCATAATTCTTTTAATTTTTGTGGAGGAGAAAGAAAGGTGACTGAATAAATTCTTTTTTTATTAAAAATATTACTGAAATATTTTTTAAACATATTTTTAATGACTCAGAATTTAATTTTTTTTAATTTCTTATTTAAATTTTTTTAACCGAAATAAATAACTTTTTATATAAATTAATTAAAAATAACTTTATAAGGATGATGAAAAAAATAAAATCTAGAAAATTAATAAATATTGAGGAATAATTAGGTAGTAAAAATTTTAATAATTTTGAAAAATTGGAAGCTCCTTCCTTTTTTCAAAAAATTCAATCCTTAGGGATGTGCTTTAGAAAAGCTCAACAAAGTCAAGACCGAAAAAACCCAAGAAATGTCTAATTCACATAAAATCTTTAATTAAAATAAATATTTATTTAAATATCGGACTTTATAATTTAAAAATTATTTAATAAAAATATAAAGGTATTCAAGTAGATATACATTCAATTTCCTTAACTTCAGTACTGGCACTACTAAAATTCCCAGTTATCATCCATCGACTGTTATCATTACAACGTAGAGTTGTTGATATAGAAGTTGATCCAAATGTTGCCCCAACATCAGAACCAGAAGAATTAAAATACTTTTTTGGAATTAAAAAAAGTTTATTGTTTAAAGTTTCTAAATTTCCCTTACAGAGACAATTAAGGCAGTATTGCCTGGATTGCCAAAACAACTTATTGTTAATTCTTCACCTTTAATTTTTAATTTTTTTAAAAATTAAAATTAAATTAAATTTATACATCCATCTAAAGTATTTTCCCTTTCCAAAGACTGCCCAATATTTATGGAATTTGCATCACTTCTTCTGACAATAAGCATATCCCTGCATTGTTGGCATCCTAAGGGAGGGATAATAAAAATTATTTTGTTTTTAATTAATATTTGATTAATAACACCTCTAGTATTATTGGTTGGTGTTGATGGTGTTTGTGGATTTGGAGTAGTTCCATTCACTAAATTAATTTTTTAAATTAACAAAAAAATCGTCTATTATACATAATTATTTCAATTTTTAATTAGGTAAATTAATCCGTTCCTGAATAATTTGATAAAACCATTTCTTTAGAATTTCTATTTTCTATTTCTTCAAACTCCTTTTAGAAAATATATTAAACTTTAATTATTTTTTATTTTCAAATTCAAAATTTTAAATTAAACTAAATATTAATTTATTTACAAATTAATTTATTTTTTAACAAAAAAATCATTAACATCGACAAATTTAACTTTGAGTTCGGATGTCAGGACTAGGATGCCGGTCAGGTTCGATAAAAATAAGGCCCGAAAAACTAATTCGAACTTCTCCCCATAGTCCTGCCTTTCCGTTCCCGCTTTCTTCTTCCAATTCCCCCATTTCACTTCCCCTCATTTTTCAAAATTAATTTAGTAATTTTTTAATAAAATTGGAACTTTTTTGTTGTTGTTGTTGTTCTAATGTAGTAGTTTCGCTTAAATTTAAAGGGTTAGTTGAAGATGAAGTAGGAATACATCCAGAATTATAATTAAAAAAATGAAAGGTAATTATAATTATTTTAATTATTTTAATATATTTTTCCATTAAAATATCTATATGTTTTTTTATTTTAATAATTAATTTAATTTAAAAGAAGAGAAAAAATGGAGGAATTATTTTAAATATTTATTTCCTTTTGTTTATAAAGCATACTTGACATTCACCTCTATTATATTATTCTTTTGAAGTTTTTGTTTTTGGAGAATCTTTAAAAATTTTTAATATTTTTTTGAAACAAATGGATAATTTTTTAATAAAATATTATATATTTTTACAAAAATAAATTAAATTGGGGGTAAACCAGGGTTTCGATCTCGAATTTTTAAAAATCCGCAATTTTGATCTAAAAAATCCGCAAAAATTATAAACACAAAAATTGAATTAACAAACAAAAATCAGCAAGTTCGCATTTTTAAAAATAATCCTCATTGACATATCAAAAAACCACAAAATGAGGAAAAATCCGCACATATCGAATCCCTGGGGGTAAATGGTTTCCGGGAAATCCAGAAAATGGAGTGGGGATAGTTAAATTTTAAAAATCGTTAAAAATTGAGATTTCAAAGAAAAATTATATGAAAAATATTTTTAGATAGTTCAAAGTGTGCTCTATTTAAATATATAATTTTTGAAATTTTTCTTGATTATAAAAAAACTTTTTTATAAAACAACAAAATACAACTTTGTACAAAATCATAATTTCGAAAAACTAATTGTTTATTTGGGCTTCTTTCGAAATAACAATAAAAATCTGGACTCTACTTATGAATTAAATATGTAGAGATATATGTCTTACCCTATATGTTTTACATAAATAAATTAATTTTCCATTCAAATTTATCGAGATCATTAAATATATTTCAGATTCATATAATATCAAAAAATTTATCTTTCAATAACAATATTATCATAAGCTTTATCGCTATGGGTTCTACTCCAATGACATACAGCACAAACAATTATTAGCCATATAATTACAGCAATTGCAAAAACAAATACCCAAAGGGCATACCAAGCGCGTTTATAGGCACGAAGTTGCATTCGTTCTTCCCATGTTCTAAATAATTTTTAAATATTTAAATTCTGTTTTTGTAGATTTGATTAAAATAGTAAAAGGTTCTGACTGGAGATGGAAAGGATTTTGTAAAAGGAGTCAGACTTCCACAACCCCAACTCTAAATAACTTATCCGCATTTTAAGGGGTTGGAAGCAGGGCTGTCCGCAATTGAAAAAAGATTTTCCTCAGCCGCAGTCCGCAATTTTCATTTTAAAATCCGCAGCCCGCATGTCAAACAAACATGCAATCTTACGCAATCCGCAGACCCCAATTCCGACCCACCTCTGGGTGGAAGGAGCACTTAACAAGACAAAACACTCTCGAAAAACAAATAAAATATTTTACAATTCACTAGCTGCTTGTTCATTTGCTCTACTAACAGCATCTGCTAACTGATATTTTGCTAGCATTTGAACTTCATCATTCCAAAATGACGGAGAAGGGGAATGTATAGCCCCACGCACAATTCTTTTTTTTAATTTTAATTAATTTTAATTATTTTTAAAATACTTTGGAGGTAAATCCAAAGAAGTATAATATAAAGACTCGTTTGTATTTGATGCCCATGTAAAATTTGCAGTTGAGGGATCTCCAGTCGTTACAAAATTGGCTATCATTCTTTAATTGAATTTTATTTTTTAAATTTATTAAAATATCCAAAAACTTTGTTAAAAGACGAGACATTGTTTTGTCACGTCGACTGAAAGGCTCGATATGAAAATTAGAAGAATATCCTTGAGTAAAGATAAAAGCATGATCTAGTCCGTGAAATGCCTCAAGACGGTGTGCTGAATAAATTTAAGAATTCTTTTATTTAATTTTCTCTTTCAAATTACACAGATGTATGGGTATCGGAGAATTCCAGGACATTTAATTACTAATTCCCCGGCACCAACATTTCAGACCCATAAACGATATGGGAAAATATTCCTGCAGGGTTATTTCTAGAGATTTCGAATCTCGACTGATCATAACGGCGCAAAGCCATAACCTGCTTTAAATATCTGGCCCTTAACAATTTTGGTACTAATCTCCTTAGCTCGATGAGAGGAATTCTTTGATACTAAATTTGTTAAGATTAAGAAATCTTGAAGCAAGTTATGGCTTTGCGCCATTATGGCCGCGCGCCGTTCTAAGCGTGTCCCTCCATTACAAACTCTGGTCAAGTCCGGTTCCATGGGTTGACTTATAACATTGTCTTATTTTTGTTTTATCCTCACATTTTAGATGTTGGTCTTTCCTTTTTAACCCAACAGGGGCATTCCCAAACATTGAATAAAATCTTCTATCATCCTCTATAACAGACCCTTTCGGGACATAATCAAAAGAATAAGCAAAAACAGGCACTCCATTCAAAGCATAAGCTTCAACTTCGCTTTGACATGGAGCTACAAATTCCACGTCAGACTCCAAATCTTGAAGTCTTGCAACAACGGCAGGCATTTCATAATCTATTTCTAAATCCTTAAAAATATTTTAAAAAATATTTTTAAATAAAAATTTTTGTTTTTGCCTGTATATAACGCAAAAATGTAGCGTTAGAAATTAAGTCTATTGTTGAATTTGAAATTCTGTGGGAAAGAGTTTCAGCAAAAGCATTTTCTACTATTTTGCGCACACTCTCTTCTACTTGGGAACGGCTAAGATTTGAATAACGATAAAACTGATAGAAGGATGCTAAAAAATTGGAAATTTTTATTTCTGATTTTAATTTACAGTATAAACTTTATTAATGCCCTCCCTCAAATAATTACCCCACTTAAATTAATTACTCCCTCCAGCGATAGATATAAATAATAATTACCCCCATCAAATACCCTAAAACCGTTAAAATTTCAAACCTCATATAATTACCCTCCCTCAAATAATTACTCCCTCCAGTGGAAGGTCGAAACAATAATTACCCAGGGTAATTATTCAAAGTTTTACGTTAATTATAAACAGAAATTTGGGGAAAAAGGAAAGGAAAATGGAAAGAAAGAAAAACCAGAAGGAAAGGAAATCCTTCCTGATTTAAGTCTCCAAAACTCGTTTCCTCCCTAATTATTTGCCTAAAAATATTTTTTACGTTTTTTATGCGCCCACTCTTTCCTCGCAACCCCAGTCATCATAGGCACTCGAGCTCCTTGTTTGATCATTTCAATTCCTGATTCAACTATTAACTCTCCATCCACAACCATTTTTGATACACCAAGCTTTAATAAAAATTATTAGTTTAAATTTCTTTTATTTCTATTCACCTCAGCAGCCAATGCTCTCCAAAATAAAGGATTTTCACTAAAATTAAGCTCGTTTCGAAAACAAGACAGCAATTCTGGTGCACTCATTGGCCCTCCATGATTTAGACAATCAGGAATGTGTTCTTGAAGATTACAAGCACGTTGGGAGCTTCTGAAAGCGTGAAAGTCGGCGGCTTGTACTCGAGAACGTTCCGATTGTGGGAGGAGGGCTAGGACGTCATCTAAATCCTGAAAAATAAAAAAAAAGATTTTGATCTACAACCTTACTTTTAGATAATATTTTGGTAAAAAATCGTAATTTATAAGGACGAGTATTTTAAATTTAGGCAGCCCGTCACCTTCCGATCCACATTTTAATAATCATATGTTATGTATATTGTAAATTACACAATTTTTAGGTATTTAAAATTGAAGTCGGATATTCACATACCGTATAACCTGTATTAATTGCCCTCCCTCAAATAACTACCCCACTCCTATTAATTACCCCTCCAGCGATATATTGAAACAATAATTACCCCCAGCAAATGCCCTAAAACACGTTCAAATTTCAAACCTCGTATAATTACCCTCCCTCAATTAATTACTCCCTCCAACGGAAGGTCGGAACAATAATTACCCTGGGTACTTATTAAAGGATATTCGCATAGATAAATAATCCTCTTTAATCTTATTACCTGGTCGGCAATTAGTTTATTGCATCGAATATAATCAGCAATATTAACCATATCCCACTGCGGACTACTCCCTTGTAGGCGATGTATTGCCCAACCAGCATTTGCTGATCCTGACATTGTAATTGCTCCGTGTAATAATTCTTTTGTTAAAGGACTAACAGCTAATGCTGAAACTGCTGCAGAACCAGCACTTTCGCCCATAAGAGTAACCTTTCAGAATGTTTAGATATATTTTTAAAATAAAGATAATAAGGCACTAGTGAAGAATGGGAGGTAATTCTTCGGTTCGTATACCCTGCTCTTTGTGCCCCCCCCCCTTTTTTTCCTTACCATTTTTTTCATTTTTCCTCCCCTTTCTCCCTTATTTTTCATGAGGCAAGTACCCACAATTCTTCACAAGTGCCAATAATTACTTTGTTTGGGTCGCCATTGAATTGCTTTATGTTTCGTTGAACCCATTCCAAGGCTAACTGAAATTTCAATTAGAAATAACATCTAATTAGATTTCATTTACAGCAATATCCCAGAGTCCAAAATTCCCTTCAATTGTCTTTCCGCCCTCTGCTGCTCCGTGACTTAAAGACATAAATCCGAGAGGTCCAAGTCGGTAATTTACACTAATGAATGTAATGTTGCGAAAAACAATATTCCTAGCAAGTACTTCCATATCTATTCCTGTGTCAGCAGAACCGGCAAGAAAAGAACCTCCATAAATCCACACGAGGATTGGATGTAAGCTACCTTCATCTTCAGAGTCCTGAATGATTTTTAAAAAACTGGTAATAGGTAATTAGCTCTAGGGTTGTTCACGGTCGGTTAACTGGAACCGAAAACCGGTGGACTCGGTTAATAACAGGTAGTGAACACCAGACTAGGACACGGATACGGATATGGATACAAATATTGTAAAAATGCCTGCGGATATCCGTCTGTATCCGCCGTAAATATCCGGATACGGATACGAAAATCAGTATCCATGTCCTAGTCTGGTGAATACCCTAGTTAGTCTAATTCAATTTTTATCGGTTAAAAAGCTAGAAAATAATTTTTGTGAAATTTTTGCTCTCTCCCCCCCCCCCTTTTTTTTATTCTATGTGAGCCCAGGTAATCTGCTGTCACTATTTATTTTTGAATTTTTCGACTATCCCTTTGCCAGACCTACTTACATATTACTAGACTCAATTAAATCTTAATTAATTTAATTCCATTAATAATTACGTAAGGTGCAAATATATTCAAAGTTAAACAATCTTCACTTTCCAATTGCATATTTTTGCCAGAATAACGGTCATTTCTATGAAAGTCCATAAATTGAAGACAAGGAGGTCCATAGTCAATAGCAGCAAATTCTCTTTCCCATTTTTCTTTTTTTAGTGGTTTTTTGAATCTTAATTCACCAATTGGAGGTTCTGCATAGCTAAAATGTTTATTTAAAATTTTTAGTGGCGGAAAAATGTGCCCATGAAAAATTTGTCGCTTTATGAGTTTCAAAGAGGGAATGGGTCTTGCAAAATTTTTTATGTCCGGGATCTAAAGCCACAGAATCTGAGACGGACTTAGACCACCCGTTAGCTTGTTCACATAAATTTTGGTTATAGTCAACTTTCAAAATTTCAGAAAATCCATCTTAACTAAAAATCGAATAATTACCGTGGGTAATTATTGTTTCGACCTCTCGTTGGAGGGGGTAATTATTCGAGAGGAGGTGCTAAATTTGGGGTATATCTCAATAAATCGAGCAGGTAATTTATTTAGGTTGTGGTATTGATTAATAAAATGTTCCAATAATTAAAATTGACAATAATTTTTTCAATATATTTAAGATTTTTGCAAGAAAATGAGGGGGTAATTATTTGAGAGAGGGTAATTGAGAGGGTAATTACTCGAGCATATACGGTATCCGTGCCTCTGAGCATTTCTAATTTTTTTTTATTTAAAAAACTAACGGAATTCCTCTAAATATCTGCATTTGTTGTCCATCAATTTTAAATATTTTCCCTTTAACTAATCCTTGCTCAACCCAAACACTTCTACTTTTTTCAAAATGTTGAGAATTTATTTTAATAATTAATAAATAAATAATTATAATTTTTGGAATTAAAAACAAAATTAATTTTATTTCCATTTTTGCTTAAATTAATTTTTTTGAGTTTATTTTTAACTAATAAAAATTTTGTTAAATTTTCTAAAAAATTGAAATTATTTTTTGTAACTTTTGAATAATTTACAAAAGAAAATTTATTAAATTTAAGGATGGACAGAAATTTTCTATTTAAAATTTGTCTCATTTTAGAGAATGAACATGTTTTGGTTATTTCCGAGAATTAGAAAATCAAGGAGTTGAGTTTTAAATATCTCAATTTTAAATAATTCAATTCCTAGTTTTGCTTAACAATATTTATGTAATCAGACTTAAATCCAACCTTGAGACCGAGAAATCTTGGTTCTACTTGACTTTATGAGTCCAATCGAAGTTTATGAGTCCAATCGAACTTTATGAGTCCAAATAAAACTTTATGAGTCCAATCAAGATTTATGAGTCCAAACAAAACTTTATGAGTCCAATCAAAATTTATGAGTCCAAACAAAACTTTGAGTCCAAACAAATTTTATAAATCCGACATGTCTTATTATTCTAAGTAAAAACTGTGGCTCTACTACGGTTTATGATTCCAATCACAGCTTATGAGTCCAATCGGATTTTTGTGAGCTACGAGGGTAGGTCGTCAGATCAAAGCTGGTGATGAAAAAAGGGATAGGTTTATGTTGCCGAGCCAGAACCCAGCGACCGTTGACACCCGCAAGGCGCGTGCCGCAAAACCCCGCGCGAAGCGCGGGGTTTTGCACAAGCGCCTTGCCTATGTTCCATAGGTCTAACAACATAATCCTATTTATTTTAATGTATTATTTAATAGATGTATTATTAATAAAATCGAATATATTATGTGATTGGACTTATAAAATTCCTATGGACTCATAAAGTTTTATTTGGACTCATAAATTTTGATTGGACTCATAAAGTTCGATTGGACTCATAAACATCGATTGGACTCATAAAGTTCGATTGGACTCATAAAGTCAAGTAGAACCGAAATCTTATCTCATAATGAGAGTATTAGTAGTAAGATATGTAATTAAATTCGATAAACTTTAATTAAAATTTGTTAATTTTAACAAATTTTTGCAAAAAAAAAATAAATTTAAAAGTAAATCAAATAAAAAGCAAGTTGATTATTGCAGGTTTTTTACCTCACTTTTCACTAAATTGATTAAATCATCCACTTATCCTTTACTAGAAAAAACAAGCAACTGTTTGAGGGAATTAAATAGACAATAAAATTAAAAAAATACTTCCTTCTTTTTTGTCTAGAATTTTTAAAGTTTCAATAATTCAAATAAAAGCAAGTGACACGCATAATTTACAGGGTATTCCTACAAGTCTTTCCTAACCCTACGGATCCTATCCCTGAAAACCTTATAAAAGAATTTTCCCGCATTTTAGCAAATTTACTATTTAAAAAATTTTAATTTTAAATTAATTATTAAAAATTAAATTTAATAATTAAATTTAACCATTTTAATAAATTTACTACCATAAATTTTTAAATTTTTATTTAAGACTATTAAATGAAAATTAAGCTTTAATTCGATTAAAAATCACTTAGACAAATGAATTGCAATTGTAATCACCCCATTTGATCTGATGAGCAATTTTGATTCTGCTTACATAAAATTTAAAAATAATTATTTTAAAAATAGGGAGGAAAGGACCTTGATTGGCAACAGATTTATTTTTTGTCAGAGAAGCGGAAGATGCCGTGGATGAATTTGAAGGAACGGACAATAAAACAGCTAGCGACTAAAATAAAACAATGTAAAAAATAAAAAATAAGGAAATTTTCAATCATGTTGACAAAGCACAAAACTTTTAATAAGTAGTGTGCGGATTTTTATTGAAATAAATCAAAGAAGCGACCCTGCCCGCGAACTGACCAATGTCTCTTCAATTTTTCATCACACCATCACTGGTCTTTTATGCCTTACTTCTACTCGAAATGGTCAGATACTGGTCAGTCAAAGCTTGTTCATGACCAAGTTTTTGAGCCCTATTTCAAAAAAATCCGCACACTATTAAGAGAATCGTTCCCATAAAAGGATTATTCTGGGTATCTTCTTCCCTTTGCAGATTAACCCTTTGTTAAAACAGAACAAATTTTCTGCTTTATAGATAGGAATTATTAAAGATTAGGTATATTCTTCACTCCCCAAACCCCCTACCCGTAAACTCGGTTCTTGTGAAGCAGCTCTATTCGCCAATTGAGAAATTACACCAGCACAGTCAGGCGATGCCAAAGTTCCTCGCGCAACAAACAACGCCCCGTTTATGTCAGTACAGAGAACACCGCAAACATTGCGTTCAGTCATTCTTAAATAAAAATAGTTTGGATAATTTTCTAAATTTTCCATACATTTCTTCGGCACATTCTTCCATACGTTTTTCCATTTAAAAATAAATTATTTAACGTGTCTATGTAAATAAAATGTAAAAATTAATTAAACGTTTAATCCATGTCTACAATAAATTCAAATTAATAATTGAATCTTTTACAAATTTGAGGAAAAAAGCCAACTCTTCAACACTGTCTCGAAATAAAATATATAATTTTTGCGTGCCATTTCATCAAACAGAAATTAGAACGAAACCGGAAAATTAGGGATTTTTCAAGTTCTTAGAATAGGTTATTCCGAAATAAAAAATTTATCCACATCTGTGCAAAAACCTCTAACTCTTATCAGATCCAAGACAATTAAAACCTATCGGAGACATGGATTTTTAATGTTAGAAGGTAAAAAATAAAAAACGATAGAATCGTATTTGAATGCCACAAAAAATATAAAAACAAAAAATTTCTTTAATAAGAAATCAAAAATAACGAAAATTTAATCGATCCAAAAAAAGACAAAGGGGTATATATGAGAGTAATTGTGTTTAAAAGAAAAAAATCTCCTGTAAAAAATTGTTCTAAGTCTGGGTAATCACCGGGAAAACAAAAAATTTTAAAAACAAAAAGAGATTTTTCCTGTCATTAGAAAATGATTTACAGGCAGATTTTGAGGGGACACAACAACAAAAAATGTGTAGATTATTTCTGTCAATTAAGTTTTCGTCAGCCAACAAAATCCTTAATATAAACACAAAAATTGTTTAAATAATTTTTAGAAAAACAAAAAAATATATATTATTTACTTGTAATTGTAGAAAAAGTATTTTGAAGCCAAAATTTTTTGTTTTTGTATTGCAAATATTCTCTAGCTAATTATTGTTAGCAGGCTGATTATTTGCAATTTTCTTTAATTCATGTTCAACAAATTCGTCAATGAGTACCGGCCAAGCACCTGAATTTATTTTTTATTTAAAAGAGAAAAATTATCAGACTAGCACACGGATACTGATTTCGATATCCGTATCCGCATATTTACGGCGGATACAGATGGATATCCGCAGGGATTTTTATAATATCTGTATCCGTATCCATGTGCTAGTCAGGAAATTATTTTAAAGGAGAAAATGAAGGATTTCCCAATTCGTGAGGGTTCAAACACAATCCAATTTATCAAGTATGAATTGAGGATAAAACTGATTTTATGAGTCTACTTAACAGCCCCCCCCCCCCCCCCCCCAACTAAATTTAAACAAAAAATTATTCTACACCTGAAAGTATTTTATATTTAATTTTTGGGACATCTTAAAATAAAGTCCAACAAAAAACATTTTTAAATGTTCAAAAAATAAATTTATCAAAAACCAACTTTCGCTGTCATAATTTGAAAAATCCACAGCAATATTTGTCAGAAAATCGAGAAATAAGTTCCATGTATCCTTCGGGATTCCACGAACTTTTTTCAATCGTAAAAACTCAATCCAACTTGAAAGACGGGTGTCTGTGTTGGCAAGCACTTTAAAAATTAAAAAATTAATTTTTAAAAATATTTGCAAGAGCAATCCGAACTTTTCAGGATAAATAATTTAAAGCCAAAATTTAAAAAAAAAAATAAAAATTTACATATTCGCCAGCATTCAATAGCTGTATCCAACTCCATACTTGATTGTTTTGCAAGTTTAACATATTTGAAGGCAAATTGGTATAATTCCCGAAATTGGTTTTTATTCTCCAATAATTCTCTTTCGACATTGGGCAATAATTGTTTTAATTTTTCGGAGCTGTTAGCACTTTAAGAAAAAAAAAGATAAAATATTTAGTTAGATGAAATAAAGTTAAATGTCACTATAAGAAACTCTTAGGAAAGAATTAAAGACGATTAGAGATCGGAATTTTGAAAAAACCGGGTCCTGGAACCGGGTTCTGAAGGTTGACTGGGAGGGACCGGACCGGGAATTCCCGTTCCCGGTTTCATCCCAATTGCTTAAAAAACAGGAAAAGGGACCCTAAAACCGGGAAACGGACCCGTTCCGATCACTAAAGACGATCTTATACAAAAAAGACTCGTCTCTCTCTACATTTAATAAGAAAACCCCCAACTAAAAAATTCACATCTTAAACAGAGAATTATTTTAGTGATCTTATAGAGACACTCGACTTTATAAATAAATAAAAAACCCCAAAGAATTCATTCCATCACGAAATTCCTGTTGAGAAAATTCGCATTGCCTTTCAGCCTTCAACTTCCAAGCTAAAATCAATGCCATTCGACTGGTTGGATCCACACCAAGATCACGCAAAAATCGAACCATTCCATGAGGGCCAATTCGACCATTTTCAACCTTCTGTGCCAAATCCTTTGGGTCTAGAAACAAATAAATTAAATTTTAGAAATTTTTAGGTGATATTTAAAGGGAAGGATCGAATCGTATTTTGAGAATCGATGATTCATACAAGTTTTGTATGGCAAAACAGCCAAGGGCAGAAGATAAATAAGAAAATATCGGTTTTGATTGTTTTTTACATTTTATTTTTCCATATTAAATTGTAGTATAAAAATTTTCAGAGGGAAAATCTGACACACGTTACAAAAAATGCCAAAATGCTGGGCAGCTCAAAATGACAAACTGATACGAACTCTAATAAAAAGCAACCACAGAATATAGGGAAAAATTTTCATAAATCCCAATTTACGATAGATAACAAACTAAACCTCTAAAAATATTTTTATAAATTAACAAACCATTAGCATATTTTTGAAAGAATTGATCCAATCGTCGATTATCCACAGAACTGTCAACCTGAGAGAAATAAGAAGGATTCTGATAGAAAATATCACAAGCCATTTCCAAATTCCAATTAGCATTTGTTAAACATTGAATTGCTGTACTTTCACTAGTTTGAGTAAAACTAACAAACTGGCGAACCTAGAGTGTAAGTTAATTGAGAGAAAAACTGGGAAGAACCATAAACTTAAGTAAACTAAAGTCTCTATTGTTTAGTTAATGAAACAAAACAATTAAAGTAACTGCAGCTTGGGAATATTAGTCTCAATTTTAGGAAGGAAAAACAGGGCATGAACATTCTAATCACTTAAAGAACGGTCAAAAATTGAGAAATGGCTAATGAAAAATGTTTCTTATTGAAAAATAAAAGAACAAAAATTATAAGGCTAAGAGATATTTTTTTAAAGAATTTCAAAAAAGAAATTAGATTTTCTCAAGAATTTTGCTAACAAAAATATTCCAAAAAAACTAAAAAGAAATTCAGGTAATATTGAAACTGACAGACTCCAATTTTTCCTCACCAAGTTTCTTACTATATATTTGCAGAATGGTCAACTTTTTCCTCACTTCCATCCCAATTTTTCTTTTTTTTTCATCCAAGGGGGAAATAAAAATTTATTTATTTTGATTATTTATAGGCAAGATTAGAAAAGCAATTAAAATGGACAAAAAGAAACAGTCTGACCATTCAGTAGATGTATAGGAAAAAACATGGGGAAAATTGGGTCTGTCAGATTCAATATTACTGAAATTTCTTTTATAAAACTTTAAAAAATTTCAAAAAAAACCTTTTCTTTTTTGTCTTTCGTGTATCTGCTCATATTCACTTTATGTTTCAACTGTTCAGCTAATCGTTCAGATTCTTCTTCTAATTCACCTCTTTCGTTGGTATCACCACGATTCGATTTAGTTCGTTTGTTTGATTGAGCCACAATGAAAGAAGTACAAAAAGAAGCGAGAATAATATAAATTTGCGTAAATAGCTACAATTCTAAACCAATTAAAGCAAAAAACGGAAATGATAAAAAAATAAAAAAAATTCTCGTGATATTAGGGACACACCCAATACGTCGCGAACGAAACGGCGCAAGCCCAAAACTGAAAGAGGGGAAGTTTGTTCTGATTAGAGGTCGGCAAAATCGCGTTCCCGGGGATCCCGGAACGGGACACGCCCGACTTGAGCCGGTCGACTTGTCGCGACCGACTTGTCGCCAAGCTTTTTGATTAACACCCCCTTCCACAAGGTCTACGCGGAAAAAAGTTTTTGCCGCTGCGGAGAAAGCCGGGCATGTCGAGCGGAACGATGGCCGCCGCTTCGCTACGGTCGCCACGAGCGAAGCGAGCACGATCGCAGCGAAGCTACGGACCCAAAACCAAAAAATTGATTGAATGAACTAAAATCCATAAGGCCAATTCTATTTTCATCAATTTCGCCAAAATGCACCAGATTAAAATAACACACTATTTCTCAGTCTCTTTTGTTCTTTTTGAAAATCTTCTAATTGAGTCTTAGACTTTAGAGTATGAAACTGAATTACTTTATTACATTTTATTGTTAATTGTCTTTTCTTTTTCTTGAGATGAATCATTTTTGTTGTTGTTCATCTTGCAAACCTCGATATAAAAGAGTTGTTGATCATATTTATCCTCGAATGCCTCCATATGATGTGCCAGTTAGTGGAAATATGCAAAAATTAACATTTTATTCGATATTTCATCCTGAAAAGTTAAATCGAATTGGTATTTATCTTGTTCAAAGACTTTCACGAGATCTTGGTCGACAAAAAGTTGCTGATGTTAAGGTTGTTTCTAAATATTTTTGGTAATCCTTAAGATCATTGTTCCCTAGGAAAAAATGCTAAAAAGTGCTCTTTCGATATTTTTAAGGCTTTCCATTAGGTAAGCAAGTGTGCTGAGTCTGAATCTGAGCTTAAAATTTGTTTATTTCGACCACGAACCCGAATTCGACCAAGTCAAATTCGGGGTAGAAATTCGATTCAGACTCAGCACACTCGATTACCTACTGGCAAGCCTTTAAAATATCGAAAGAGCACTTTTTTAGCATTTTTTCCTAGGGACCAATGATCTTAAGGATTACCAATATTTTTAAATTTAATTTTTAATTCAAGGTTGCCGTTGATGCAATTGATCAATTATTAAAAAGTTGCCATGGTTCTCCTTCAATTAATCAATTTATTGAAAGTTTTCTTTTAATGGTTCAACGACTTCTGGAAACAAATGACCCTCAAATGGAAAAATTAGCCACTGATTTATTTGTTAGATTTTCTGGAATTGAGGAGGATTCACCTTCTTATCATCGCCAATATGATTTTTTTATTTCAAAATTTTCTTCAATGTGTCATGCGAATCGAGGTGATTATGTGCGCTCACAACGATTTAATGGGCTTCGAGGTCTTAGAGGTTAATTAATTCTGTTACATTTATCTAAAATTATTTTTGTCAATTTCTATTAACATTTTTCGATATTAGGTGTTATTTGGAAATCTGCAAGTGATGATTTACAAGCTAACATTTGGGAGAAACAACACATGAATAAAATTATTCCTTCAATTCTTTTTAATTTCCAGGATGAAAATGGTTAGTTTTTGACGTTTTTGACGGCCCTATCTGAAATTAATGCCGCCATCCAATTTTTCCTTTCCTCCTCTAATGGGGGAGAAAAAGTTAATTTTTCGGCTGTAGTATAGTAACTTCGTCCAAACTTATTCAATCACGGTGATTTTAGTGTCATTTGACTCAGCTCGAGTAACTCTTTCGAATGGGCTATCATTCGAAAAATCGAATTTTTCACCCCAATTTGGGCTTACTCTTTCTATAGTTTTTCGATTTTCGGGGACCTATAGGCAGCTCCAAAAAAAGAGTGGTACCGTTCGACTTAGCTCGTCGAGACGAATTGAATGGTATGATTCTACCTTACAACCGGTATAATATATTACAGCCGAAAAATTAACATTTTTCTCCCCCATTCGAGGAGGAAAGGAAAAATTGTATGGCGGCATTAATTTCAGATAGGGCCTTTTTGACTAATTTAAATATTCAAACTTAAGACGAAGTTGACGACCAACGTGTTGATCATACTACCGCAATGCTATTTCATCCTGAAGAACAAAATGGATCTATTGCTGAAGCCGAACCAAGAAATTTAGCGCTTCAATGTCTTCGAGAACTTTTCCAAAAATGTAGTTTTGGATCTCTCAAGTTTATTATATTTACTAATTTTTTTAATTAAAAAATTCAGATCTGTACTTGAACCCGTCTTTAGACATTTTGATTTACACAATAAATGGGATCCTCCGCCAACTTTTGCTATTAAAACTTTCAAGGCTATTCTGTACAGCATTCAATCACAAAATTCTTATTTTGTTATACAGGTTCTTTTTGATTTTTTACTCTTGTTTAAGATATTTCTTAAAGGAACTTATTAATCAGCTTGAACAAGTTCAAAATGGGGAATCTAATGTTCGTGTTGGAATGGCTACAGTTTTGGCAAATATTGTCAGCATTGCTGGAACGAGTATTGGCCCTCTTCTTTTAGCTATTTTTAATTCATTGTTAAAATTGCTTCGTTCTTCTGTTGAATTCCAACAGTCGAAGCAATGTGTTGATTTGGAAAAGGAAAAGTTATTTCAAAACACTTTAATCAATGCTCTAGGTGATTTTGCTAGTGCGTTACCTGATTATCAAAAAGTTGAAATTATGATGTTTACTGCTGGAAGTATTCCAAATGTTGAAAGCACGGGTTTTTTTAATTTTATTTTACTGGACAATTATCTTGTTTTTTAGTAAATCTTAAAACGGAACGGATGTGCGAGGCATTTCTGCAAAAAGTTCTTGTAAAAACCTTGTTAGAGGTGGCAACAAAGTACAAAACGGTAATATTTTTAAATAATTTTTTTGTATCAGGACGTTCAAATAAAAAAACCTTATGGAATATCCATAAATTTTTAAAAATTCGGTTTTTATATAACTAGTGCAGTTTTTTAAAGTTACGACTTCAAATATTATAAATAAAAAAACACAAATATCTCCGTTTATTTCTACTGTAAATTTTTTAACTGAAACGTTTTTTATAAAATTAGCGAGTTTTTGTCATTTAATTGTATTTTAGTTCTATTTGGCCACAGTTTTCACCGATGCGTTTCTCAGGACTTTACTCCAATTGCAATTAACTAGAGATGCGGAAGTCAGATTAATTGCCCATCAAATATTCCAAACATTATTAGATCGGCATGATAATCAACAGAAGCTTGAACATTTACTTTTAATTCTGCCAGAAATGCGAATGGAAGATTTACCTTTAATTGTTGAAAAATGTTCTCGTCAAGATTCTCTTTTTATGCGAAGGAATATTCATGTTATTGTTTCTACTTTATATAGGTTTTTAAATTTTTTACATCATTTTTTGTTTATTTATAATATTTAGAAGTGTTGTTATTGCAGAACCTGAAAATTCTGTTTCTATTGAAAAACAATATTTTGCTTTTCTTTGTTCACTGGCTTTAATTTTAGTTGAAGTTGGAAACGATGAAACGCAAGTTGAACTTTTTCGTTTAGCTTTTGCATTACAACAATATGCGTTAGATGAGCAATTATGCGAGGAAAAAGCAATCAATATACACAATTTGGTATCTAGATATATGTCTTTAAGCTCACAACTCGCTTCAATCCCGGCTCTTTGCCAACACGTTCAGCAGGTTTAGTATTTAATGGAAAATTGCAATTTTTATTTACAATTTTTCTCATAAAATAGATTTTGTTTCGAAATGTCGGAAAATTCAAATTAAGGTAATCAATCTTCGAGCTCAACGTGCTCATCCTCTTCTTAATATAAATACTGACAAACCAAAATCTATTGTTAACAACGTTGAAAGTAAATTGGCTGATGAAAAACAGGATCAACCAATTTCTGAAGAAGTCGAAAATGGAGCTGCTTTTTCTCCACCTCCAGGAAAAGCTCCAATTGCTCACATGGATTCTGAAGAAGATTTTTTGCCTTCTGTGCCTGGATCAAAAGCAAGCACTTCAAGGAATCAGAGAGTTCCTGAATCTAATACCAGTGGAAAAATGAATGGGTTGCCGACTGAAAATGACCCGGAATTATTATTTTGTGCTGAAACAGCTTATGAAGCAATAAAAGAATCAAATAAAGAATCTCAGCGACTTTTACAGGTTTTTTGTGAAATATCTCGTGAATTTGTTAGACTAAATTTTTTAGCCTTTCACACCTATAAACGTCTCAAAATCACTGTTTACATCTTTTGAGGTCTCATCTATTGCGACAGGTCAGAAATCAACACAAAAAAGAGGTTCTTCTTGTACTCAACTTGCTGCACTTGATTTGGTTTGGTATAAATCTTTCAAAATTTATTTTGCATTTTTGCAGCCAACTACTGATAAAAGTAAAAGTACAACATCGACTTCAGGCGGTTTAATGTTCTCATCTCCATTAGATCGAAATAAAAGTGCAATAGAAATAAACGGAGATATTTGTGATCACAGTCAAAATGATTTTTGCTCTAACTTGAAGGAAATGGATGAAACAAAGAAGACTTTAAGTCAACAGAATAGTATTGATACTGTTTCTGTAGGAAGTAGTAGTGTGGATTGGAGTCCACCTGATACAGCAATACATAGCAGAAGGAATACAGTTCTTAGTGGACAAAGTAATGTTTTTTAATAATTTTTACTGATTTCCGAGTTTTTTTAGAAAACCTCAATCTTCCTATTACTGTTGAACAACTTCGAATTCTTGCCAATACTCCTCTGAATGTTGTTGAAGAGGAAAGACGTGACCAGGCATGGGAGCATTTTTTTAATTTAAAAAGTATAAATCTATTTTTTAGGAAAAGAGTCGAGAAGTGTTAAAAATGTTTAGAGACAAAAATCAACAGCAACTTTCTGAACTATTTAGACATCATCAACGCCATTGTTCTTGCTCTTCTACAGGCCCTCCTTGCCCACATGGAAATGGTGAAAGTCAAGAAACGTTAGCACAAACACTGCAGCGGTTAACACTTAGACATGATGAAGTATGAAAAATAAAATATTTCTTACTAAGTAAAAACTGTTTTTAGAAAACACGAATTCGGATGTTTGGACAACAAGCTCCGCCTGCAACTATTTTTGACATAAAATTCCCTTCTTCATTTGAATTTTAAAATATTATTTTCGATCTAGTTTATATAACATTCCAAATTACTGTTTTTTGTTTAAAATGTGCAAGCCTTAATAATTATTATCTTTTCTTGTCAATAATATTAAATAGTAAATAATTTATTGCTTAACTTATTTCAAAACTTGAGTGTCTATCTCAATAGAATTCCTTTGACTTTTAGACAATTTTTAAAGGATTTACGGATTACAATATTGATCAAAAAGTTATGGCCAGAAATCCCAAGTACTGAATCGGCCAATACTGAATCGTCCCCTACCCCGCCCGACTTGCCGCGGCCCGACTTGTCGCCAAGCTTTTTAATTAACATCCCATTCCACAAGGTCTACGAGGAAAAAATTTTTGCTGCTGCGGAGGAAGCCGGGCATGTCGAGCGGTAACTTTGTTCATAATCATCTAATCGAGCTGATTTTGGTGTCATTCAGCTCAGCTCGTCGAGCTCTTTAGAATGACATAAATTGTCCAATTTTGAGTCTGGTACGGAAACTGTAGTTAGGGGTTTTTTAATTTTGGAAAATTTTTTTATAAAATTTTTGTTTTATAATTTAGCATGGTCCCATTTGATGGTCGTTGTGACATTCTAATTGATTATAAATCAGAAATTTAATTAAAAAGCTTGGCGACAAATTGGCCTCGCGACAAGCCGGCCGGCGACAAGTCGGGCTTTACCCATTTAGAAAATGTTTAAATTAATCAAATTTTCATTTGACTCCCTTTTAAAAATTTGTTTTTCTTTAATTTTTTTCAGTTAATTTAATTAAAAAATGCAACACAAAAGGATTGGATTTTCATCTTTTCCAGTTCAAATACCTTCTTCTCTTCCATCATTCCCCATTCCTCCTCCACCACTTCAATTACTTCCAACTTCATCACTTTCTCTTCCAAATTCTTCACTTTCTCTTCCGTCACTTTTACCTCCTGTTAAAAAGAAAGAAGCTTCAAGAAAGCGAAGAAGATCGTCCTTTTCTTGTGATGGAACTAAAAAATTAATTCCTTTTACAGAGTATTTTTTTAATTTTTTGATTAAACAAAAATTAATTTTAAAAAATATTTAGGGTAGAATGGAAGTATGTTCAACGAAAGTTTATGAATGAAGATCAGCACACTTTGATGGAATTGACAAATATTATGAATATTTGGTTGGATAGGTATTTTTCTTAAATTTTTTTTTCTTTTTTGATTGAGTAATCAGGTTTAAGTAAGCAAAATTTAAGAATTTGGTCGATACTACTCTGTTATCCCTACGTGTTTTTGCGGACATTTTTCTTTTCCCAAAATGTATATAAGGGTCAGACTTTTTCGTGGAATTTAGGAAGGAAGAAAATGTCGCAGAAATTCCGCAAAAACAGGTATAACGGAGTAGTACCCTTTGTTCTTTTTTGTATTCATTCGTCCCCATTCTCGAATTTTGCGGTTAATTACATCAAGATAGACCAAGGGCATATCCTATAGAGATTAATCCTAAATAGAATTCAACTTTTGATTTTTCGGGTTCAGAGTTGGATCGATTTCTTCCGCAACGTAACTATCCTGTGAAATTCATTTTTTTGCACAATCCCATCTTGTATCCTAGCGGTTTGGGGGTGAATGAATATATGTAGGTTGTCCTGTATTCTTCCTTGGGTGAATTTGTCTGTTGATTTTTTTGAAGTAGGTAATTTTTAAAAGACCCCCTTTTATTCTACTTATTCTTCTCTATATTTCTTTTTATTTTCAAATTTACTACATTAATAGTGAGAACTGTTAATGGGCCAAAAGCACTGCCTTAATGTTGGCGGCAACGGTCGGATTAATTTCTGGCCTAAAAATGTGCTTTCTCTTTATTTCTATTTTAATATTTTCTAAAAATTTCCGAAAATTATTTTTAATTCCATCCATAGAAATCTTTCTTTTCTTTTGCAGAATGTGGCATGATACTCCCGTTTTTATTAGTATTTCTGAATTAGTCCTTAGAGCTCTTGTGCTTGATCAAAAGCGTCATGGCGCTAAGGGAAGTGTTGGATTAGATAATGCGGATGTTGGGTTAATTCTTTGTTCAGTTATTATAAGGTGGGGAGTTTATTTTTAATTTTTTGGTTAAAATAATGGATAAGAATATCTTATAGTTTTTAATTTTGAGAAAATTTTTATCATTCTAGTAATTATCGTTATACCTGTTATTTTTAAAAATTCCTATTAACTATATTTCCTTATCTTTATTTGACCGAAAGTCTTTAAGATTAATCTTAAATCCCCGTCATTTTCTCTTGACTGTTAATTGTAAATAAATATGACTGTTTCCAAAAAAATATCAAGCGGTTGTTTCCGTTTCCCAGTGCCTCTTTTGTAGTTGGTATGAGCAGTGTCGCGCATGTTGCAATCATAAGTGAAATTCGCTAGGGTCGGAATGGGTGAATATAAGGTTGCTCTTCCCTATAACTGGAAGAGTTGTCTTTTACTATTTCATCCTGAATTCTTCACGTGGTTTCAGAATGAAGCCACTTGCATATATTTCATTAAACTCCTGGTTAAAATGCCCCAACTTTTTTGTTATACTTTAGTTTGTTGGAAAATCCCCAAAGATTGTTATAGTAACGGAGCATCATATTTTTTTCTATATCTGTCTAGAAATTCTCTAAAAATTATTTTATTCACTTTTATTAAACATCTCATCTCCTCCAAAAACAAAAAATAAACAAAATAAAAGTTATTAAAATTGATTTTGAATAAACTTTATTTCCTCCTCCATCCCCATCCATTGCCGATTGATATAATCCTGCTGCTGCCAAATTTTTATCTCCATTACAAAAATTACTGTCACAAGTACATCTCAAAACAATTCTTGGCCCCAAATAAGTTTGTTTGCAATGATTGTCTTCGTAATCGTTGCTACAGGCTTTTGAGACAGTTTTTCTTTCTAAAATAAAATTTTTGTTGTCGAATTTCCCGAAAATTCTCTTTAAGCCTCTTAATTGGTCTCAATATTTTCATTAAGTTTTTTCTCGTTAATGATAATCCTGGGCTCTATCTAGAAAAGGTCGTTTAGTTATTGAAGACAAATTTCTATTGAAGTATGTTCCCTCTATTTTTCAATCCCATTTATTCTAAGAATTCAATGAATCTACTTCTTCCCTATTTTCTATCTCCTTAATAACCAGAGGTGGGCGAACAGCCGGAGGTTTCAGAAATCGGAGATTTCCCAAATAGAAATCTGAAATTTTTCGGAAATCAGTTGAAAAATGTCTGAAATTGAAAAGTGGCATCTCGCCCCCCTCTAGTACTAACCATTATCAGTATTTGATGTCTCCATTTTTACACATGTAGCACCCATACATTCACCCACATTGCATGATATGTCTTCCGAACGGCAATCATAGCAACTTATTCCTTTAAATTAAATGTTTTTTGAAGCTTAATTTATTTTACCTTTTATATTTGGTAGCCTTTCCATTAAGATTAAAAAATTAATTATGCAAATAAATACATTATAATACATTTTTAGCCTCTATAAAAATTTAATTTTTTATAGGAGATATCGCTTCGCATCCACACTAAAGTTGGCGGATAGTTGGAAATCTTCTATATCCAGATCCGGTATCCGAACCGAAAATTTCCGGATATCCTGTCTCTTTTCGGATCCGAATCCGCCAACCTTAATCCATACCACACTAGGGATGTCATGGGCGGAGAAAAAAGGTTGCGTTGTATCGGATTTTCGAAAATTTCTCGGATGGATTTTGGATCAAAAAATTGTCCGGGGTTCAGATTTCGGTTGACCCGCAACATTCCTGGCCCATCCACACTTTTTTTAAAAGTTCCCCTTAAATTAAGGTATATCTAATGTAAGGTTATCTTATAGTGGGGCTGATTGTTTCAACCATAGCTCTTTTTAAAGCCATATGGATTTTTGGCCTTTTTCGGGATTTTATTTATTTTAATTTTCAATCCCAAATTTCGTCCATTTAAAAGCAACCTCACAGTCCTCTAAGCGGCACCACTTTTTATCGACTTGACCTAAGTGGACGTTTTAAATGAACTGTTTTGTTTAAAAAAGGGACGGGTGAGGTAGTTAGTGGTCCACAAAAATGAGAAAAAGATGAGTAAAATTGTGTGCTAAACCTTGAAAATTTTGGGGTTTTAAAATGAACAAAGTATGAGAGAGAGGGAGAAGGGAAAGGCACTTAAAATTGGGAGAAATAAAATAGAAAATAAATTGTATGCTTTTTAAAACATTTAAAAATTTATTTTCCTTTTAACCGAAAATGCAATTTGTTCTTCTATAAAAATTTTTTAAATCAATTTGTTTATTTTAATTGAAATTTTTTGGCTTTAACAAAATATGAGACAAAATTATACCGCTTGGCCATTGACTTGGGTGGGGGGGGCTTTATACTGTGTTTAACTTTATTTTGGTATTTTACCAAGATAAAGTCTCTCTTAACTTTATAATTTCATTCCTTGGTCTTGAAATTCTTAGTTCAAAGGATTCTTTAACGACCAAGTAACTTGAGGGGAGGGAGGGGCTTTTGTAGAGTGATTCAACTGTATATTTAATTCAAACCCTAATTTCTATAATTAACATTTTTTGTCCTTAACTCATAAACTTTTGTGTTAAAATTCTAACTTTCCTTTCTCCTATTTTTCCTTTGGTTTCTGATTGGTAAGCTAACAAGAAATTTTTTAACACCATTCGAAAAAACAAAAAAAGTAAATAAAGATTTACGTGATTGTCATGATTTTGCTTTTAAATAATCACTTTTAAAATATTATTTTTAAAGACTTTTTTTGGATGCCAACTAAGTGAAAAAAATTGCATGAGGACCTGTAAGGGAATTGAGTTACTTAAAGAGGGTAATATGAATGAATGAGGACAGAAACGAGCACACAAGTGGGGCTTAACGGGGTAAAAGGGATGGGTAAAAGGAAGGATAGGGGAAAGGTTGTGACTCAGAAAAAGAAATTGGGAGAAAACAAGTGTTTGGAAATTTTGCTGGGGAGGGAATGTTGAAAGGGGATATAGGTGGGTAGATAGGCTCATAATATATTTCTCGAGTTGAACCTGACATTCTACATGTTCTCAATCCCTGCTCATTATTTTTAGTCCAAGTATGTCGAGCTTAATGTTTTGGAATTCATTTGATTTTTTAAAATCATTCCTGTCATTTCAGATCTTTCCTTCCTCTCCCTTTCTCATTTCGAATATCCTTGATATATCTTATACCTATTAGTTAATCTAGCTTATTGAGAACCTTAAAATCTCTATTTGTTTCTATCTTAGCTAAATTTTCTTGATATTGTCATTGAAACTAGAGGGTATAAAACTGGATAACTGACCGGTTAATTTTTCACTGTGGTTGGTCAAATAGAAAGAATAAGAGAATATGTGTCGCCACAGGGAAAAATTAACCGGTCGGTTAACCGATTTGTACAACTCTAATTGAAACGGTTGTCGTTTCGGAAGCGAACCGATGATTCTTCTTTCTAACTCGAAATAAAAACTATTCTAGGCAAAAATCATTTGAGGCAGGAAAAACAGCTATAGTTTTTCTTCTCGGAGAAATTTTCCCGTTATTTTACTATACTAAAGTTTTACTTTTTTTTCCTTATTTGTCTCCTATTATTCCCCATTTTATGTCTCCTCTTTTGCACAAACTCATAATAATAATTTGATTGGCCCACTTTGTCGGTAAATTTTTTCCTTTTTTTGCTTGTTATTTTTTTGCCACCTATGACGATAAAGTCAACCCCTTTTTTTGAGGAAGATGTTGTTAAATGCGCTTATTTTTTTCTTGAAGTTGAGGAATGTAAAAATAAATGTAAAGAAATTATGGAAAAAATTTTGATGGAAAATTTAAAATTTTATTATTCTTTTGAGAATACAATAGACGGACCTCATTATAAGCCTTGGGCTAAGAATTGTACTACTTGTAATTAGGGTTGCCGTTTTCAAGTCGGGCCGTCATTTTTATCGAGTCGGGCCGGTACGAATCTTTTCGGGCTAAATACCCTAGGCCCAACTCGGTCTTTCGGTCCGAGTCGGGCCATTTTGGCAACCCTACTTGTAATGAGGTGTGTCTCAAATTAGGGGGTAGCTTAAGATTCTTCCCATTCAGGGGCCAATTAAATTTTGAAAACCACGTCTTAAATTGAGGGTGGGTGGACTTTATATAGTGGGGCCGACTGTTTTTTCAAATATTTTTAAGGGTTAAAAAATTAAGGGTTAAAAAATTTTTTTTTGTCTGAAATATTTAGGGTTAAAAAATATTTTAGGCAGTAAAAGGCAAAAAATGTTTAAAAATCAATTTTTGCTTTATTTTCCTCATAAATAATTTTCAGATTCGTAAATTATGTAAACGAAGTTTGTCAACCAGTATTACATAAAATTAGCATAAGAAATGCAGTTGGAAAGGTACTTGGATATAATGAAAAAATATTTTTGCTATATGAATGTATTAAATAAATTATTTACTGGTAAAGTCTGCAACTTTCTATCCGCAAAAGTCACAATTTCCTTTTTACTAATTTTCATTTGGACTGAAAAATTCTCAGTTTTTCGGTTCTATTTCGAACTGAATATTTGAGGAAAATAATTATCTATTGGATGAGAACTTTTGACTTACGGATAGAAGTTGCGGACTTTGTTAGCACAATTAAAAGGCACCTATCCTATTTCATATTTTTTTCTTCAGATGGATATTCCGAATTGGATTGTTAACCTTAGACATCAGGTAAACTGATTTTAAGGAGTTTATTTCCTTTATAAATTTAAAATAATTTTTTATTCTAGGCGACTCACGGGCAAATACCTCCAATGAGTATGTTAAAGGAGGCTATTAAATTTTGTCGAAAATGGCTTTGGGTATTTGAGTTTTTTTTGTTAATTTTAAATTAATTTTGAAAAAAGTTTCAACATTGGTCAAAGCCTCTGACAGATGCAATTAAACAAACTTTGCCTGGAGAGTATGAAGAACAGATTCAACTATTGCAGTCTCATTTAAGTGAGTTTGACCGGAAAGATTTAAAAATCAGAATTAAATTTAAAAAAGAAATCAGAATTAATTCAAAACAAAAACCAGAATTAATTGAAAATAAAAGAATTACCTAGATTGAAACAAATCAGAATTAATTTTAAAAATCAGAATTAACAAAAATGATTAAATTAACGGAAAGGAAAACAGAATTAATTAAAAGCAAAAATCAGAATTAAATTGAAACAAATACGAATTATTTTAAAAAGTCAGAATTAAATTAACGGAATTAGAAATCAGAATTATAATAATTAAAAACAAAACCAGAATTAAATTTAAACAAATCAGAATTAATTTTAAAAACCGAATTAACAATAAAAAGAAATAAACGGAAAAAATCAGAATTAAATTAAATTAAAGAAAACACAAGTTCAATTTAAAAATCAGATAACCGCATGTGCAACGCCCTCCAACGTTTTCGTGAATGGAGGCGTTTGGTTGGATCTTGAATTTTATCTAAATAATTTTTTTAATTTTTCAGAATCCAACTTTAACTGAATTTCCTTCAGCCAATTCCAATTCCCCTTCAACCTCCACTTCCACCTCTCCCAGTAATGTTTCAATTCGAAATTCGTTTGAAAGTTTGTTAGATTCACACGAAGAGTTTAGTTGATTTTTTTTGGAATTACTAAGTGATTTTTTTAGAAGTTTTATTCCCTTTTTTGCCCTCACTTGCTTGGCCCAAAATTCGGCAGATGATGACAAAAGTTCAATTAGTAGCGATTTGGCTGAGTCTGAGGATGATATTTTTGTAGCAGATAGTATGGACGAGGGGGAATTTTTGCAGGGAAATTGTAAAAAAATTTGAAGAAATTTTAAATAAAAAATATTTTATTTTTTTAAAGTGTTTTCCCAGCAGAAACATATTGGGATAATTTCTGCTGAAGAGCAATGTTGTTATAGGTAAATTGTTTTATGATTTTTTATTTGATAATTCTGATTCTCTATTTTTTAAAGATTCTGATTTTATTTTAATTTCTGATTTCTTGTCTAAAAATTCTGATTTTTTTAATTTCTGATTTTTCTCCTTTCTCTCAGTTTCTCTTTCGATTTTGCAGAATTTTAAGTCCACTCCTTTTTTTCGAAATTTTTAAATTTACAATGATCCAAATTTTCTGAAAATTTAGATACACACCTTTTAATGAATAACTAACAAAATGTGTATTTTTTCCTAATTTTCTTTCAATTTCTTCAATTATTTTTATTTTTAACTTTAGCCCTTCTCTTTCTGATTTTAACTTTAATTTAATTATTTTTCAGTCCAATTTTTCATTTAATTCTGTTTGTTCTGATTTTCTATTTTCAAAAACTTCTGATTTTATTTTTCTTTATTTCTGATTTTTCTTTTTCTCTTGATCTTATGTCTTCTATTTTTTTCTTTCTGATTTTAATTTTATTCTTTTTCAGTCCAATTTTTCATTTAATGAGCTCTAAAGGCCTTTTACATTGTCTTTTACTTGAGGTACTTTTAAAAATAATTTTTTAATAAAAATTATTTTGCTTAGATAACTCGTTTAGTTTCTAATGAATGTTTTTTGCCAACTTTTGGTCGTCGTAAACATTTGGCTGGGTGGGCAGAAATTTTGCTTTCTGCATATCTTAAAACTCGTAAAAAAATAAATTTAAATTGAAAAATTTTTTCTTAAAAATTATTTACAGCAACTAGTGTCTCTTTTCAAGATTGGAGAACAATTCTTAGACATTTTGTTATGGCTCCCCAATTTTTTCAGGATGAGCAAATTAAAAGGTGTGGGCCAGGGAGGGGTGTGCCAGTTTCGCCTTTCGAGGATTTTCGCGTTCCATTTTTTAAATTAATTTCGCCTCTAGCCTTTCGCTTTTTAAAATCTGTTTCGGCACACCCCTGGTGGGGACTCTTTTAATGATTTTTTAATTTAAATAATTTTTTAAGTTTATTATCAATTCTCAATGACGGGTTAAGCAAAAAATGTAAAGCTAGACTTCTCAAATTATTTAATATTCGAGAACAAACGGGTGTCAAGGAGGAACCAAATACAACTTTAATTGACCAATCCACTATTTATTCAATTAAAACGCTCGGGGATTTACAATCTCAAATAGTTCAAAATGAGCAGAATCTTGGTAGTTTTTTACTTCAAAATAACTTTTTAAATTTAATCAAAAAAAATCAGGGTTAATTTTAAAAATAGGTAACCTAAGTCGACATTTCTCCATTAATATAGGGATAGTCTGATACAAGTCCGTAAAGTCGTCATGACTCCAAATACATAATCTATTTTTATGGGTATACCCCATCTTTCCGCAGCCCAACTCTTTAAATCGGAGGTTCCAACAAAGGTGAAGGTTGATTCATCAACGAGTAAAGTTTCCAACAAAGAGGAATTTTGGCGGTAATTCCAAAAACCACTAAAAAATATTATGTAAATAATCAGAATATTTTAAATAGAGACCGGACCGAGACGAGATCTCGATCGAGAATCTCGATTTTCGTGATCGAGAATTTTTCAAGATCTCGATTCTCATACAACATTTCCAGTCCGTTCTCTAATTATAACCTTACCTTAAACTTCAAAAGAAGCACTTCTAATTCAAAAAATTTCCCAATAGACTGTACATTTATTTGTGATCCTTTAACTATGGAGGATGATTGGTCCCTATCATCAGCTAATGAATTGGGGCCTTCTCTTGGATTGACTTGTGACCAAACTGCTGATACTCTTTGTTTGGCTTTGGAATCTAATTTCTTTTAAATTATTGTTATTACAAATTTTTTAAAATTCTATTTTTAAGAGAAGGAAATTTTTTAATTTGGCATGTGGATTTGTTAATTAAATTTTAATTTTGTTTGTTTTTTGTTTTCATCGAAAATGGTGCTTTGTTCATATCCCGGCCCTAGCCCTATTTCAGTCTCTTTCTGAGAATCATACTATCGGCAAAAATTAACATACAGAAGGAAATTTGACCATTCCTAAGCAGAAAAGAATAAAAAGAAAATTAATCTGAGACTCAAATAGGGGGCTGGATATGAACAATGCAACGAAAATTGTCCTAAAGCGTCGCAGCGCAATATGGCAGAATCATAGGCAGTATCTGGAAGCTCGTACCAGTTCGTCTCGTAACTGTGTACGAAGAACTAGTATGAGCAAATTTCAAAATTCCAAACACTGATTATAAGTTACTAGTTGCCCCCCTCTAGAAGATGACTTAGATGTAGATGTTTCTTGCCTACTTTTGCCGAAATATAAGGGAGAATAAATTTAAAAAACGGAGAAAATGTAATTGAAAATTTTTATGCAAAAATGTCTGAATAACAACACTATATAGAGAATGGTTTTAAATAAATTAAATAATTTTAATAAAAATATCTAATCAAAAAATATTTTTCCATAATTTTTTCAACGCTGAAGGGATAATCCTAAAGAATTAATTAAGGGGTTTTTCAATTATATTTCCAGTATTTTCATCAAAATCAAATTTATATTTTTCTTCATTATTAAATATAGGGTATATTTTCATTAACAATTTAAATTCTTTAAAATTCCTTTCATTTAATTTTCTCTTTTTTCCTTTACTCTTATCCTCATTAATTTCATAATCTTCAATTGCCATACAAATAACAATACCCTGCCGAAAATAACCAATTTCTTCTCTTTCTAGATCATTTAGTTGATTGAATATTTTTGATACACATTCTACTTTATCTTTAAAATATTTTAATTCTTGACTAGTTTATTTATGTGGGAGATGATTTTTAAGAGAGATGATTTCTTAGCTTTTTTAAAAAATTATCTGTTCGAAAATCCTCTAGTTATTAAATATGTATTAGACACTAAAATTAATTGCTGTATAAACTGGTCATGAGCCAAATTTAGGCTCTAGTATAGGACATGCGTCCCATAAAACTATGATTTAAGGCTGCTGAAAGACGCATAAAAGTCCTATGCTAAAGAACAAATTATTTCAATTAATATATCGAAAACAAGAAAGGATGCTGTTATTAATTATTAATCCTTAACAAAACTACCATCCAAATAAAATGAATACCTTTATTTGTCAAAATTAACTCAAATTGAAATTTTTTATTAAATTTTTTATTTTTACAATTTTCTCTTCCAAGTCTCACAATTCTCAATAAATATTTTTTTGGACTATTAAAATTCATTTTTCCACAAATTTCAATATTTGAATATTCTTTAAATGCCAAAAATTGTTTTTGACGGTAAATTCCTGCTGGATCGACAAAAAGTTTTTTAAATTTATTTTTTTCATTTTTTCGATTAAATTTTGTAAAAAAATTCTTTGGTTTGTCTGAATTTAGAAAACCTTCCAATTTCATTAATTCAAAATTTATGTCATGAATTTTAAAAATTATAGAGCTTTTATTGTTTAAATAAACGGGATTTTGTTGATCATTATCAATAAAAATATTTTCTTTTCCAGTAAATTCCCATTGAATTATTGGATTAAATAGAGGGGTTATTTTAATTAATTGTTTATTATCTAGTCCATGATTTTCTGATAAACATATTCTTATTCCGAGAGTAAAGAGGATTGGGTTATTGACGGTTAACATGTAAAAAACATCTGTTTGAGCTTAAGAAATAATTTTCTTTTTCAATAATAAATTAATTTAGGATTTAATAAAAATTTAAATGACTGCAAAATTTTAAAACATTAACATGAATAAGTAATGTAATAATTTTAGTGTTCAGACAGTTCCTCTTCTAGGGATAGGAAAAAACTCAAACTAAATTCTAAACTAATACTTTTTTAAAATATTTTACAATAGAAATCTCTAAAAAAAATTCTCGCAATTCAACCCCCAACCCAGGACTCTAGACCAAAATTTGCGAGACCTGTGGGATAACATTTTTTGGTCCCACAGGATGGATCTAAAAGTTTCTCTATTTTTCCTTCTTCTAATCAATTTTACCAAATTTTTCATAATATTAACATGTCTTAAATTACTATTTATTTCTATAATTTATATAATACCATTATCAACATCGCCACGGTTAATTAAAGGTTCATAATTATTTTCTATACGAGATGTACAGTTTATAGAATAAGGGTGTAAAATAAGTATAGTATTTTCAGCAATATTATCTTGATAGTATATAACTGCATCTAATTCAGTTAAAAATTTAATTTCAATTCCCTCAAGTTTGAAAAGTGGATTTAAATTGTTTTGATCAAATAATATATTATCTATATATGTTTTAATATATAATTTTTGTTTTGTTTCAATTTCAAAAGAAAATTTAATATAAAATAAAAAATAAATAATAAAATATGTTAACATTTATAAAAAATTTTTTAAAATAATTTATTTAAAATAAAAAGAGGTAAGATAAAAAGGGGGCATTTATCTAATAAAAAAGGGCATTTATTTAGTAGTTAAAAGCATAGAAAGGGCATTTTTTATAGACAAAAAGGACAAATTTTTTAATTTTAATATTTCTTAATTTTCATCACATGAATTTTTACTATTTTCACGTGAATCCTTAAAATATTTTGACTTTTACTATTTAGTCTACGCATCCATCCCAAAAATTCCGAATTTATTCCGGTTCCCGTCATGTATTATCTTTATATTTTTATTATTTTCTGACAGAGTGTACGAAAAAATGGTATTTATGAGCCAAAATAAAATTGAAAATATTAAAAAATTGTTTTCAATAATAATTTATCTGTAAGGAATGATGAAAAATTAAAAATGAAAGACATATATTCAATTTATCTTGAAAGTTTAATATATTTTTGTTGGCCATAAAGTACCGTATTTACTCTAATTGAATGACTCCTCTATTTGAATGACCCCCCTAATTGAATGACCCATTTTTGAGGCTATTGAAAAATAAAATGACCCCCTCTATTTGAATGACCCCCCTAATTGAATGACCCTTTTAGAGGTGAAAAAATAATTCATAATTTTTATTAATTTTATCTTACGTATAATCGTAATTATAAGTATTATTAAAGAATGGATTCTTTTTATAATATTGAAAATAAAATCGACGTAGAAACATTGTCAGATGGAGAAGGACCTTCGGTAATCCTTAAGATCATTGGTCAACTTAGAATTTGTTTATTTCGAATCCCGGATCCGAAATCGACCTAGTCGAAATCGGAGTAAAAATTAAAAATTAGATGGGTAGCAGGGATGTGCCGAAAGTGATTTTAAAAAGCGAAAGGATAAAATGCAATAGTAATTTTAAAAAGCGAACAGCAAAAGACGAAAGTCCAAAAAAGGCGAAAGACGAAAGGCGAAATTTTTAATCTCCGCTTGAGTCTAGAGATTCTTTGGTCAGGTAATTCAAAAGCCTTGTTAAGTGTTCAAAATCTACAGATAACTCTCAAATCAATTAATCGGAGATATCAATGGATTTGTAGGATTAAAAAGGATATCAGATGAGTTGGACGAATATCGGGGAGTTAAAGGGAAGTCAGAGGATCTCTAGACTTCTCACTTCGTTGTCTTGAAAAGGGTCTGAGAATCCTGGGAAATCCCTGGATCCTGATCCGAAAATTTGGAATATTCGAAAAACAACCAGGATTTTATCAAAACGCAATTTTAAGTTGTCTTATTAGGTATTTTATTAAAAATTTTAATGGAAGAATTTCAATAAATTTACTTAAAAATTTACAAATTTTTGATAAAATTTAAAATAATTGGTTATTGAAAAATAGAATGACCGCCTCTATTTGAATGACCTCTCTAATTGAATGACAAATTTCTGGGGTATTGAAAAATAGAATGACTGTCATTCAATTAGAATAAATACGGTATCTTCATTTATTTATGAGATTATTCCTTTTTTCGTCTTGTGGGGGAAGAAAAGCACAAACAGCATGGTCAGGTTGTGAGAATGTTCCGGGGGGACAGCCACAACGATTTAATAAACATAAGGATGGAGGCTCACATTCAAAATGTGCTTGGCATTGTTCTCCAACTAATTCTAAAAATAAATTATTTTTTTATGTATATTAAAGCCCTTGAAGCTCAAAAAATTGTATTTTATTTGGGAGTATCTTAATTAGAAATTATCCCCTAAGCCCGCCTACATCTCAAAGATAAATCAAATTTTAATAAATGAATCTAAAATTGAGGTTATATAATTTTGAAGGGGGGGGGGTGTTTAATAGTGATGCTCGAGAGTCTCGGGCTCGGTTCCCGAGTCGAGAAATTACTCGAGGTTTTGAGCGTCTCGGTGTTTTAGTATCGGAAAACGGGAGAAATTTAACCCCTAAGGTCGGAAATTTTGATCTCAGTTCTCGAATATTCTTCTCTAGTTGAGCCGCCACAGGGAAAAATAAACCGGTCATGAACAACCCCAATATAGGTATAATTTAATTTTTGATTTTTAAAGTTTATGATGTATAAGTACTTTAAAAAATGAAACTTTTAAAATTATTAGCTCGTCCACTTGCAAAGAATTTAGTTTCCCTCGATACATTATTTTCAGAATTTTTCTTTTTTCTTTCAGAATCATCTCCAAGCTCGTTATGAGAAAGTAGAGTCATTCCTCTTTTATTATTAGAATATCCATTTTGTATTTTTAAACAAAATCCAGAACGGCATAAGCCTTCAATACATGGTCTGTCTATTGGATGGCAGGGAGAACCAAGAAAACCTTTTTTTAAATTTTATTTATTTTAAAGATTTAAATAATTTTTGGAAAATTATGTTTGATAGCAAGCTAGTCTAGGGCGAGGGGGCCAATCTATCGTAGAGCTTAACTTGAAATTAACGATTTTGATTTCAACCGACGCAGTTAAACGATATAATCGAAAAACTATCTATGTAGATCCAATTTTGATAGACCTAGTTATTCATGCATTAGACTCGATGTGACAGGTTTGGTCCCGGCAATGTCTTCGTTCGGGTAATGTGTTATGCAAAACATTACCAAACCTGGATGTGGCATTAAAACTGTATGAACTTATGTCCTCTCAATTAGATTGAACAGATACTATGTCTCTTACAAACTCTCATTTATCGATATCAAGATTTTTCGAGTTATCAATCCCGAATCGATCCTAAAGTCCGGTATTTAATTGAAATCCACTCCTACTTGATAATATAAAAAAATAATTTTTACGTTTATCAACAGCGTCAGATAAAAGTCTGGGAGTACAAAAACCATTCGAATTTGTTACCATCTCTCCACCGGTAGAATCTACACAAACACAAAAAGCACTTGCTTCTTCCATTAACAAAATACATTGGGCACCAAATTGGCATTTTTGTAAAGGATTGTTATTATTACATTGATTGCCTATAGGGACTATTAAGCCTTTATTTTCTTCTATTTTGGATTGAATTGGGGCAGTAGGAAAGGCTCTATATTTTGATGAAGGAGACAATTGTTCAACTGAAATTAATGTTTACTATATAGGTACCTTACTATAAGATACCTATACCTCTGATTCTGAAAAAATTATATCTGATAATCAGGTGTATCTTAAATAAGGGTTATAGTTTACACAAATCAAATTAAAAGGAACTTAGGTATATCTTGTATTGGGTATATTTTCCAATGAGGTCATATCCTCAATAGAAAAATTTGGGATTGAGTGAGAGAATAGGCGATATCCCCTATTTAAGACACCTTATTATGAGATAATTTTCAGCTTTAAAGGTATCTCATAGTAAGTCCGCTATTTATTTCTATTAAGACAATTTAATCACCATTATTATTTTGGGGTTGTTGTTGTGTTTGTTGGGTTTGTTGAGTATTTGTTTGGATACTAATATTTTCGGACACACAATGCCCTAAGGCATTAGCTACCGTTCTAGGGGGGCAAGCACACACTTCAAATAAACAGTCAGCACCGGGTACACATTCAGAAGACTGTTTACATCTCTGGCCTAATTTTAGCCGTTGAGGCTCTTCTTTTTTGCCTCTAAGGGCGTTTGGAGTTTGTTGGGGTTGTTTTTGTTGTTCTGCTGATGATGCACGAGGCTTAATTAAACCCGGATCCATAAGAAGCCCGTTAACACAAGATTCTTTATCCAAACTAGGTGAGTAGCCTGGAGGGCACTAAAAGGGGGAAAAATGTTTTTGAGGATTAAAGAAAAGCCTATTGACTTGGCAAACACCCAAAATGCAGGAAGAACCGCCCGTACAAACTGTGGAAGAAAAATCACAACTTTCAGAGGGTCGCCTTCGTTGTTTAACTGATGGAATAATTATAGATGAAGGTTGTTGGATTTGTGGGGTTGGGTGTAATGGTTGGATCTTTGGAATATTTAATAAAAAATATTTTTAAATTTTTGGCACATTCAAAGAGAAGAGCGTTGATTCTACGGAATTTTGGGTTAATTATTTTCAATCTTATGACACCTGTAAATTTTTAGAGACTGATTGAACACCGAAAGAAAATAAGTAAAATTCCGCAGAAAAACTCTCCACTCTTTAAAAGTGCCACTTTTCCTTTACTTGTGGTTGAGGTGGAGGAATGGTTACTATATATGGAACACATTGCCCTCCAACATTGTGCTGTCCTTGGGGACATGAACATACACCATCTGCACAGATAGACCCGCCAGAACAGACTTTGTCACAAGTACCTGTATATTCACAACGAGGGTCACAATTCTCTCCAGGAAGTACTTAAAATATCAGAAAGATTATCAACTTTAAAATATTTTGTTTCATGATTACTCCAGTTATAACGTTAACACAGTTAAATAGCTAATAGGGAGTGGAGTGAAGGAACATGTAGGGCATGTAAGGGGGTATAACCGGAGTTTATTTATTTACTCACATTGCACAACACCCGATGGAAAAGGAGGATATGTTGCTGTAGCTTGTGGAGGTTGTGCTAAAGGTGTGTATGGCACACAAACAGATTGTTGAGGATAATAACCATAATCTAAAGAAATTTCAGTCGTTTTGAAATTAAAATTATGCTTAATAATGTTAACTAACAATAAGACCCACCGCACGCACAAATTCCTTGAATACATGTAGCTCCTCCACTGCAAGGTTGTTGCGCATTGGTCCCAACTGCGCAGGGATAACCGGGGATTCCAGCATTGCTAGTTATTGTTGGAGAACTTAGAGCTTAAAAATACAGTTATTAAAATGTGTAGGGTGAAGGGAACATAGGTGTGTGGGGTGAAAGGACCATTAACATATAAAGTGGAAGGAACATGACAAGGCGGGGAACTATGAGGTAGAAGAATATAATGCCCTAGTATATTTGAGAGAAATATTATTTTACGTTGTACAATAATTGCTGAGACTGGTTGACAATAAGTCCCAGACTGAGCCAAAATTGTGTTTGGAAGGCATTGACAACGGCCAGCTTAAAATTAATTTTCTTAAAAAATGTTCTTTTCTTTCTACCTTGACAAATAGAATTTCCTAAACAAATAGTTGTTGGTGTACATGTTTGCATTGGAAGTTGGGTGGCAAGTGAAACAGAGGCACATTGGCCGTTTAAAGGGACCTCAAAATTCTTATTTTTTGGTCTTTAATTAAAAATTACTTGTTGCTGTGGACAAGTACAAAACCCTGCCGTACAAACAGAATTTCCAGTACATTTTGTTAAACTGGCAATACAAGGCTCCCCTGGGCCGGCTAGAAATATTAATAATTTTAGAGGAATTAAAAGGAAAATCAAAAAATAAGGGGAAGGGAACACTGGATGGTGGGTGGAAGATGTTCCCTTCAGAATGAATGATGTTCCCTATGGACCAGAGGTCGATCGGGAATGACGAAGGTGCCGGAAATCGGAACTGTCAGAAATCGGAAATTTTTCCAAAATTTCGGAAATCGGAAGAAAAAAACGTCGGAAATCGGAATTCCGATCGACCTCTACTATGGACCTAATTGAAATTTAAAAACATATTACCAATAGAATTAACAGTAACACACATCTTATTCTGAATCGGTTCCCCATTCGGACAAACACAAAAACCGTTAGCACAAACAGAATTACCTAGGCATTCAACCTTTAATTTATAACAAAATTTTAAATTTTGAATTAAAAAAGAACTTGTGCTATAATGCCAGGAGGGCGTTCACAACTAGCTCCGGGCTCGACTTGATATTTTTAATTAAAATTATTTTTAAATCTTTTTTAGAGTTTTACCATATATTTTGGGAACAATACATTCACCATCACGCTCTTCATACCCCTCTGGACAAACACAATAGCCATTAAAACAAAAAGAACCGCCTGTACAAACTTGGGGGTTATGGCGACAATTAAGGCCTGGGGACTCTTAAATTAAATTTTTTTCTGGAATAATTTTAATCTTTATCCCAACAAACTTTTAACTAAACGCTTCCCGTCATTTCCAATTATTAAAATTGTGCTATTATAATAATTCTTTCCTTCCAAAATAACACTAAAATCAGAGAATATTTAAATTAACTGGTATATTTTTATAATTACCAGCTTCTTTGTTGGGGTAAATAACCTTTTGGACATTGACAAAGGTTTTGTACACAAGTAGCCCCTCCATCACAAAAATCACCTGCTGCACAATTATAGCCAGGATTGATTATTGGATTTGCTACTAAAATATTTTTAGTAACGTTAAAGGGGTTGGCAATATTTCCTAAACATAATACAGGTAAATTGAGAGAAGGGTCTCCATTTTAGGAAATACGATAATCAAGACTAGAGTTGAGGGCCCGATCCGGCCCGGTCCGAAAGATTAAGTCGGGCATTGAATTTTGCCCCGAAAAAAACTCGGTCGGGCCGGCCCGATAAAAATGAAGCCAGAAAAAATGAACGAACGTTGGCCCGACTCGAAAACCCCAACCCTATTCAAGACCTCCTTTTAAATGGTGAAGCCAAAAAACAGAAGACGAAATGAAAGGTAAAAAATTTAGAATCTAAAGGAAGCGAAAGGCAAATAGGTCGTTGAAGATGCCAAAAGTGTCTACTCACTCTTTGATCTAGGAAGGCACAAAGAAGTCCCTGCCTGAACATATTCCTCAATACAACGACAAAATCCATGCAAACAGTTTGCATTCCCAGAAGGACCACAAATTTTTCCCTCATTCTGACATTCATGCCCTAATTGTATTGAAGAAGTTTGGCTATTTTGTTCTTCATTTTTTAAGTTTTCTTTTGGTAAGATTGTTAGTCCTTCAGAGAAGTGCCCAGTTTGAGGGTTTGATATTTCTGGCTGGGTTTGTTGTTGAATTGAATTTTGGGTTATTGGACTAGAATTAAAGTTAAAATTTTTATTGGGGTGATTGAATCTATTCCATAGTGGATAAGTAACATATTTTAAAAAATTACTGTAAATTCTCTAAGTGGCAGCCGTCCTCAGAGGGTCACTCTAATAGATAGTATCGTTCAACTGGAAGGACCATTCAATTAGGATTCATGGCAACCTAAATGTTCCCTACGCTCCACAAGTAGTGTGTAAGGGACATATAATGCTTATCAGTTGTTTTTAACATTTTTTCAATATCACAAAAATATTTACCTGTTTTTCAGGTCAACAGACATCAATTTATCATTATTCCCTCCATCCCCCAAATTATTTTGATTTTCAATATTGTTATTAAATTCTGACGGCAGAGGGCGTTCTTCTCTTTTTCTTTTAGACGAATTTAAAGGCAATGATCTAAATAATTATTATAAAATTTTTCTAAAAATCCAAAAATCTGTCACACCTTTTTCTGCGATACTGCAATCTTCTCTTTTTATTTTTTAATAAATATTGCTTCATTAAATCTACACAAACACCCCCAATTGCCATTTTCCCCTCTAAATTTAAAATTTAAATTTTTTGAAATAAAATAGCCGAACGTGGACAAACACAAAGTTGACGTTTAAGATCACAATAAGCTCCGCCAGTACATTGATTGTTATTTTCAGAACAAGGGCCGAGGGTGTTGGAAGGAATGAGGACACATTGGTCTGCTTGTATAGTCATCCCTATTTAATTTGTTGAGAATTTGAGAAATAACAAGAAAAATTCGGGAAATTTACCAGCAGAGCATTGACACGTTCCTTCTACACAATTAGAACCCCCAGAACATATTTCACCGTTTAAACAAGATTCTCCGGGATGGGCTAAATTTTGTTCAAAATTCTTGGTTTAAAATTAAAGCACACCAGTTTGAGAATTTCGACAAACACCGTTAATATTCGTTGTGGGTGATATACAAGTACAAACCTTTATTTAAAAAAACTTTGATTATTCAAATTTCACTATAAGATATTCACAATATTGTAAATTTATAAAAACTCCCCATAATTTAATTAAGTTTTTATTTAGTTGGTTCTACATAACTCCTATGTATTTAATCTAAAACCCACTATAAGTAAGATACAAATTTTTCAAGACCCAGAAGATAATTAAAAAATGAGTTTCGAATTTATTTAGAAAAATATTTTCTATTTTTAAAAATTCTCTCCACCTTATCTGTTTGGTCGCAATATGAATTTGGAGGGCAAGCCTCGCCTAGGGCACAAGAATCTCCGGCTAGAACTGTCTCTGGACGCTTAAAAATTAATTTAAAAAATATCTTTTAAATTCTTTCCATTCTCACCACGCATTGCCCACTCTGTGCTACAAAAGGAGAGGGGCATGTACAAATTCCTTGTACACAGACAGCAAAGTTTGTACAAACTCGAGTAGGGGAACAACTCTTTAAAAAAGATTTTTTTAATCTTAGAAAAATTCCAAAAAAGCCACCTGACCAGCTCCGACTTGAGTAACTATTGAACATTCACTCTTAGAAGGGGAAAAATAAAAAATTTTCAAGTTAAAGAAAAAATTAACAGAAATAATAATTAATTTATTACCCCATCTGCTACAGTACCAAGCGGACATTTACATCTAATTTGTAAGTAGTGTTAAAAAAGTTTAATGGATTTAAAATATTCCTCAATGAGAGTTTTAAATTCGAAATTCTGAAACTGTGAAATACCCTCTACATATCCGATACACCCCACAAATTAAGGTATTTTTAAAAATTTATTTGACAATTGGGGCATTCTCCGTCCTAAACATAATCATTTAAATTTTCCCCCATAAAGGGCATCTAATACTATAATAAGGTCCAACTATTGTTAATTTTGAAAAGATTTAATTATGATTAAAATATTTGTTAACTATTTATTACCTTCCTTGACGGCAATTAGAACCTCCCAAACATCTTTCCCGTCCCGTAGGACATGCTCCGTCAGGAAGTACTGAAAATCGTTATATTTATTTTTCTATTTTAAAAATTAATTTTAAATATTTATTTACCTGTAGGGGGGTATTGGCAAGTTCCGTTTATTGCTAAAAGTGGGGGTGTGCTAAATATATTTAAATAATTTTTTATTTTTCTAGAAAATAATTTTTCCAAAATTACCATATACATATTCCTTGTTCACACTTTGAACCTCCCCCACACTCTACAGCTGGTGAACAAGCAGAATTTGGGGGAACTGAAATAAATATTTTAAAAGGATTTTTCAAAATTTTCTCGCCAGTCATTCTAGTAACACAAACACCATTTAAAGGGCTTGTTCCTGTCGGGCATAAACATATTCCATCCATACAGCTAGATCCTCCAACACAGCGTTGTCCTCGAGTACACGATTCGTGCGGGGCTGCACGGACTTTAAAAGAGATTTTTCTTTGGAATTTTTTTAATTAAAAATTTCTTGCCAGGCACACAAACTCCATTATTGTTAACCATACTAATTGGACATTGACATTGGGCATCTATACATTGAGAGCCGCCTGCACATTGTCTATTAACTAAACAGGCTTGTCCAGGACCAACAATGTCGATACAATGGCCTTGATGTTCTATTTGGTTTGTTCGGCAGCCTTAAAAGTTTGTGAGGGTAATAAAGGGGAAAGATTAAAATATTGTTTTGAAATATTTTTTTATTTTTTTAAATTCTGATATTCAGAAAATTATTAAAATTTTGATCTCTCTCTCACCAGGTTGGCACACTCCAAATTGATTACGAATATATGATTGTGGGCAAGCTAATAAAATAAACAAAAAATTGAAATTAATTAAGAATTTTTAATTATTTAAAAATTAATTTTAAAATATTTTTAGGAGTATTTTAAAAATTCTTTTGATTTAAATTCTTTCAATTGTTTGTTCTTCATTATCCCACTGCTTAAAAATTTTTTATAAAAATCATTTAAAATTTCTAAAATAATTTTCAATTTTTTTTTGTTACTCTGAACAAAATTAAAGGGAATATTTTTAATTTTAATAAAAACAAACAAGGCATGCAACGATTTCCAGAAAATACTTGGTCGTTTGGACATCGACAACGGCTCAAGCTACAAAGCATTCCAGGATAAACAGCGTGACATTGGCTAGAGTAATAACATTCACTACCGGGCTGGACAGCTAAAATTATGTCTGTTTTAAACTTTTTCCGGAACATGTTTGTGACAATCAGAACAATTTTATTAGAAACACTGTTTATTAAAGAGAAAAAATGTTCGTTTTAAATTCTGATAAGCCAGAAAATGTTTAATTAAATGTTCGAAACATGTTTATTTAAAATTCTGATTTTTAGAATGTTTAATAAACATTCTGATATTTTCCCCTTTAATTTATGAGGATAACAAACTTGGCAAGCAGCTGCCTGTTACACTCGAAAAAGCTTGGCCTTGTGGGCATTGTTCTCCACTAAAGGAATATTTTTATGATAATTAAGGGAAATTTTATTTTTTATTTAAAAAATAACCAAGTCCCGTCAATAGCAATAGGCAATTCTGGAGGGCATGCACATTTCCCCAAAACGCATTGAGCCCCCTAAAAATTTTTAAATTGTTTAATAATTATTTCAAATATGTATAATTTATACTTGGACAACTGCTGAGCATTGCATAGAGTGAGTGCAAAGGCCAGAACCAGGTAATACAGCTAGAAACTCGGTATTATTAATTTTTATTTCAGAATTTATTTTCCAGAACATGTTTATATTCAGAGCATGTTTATTAAAAATAATGATGTTTTAATAAAATTCTGACATCAAAAAATGTTTAATTAAAGTGTAAATTCCAGAACAGTTTGTTTATAATTCTGATATTTAGGAAAATGTTTCCCAAAAGTTTAAATTGTAATAAACAACAATTTAATTTAAAATATTAATATTCAAGAATCATCGAAAATATTCTGGAAACTAGAGTTTTTCCAGAAAAAGATCCGAAAAAATTATTTAATTACTCACTAAGTTTGCATTGACCAATTTCAGATATCCAAATTTCCCCTCTTCTGGTACAATTTCTATCGGTAAAGACACAATTCCTGCCGTCAGCGCTTACTTGCATTCCATATGGACATTGACAGATAAGACGACGGCAAAATGCGCCTGGCTCTTGGAGGGCGCATTGTTGTGAATATTGGCATGGTGAACCCGGGCTTGACTCTAAATTTTTTGATTTTTGAAAAAAGGTAGATAAATAACAACTAACCAGATAAGCAAGCTCCAATTTCTGAAACATACGCCTAAAAGCAAAAAATGATTTTCGCAAAACTAAAGTCGTTTAAGCTTTAGAAACATTTCGAGAAGAATATTTTATTATTCTAGATTTCTTTATTTATCGAAAAAATTAAGGTTTTCCGAAAGTGTCCAATCCTAACACAACAATGTTTCAAGTTATGATAAATGTTCAGTCCCAATAAAACATGTTTTAACTTTTCCAGGAATTTCAAGTCTGAACAAAACAATGTTTCAAGTCTATGGAAATATTCAATTCGGATAAAACAATGTTTTAAGTTTTCCAGAAATTTTTAATCTGAACAAAACAATGTTTTAAGTTTTCAGAAAAGTTCATCCCAAAAAACAATGTTTCAAGTTTATGGAAATGTTCAATTCGAACAAAACAATGTTTTAAGTTTTCCAGAAATTTTTAATCTGAACAAAACAATGTTTTAAGTTTTCAGAAAAGTTCATCCCACAAAACAATGTTTCAAGTTTATGGAAATGTTCAATTTGAACAAACAATGTTTTAAGTTTTACAGAAATTTTTAATCTGAACAAAACAATGTTTTAAGTTTTCAGAAAAGTTCATCCCAAAAACAATGTTTCAAGTTTATGGAAATGTTCAATTCGAACAAAACAATGTTTTAAGTTTTCCAGAAATTTTTAATCTGAACAAAACAATGTTTTAAGTTTTCAGAAAAGTTCATCCCACAAAACAATGTTTCAAGTTTATGGAAATGTTCAATTTGAACAAACAATGTTTTAAGTTTTACAGAAATTTTTAATCTGAACAAAACAATGTTTTAAGTTTTCAGAAAAGTTCATCCCAAAAACAATGTTTCAAGTTTATGGAAATGTTCAATTCGAACAAAACAATGTTTTAAGTTTTCCAGAAATTTTTAATCTGAACAAAACAATGTTTTAAGTTTTCAGAAAAGTTCATCCCACAAAACAATGTTTCAAGTTTATGGAAATGTTCAATTTGAACAAACAATGTTTTAAGTTTTACAGAAATTTTTAATCTGAACAAAACAATGTTTTAAGTTTTCAGAAAAGTTCATCCCAAAAACAATGTTTCAAGTTTATGGAAATGTTCAATTCGAACAAAACAATGTTTTAAGTTTTCCAGAAATTTTTAATCTGAACAAAACAATGTTTTAAGTTTTCAGAAAAGTTCATCCCACAAAACAATGTTTCAAGTTTATGGAAATGTTCAATTTGAACAAACAATGTTTTAAGTTTTACAGAAATTTTTAATCTGAACAAAACAATGTTTTAAGTTTTCAGAAAAGTTCATCCCAAAAAACAATGTTTCAAGTTTATGGAAATGTTCAATTCGAACAAAACAATGTTTTAAGTTTTCCAGAAATTTTTAATCTGAACAAAACAATGTTTTAAGTTTTCAGAAAAGTTCATCCCACAAAACAATGTTTCAAGTTTATGGAAATGTTCAATTTGAACAAACAATGTTTTAAGTTTTCCAGAAATTTTTAATCTGAACAAAACAATGTTTTAAGTTTTCAGAAAAGTTCATCCCAAAAAACAATGTTTCAAGTTTATGGAAATGTTCAATTCGAACAAAACAATGTTTTAAGTTTTCCAGAAATTTTTAATCTGAACAAAACAATGTTTTAAGTTTTCAGAAAAGTTCATCCCACAAAACAATGTTTCAAGTTTATGGAAATGTTCAATTTGAACAAACAATGTTTTAAGTTTTCCATAAATTTTTAATCTGAACAAAACAATGTTTTAAGTTTTCAGAAAAGTTCATCCCAAAAAACAATGTTTCAAGTTTATGGAAATGTTCAATTCGAACAAAACAATGTTTTAAGTTTTCCAGAAATTTTTAATCTGAACAAAACAATGTTTTAAGTTTTCAGAAAAGTTCATCCCAAAAAACAATGTTTCAAGTTTATGGAAATGTTCAATTCGAACAAAACAATGTTTTAAGTTTTCCAAAAATTTTTAATCTGAACAAAACAATGTTTTAAGTTTTCAGAAAAGTTCATCCCACAAAACAATGTTTCAAGTTTATGGAAATGTTCAATTTGAACAAACAATGTTTTAAGTTTTCCAGAAATTTTTAATCTGAACAAAACAATGTTTTAAGTTTTCAGAAAGGTTCATCCCAAAAAACAATGTTTCAAGTTTATGGAAATGTTCAATTCGAACAAAACAATGTTTTAAGTTTTCCAGAAATTTTTAATCTGAACAAAACAATGTTTTAAGTTTTCAGAAAAGTTAATCCCACAAAACAATGTTTCAAGTTTATGGAAATGTTCAATTTGAACAAACAATGTTTTAAGTTTTCCAGAAATTTTTAATCTGAACAAAACAATGTTTTAAGTTTTCAGAAAAGTTCATCCCAAAAAACAATGTTTCAAGTTTATGGAAATGTTCAATTTGAACAAACAATGTTTTAAGTTTTCCAGAAATTTTTAATCTGAACAAAACAATGTTTTAAGTTTTCAGAAAGGTTCATCCCAAAAAACAATGTTTCAAGTTTATGGAAATGTTCAATTCGAACAAAACAATGTTTTAAGTTTTCCAGAAATTTTTAATCTGAACAAAACAATGTTTTAAGTTTTCAGAAAAGTTAATCCCACAAAACAATGTTTCAAGTTTATGGAAATGTTCAATTTGAACAAACAATGTTTTAAGTTTTCCAGAAATTTTTAATCTGAACAAAACAATGTTTTAAGTTTTCAGAAAAGTTCATCCCAAAAAACAATGTTTCAAGTTTATGGAAATGTTCAATTTGAACAAACAATGTTTTAAGTTTTCCAGAAATTTTTAATCTGAACAAAACAATGTTTTAAGTTTTCAGAAAAGTTCATCCCACAAAACAATGTTTCAAGTTTATGGAAATGTTCAATTTGAACAAACAATGTTTTAAGTTTTCCAGAAATTTTTAATCTGAACAAAACAATGTTTTAAGTTTTCAGAAAAGTTCATCCCAAAAAACAATGTTTCAAGTTTATGGAAATGTTCAATTCGAACAAAACAATGTTTTAAGTTTTCCAGAAATTTTTAATCTGAACAAAACAATGTTTTAAGTTTTCAGAAAAGTTCATCCCAAAAAACAATGTTTCAAGTTTATGGAAATGTTCAATTCGAACAAAACAATGTTTTAAGTTTTCCAAAAATTTTTAATCTGAACAAAACAATGTTTCAAGTCTATGGAAATATTCAATCCGAACACAACATTGTTTCAAGTTTATGGAAATATTCAGTCCCAATAAAATGTTTTAACATTTCCAGAAATGTTCAGTACAAAAAACAATGTTTCAAGTTTATGGAAATGTTCAGTTCTGAAACATGTTTTAAGTTCTCAATTAAAATTCAGTCCCAAAAACAATATTTTAAGTTTTCCGGAAATGTTTAATCTAAACAACACGATGTTTAATGTTTTGCAAATATTAAGCATAAACAAAACATTGTCTAAGTTATTTTATTAGAAATACTAAGGCCAAACAAACATTTTTCGGTATATCTTTTTTAAAAATTAAGTTGTTTCTACCTGCCCGTTAGAACAAGTTCCTCCCATTATTGCTCCATTTTCTAGTGCTGCAATACACGCAGATCCTGCATTTAATGCTCCTTCTCTACATTTGCATACACCATCACAAAATGCTAATGGATAACCAGCACAAGAACTATCAGTACTGCACACATTTCCTGTAAAGAAATTCTTTTAAATCTCCAAAAAATTATTTTATTTGCCTGGCGAAATTCCAGAAATCATCGGAAGTTCTTCAATTCCATTAGAAGGAATTGGTATAATACTAGGCAGTCCATTTGAAGAGGGTTGAGGGGGTGGCTGATAAGGCGGTGGATATACTGAAGGTATAATAATGTGGTCGCCACTTTGTTTTGTTCTAATATTGGATCCTGAAATGTTTTTATTAAATATGTTTTTAAACTTTAATTAAAACATATTCTAAGAAAAACATTTTTAAAGAGAAACAAACATGTTGTTTTTGATTTTAAAAATGTTTAGATGTTTAATGTTTTCTACTTTGTTTTCCAAAATGTTCGGTTTAAACAAAACATTGTTTTAACGTCCGGAATATGTTTTTCCGGAATTTATTTTTTCCATTACCGCTAATTTCTTGAAGACAAGTTCCCCGCTTAGGTACCATCCCTTCCGGACAATGACATTTTTCTTCTCCGGAACAAGTTGCTGTTGAAAAGAAAATTGAACATTGACGAGAATCTATACAACCAACTAAAGAAATTATTTTTATTTTTAATAAAAAAATTTCCAAACAATCTCCTGGAGGAATTCCGGGAAGACACCGCCAATCAACTTCTACAAAACGATCAACACATTCACATTTTCCAGTTACTCTGTTACAGAATTCTCCATTACCAGGACAATCCATTGGGCGAATACAATCTCGAGTGAGAGAACTTGCTAGAAAATTTTAGTTTTTTTATTTTTATTAATTTAGAAATTAAATTCTTTTCAGTACCAATCCACCCAAAACAGACTTTCCTTAGAGGGGAGGGGCACAGTTTCTTTCAAATATTTTTTGGTCAGTGAATGTATTCCACCTCGATATTTAATACCTGGATCTATTTGTTCGCATTTGGCAGCAGACTCAGGATAATACCTAAAATTTAGGTAAACATTTAATTTCCCAATTAAAGACTTACATAGGCAAGCACTCACATATTCCTTTAAAACAATGCGAATTTGGAACAATACAAGCTCCGTTCAAGTCTGGATTACAATGAGATCCTATTTGGCCTTCCTTTGGCCATTCAATAAGTTTAGGGAATTGATTGTTAATATATTTATTTTCAAAATCTTTATCATTTTGATCAATCAAATTTCCATCCCAAGAATTTAAATTTTGACAGGAAACTTTAAAAAAATGTTTTTTTAATTATTTGTTTGAATTAATTAAAATTAGGGAAAACATTTGTTTCTTGTTTTCCTAACATTTGTTTCTTGTTTTCCTTTGTTTTCTTGTTGTTTTCTTGTTTGCCTTGTTTTCTTAACATTTTCCAAAACATCCCAAACAAAACATTTATTTTTCCTAACAAAAACACAACATTTTCTAAAACATTCGAAACAAAACATTTATTTTTCTGAACAAAAAAGGTTTGTGGAAACATTTTAGAAATAAAACGGAAAATATTTTAAGAAAACACAACAATGTTTTAGTATAATTTTATTCATAAATTTTTTGTTAATAAATTAGAGTTTTCAATTTTAATTTTATTTTTAAATATTAAAAAATATGTTTAATTGTTTGTTTTTTTTAAAATTACCTTTCAAAAATGAATAAATAAGTAATAAAAAAATTAAAATAAAAAAATTAAGAATTTTTTGCTGTTTAATAATGAGATACATATTAATTAATTAAAAATAAAATTAAATAAATGTCTGATTATTGATTTAAAATCTAGACATTTTAAATTTTTATTAGTCGATTATAAAATAATAGCGGCAGTGTTTTTTGTAAAAAGATTTAAGTTGGCTTGTTGTGATGTTTAAAATTAATAAAACATTAGATTTAAAACCTGAAAAACATTTTTAAAAATAAACAATTTTTTGTTGAAAAATGTTTTTGTAAACTTGTTTAAATGTTTTTTTGATTTTCTCAAAAATATTTTAGTAGAAACAAACAAAACTTTTCCTAAATATGTTGCAATAATAAATTTCTATATAAAAACATTTCTTATGAACAAATGATAAACAAAACATTTTTGCAAACATTCTAAACAAAACATTTATTTTTTCCAAACAAAAACATGTTCACGAACATATTTTAAGAAATAAACAGAAAAACATCCGGCAAACATTTTCCGGAAAATTAGCTTAATAAAAATATTTCGTAAAATAAAAAGGCTATATCGTCTGTAATGTTTAGTTTAATTTAGTATACTAGTCAGAATAGTCGATGATGCGCGTTATTATCTTTTGCTACCACCTACTATATTTTGTGAAATTATTGGGATTTATTGCAGTTGAACATACAAAATAATGAAAAGGAAATATATTTAGTGGATATTATTTTGAAAAGTAAAAAAATAATTTTAAAAGTTGTAATATATTGCAATTAAAACTTAACTATAAATTACTTATAAAGGACTAAAAAATTGTTTTTTAATGGGGAGAATTATGAATTAAGGGGGGGGGGGTAAAAACAAAGGTATTTTATATTTGATCAATTTTTGAGGTAAATCCATTAACATTTTTTATTTTATCAACAAACAAAACTTGAGTTGAAAATTTAAAGAATACAACCGAAAATACAGTTTTTGGTTAATTAAAAAATAAAAAGTGGGCTCGATTAAAAATATTTGGCTTGATAAGGAATGTGCCGATACCTTGTGCTCGAATTGAAAACGGCAACCCTGTTAATTAATTTAAGACTAATTACTATTGATTATTGTCAAAGGATTTTTCTTGGATTTTTTCGGACTTGTTGTCAAGTTTAGCTCTAAATCCTTGGATTTAGAATGTAGCGGTTAGAGACGGATCTCGAACTAAAATCTCGATTATCAAGATCCAGATTTTTAATGTTTGTACGAATCTTTTTTTCGAGATTTTCGCACCTTCGGTGCCAGAAAATCGAAAATTTTGTTGGATGAAGAAGAGAATGAAGACGGATTGAGAGGGTTTACGGGATTAATAATATCTTGTTAATCCCTCTCCCTGATGCTTGACATCACCTTAATCCTCGGTCACTTCGCTTTTGTACACACGAAAAACCTAAGGGATGAGCGGAAAAGGAGTTTCCATACAAAAAATATATTTTATCGAAAAATTCACTTATTTTTCTAAAAAAATATTTTAACATAAAGAATTGAAATTCCCTAAATATCAATTTTTATTTTAACAGAATATTCTCATTCCTTTACATTATCTCTATTTATTTCACATCCCAAGCATTGTCATTCCAACTATGTGCTGGCCAAACACCCGCACGATGATAATGATAATCAGGTGGATAATCCTTTAAAATTTGTGAGAAAATTATATTTTAATAACCAAAAATCCCCCTACTTCAGGCGGACGCCAACTCTTCACCAAACGATCGTCTGGACGACGAACTTCATAAAACTGGCGATAATAGGGAGGTCCTTAAGAAAAAAAATTTAAATAAAAAAAATTTATTTAAATTCTACTTTTAAAGCCCAGAGTAGGCAAATCATCGGGCAATCCATCCTTATAAACTTTGAAACCCAAGGCTGTAATAGTGCCAGGTATGCAAATGACGCAAGAAAAAAATATTTCGGTATAATTGTGCATCCAATGTCGAGGTTTTGCCTTAAAAATAAATTTAAATATTTTAATAAAATTTGAGAAAAAAAGATTTAAAATATTTTAGAGAATGTTTTCCGGAAACGGTTTTTTGAAGAAATTTTACGTTTTGAGAAAATTTTAAAAAACTTATAGAATACCTAATCTCAATTCGAGCATTTTTCCGGAAACATATTCTTTTCAAAAATACTATTAATATTTATTGTGGAGGATGTTTTTCGGAAGAAATGAACAAAAAACTTTATAGAATATAGCAACTAGTGTTTCACCGGAAACAAAATTTTGACCGGAGCCGGACCAAAGTTGAGTTCCGGATTCCGGAACCAAAAAACGCCGGAACTTCCGGTGAACTCTAATAAAAACTTTTAATTAAGCTAAAAACTCGTAATAGAAATGAAAGCGAGAAGACTGGAGTATAAAATTTTAGGTAATAATCTAAAATGTTCTCAAATCAAAATTAGAAACATTCCCCTGAAAAAATAATAATATTCTTACTTTAAGAGCCTTCCAAGCGCGTGCCCATCTACTCACATAAGGCCTATAGACTAACACCATAATTATCAAATAAAAAAATTTTAAAAATTAATTAAACGAAAAAATAAAAATTAAATAATAAAATGAGATAAACATTAAAAAAGAAAATAAAAAAATTTATTTAAAAATTTAAGCCAAAAAATCTAAAAAATTAAAATAATTTCAACAAAATTACATAAATTTCAAAAAACGATTATAATCCTCCAAAGGAGTTTCAGCAACATTTTCAGAAAAATAACGGTCACTTGGATGTAATAATTTGTAAAGAGTAATACAATTTGGGGTTTTTGGTATATAATTTGCTTTTTTTAGACGGTGAAGGTATTCGTGTCTATTACGTAAACCTTTTAAAAAATATTTAATTTTTAAAAATTAATTTTTAAAATATAATAATACCAGTTATTGGACATCTCAAAGCGCATGGAAATTGAACTGAAAAATTAATTTTGATTAAAAAAATAAAAAAGGGTTAAATGTCCCCGTCAAAATACTTTAAATTTTCCTTAATATCAAGGATGCGCGCACGGATGTGCCAAAACAGATTTTAAAAAGCGAAAGGCGAGATGGCATACTCTAGATGCCGCAATGACGTTTTAGCGTTCTACCATTTGTCATGCTTTAAGAATTTAAAAAATTGGTGTTTTGTGCGTGACATCCCAGCTTCACACCACTTTTTAAAATAAATTTTATTTAAAAAATCCCCCTTTCCAAACCAATTTGTTCATTTTCTATTTTCATAATATAAGCCAAATAATTAAAAGAAACAAGCATTCTCCTTATATCACAAAGAAATAAACGCGGATCTGCCACAAGCATTAAACGTAAATCTTTTTGAGAAAATCCACATTGAATATTTAATGAACGAACAGTTCCCTTAAATGATTATATTTTCGAATAAAATAAAAAAATAAACTCACTGAAATTTGGCCAATTCCAAATGCAATCTGGAAATTATATTTAAATTTATTTTTAAAATAAAATTTAAATAATTGTAGTTAAAAGCTCGGATAATCCGAGTATTAGGATACCGAGTTTCTAGTCGAGTAATGACGCAGACGAGTCGAGTAACATGAACTTGCTCGACTCGGACGTACTCTAGTTAAAAGATATTTTTGCTCGATTGTATCACCCTCCTTCTTCAGAAATTAAATAAAAAACGAAAAAATACATTTAAACAAATTGATTACTTTTTAATTTAACTACTATTTTCACAAAAACCCCAAAACAAAAATAAAAGGACAAATATAAATATAAAAACAAAATTTTAAAAAATTTTCGAAAAAAACTCACAATTCTGGGCTCCTTAACCACAACAAGTCTTAATTGTTTAGAAGGAAGTAAAAATTGTCTGTGTAACCAACCCAAACGGGCATCAAGCCTTTCAATTGAATCATTAAGCCAATATCTCGATTCTAATACAATTTTTCGTATTTGAGGAAATGTAAAACGACGATAATTTAAATAATTTAGGTGAGCCTTTAAATAAATAAATATAAACAATTGAACTTTAAAATAAAAAAATACCCACCAAATATTTATTTACAATTAGTATTTAAAGGTGGGAGGGGGCTACCTGAGACAAAACCCCATTAATTTTAGATTCGTCATTATACATACCTTTAGTTCAAGGAGACCTAGGCCCAAGGATTTTAGATTCTAGTGTTTCCAATTCTAATAACTTAATTTAAAAAATTTTTACATTTAAATGTTCCTGTTTTTGCAACAAAAAATAAGGATTGCGAGATAAATAATTTGCCAAATCATCAGGAGAAAACCCAACACTTTTATGTAGCCAATAAATTTTTGGTTTAACATCACGTTCCCAATCTAGACGGACAAGTGCTTGGCCGAGACGAGGATCATTTTGTGTGGACTGGAAATTTATAAAAGAAAATTTCAAAATAAATTTATAAAATATATTGTTTATCAAGTGTTTAGTTCTCATGACTAGGGTTGTCGGTTTCAAACCGAACCGAAGATTTTCGGTTCGGTTAACTGATGAATTCCGTGAAACCGACAACCCTACCCATGACTAGGGGTGGGCGCAAGATACAATCTCAAAAAACGCAAGACGCAACGCAAGGCCAAAAATTAACGCAAATAACGCAATGCGCCCACCCCTGCCCAGAAAAAAATAAACTCAGAAAAAATAAAATAAAGAATTTATTTTAAAAAACCTCAAATAAATCAACATCCATATCAACAAGCATTTGAATAGTTTCAGAAAAATTAGCATATTGAGCAATTGAATGAGAATGAGTTGGCGGCATTATATCCTCTGTAGGTATAAAAGGGTGGGGATTTGAACTGAAAAAATTATTAAGAAAAACTATTTTTTAACAAAAAAAAACTTTGAGGGAGGCTTTGTTAAATCACTATTTAATAATTCTCCTTGGTCATAAATTATTCGTCTGAAACGATTAATTTCTCTAGAAGTAGTTTCTTCTCCTGTCTCCATTTGTGAAATGTCTAACTGTGAATGAATAAAATTTATTTTAAAAAATTCTAGATAAATTTATAACAGAAATAAACAGAGTTTTTTGAATATTTTTAGACTATTAATTTTTAGACTATTTAATTTTTAGACTATTCTATCACTAGCACGAGTAAAAGTGACACCACCAAAGAAAAACTTAAAAAACAAGAATGGTAAAATATTTCTAACAGCTCAGAAGGTTATTTACCACTTTTTAGGATTGGAGAGAAGGTCCATATCTTATTTTCAAGTTCCTATCCCGCATTCCAAGGCACAAAATGTTCCCTAATCCCCAAAAATTAAAAAAACCTCAATTCCGGGTTGTTTAACCAAATTAGGAGTTAACATCATAAATTCATATTCTTTTTGTTTTTGCCTGAGTTCATCATCTTCAATTCTTCCAAATTCATCCTCAACAGATTTAGGCATTTCAAGTTTTCCAAAAACTCTTTCATTCAAAAAATTTTCGTTTTCAATAAATTGTTGCAGTTCAAAACGGTCAGAATCTTAAAATTATAAAAAATTTTCGTTAAGGCATATTTCCAATCAGGCTCATAGCCAGTGGGGTAGGGGGCGCCTTCGGCGCCAAAAAGTCGGAGCAAAAAAATTTTCCCATCTTGGCCCCCCCCCCCCCCCCCCCAAAAAATCCTGACTACGGGCCTGATTCCAAGAAACATTTCCACAATTAAAAATAAAATTCAAACTTTTATCCATTAGATCAGAATCTAAATGTTTTTCATCCTTCAGACGAGCAACAGCAGCACTCGAAGCCTAAATTTTACATAATAATTTCTATTTAGTCAGATCTTTTTGGAAATTCTCTCAAATTATTTTAAAAAAATCTCTTACATAACGAAGTCCAGAAGCAATTTTAAATAATCTTGAATATAATTTTAAAGACATCTCCACAAAAATTAACAAAATTTGAAAACAAAAAATTAAAATACAACGACTATAAACGTCTAACAATTAAAAGAAAAATAAAAACAAAAGAAATATTTTTATTTTTTAATAAAACTGAAAAAAAATAAATTTTAACTCAAAAAAATATTTCCCTTTTTTTCTTAAACTTCTCAACCTCATCTCCTCTTTCAATTATTTAGACGGCCCAAGCAATAATTGTTGTTGTTGCTTCAATTGAGATTTTTCCATGTCGCGAAGTTCTTTGTCAACTAAAAAAATAAATTCTAAAATAAAAATTATTCAAACTAAAGTAAGGCAAAATCATGATAAAAGCAGAAGTAGACAACACCCAAGTAGCTTTACGTGCAAGCGAAAACTGAAAAGAAAAATTATTGTAATAAATTCAAAAAATTCCCTAAATTAAGAATATCTTCCCAAAAGAAGATTATGCATGGCTAAATCACTTTATTCTAGAATATTTAGGAGGCCATAAATTCACTCTCTTTAAAAATGGAGTGTGAATTTCAACGAAAAATCAAGGTTTAATTTGTTCTAGATTCTTAGCCTTTTCAAAACCTTCGGGATTTTGTCTATGGAAACTGATATCTCACAGCTGCTAATGTATCAACAAAAACTTTTTTAAATAATTTATGTGGTGGTTCCCAAAGGAAAAGAGAAATTGTGGATATAAGGAAAAAGGGAAGCCATAAAGTCAAATTTACTCAAGTAAATAAATTTGAAAAAAAACTCCCTTACAGAAGTGCCCAACAAAGTCCATCCCGCACCAACAGAATAATAAACAGCAGAGCGAAGCCCAGCAGGAAACATTTCCTTAAGCCCTTCAATTCTTTCAAGTAAAGTTTCTTCTAATTGATCGTCATCAATTTCCTTTAAATTTTAATAATTTAAAAAATAAATTTATAAAAAAAACCTTAGCTAATTGCTCTTCATTTGAAGCAACCTGGAATTGATCAACTGAAGGTTGTGAAGAAGGAAATTCCATTTTTGAAATTAATTAATTTAAATTAACTAAATAAAAAATTTTAAAGAAAATCGGTTATAAATAAATTTAGATAGTTGAAAGCAAAAATGAAGAAAAAAGAAATGGCTCTCCCCATAACTTGCCAATTCAAAACTTGCCAATAAAGCTGAAAACCCATATCTTGCCAAATTCTAAAAATCCTAAACCTATTGATACCAGCTCGACGCTTGTATTCTTTTACTTATTAAAATTGATTTTATTTTTTTTAGAACTAATAAGCTATTTCCAGAAGAGCTGGGTGGGATCAGGAGCCCGAAGAAAAATTGGAATTTTGGAAAATGACCCGATCCCGACTGCGGGATTTATCCCTGGATCGGATTCCCGACCGGGATTCGATCCCTCCAACTCTACTTTCCAGAGAGATTAAGAAAAGGCATAATTTTCATATTTAAGCGGATATAGTCTACGGAATTGAACGTTAAAAACAAGATCGTATCCAAAAAGATTCAAAGTTTAAATGGCTCAAAATTTAAAAAGTTATAGCTAGCTTTGGAGAAAGAAAAGAAAGATATTAAAATAAGGTATAACAACTTTGACAATCAAAAATTTCAAAATTTAACGTATTTTTGAGATGCAAAAATTAAATAAAGTTAAAAAAAAAATTCAAAAATTTAATTTTTTATTCATTCATTTCCACATCATTTCCACTTTTTCTTCCCCCAATTCCTTCATTTTTATTTTCTTCTTTAATTAATTTAGCAGATGTTCTACTATCAATAAATAAATCTAAACATTCATTAACATCTTCTCTTTCAACAATTTTTCTCCCCCCAATTATCGCTAATAATTTTGCGGGAGTTAATAATTGAATTGTATAACGTAAAGAAGCATTCATTCCAATTTCACATAAACGTTTTAATGCTAATTCGTCTAATTGAACACATTCGGCATCTGCTCTTATTTGAATTATCTTAAAGAGGAAAAAGGAAGGTTTTTGAGGTTTTTCTATAAAAGAATAAAGAGAATTTTCGTCAGTAGTGGGACGGACATATCGGGATATTTAAATATATGAACAATTGAGTATAAATGAAAATAAATAACCAAGCATCGGGTTGGATGGTGGCACAGTCAGTTGTGCATCGGTCTAGGCTTATTCGGTGATGGTTCGATTTCATCTCCCATCTAATGGATTTTTCCACAGCATGAACTGTTTCCCTACCGATTTCGGGGCCTCTGGCCAGTGGGCCTGGGAAAACCCTTTCCTATTGAAGAAAGGATTTTTATGTTTTAGAACCAACATAAATATACAAGAGGCTATTTTTCTCACATCAATCCCGATATATCCACATACCCAGTATTGCACAAAGTATGGGTGCCTCTCCCTTTACTTCAACTACAAATTAATTCAACAAAAAACAAATAAATTTACCAAAGAAATTTCATCAACAGAATATAATTTTGTTGGAACAATTAATAATCGATCAATCAAGTCAGAAGGAATTCCATAAAATCCAATTTCATCAGAATTCCTTAGAAAAAATATTTAAATAATTTTTACTAAAAATTACAAAAAAACCTAATTTTTGTTCTCCCCCGATTTGTAGCAAAAACAATTATTGGACTAATTTCAGATTCTAATGCTCTATGTAAAAATGTAAAACATTCCAAATCGAGCATATGAACTTCATCGATAAATAAAACACCGGGGAGGAGTTCTGCTTGGCCCTTAAAAATTAAAAAAAAATTTTTTGAAATTTAATTTAAAAGAATAACCGATTCAATTAATTGATTAACAACTTTGTTGACTTCATTTCTGAGTTTTTCTAAATTAAAAGGAATTTTACTTTTAAGAAATTTAAATTGCAATGTATATATGTATTTTGATAACAAGGGACGGGATTTTTAAACGATAATAGTAGCAAGCCCGTAACCAGAGGGGGTAGGGAGAGGACCCGAAAAAATCCTGGTTACTGCCCTGAATAGTAGTACCCGTTTACTAAAAACAAGGGACTTAGGGAGTGATAAAAATTAGCAGGAGGATAATTACTAGTAGGAGGATAAAAAATCTCCACATATAATAAAGTTTACCGATAGAATCCCTTAAAAGGAATCGAATAAATTCATCAAAAAATTTAACCCTAATGTTAGGCTTACAAAAAAGCAAATCTTTCGAAATAAGAATTAAGCCGACATTTCATCCCAATTTTTAAAAAATAAAATCGGAAAATAAATAAAAACCTGTAATTTCAGTCTTTTTCGGCTTCAAAATTTGTGACAACATAGTCATCATATCCCCAGCCTTTCCATGTGGGGCAGAATTTGCAGAATCAAAATCATGTAGATTAACATACTTAAAGTTGCTATTGAATTAAAAAAATTTCTTTATAAAAAAACCTGAACAAGCTCTTTACTTTTGTGTACATCACCCTTTGGCATTGGAACAAATTCATCGGCATCCAAATCGAATTCGTTGGCAAAAATATCTGACCGTCCCAAACGCTTAAAATTCCTTTAAATATAATCAATTCAAAAAATACTTTAACAGTTCCAGAACCAGCCTCAATGTAAATAACATCACCAACAGAAACTTTTTGCTTTAAAAGAGAATCATAAATAGATGGATCTAAACGAAGTTCCCGAGATCCTTTTGTTGTCTAAATTTAAATAAATAATTTTATTTTTTAAATGAAAATTATTTAAAAACCTTTAAAGTGCACATAACGTGTGAAATTGTTTTTCCAAGTCCAGTCAAAGGGGAATTTTCGATTTCTTTTGGTGATAATTCTACAACTTCGCCTTCAAATACTTCTTTAGTTTCCTTTACACGAAGACCTATGAAGAGTTTATATTAGAGTTTGATACGACTAATTTTAAAACCGAAAATTTTGATAGTTCTTTGGAAAAATTAAACGATTTTTATGAAATTCTAATATTGTATTACAATAATTTTTGAATATGAGTGATATTTTAGGATTAAACAAGAAACGGGAGTAAGTGTTGACAATCAGTCATGTATAACCCTAGTTTAGCGGCAAAATTTTTAAAAATAAAAAATAATCAGATTGCAGGCACGTAACCAGAATTTTTAAGATTAGGGGGAGGGGAAACCCCTCCTAGCCCTTTGGTTTCGGGCCTGCCGTATTGCTAAATCATAAAAGAAAACAAACCAATAGCTTTCCGAATATTTTCAACCAAAACTTCAGTTTTTTTCACTTCACTAGAAAAAACCTCCGATCCAACCATCGGAACAAAAGGCACTTTATCGCCTAATTCTTGAGCCATAGCCATAGCAATTGCCGTCTTTCCAGTCCCCGGCGGACCAGCAAAAAGAACTGCTCGGCCGGCCATCTTTTTTTGTTTAACTAATTCAACAATAATTCCCGCTGCTTCTCTTGCTGCACATTGACCAACAAATCCACTTGCCTTTAAAAATAAAAATATTTTTTTAAAATAAAAATTAATTAAAAACTAAACATTATTCAAAGCTTCTCCAGTCGTTGAATTCAATCCAAGTCCTTTTACATGACTGTGTGCTGCTATTCTAGCTTTTTTGTTGAATTTTTCCTTAGAAAAATTTTTTTTAATTATTAAATTTTTTAAATCTTTATTTAAAAATATTTCAAGAGTGGGCTCCAACCCGGTACTTATTGTGGATGAATGCGACCACAGGCAAATTTTTTAAAATTATGGAAGGAAAAAATGACTGACCATTTCGTAATTTTTTACCATTCGTAATTTTTCTGACCATTTTTTAATCGTGGACTGGAGGGGGGGGGGAGGAAATAAGTACCCTCGAACCCTAGCCTTGTAGGAAAGCCAAAAAATCAGATTAGACCAAATATGAAACCAGCATAACTTTTCTGCTTTTAATTAATAAAATTAACCTCAATTTTACGTCCACCAGTTGATGGGACTTGAATTAAAACATTAGATTGTGAAGAATCTACTTCCATTGGAAAGTTTTTAAATTTTGAAAAAAAAAATTAAAAAAATAGAAAAATTTTAAAAAGAAAAAGTTAATAAGAGAAGAGAGAAAAATTAGAGAAAAAGAGAAAAATAATTAATAAACATTTCGCCAAAGATATAACCTAAATACATATTTGAATTGAAATAACTTTTTTATTATTGATCCGATCCGCATGAATACATATACATATATTATTTGAAAGCCTTTGATAAGCGGCACACTTAACTTGTTTATTAAAAAGTTCCAAACGATAATTGCAATTATTTGGCGGTTTTCACATTTGTCGGGTTAAATCTTTGGGTGTAATTAAAAAAAGCACTTAATACGAAGAAAGACTTTTTAGGTGTAGAAATACCCCAGAATTAAAACCAAACCTCCCTCCACAGGGGATGCAAAAAACAAACCCGCCAACAAACTTGAATCGCACGTTAAGTGCAAGTCAGATTTGGCATTTCACACCCACTACACAAAGGCGGCGGTGTGTGATTAAGAAATATGTAAATTATTCAATAAAAAGGGCAATTATTTAAGAAAAGTGCATTTACGAAATACAGTCAGTCTTGCGATCGATGTTGTCGGCATTATTGGGCAAAAGGAAAAAAAATCATGTAAAAATTCTTTAATGTAATTAGCTAATAATAATTAATATTTTACTCGCATTTTATTTAATTCTCCCTTTTATTTTTCCTTACATTAAAAATTATAATAGCCAGACTAATAAATTTTAAGCTTTATAAAAATAAAAATTAAATATTAAAATATATTAAATATTAAAATTAAAATATCCATTCAAAAAAGTTGTCTTTCGGAGTAACTTCATTTTTTTCTTTCCTTTATTTACTGAAACTTTTTGAACATGAAAGTGAAATAATTTTCCAAACACTTGATCGACAATTAATGTAAAATTTATTGTTTGTCCCCGAACCGACGTTGGAAGTGGAGGGGAGGGGGGGGGGGGACAGGTATGACAGAGGAAAAAATTTCAGATTTCAACAACTGCCACTAGGAATCGAACTCGAGTTTCCTTTTAAATGCAAGTTCTTAATCACTTTAACAAAACAATGATTTTTAACTTTTTTTTATTAAATCTTAGATTAAAAACAATGTATTTAAAAATTAAACTCTTTCCCCAAATATTCCTATTAATTCTTTGCCCCTATTCTTCTTGTAATATTCCTCCTCATCAAAATATTGTTGTAACCAATTCTGAGAATGTAAAAAGCTTGGATCTAAATATCAAATTGAAAGAATTGGAATTTACTGAGACAAAAGTAAAAGTTAGTATTGAGAATATTGCTGGAGTGTCTCTTAGCAATTTATATTATCTGTCGGAAGACAAAAATTGCAATTCTCAAGGGAGTATCGAATATACTAATTTTTATGGAAATTCTTTGACAATTGAAAATAGCAACAAAAATGGATATAAAAATGGAGTGAATATATGCTTATCAAAAAAATTGGATAATAAATTGGAGCATAAAGTTGTTAGTGATTGTTTATTAATTGATACCTAGGAGTTTGCTGTCCCCAATATTTGGAACTACAGTTTTTATTTAACTTTTTAGTGAGATATTAGAGGAGATTTTAAACACGTTAGTTGGCCAATTATGGCATATAGGTAATCCCATAGCTAGAAAAAAGAGATATTAAAGGATTTAGGGATTGAGGGAAGCATCGAGGATCTAGCTGGATTATGAGGGATATTAAGGGAAACGGGGGATTAAAGAGTTCGCTGTCTAAATAAAGATAATTAGAGACTGGACTGAGACGAGATCGAAAACCCGGTTATCGAGATTTTTCGAGATCTCGATTCTCGTACGACTCTCCCAGTCCAGGCTCTAAAGATAATTACTAAAAGGGAGTCAACTCTGCACCCCCACGAACTACATATTATTCCGCAGAAAATTCAGCAGAAAATTTTCTTCGTTCCTTGACGTTTCTTCGTTCCTTGATTTCTTCGTTCCTTGACGTTTCTTCGTTCCTTGATATCCCTCCAAATCCACCGATATCCCCATTATTCAGCCAAACCCCTCATTAGCTCAGTTAATCCCTTCAGATCGATTGATTAAACTTGTAAAAAATATAAGCAATTAATAGTATCAAAAGGTTGTAGGTCTTCAGGTCAAAGGCCATCAGGGCCCGTACTATAAGAACGAGTCGTAGATTTGTTACTATAAGAATCTGGTCATTTGCCCAGGTCATTTAACCCATACCAAGCGGTAATTTGGTACTATAAGAGGCATGGTATTTTTTCTTCTTGCTTACCACAAACCAAGTTCTTATAGTACCGACTGAAAATGAAAAAATTTTAAAGGGCTAAGTTATATTTTTACATGAATTGAAAGAAAACAAAGGGATGATCATCTTACTAAATAAATGTAAATAAAAATTTGATGAATTTTTATGGTTTCTCTTTATGCTAATTTCCATTAATGTCTAAGTAAATATGTATTTACTGCCACGCCTATTGTTAAATAAAAAAAGGAAATACAAATTTATTAGTTTTTAATATGGGCGGGGGAAAATGAGCTCTCTTAAACAATAAAATATTGGTATATGTATGTTCATTCTCAAAAATTTGCAAAAATGTCCCTTTTTACCACTGAAATGACGAAATCTCTTGCCGAAAAAATTGATGCCTATCATGATGAATTATTTCCTTCTTCACGTACCTCTAAATTTGCTCGACGTTCTCAAGACGCGTGGAAAAATATTACTGAAGAAATGAATGCAGAATTTGGATCTTCTCTTTCAGCTGAGCAAGTGAAGGAAAAGCATCATACCGCTTAAACCCAGTTCTCAAGAAATGCCAGAAGAATGGGTTGGTAAAGAATTTGAAACCATTTAATTTGAAATAACTTATATTTTATTTCAAAAAATACTGAATTTTTCAGCTTTCTAATTTGTATAAAATTTATACATTGTTAAATTTATAGATTGCTATACCAAAAATATAGAAAAGATACTTCTTAATATTATACCAAATATTTGAAGATTTATCTCTATTTTCCTTAAAGTTATAAAATTTTTAAATAAGTCTACCACAATTTTAAACTCTAAGATTGGCTGAAAAAAGGGGTACCTCGCGGTTTCCCTCATAACTCAAAAAATAACTATCCAAAAATTCTGGAAATTTTATAGGTGATTGTAGACATGCTAGAGAATATAAATTTAAATTTTTGTAATTTTACTAATTTTTTGTATCGTGTTATAGACTTCGAAATTCTTGCAAACCATGCGAAGAGCAGGGTCTGAGATTTACCACTCGGTAGGGGTTAAATGACCAAAAAGTGCTTTTCATATAGTACTGGTTAACCAATGGGCAAATGACCTGGTTAAATGACCTGGTTAAATGACCTGGTCATTTGACCAGAAACCAGAGGTTTTTCTTATAGTAGCAAAGGTACCTCCGGTAAACGGTTAAATAACCACAAACCACGTTCTTATAGTACGGGCCCAGGTTATAGGTCTATGGGGGTTCATTTCTCAGCGCCGCAGACAAAAATTTTGAGAATTTTCGTCACTAAAAGGGAAATTTTTTCAGCTTTGGGTAATATTTTGGCGTAAAAAATGGGAAATGTTTAGTTAACGAAACACAGGTGTTTCGTTAACGAAACAAAACAAATTAAAAACTCTTTCGTCACGAAACGAAACAGGAAAAAACATATCGAAACTAACGAAACAACGAAACGAAACGTTTCGCCCACGTCTGCTAACAGTCACAAAATATTCTCTTATCTAAACGAGGATTAATTTGCCCGTTTATTTTTAAACATTTTTCAGTTATTGATGACAATTTATCCAATTTTCTTCTCTGAAATAATTTTTGAATATAAAATACCAAAAAATGTTGAAAATGAACAAATAAAATTAAATGAGGATCAAGCAGCATTGCTCGATTATACTTGCAGATTAAAACAAATAGAATTTTTAAAAATTTCTTTGAATTTGGAAAAGGAAACACCTCCAAAGAGACCAAATACGAGAAAAAGAAAATTAGAAAATTTTCAAAATTTTGAAGAAAAAAATAAAATAAAAATTGAAATAAAATTTAAAGAAATTGGGAAATATTTTATTTACTTAAATTCAGCCAATTTTTACGTGGGAGATAGAAATGAAATTTTTATTTCAGAATTTACTGTTAATGTTAACGACCCAAATGAGATAAAAACAATTACTAAAAACTTGAGAGAATTAAATTTAAATGAAGCTAAAATTTTAGAATTAAGAAAGGGAATATATTTTAATGTCTCTAAGGAAGGAGAAGATGAGAAGAAGATGAAAAATGATAATTCTGAAATTAAATATAAAGGACATACCATAGCTTTTGGATATATTAAATCTGTTTTTGAAGAAAACAAAAAATATAATCCCTAAAGGGAAGAAACCTTCTTGAAGAAAAAAGTTAATTATACATATACATACATAAAAAGATTTAAAAAAATGCAGAAAAAATCAAAATACAAAAAAAAAGATTAAAAAATATAAAAATAAACAAAAGAATATCCCAGGCCTGTGCATGGATACGGATATGGATACAAATAATATCCGTCTGTATCCACCGTAAATATCCGGATATGGATACCAAAATCCGTGTTCATGCACAGGTCTGGAATATCCTTTGAAGAAATTGTGTAAAGATCTTTATTTATTGGATTTTTAGTTTCCTTGTACATAGTAAGACAATAGAGGTGTGCCGAAACATATTTTACAAAGCGAAACATGAAACATGAAAATTCGAAACTCAATTTAGAAAGCGAAACATGAAAGGCGAAAGTCCAAAAAAGGCGAAAATATGGTGAAAGATGAAAGGCGAAACGGCACACCCCTGTTAGAAAATGCATCATTTTCTTGGTTCCAGAAGATAGGGCAATTCGATATTTCCGGTTCAAATTTCTTGCGATTCCGGATTCTTTTTCCTTAAACAATAGCAGCTATTTGGATGGTTCCAAAAATCGATAATGTTAGTTTGATACTTTTTAGAGAGATTTGACAAAATTTGTTAAAATTTAAACAAACCATTAAAAACTATTAAAAAATCATGTTTTGATTATTTTTAGAATTGGATTAATTTCTGGTTTCAAGTTAAAAATTTCAATTTACATATACAGTAGAACTTATATTTTAAAATTTATTTTATTTAAACACTCGATAAATTGCTTTCTGTGATTTTTGTATGAATAATAATTGGTGTAGTATTTGTGAACTTAAGAACAGATTTCATTACGGTAGTGCGAAACTTGCGGACCGACTTTTGCGGACCATAGGTTTAGGTTTTTGTTTCTCTATCGTAACTTTGTCCAAGCTTGTACAATCACGATGATTTTGATGTCATTGGACTCAGCTCGTCGAGCTCTTTCGAATGAGCTATGTTTTGAGAAATTCGTCGGGTCCGCAAGTTTCGGCCTGCCTTAATTACATGTTATTTTATTGTAAGGATGATTCGTCTAGAGGCATTTAAACACAGACGGGGGTTTACGATAAATAAGAGAAAAGAGAAAGTATCTGAGCGATAGGTTTATTTCTTCAATCATATACTACAAGTGAAATTAACAAGTATATTTAGGGATTAGTATGGGCGGTAAGTTAATAAAATGTAAGGAATTTTATTAAGGAAAGTGTACAGGACATAATGATTTCAGGGACAACAATTTGAATATTCTCAAATGAGAAATTGTAAGATAGAATGAGGTAATAATCTAAATATATTAAGAAAGAGGGTAAATTAAATAAAAAGATAATTGAAAAAAATATTAAAATAATGGACATAACAAGATGAAAAGAACAGACTAATTTAAAATAACCAGATGAATTTGAGACCCATAAAAACTATTAGATAATCCCTTTTTCAAACCCTTTTTCCGCGTAGACCCTATGTAGGGAATAAAAACAAACGGTCATAACTTTGTCAAATCACGTCTGATTTCGTTGTTTTTGGTGTCTTTCGACTCAGCTTGACGAGCTCTTTAAAAGAAGTATAATTTACACATCCGAATTTTTACCACCAAAAATGAGCTTGGTCCCCCTATGGTTTTCGAATTTTAGGGTGCTGTATCTCGGCTTACAGTAGAGTCCGCGGAGTAAATTTGGTGACATTCGACTCAGCTCGACGAGCTCTTTCGAATGACATATAAATTGTTCAAATCTAAAAAACGTTGATTTACTGCAGTTTAGCCAAAATTAGTTACTTATGGAGCTGCTGAGTCCTCCTTATTGGCTCAACACAAAATCAAGTGAATCTAAAAGATACAAACTTAAAAATAAAATATAAAACAGAAAGGTAAACCTGACGAGTTCACTATTCTCATTGCAAATTTCGGTGTCCCGATGGACCTGGTTGAACTGTTGAAAAAAGGTCGGAAAAACAAATAAATTGAGCAAAAAACAAATGTTTAGACAAACCCAAAGTATCTTACCATATCGATTTTTATAATTATCAAAATTTTTTCTAGCACTAGTAGACATTGGAATAAATTTTTACAATAAAAATTCTTTCTGTTTCTCTTCGGTAGGACATTTCGCAGCAGTGATTAGCAAGCTATTTGCACCTCTCTCCCTATAAATTGTGAGAAGAAGGGATAGGTAGTTGTTTTTAGATATATTATGAGTTAGCATTTTGACATCGCGGCAGTGAAGATAGACAATGTTATGAAGAGAAAAAAATCTTCTCTTTTCTTTGCACCAATCGATAATTCTTTCATTTCTAATGCTGTTTATATAACCAGTTGCATTATTTGAGTTATTTGCTCGAACGTAATTTTCACATACATATACTATATTTTATCTTAATGCTTAGAAATAAACTCAAGATTAAATTTCCAATTCTAAGATTTCCTCATGACGTAGGGTTAGTGGATGTGTTTTTATATTTTGGCCAGTCATTTTTTCTTTCATTGATTTCTCGCTCTTTACTTAGCACTTTCTTTCTGTGTCCGAAACAAACCAAACATGGTGTCATTCGAAAGTGCTCGAAAAGCTCTTTGAATTAGGTGAAAGAATTTGGTCCATACTTAGGGTCAATATAGTAGTGTTTCGCCTGGGGTAAAACAAACATAGGGTAAAAAATTGGGGAGGAAAAAAGGAGGACTGGAAACGACACTATTACCCAAAAAATTTTAAATAAATTTATTAAACAATTTTTTAAAGAAAGTTCCGGTTCCGGTCAAAATTTCAGTTCCGGCGAAAACTACAATATAGGCCCCGAAAATTGAAAAATCAGTGGGATCAAGCTGATTTTTGGATTGTAAAATTCAACTTTAAAAATTCGAAAGAGCTCATCGAGCTGAGTCGAATGACACCAAAATCAACGAAATCTGACTTGATTTGACAAAGTTATGACCATTTGTTTTTACCCCTCAAATAAGTCTCCGCGGATAAGAAAATTTTTCGCCGCTGCGGAATTTTTACCGGGCCATTTCGTATGCTACCGACCAGATTGAGTGAAATGAAATTTGACGAACTGAGTGTTGGATTGGTGAAAGGAATGCTGCCATCCAATTTTTTCCAAATTCTTAAAAAAGTTTAATTTTATATTTTTCTTTCTATTTTCGATTATTGCCTCAAGGCTATAGACGCGAAAGGATTAATTTTTATATAATTTTTTCAATTAATTTGTCTGTGATCATCTAATTATTTTTGAAAAATATTAAAATAGCTTTGAAATAGGTAAACTGCTTCTAGCAAAGGATTTATCTCGAACCGACTTTCTTATACCACATTGGTTCCTTTCACATAGAGTCGAAATTCAATTAAATCTACTAATTAAAAATTTTAGTTTGCAGGTCACTTACAATTAAAAAACATGGCACCGAAACGTAGCAAGAAAACTTCAACCTCTTTTTCATCATCAAAACATCATAATCAATTTGTTGTGGAAGCAATAGTGAACAAGCGAATGACAATTGATGGAAAAGTTGAATACTTACTTAAATGGGAGGGACACTCGGAAAACGAAAAATCGTGGTAAATTTTTCGAATTTATTGACCTTATACTCATTCTTATAAAAATTGCTCGCGACTTATGGCTATCTGTTATTTTTTCTCCCTTTTTCCCTTATGTTTTTACGAGGCAAGTATTAACGAGACAAGTATAACACCGCATTTTCATTATATTTCCTGACCATTTCTTCCTTTTTCGCTTATTTTTCATGAGGCAAGTATCAAAAAGGATTAGTATTATGTAGTATGAATGACTTGATTGTGAGAAAAGTGCCTATAAAAATCATTTTCATCATTTGTTAACTAACAATGAAGCAACTAAAAAATTTCACGATGAATGATTTATGTGACAATTTACTTTCGAGCGATAGCGCTTTTGATGCTTGTTTAACGAACATGTGAAGCATATAGTGGCAGAACATCTTGTGAAAAATCACCGATATGGAAAGTGGCGGCGCACAACAAAAAATAGTAGAAAAGAACGAGAGTTATATGTGGAACTTTTTTGAAGGTTTTTTGACGATGCACTCAACCATTACAATTTATAATTTAAGGAGCACATTTGGAGTAGAAGTGGACATTTATTTATCCTCTAATAAATATTACTCTTATTTTTTGATACTTGTCTCATAAAAATAAGGGAAAAAGTTAAGGAAAGAACGGCTTTGGAGGAGGGATTATACCAAATTATTACCTCTAGGGGCAATAAACATTCAAGTACTAGGCATTGAGGGTGTAAGTGGGGTTAAGCATTCGCAGATGGACTTTTTCAAATAAGCTAAGTTTCCCCGACCCCATGCAAAAAGTTCTTAATTGTTATATTTTTCAGGGAGCCTGAAACAAATCTCAGCTGCTCTGATTTGATTGAAAAATTCAACAAATTTCAAAAACTGATGAAAAGAACTAATTCATCAGAACCTGTCGAAGAAATTATTGGGGTTACACAGATGGATAGCGAGGTAGAATTAAGATAAATATAAAAAGTTAAATTTTCTTTTGGTCATAACCTTCTTCAAAATTAATAAAAATTGTTATTTCATTTTTATTCTTAACACTTGAACCAATAATTTAAAATTCGGTTCAATCTAACTATACATATAATTGAGAAGGGTGTGTGTGTCTGTCTGTCCTTTTATAGCAAAGTTGCTCTTTCGAATTCGCTTTTCGAATTCGACGAGCTCTTTCGAATGAGCTAACATTTGTATATTCGAATTTTTGGTACTACTGAAGATAGGAGGGCTTTTTCTGCGGACTTTTTTTTGCGGACTTTTCCTTTCTTTTAAATGTTTCTTTTTAAATGTTTTGGTTGTCTTGCTTGTAGCAAGTTTTGCTTGTAGCAACAAACTGTCAAAGGATTAATTCTTATGCCAATTTGAAAAATATGTGTTCACCATTAATTTGAACATTATAAACGTAAAAATGTTACAATCAATAAAAAATTTTACTTTAACTAAATTTTCAATTACCCGCTGATGAATTTCAACTATGGATCACTGATCTCGGAATGCTTCATAGAAAAAGAATATGTAATTGTGGAACAGAAATGCGGGTAATTTCAAACTTTGCCCCCCCCTATTTTTATTACCTAAGATTGTACAAAATGGTCAGATTTCCTTCTTCCTCTCTTTCCTCTATTTGAGCTTGGCATATTCAAACAAGAGACATTGTTGATAAAGAGAAGATTAAAATTAATTGAGCTGTTAATATTTTTAATTGAGTTGTTCAATATTGAGTTAAATTTATTTTTTCAGTTGTTCAATATTTTTAAATATAAGTAAAAATGTAATGTTTTTACACAAAAATGCATAATGTCACACACCAAATCATTTTATTTAATTCTTTATTTTGTTTAAATTGTTTTCGGAGGCAAAAAAATAATCTTCTCTTTATCAATGTCTCTTGTTTGAATATGCCATAGGGCAAATAGAAGGAAGGAGAGGAAGAAGAAAATCTGACCTTTATGTACAATCTTAGGTAAGAAAAATAATTGGGGGAGGGCCTTTGACAGTTTGTTGCTACAAGAAAAACATTCAAAAGAAAGGAAAAGTCCGCAAAAAAAGTCCGCAGAAAAAGCCCTCCTATCTTCAGTAGTACCGAATTTTTTACCCAAAATTCGCCCATGTAGTTCTTCAATTTTCAGAGGTCTGTATCTCGGCTCAATCAAATCAAATTTTGGTGTTATTCGACTCAGCTCGAGTAGCTATCATTCAAAGCTATCATTCTATCATTCAAAAAATCAAATTTTTCTCACCAAAATTGAGCTTATTTGTTAAAATGGTTTGGTTTTATGGTTTTTAGATTTTCGGGGACCTATATCTTGGTCCACAGAGTTAAAAGACAAAATCACCGTGATTGAATAAGTTTGGACAAAGGTACCTTACCACCGGTTTACTATACTACAGCCGAAAAATAACTTTCTTTCCCATTCGAGGAAGGGAAAGCCCCCACCCCTATTTGAGTCCCAGATTAATTTTCCTTTTATTCTTTTCTGCATCAGAATGGTCAATTTTCCTTCTCTATAAATTTTAATTTATGCCGTTAGAAAATATGTAAGGGGTGGGAGGCGAGATATTAAAAAAGTACCCCAATAGTACCCAATTTTGTTAAAATTTGTTCGGTCGTGTTGATTTTGATGTCATTCGAATCAGCTCGACAAGCTCTTTCGAATAACTATCAATTGTAGAATAGGATTTTTCTCATGCTGGGGGTACCGGGATTAAAGGGTTACCGATGATCTTACTATTGAGAGAAAAATTTCCTCAATTGTTAGATTTTTTGGTAATAGTATGGAATTCGCCTCTATTTTTTCACCATTTTTCCGACCATTCTGAGCTTATTTTGTTTGATACATAATTTATCATATATCATTCGAAAGAGTTTTTCGAGCTTGGACCATGATTGGCTAGATCTGATCATTCTTACCAAAATTATGAAGCTAAATCATAGTTGGGTAAACTTTTTGTGTCAATACAAGGGAATAAAATAAACGGTCACAACTTTGTTCACTTAAGTCAGTTTTCGTTTATTCTAATGTCATTCGACTCAGTTCGAAGAGCTCTTTCGAAATAATTTGCCATAAAATCAGAAAAAACTAGGAAAAAATAGAAAGGAAAAAAGGGGCGAATTCCAAACTATTACCGTTTTTTCCGGCAGAAAATCGCTGTTTTATTTGAATACTTGATGAGATCCTTAACTAATACATATATAATTGAATCTTTAATTTTAAGATTTACTACTTGATGAAATATATTGGTACAGAAAAATCTTATTTCTTTCCTTCTCAATTTGTTAAAATTAATTATGCAGAACTGGTTATTAGATTTTTTGAAACACGCTACACAGAAGACCATTAGACATAATATGAAAATACATTTACTACATAAATATACAAAAAATTCTATTGTTTTGAATTTATAATTTTGACATTGTTTTTAAAATTTCCTATATTAAATTTTAGAATTTTTGTTAGTTATTTGTCTGCCCGCAGCTTTGAGGTTTGCGAGTTGTGTTTTGATTAAGAATGACTCCTTAAAGAAAAATAGTGTGTATTTAGAGAAGTCAAGAAATCAACATTTATATTATTTATTTCCGTTCCCAACATTTATCCTTCCCGAACATTCCCAATAATGTAAACAACTTTCAATGAATCCCAACTCAATTCTGCGCCTACCCAACAGCTCTGAAGGTGCGATAGACCGAAAGGTCTGAGCCGCATAGCTCTGGATACTAAGTAGTTAATAGTTATTATATAGATAGTTTGACACTAGATAGTAGTTTGACATAGTGTGTTACTAAATACACTCTGTTTCAAAAGTATAACCCACCTATGATTTTTTACTTTTTTCGAAGCACAGTTGATGTATCCTTTAGAAATTTGGTATGTTGATTCAATTAACTAATCCACGGATATTCCCAAAGTTTCATCAATTTATATCCAATACAAAATTTTTAATTAATTTTTTCTAAAATCTTCCCCAAAATAGTTGTTTCATAAGTATAACCCACTTTTATTTATTATATTTGCAACAATAGGAAAAATCTAAAAAAAATTCATCAAACATATATATTGATATTATAAAAATTAGAAAAAAAATTAGGTTCATATCTTTACTCAGTGCCAAGATCCTGACATCTCTAAAACCACGAAAATCAACGTAAAACGGGGGCAAGTCTATTTAAAAAATATTTTCGAACCCTTACAGGTAAAATAAAAATTTTATTTTTAGCCTATCTGAAAGCCCTTGAAATTTGCTACAAGATAGCATTTGCCTTATTTTTCACAAAAAATCCTTTAGCGAGATACAGGTGGGTAAACTTCAGAAGCGACATTAACGGTCATTTTTGTGGACATTTAGGCGTTTTTTGTTGATGCGAAAGTTTAACCACCTGTATCTCGCTAATGGATTTTTTCTGAAAAATAAGGTAAATGCCATCTTGTAGCAAATTTCAAGGGCTTTCAGATAGGCCAAAACTCAAATTTCAAAACTACCATTAATTTGTCGAAAATATTTTTTTAATTGACTTACCCACGTTTTACGTTGATTTTCGTGGTTTTAGAGATGTCAGGATCTCGGCACTGAGTAGAGATATGGACCTAATTTTTTTCTAATTTTTATAATATCAATATACATGTTTGATGAATTTTTTTTAGATTTTTCCTATTGTTGCAAATATAATAAATAAAAGTGGGTTATACTTATGAAACAACTATTTTGGGGAAGATTTTAGAAAAAAATTAATTAAAAATTTTGTATTGGATATAAATTGATGAAACTTTGGGAATATCCGTGGATTAGTTAATTGAATCAACATACCAAATTTCTAAAGGATACATCAACTGTGCTTCGAAAAAAGTAAAAAATCATAAGTGGGTTATACTTTTGAAACAGAGTGTAGTTGATAGTATTAAATAGTTCACTTGTAGCGTGAGTGGATTTCTAAATTTCAAGACGGAATTTATAAAACAGATGGAAAAATTAACTTTTGCTAACCATGCAATCAACAGGTAACGAATGTTGTGACTTATAGGGGGTTTTTTTTGGCTGGACCGATTTCGACAAACGAGGTGTCATTCGAAAGAGCTCGCCGAGCTGAGTCGATCGCGGGCAGAGAGAAGTCGATCCGACAATCAGGGACCGAGATACAGACCCCTGAAGTTTGAAAAAGAGAAGGGGGGAGTAAGCTCATTTTGGGATGAAAAATTCGAAAAAGCAAATAATAGCTCATTCGACTAAGCTCGTCGAGCTGAGTCGAATGACACCAAAAGCAGCTCGATATCTTGATTCTGAGCCAAGATAAACAGGTTCAAAATGGTCAATATAAACCTATGGAGCGTCGGCGAGGCGCTTGTGCGAAACCCCGCGCTTCGCGCGGGGTTTCGCGGCACGCGCCTCGCGGGGAGTCAACGGTCGCTGGGTCTGGGTCAGTAACATAAACCTATTCCTATCTCCCTTACTCTGGACGTACTTAGGGCCTCCGTAGCAGCAAAAACCTCAACAATGACCATAGGTAAGGAGCTAAAAGAAACGATCACAACTTTGTCAAATCAAGCCGGATTTCGATGATTTTGGTGTCATTCGAATCAGCTCGACGAGCCGAGTCGAATGAGCTATTATTTGCATTTTCGAATTTTTCACCACAAAATGAGCTTACTCCCCCCTTCTCTTTTTCAAACTTCAGGGGTCTGTATCTCGGCCCCTGATTGTCGGATCGACTTCTCTCTGCCCGCGATCGACTCAGCTCGGCGAGCTCTTTCGAATGACACCTCATTTGTCGAAATCGGTCCAGCCAAAAAAAACCCCCTATAAGTCACAATACCCCAGGTAACTATGTTTTTATAAGGCTATTTTAGATTTCTTGTTCGCAATATATATGCTCAATTAAAGCAACACAGTGGATTAAAGCAACACAGTGGCTTATTCATTTGTTGAGACTATTTTCTACTCTAACGTTTTCATGCCGTTAAGGATGTTTTTTCCTATTTTTATTTTAAATTAATACTTGAAAATAAAAGGTGGTGGATTCATTTGATTCGATTGATGCTGCGGCAAGAACCACCTAGTATTATTGAATCAATGAACTTTGCTCCATTTTAATCCTGTGACGTTGAGCGTTCATTTTCCGTGTATAGAAACATTTTGACGGATAAAAGGACAAATTTTACTCCCCAAAATTTGGAAATGTATTTGATGTAATTGTGAAAACATTAAATTTTTTAAATTTTAATTGTTATATTAGTAAAAACGAAAATTTATTTCAATATTTCACTAATTTTTGGGATTTTTTTGTCGTATTTTTCTGATTTCAATATTTTCTGGCCATTTTAAGATTTTTTTAAAATAAAAATCCGGTCTCTATTTATTATTAATCCTGCACTACTAAACAACATTTCTGCTTCGCTCGATGTACAAGTATTTTTGATCGGTGGTTGGGTGGTTTAGGAGACCGGGTTCACTCTTTGATATTCTATGGGAATAACTTCGAATCCATAATTGAGAGATGCAAGTTATACACCTTTTTCTTCCAAAATAAATTTTTTTAGACCATTATTTTGATTTTAAATTGTAAATTTATTTTTCAAAAATTATTAAACGTGAAAAAACTTTAAAAAATTTAATCTATTCATAAATCAGAAAACAATTTTCCTCCGCGTCGCAGAAAGAGGATTTGAGATTAAGATGTATATCAAGAGATTAAAACGTAAGAGTTCAATGGAAGAAGTCGGTTTTCGGTTCGAGTTTTGGAAAATTTCACGGTAAAATATGTATAACCGGGTCAAAGAAAGTCTTAGTCTTATTGATGCAGTGTTATTTTATTACTTTTCTATTCTGTCAGGTTCAAATGGATGTAAAAATTCTGGAACGTATTCTGAAATGTCAAGAGGATAATATGAAGAGTAAACGGGAAGAATTCAAAAGCATAATGAATCAACAGCTGGACAAAGCAAAAACATGATTCTGAACAAAAAAAGTGTAGAAGTGTATTCAATTAAATTCTCTAATAAAATAATTCGAATTTGGTCTCGAGAAAGGAAAAACATTCAATTCGTGGTATGATAAGCAAGTCATTTTTCGATAATTAAGGTAATTCGTTGGTCGACAATGTTAAAGTCCGATTATTAGTCACCAATTGGGGGGGGGGTGAGTATGCTAAAATCTCACAGAGATTAATGCCCAGAAATTAGATCCGATGAGATCAATATTCTCATCCAAAAATTAGTCAAGTAATTACATTCAAGTAATTATTAGAAGAATGTTGCAGCTACCTTGCCACGAAGTCTCAAGCAAATTCTGGCTATGTTGTTCTATTCTGGCTATGTTGAATTTTTAAGTAAATACCCAATTCAGAGTCAAAATTCTCAAATGAAAAAAAATTCTCAAAACAAAGATTATTCGTATAATCAAAATAGAGTCGATGAGGCAATCAATGCTACAACTGTGGCATCCTTGGACATTATGTATGGACGTAATTGTTATAAACAAAAAGGTTGGTTAAATCGATTCAGCCGGCCAAAGATTAATCATATTTATATAGATTCAGATTCTTCAGGCCTTTATTGCGTTATTGCGGACATTGTAGATCCAAATTATTCTTATTAAACAAAAATGGGCTACATACGCAATACATAAAATTAAATTTACTTAATTGTCAATTTTATCGTAATAAAATAAATTTAAATAATATAATTTTATTAATATTGTAAAGAATTAGCAAAAATTTTAAGTAGTATAAAGAAAATTTTATTTTATGACAAGTATAGGAGGTTATATGATTTAGGTATGCTTTTTAGGGTGAGGAAGTTTTTGTATTTTTTTACATTTGTATATTGCGGAAATACATGAAGAATTAGACTTCACCCCCGCGGCATCTTCCCGAAAATTATCCAGAAGTTTTTGATCTGGGAACAGTTTTTGGCCTAACTTAAGATGTTGATAACAATCTTACCAGTTATGTATCTCTTATTATATCATAATTGTTTGCCTCCGGCAGTTTAACGTGTAAAAGATGGCTATTAAAAAGCATATCTAAACCATATAAATATTTAAATTCACACGTATTTTTAAAATAAAATTCACATAAGTCCTTCAATGTTTGGTGGTGTTATATATGGTAAATCTTTTGCATGTAGATGTTCAACTTGTTGGGGTTTATACTCGCCATGGATTTTTCTGCTTCTCTTTCTCCATAAAATTGCAAAAATAAATGATCCAATTAAGAGAAGTATAATCTATAGTAAAAAAATAATAAATCGGTGGTTTATTTTATGAATATTTTTTGAAAAGTTTTGAATTAAATTTTGGCTTTGCGTTGTGTTTTGCGTTTTTTGATTTTTTGACTAAAATAACGCAAAAACAAACTAATACCCCTAATATGAGGGCAAAAAATGGAAGAAATCTAGCGCTGTACACGTGAGAGCACGAACCTAAATAAAAAATATATACAATTTGATTCCTCTCGCCGAGCTGAGTTCGAATATGTAACCCTTATTTCTAGAAGACAAAAACCCGCAGAGATACAGGCCCCTAAAAATTGGAAAACTATAGGGGGTAAACTCAATTTTGGAGTAAAAAATTCGAAAATACAATAGCTCATTCGTAAGGACCCGTCGAGCTGAGTCGAATGACACCAAAACCACAGTGATTGACAAGATTGGGAAAATTATGGGTAATTCTTCGGTTTACGCCCCCCTCCTTTTTCTGACCATTTTTTCATTTTTCCTTCCCTTTTTTTTCTCCCTTTTCTTCCCCTTTTTCCTAATTTTTCATGAGGCAAAGTATACTAAAAAGAGAAATTTAAGAATGAGAAAATTTATTTTCTTTTAATTTCTTTCACAAGGATAAAAAAGAGAAACATGATACCAAAAGTTATAAAAAACATGTGAAATATCACCAAATTTTTTTCTCCATAGAAATTCAGGAAAATATGTTGTATATGTGTCTGTAGTGTTTCCAGCTTGATGACGAAATTTACGCTTATAAGAAGACCAAACTGATTCAATATTCTGCGTATGTATGTCAGGGTCTTCGTCATTAACAAAGTTTTTTGAATGATTGACTGTTCCATGAATATATCCTTCTGGCAGTTTAGGAATTGAATTGTAGGCCTTCCAAAGGTCGGAATAAATTGTTGTTTGTGGATGAAGAAGTCCAAGTTCTTCGAGCCAAGCAACGAAATCTTTATCGTCCAATTGCAATTTTATACCCAAATCGATCATATTAAACTTTTTTAGTTGCTCCATTTTTGTTAAAGGATGATGAAAATGATTTTTACCCGAAATTTCTCAGTTTTATACATACATATTTAATCCTTTTTAGTATACTTTGCCTCATGAAAAATTAGGAAAAAGGGGAAGAAAAGGGAGAAAAAAGGGAAGGAAAAATGAAAAAATGGTCAGAAAAAGGAGGGGGGGGGCGTAAACCGAAGAATTACCAAATTATGATCGTTTGTTTCAACCCCGGGTAATTCTTTGGTTCGTACCCCCCACTCCGTTTTTCTTCCTCAAAGTATTAAAAATGGTCAGTCTGCTATCAGATAATAGAACTCGTCGTGCTGTGTCGGATGACACCAAAATCAACCCCCGGTCTTAACTTTGGGCCGAGATACAGACAAAAACCTGTCAAAGCGAAAGGTTTTGCATAAGCTTCTCACCGACTACAATGGGATTACTTTATGTCATAACTTTGTCAAATCTTGTTCAATGATGTTGATTTTGATGTCATTCGGATCAGCTCGACACACTCTTTCGAATGAGCTATTATTTGTTTAATCGAATTTTTAGCCCAAAAATGAGCTTGGTCCACCCTGTTATTTTTTCAATTTTTGGCAGTCTGTATCTCGGCCCAAAGTTAAGACCGGGGGTTGATTTTGGTGTCATTCGACACAGCTCGACGAGTTCTATAACCCCATACGGACTGACCATTTTTTAATACTTTGAGGAAGGAAAATAGAGTGGGGGGTACGAACCAAAGAATTACCCAACCCCGTGCATAACGCCTCCGCGGAGTTTTTGTCGATGCTGAGGAAGCCGCGAATGTCGAGCGGAACGACGGCGCCGCTTCGCTACGGTCGCCATTGGTCATAACTAGGGATGGGAAAAATCTGAAAAGTTTAGTCTACATATTTTGTTAGTATCGGACACACCGCAAGTCAATACATAACAGAATTAATCGAGAAAATACGGTAATATAAATATTCTGCTTACTATTATGACAGCTGCAATAATCAAAACAGTCCACCAATGTCCTGAAGCATGAGCATTTGACATAGTTGAGGACATTAAAGAGGTGGAAGCTGTTGAGTTATTTTCCAAGGACGAAAGTTTTGTTGTAGAATTTAAAACTGCACGAATTTGGCGATCTGTTGACGGCAAAAGGGGAGGGAGAGTATTACTATTGTTGTTTTCACTCATCTTTTTAATCTTTTAATCGATGTTTTTTTAATTTTTATAGAAAAATAGTGAAAAAAAATATTAAAGCTATTGTACTTTCATCTAAAAATAATTTTTGAAAGAAAGGAATTCTATTTTTTTGTAAATATTTTTAACTGAATTTTTAAATGTTTCCTGCCTAATGTTATTTAATTCTAGTAATTTATGGCTGGCTAGCAGTTCTGTTTCGAAGCAAAGAAACTTTGAAAATCGTATATTTAGAAGCGGCACGCGGACATATCGTGATATTTCAATGTACGAACATTTACCCGGGTACGGCCCACTTTGTCGCGACCACTTTGTCGCGACCACTTTGTCGCGACCACTTTGTCGCAGGCCACTTTGTCGCAGGCCCACTTTGTCGCAGGCCACTTTGTCGCAAAGGTCTTTTTCGTTGGAAAAATTTCTATGCTGCTATGGAGGGTAGGAAAAAGGCCTTCTGGGCACGATCGGAGTTTTCTGGAGTAATCTGGTTTGGTTTTACGCCGTTAAAAATTCCGGCAGAACCTACCCGGATAAGAGAAAATAATAAAAGGAAAAAACACCTAAAACTTTATCAAAAAAAAATTAAAAAAAAGAAATAAAGACTTAAAAAACATAATAAATATTCTAAACCTCTTCAAATTTCCCATCGTTGTAGCTGTGGGATGAAGTACGGCACGTGGCGAGCAAAATTTAGGCCAATTTTAAAATAAAAATCAAAGGAAAGCCTGCGACAAAGTGGCCTGCGACAAAGTGGGCTTGCGACAAAGTGGCCTGAGACAAAGTGGTCGCGACAAAGTGGTCGCGACAATGTGGCCCGCGACAATGTGGCCCGCGACAATGTGGGCGTGTCCCCATTTACCCTACTGATGCGGGACCTACGGCGGTTATACGACACTTGGGGACGGACTTTTGCGGACCGACATTTGAGGATGGACATTTGGGGATTGCGGACCGACATTTGAGGACCGACAATTGGGGATCGAATTTGAGGATTGAGGACAGACATTTGGGGACCGACTTTTGAGGACCGACATTTGAGGATTGCCATTTGAGTATAAGAATATCATTATCTTAAAACAGAAATTATCACAAATTATGTACTAAGGTTTCACAAGCGGGGGAAGTTGATTTGTCGGCGGGGGATGTTGTTCCTTTAACGGGGGATGTATTCCAGCAACGGTGGACGTTGTTCCTTCAACGGAGGATGTTGTTCCTTCAGAGGGGAATGTTGATCCTTCAACGGAGGATGTTGTTCCTTCAACGGGGGTTGTTGTTCCTTCAACGGAGGATGTTGTTCAAACGACGAGGAATATTGTTCCAACGACGGGGGAGGTTATTTCCTCAAAATGGCAATCCTCAATGTCGGTCCTCAAACTCAAATGGCAATCCTCAAATATACTCAAATGGCAATCCTCAAATGTCGGTCCTCAAAAGTCGGTCCTCAATCCTCAAATTCGGTCCCCAATTGTCGGTCCTCAAATGTCGGTCCGCAATCCCCAAATGTCCATCCTCAAATGTCGGTCCGCAAAAGTCCGTCCCCAAGTGTCGCACCACGCCTACGGCCACTGGGTCTTGGATAGTATATTGTCCTATTGTGAATATAATTTTTATGTTTTAGAACAAACGTAAACATGCAGGAAATTATTTTTGTCACCCTAATCCCGATATGTCCTTGGAAATAGCTCTGAGGCTAAAGTGTCTGGGATAATTATTTTAACCTTATTCTTAAAGTATTTTTCTTTAAAAAATTTATATTTTAGTGGGAAGTCCGCATCTTTACTAAAGATTCCTATTCATTCATGTGATTATATTTGTTTACAAAATTTTGTTTACTAAATTAGTCACCACATACATATTGTTAATTTTCCTTCTTTTAAAATTAAATATTGAAAAAAGAAAAATATAAGAAGCCACAAAAAATACTAATTAAAAATAGTAGAGGATTAAAAGTCGAAAAATGTCCACAAAAAAGGCTTTGCTTTTATCTTTACTTTACCTTCTACAGTAAACGGGAATACTTAGTCAGAAATTGAGGATCTGAAGGAGGATTTGGAGAGAAATTTTCTGGGAGCGGTACAACGAGGGTATTGGGACGGGGAATTTTAGAAAAAAAAAGTCTAAGAAAAAAATAAGATTTTGTTTTTCTGTTTTGCTTAATGAGTCACATATTCTTAAAAAATAAACTACTAAAAATACAATAACCACGTCATTATTTTCAAAACAAATTATATTTTAGGATCGCATCACTTTTAGTTTATTGACTGAGAAAATTCAATAAATAAATACTCTCTCTCCTTGAAAATGAGAGGAACCACTTATGTAAAGAAGAACATCAAAAGAAATGTGAATTTATGAGCGGCGTAAAAATTATGTGAAACAAGCCAGACGTTAAAAAAAGGAAATTTTAAATTTAATAAAATATTATGACAATAAATGATAGTTAAAATAAAATATCTTGTGGACAGCGATTTGTTTTATTAATCACCAAAAAAATTTGGAAAAAAGACAAAAAATATTAAACGTTAATGCCGTCACAGAACCATCATAAACAGTTTTTCCTTCTCTTCAAACTTTTTGCAATCTGAGATACCTGGATTTAATTCAAGTCGAGAATACATATAAGGAATACTTTAATTTATTAAAATCAGGATAAATATGCTTAAATTAGACTTTTTGGCATTGATCAAAAAAAATTTTAAGAAAAACTACCCAAAATTAAAAGACTACCCAATTCCCTTCAAAAAGCAAAAATGATGAAAGAGGATTATAGAAAAAAGATGAGCGATTTGTTTGTATATATTTCTGAAAAAACTCTGGGGGGAATGACCGAGTTTTGAGTTTTGGTTCGTCGATTTTTATAACACAAATTTAAAAAAATCACAGCCAAACAATTTCTGTGGATTATAAAAATAAAATGTAAAAAATTTATGTAAAGAGTTGTGTAATTTTGAGAATAAAAATTGGGCAATAAAAAAGTATAAAAAATTTTTTTGGAAAAAATAATTTTATTATTTTGAATATTTTTAAAAATAAACGAGAACGATAAAGAGAAAATTTTGGGAATTTATTTTATGAAATATGTAGAAATTATGAAATTTAAGAAAAACATGTTTAGAAGATGGAAAGCAACAAGAAATGTTCAAAATAAAAATTTTTTAAATGAGTTCCGAAGAAATTCCGGCGAAATTTACATATTTAAATATAAATAGAATATAATCGTTTTTGCTCATTTGTGTGAATAAACATTTGTCAGCCTAATAAAAAAAAAGGAAAAAAAGGTGGCAGTCAATGAATAAATAGAAAACTGTGAAAGTGTAATATTGTCGGCTGACTTGTATATTTGGCCAAATAAAGGAAGAGGAAAAAAAGACGGAAGATGTGTGTGTGTAGGCGAATTGTTAAAATGTATAAAATTAAAATGTAAAATTTAAAAATGGTTAATATTATAAAATGGCAAGTGGGAAAGATATTACAAAAATAATATTAAGTAAAGCAGCTGGGCTATAGCCATTTCTCTCCTTTAGCTAGTGCAAAAGGTTAATCGGCGGCTGGAAGCGAACCAGCATCTTCAGTAGACCGGACTGATGTATTAGCCATTACACCACGCCGCCTACTGCATAGCCTTAGGAAATTAATGCTATATGCTTTACAATTAATTGGTATTTTATCAGGATCCGATACTTCTACTTTTAGCTGACATTTTTGCGAACATCTCCTAATTAACAAAGCAAAGTTTAAATTCATACTCATGACCTGCTTCAATTGGTAACCATCAAGAATATGCTCATTTTTAAGGTTCAAGATATCTAGTGGTTATGATTAAATAGAAAATTAACGCTGATTATTTTATATTGTAAACTTGCTTCAACAAGAACAAATATCGTAATTTGGCTACAAAAACAAATAGCCAAATTGGGTAATTTTGGACACAATTTTGTGAAATCAATTTGCTTGATATGTATTAGTTTACTTTGACTCTTTACTTTATTAATCAGAGTTAAAATTCTGTTTTACAAGCTCAACAAGCTAGTGAATATCCAACATTTTATCCAACTTTCATCATTATATTCCATGTAGGTATATGACTACAAAATAGAGCCCGACTCGATACGATATTTTCGATATTTGATTTCGAATCTATCAAAAAATACCGACGACCCCTCCGTCCGGGCTCTACTGCAAAATTATTAAACATTTAGCCTTCATTATCTAATATATTAAACTTAAACTAAATTACCAAAAGTATATTTAATTAAATTTTATTATATCCATAAATATTTAAATTTAAATATATTAAAAAGTACATTTAAAGGTGTACTTTTCGGCTGGCTTAATTTTAATTAAAAATTTATTTTAACAAAATTATGGCAATTTTTATTGTTAGTTAACTTTATCGGGCCGTTTTAATTAATTTTTTGTTTATAAAGTTTGTCGTAAATTTTGCACTTAATTGTTAAAATATTTAAAATTAATTTTAATTTTGTACTTTCTGTCTGGCTTAATCTAAATTAAAATGTTGCTTTAACAAAATTTATATAATTAAATTGTCTGATATATTGTATAAATAGCTTTATTAAATATTTTTGAGGTGAAGTTTAATTAATTTTTTGGGTATATAAATAAATTTGAATTGCTATATTTCTAACAATTTTAAATATATTTTGGCTTTTTAGCCAATATTAAAAGCAATCAATGAATGACCTAACGAACGAGCCAAGACAAACTGGCCATAAATCCTGGAACGCGAAATTATTGTACTTAATCAATAAATGATCTAAAAAGGCTTTCACTTATACATACATATGTATATTTAATTTTTAGTGAAAAGCAGACCTCATGGATACGGATATGGAAACAGATAATATCAAGATGCCTGCGGATATCCGTTTGTATCCTCCGTAAATATCCGAGGTACGGATACCAAAATCAGTATCTGTGAGCAGGTCTGGTGAAAAATAAAGGAAATTTCTTTCTTTTAGATAGGAAAATTACTTTGATAATGCAAAAATAATCTTATGTTAGGCCATTTGTGATAGTTAACTTTTCTCTTTTCCTTAATTATTAAAATTTTAAATAATTATTCAACAGATTTTGCATCAAATATTAATTTAGAAAATGAAATTTTTTATTATAATTTCCATTGTTTTCTTGTTGCCTTTATCATCTTTAGCATTAAATCATGAAGGCGCCGCTTTTTGTAAATTTCCAAAGCCTACAAGTACTCAAACAATAACAAAGACATTAACTATAGTTAAAAATACTGATTTTAAAATGAAAAGAATTATTTTTAATGGCAAGGAAAATACTTGTCGTAAAAATATTCCTGGATGGACTAACAATTGGGACCATGCAATTATTGTTGAAAACGGTGTTACTATAAGTAATCTTATTTTGGGGGAATCTCCAATAGGCACTTCTTCTGATATTATTTGCAAGGGTAGTTGTACGCTTAAAAACGTTTTGTAGGTTTATTAAATTAATAATTTTTTTAAAATGTATAAAACTTAAAGTCGTGGAGGGGAGGGGGGGGGGGAAGGGGGGGGGGACAAAAGAACGTCGATATTATTTGATTATATGAAGATGTATTGGATCCGGCCAGATTTATCTTGAATTAGGCTCGAGATTTGTTATCCAGACTTGGAGGTCTGTGTTTTAAAAACACGAAAGGGTTACCCGATAGGGGCTTGCCTCGAATAAACTTTGCTACATTTAACAAATCTTAGTTTTAAATTTTAGTTTCGAAAATGTTTGTTGGCGTGCTGGTACCTTTATAGGCGCATCAAACTCCAAACCTGGAGATAAAAGGAAATTTACTTATGTAGGATCTATTATTTAATTTGAATTTTTTAGCTCTTGATTTTTTAGATTGTAGATGGCGGGGGTGCTTTAGATGGTTTTCAGAAAATTTTTTGTACAGGAGGACCAGGACAGACAATCGTCAAGAATTTCTGTTCTGTTAATAACTCAATTGGTGTTATCTCTGCCGGCATGACTTCAGTTCAGTATACACGAGATGTTACCGTTGAAAACTCAAAATTCATGGGGCCAATGCTTACTATAATTGGTAAATTCTAACAATATCAAAGTATCTGTGTAGTAATACTCAGACATAAAGGGAAATTAGCATGGAGTCTGAAGGGGATAAGATACATCAATAAACATTTTTCTATATGAATATTCATTACATGACAGGTTGCTTGAGGAAACGAAGATTTTTAGGTTCGATTTTTCAGTTTAGCTCCGCTTTGGAGATTTCTCTGGAACCGATATTGGGGATTGGACAATTGGTTAGTTGATAATTGGGCAGTAGCCACTCCCCAAATGTCCGGGATCCGATAACTCCAACAAATATACCTTTAGAACTTTCAAACTAACCAATTAATCTAATTTTACAAAAAGGTGGAAACCGAAAATACAACGATAAATTAACTCTTCGAAATGTGCAAATTTATGGAAACAACAAACCGGAAACTAATATTAAATTTGCTTGTTGTGAGTACTTAGGGGAAAATGCTGCAAATCCTTGGAAATATAGTTATAAACCTGGGGAAGCTGGAACCAGCGATAAATGCTGTAAATACCCTGCTTCGGCTGTGAAGATAATTAATTGATATAGAGAGCAACATAATCCGGAAAATTAGCTTTTAAATGTTACTATTTATTTTGTTTTTACGGAAAGAGTTACAAGAAATTTTTTTCAAGAAAAGAGTCATAATTAATATTTTCTGTAAACTATTAGTTAATTGTTAATTGTTTTATTACATTTGTTCATACAAGAAAAATTATCTTTCCACTCCTTTTTACGCACAGATATAATGGGTTGTTAGATAAATAATGAGCCCTTTGCGCATAATTAAAACAATTTACTATAACTAAATAATGAAATGAAATCAAGAAACAATCTAATGCCCATTATTATCTATCACATCTTGCCACATGCTGGGAGGTTTTTTAATTCCCCTTTGATAAGATCTAGTGGCAGATTCGGTATCAAGCAATTTGGCAACCCAATTTGATGGTAAGTGGTAATCGGACGGCGCAATATCCGGAGAATAAGGCGGATGACATGAAAGTTGCCATACGATTGTCTCCGTAATGCAAAATTAATTTTTTAAATGGTTTAGAATTGTCAAAAAGAGCGTGAACCATGACTCTAGTAAATCTATAATAATTTTAACTAAAATTCGAATACCTATACCAGGGATCGCACCGAAAAATTCCCGATTCCCGAAAATCGTGAATTCCCGACGATTTTTTGCTCGTGAATTCACGATTCACGAAAATCGGGAATTTTGTTTTTATGTCGGTGCGATCCCTGACCTATACATAAAAAAAGACTAAAAATGCGAAAAGGGCTCATTATTTATCTGGTTCCGTGACTTTTGCGCCGAGAACATTTGCGCCGCGACTTATGCGCCGCGACTTTTGCGCCGCGACTTATGCGCCGAGCGACTTTTGCGCCGGGGGACTTTTGCGCCGCGACTTATGCGCCGAGCGACTTTTGCGCCGGGGGACTTTTGCGCCGCGACTTTTCCGCCGGGCGACGTTTGCGCCGCGACTTTTGCGCCGGACGACTTTTGCGCCGCCACTATCATTAATAATTATGAAAAACTACAGCTGAACCTCACTATAGAAGATGTAGGATAGTTGGAGATCTTCGGATATCAAGATCCGGATCCGATATCCGACCTGAATTTTCGGATATCCGGCCTTTTTCAGATCCGGATATCTGGACCCGACAACCCTACACTATAGTGCACCCTCTTCTGGCAGAAAATCATGCCTGAACAGGGGTAGCAGACTAAATATCCTGATTTGAAAAAGTCAAGTTCATTGAAGATTGCGGCGCAAATGTCGCGGCGCATAAGTCGCCCGGCGCAAAAGTCGCGGCGCACAGGTCGCCCGGCGCATAAGTCGCGGCGCACAAGTCGCGGCGCAAAAGTCGCCCGGCGCATAAGTCGCGGCGCAAAAGTCGCGGCGCAAATGTTCTCGGCGCAAAAGTCGTGATACCATTTATCTAACAACCCATTATAATAAAAAACAACTTTGACTTTTAGTGATGAGTTAGTAATCAACTCTAGTATTTATTTAATATATTAAGCTTCACGCCCAAGCGATTCTCGCTTCTGACAGCCGGCTAGTTCTGCTGCGCGACTTTTCTTCGTTTGCCCTATTCTTTTTATTTCCCAACTCAATAATTATCTTTTACTTAAAATCTAAGGAATGCTTTTTGATTTACTTAAAAAAAAGGGTCTTTAATATATCGATATTTCTTTTTATTATTTTTTAATTTTTATATTATTTTCCCCCCTCCTCTCTAAAATCTTATTAGTTATTTAATGATTTTTAAAATAATTTTTATTAAATACAAATTTCTTAGCTTTCTTTTTCAATCTCGAATTTAAAAAAACAATGAAATTTCAACTTCTTTGTTTCATTTCCTAAAGGCCAATTTCTTACAACAATAATTTGAACTAAAAAACTCCCTAAACTTTCACCAATCCTTTGAAGGAAATTTTCAAAAAAACATTGAAAAAATATACTATTTATTATTAGTGTTGGGCCCCGAACGCTTGGAGACGGTTGTGTCGTGATAGGGGGCTTTCGAATTGTTTCGGGCGGGGTTCGGGTCGAGGGAAAATCTGAAAAAATCGTTCGGGGAGCAACTCTATTTATTTTTCAAAATTTTAGATTTTAAAAATTATTTATGTCTCTTCCTTTTTATTAAGTAGAATATTTTGCCGCATAAAACGCAAAGGAGATATTATCTTTTTTTATAAACTGTTTTTTGTATAATTTTTTTTTATTATTTTCATATCTTCCTTTAAATACACTAAATGACCTATATTTTATTAATTTGCATTTATATTAATTTTTATTATACGGACATATCAAGTTTCTAACAATAAGCATTTATTTCTTTTTTATTTATATAAGCCTAACGGTCACGAATCAAAAATATTTCATTTTTAAAATTATTTTCCAAATCTATTTGATAGTTTATATCATAAAATCATTAAATTTTTCTTAATTTGTATACCAATATTTTTCTCTCACTTTGTCAACCAAAAATCAAAAGCATGTCCAAAGTTTGAATCCTTTTAGTCCACTTAAATAATTTAAAACTAGGATTGTCTACATATTCAGAAATGAATCGAACGAAGACTGAGAATTTTCAGTTCGTTTCCGGATATTCCAACCCCGACATCCACATTTAAAACATACCAGTTATTTTTCTAGATTTATTTAGCAAAATTATTTTATTAGTTTTGACAATTGTTTCTCTAAATTTATCATTTTGGACTTCCTAATTAAAATTTAATTTTTGTTTTTTTGCTTAATTTAGATGACAAAAAGTAAAAAGATGAAAATATGGGAAAGAAGAGGTTATATAATAAATCCCCTATTATTCTTTCAATTTACCTTTTCCCTCTCATATTTTCATAAAACATTTCATTTTCTTAAATAACTTCTTTATACTAAAATAATTTAATTAAGTCCTCTATTGTTTACATTATTTTTAAGTACTTTAATAATTTTAACAAAGAAAATTTTCTGTAAAAATACAAAAATCTTTTTAGGTTGTTAGTGTATATCGCCCTCTTCTACTTGGCTATTGTTTAGCTTTTTTGTTTGTTATTTCTTTATTTGCTCGATATATCCTCTTCTTCTATTTTCTAAATACTTCGTTTATAGATCTCGCTTTCAATTTCTTTTTAACTTTAAAAACATTTTATTCACTTAACAAAATTTGCAAAATTACAAAAACATTTTGATCTAACACAACAGAGTCTATCGCTGGCTTTATAACTAAATATGTAGGCTTATGAAATTTGGACTTAGACAAATTTCATATCTCTTTCTTGAAACTATTTTAGATAGTACCAAATTCAACTTCCTATAACATTTTAGTTTTACTCTAAAAATTCTCGTAGTTATCGTAAGCAGTGCTGGGTATGTATGGCTCCGGGAGCTAGCTCCGAAGCCCGACTCCGGAGCCAGAGCTGAGATTTTTAAAACTTCGGAGCCGGAGCTGGAGCCAACAAATGCCAAATACCCAGCACTGATCATAAGTTCTTCCGAGTTCCGAGTCTAAATTGCGTTTTGGTGTCATTCGACATAACCATGTTTAGTCGATCCATACTCTCCAACAATTTTGTGCATTTTTAGAATATTTGTCTGAAAGGTTTTATTAAAAACTTTAAAATAAAATATTTTCCTCCTAATTCAAAATAATATTTATTTAATTGAGATGATGTATTATAGATAGATTTACTCACACAGTTATTGACCAAATAAATAAATACATATTTGTCCTCTATTTTTTTAATAATCTTTAAATCCTCTTTTAGAGCAATATATTTTTATTTATTTTGAATAATGGTGAGATTTGTTGTAAATATTTTTACTAAATAAATATTTTTTATTTAAGCTACATTTATCTTTAAGAATACCTAAATTTCATTTAGCAAAAAATGCCTTTAATTAAAGTGCTTTCCCAGTCCAATAAATCAGACAGTCCGCGGTTTTGGCTCCCGACGGTCCTAACTTTTTGATAGTTCCAGACGTGCATTAATCTATTAGTGTTTCACCGGAACCAAAATTTTGACCGGAATCGGATCCAATTTGAGTTCCGTATCCCGGAACCCGAACTTCTTGTAAAACTGTGATACATATCTATCTATGTAGTTGCTCTAATACTCCTTCAAATTTCAAATTATACTTAGTAACTAAAATCTACTCTTCCGAACTTGAAGATGATTAATAAGATGATTAATAGGGCTCGGATTTTTAGGTTATAACCTATTTTTTTCTGCGAAATAGTTATGATGAATTGAGCTCAAATCCGTTGTTATTTCTTGAATTCTTACGTTTACGCGGACTTATTATCACCTATTCAAACCTATTTTGGGGTTTTGAAACCTAAAATAGGTTGTAACCTATTTTGAAGTTTTTGTGTTTTTTGTCACCTATTTTGGGTGTTTTTCGTAAAAATTCAATTTTTTAACGCAAATTTTCTAAATTTTTCGAAAAGATTTACAATTTTTTAAAAATTTCGTCAATATTTCTCATCATCCAAAAATTTTTTCCAATTTTTGGAAAAAAATATTTTTTCAAAATTCAAAAAAATTTTTCTTAATTAATATTTTCTGGTGAAAATTTTAAAAAATGGGAATTTTTTACCATTTTATTATACTAATAAATAGGGCTGGCAATTATATGGATGAAAAAATCGAAAATATGCACATAAAATATGGATGAAATTTTTCAAAATATGGATGAAAATATGGGAAAAATCCCGAAATATGGACGAAATATGGATAAAATTTTTCAATTTTTATTCACAATTAGAATTACAAATGAGCCATTTTTCTAAGTTTTGTGGTGAAAATGACATTCTATTGTCGGCAAGAGTGGTTCTGTAAATAGAAAACGAACGCTCCACATCTGTTGAAGTTAAAGGTGCGAATTTGTAGTAAGGTAAAAGAGTTGGAGAAATATCGCATAGAGTATTCTGACCAGATAGAATTAAGCAAATTTGTGAAAATATTTCAATTCCAGGGTTGTTAGAAAGAATAAAGGAAAATTTTTCTCTGATCCTAGCTGATTTATCTCCAATAGCAGATTAGCAAAAACTTCCAATGCTTCATGTATTGATAGAGCTTACCAACAATTAAATTTGCAATGTACCGTCCTGCTTTGTCTGTTGTTTCATCCATTGACATCCAAAAATAACAATCATAAAATGTGTTCTTTATCTCATTTATTTTCTTAATGTTAAAATAGATAAATAGAAAATTAGACAATAAACCTGTTCAAAACTATACTCCAAATAATTACCCAGCGTCCTTCTCGATGGAATATTTTTGCCCGAAATATTTTCAAGAAAATTTTTAAATGATACATTTTCAATTTTGTAAAAAGGTATGTTTGTGGCAATGAGAGTGTTGCACAAATCATGTGTAAATTTGTCTGGAATATTTTCAGAGGAGGATGGAAAAAATTGTTGTTTATCCTTTATATGTTTTTTTCTCGACGTTCAACATTCGCTTTGTGTTTTTCTGTTGAATTGTGTTGATTCAATTGAAAGAATTGAGTCGCTGGAGCCTGTTGTCTCGTTAAATGTTGTTTAAAAGATAAATTAATAACCTTCTGTTGACAAGCTTCACAAAGAATAACCTTCCCATCAGTTGTATAAACGGAATTTCCTTCAATTCGAGAGGTCCATTCCCGTAACCAACCCGCTCTGGACTTTGTTGGAGCCATTTAATTTAAAATAATAATTTTTTAAGACTAAAATGAACGAATATTTACACTAAAATTGAACATTTTAATTGATTTTTTTGAAAAATGACGAAATATGGATGAAATATGGAAAATATGGACGAAATGCCAAAATATGGAAAAATATGGAAAATATGGAAATGAAAGTCCTCATTTTTGTAAGCAAAGAGCGCGGAAAGTGTGTTTTTCGTCCGTTTCAGACCCTAAGCAATTCAAGAAAAAATATGGATTTCCATATAATTGCCAGCCCTACTAATAAAATTTATGAACGGAAAATAGAAAATATTCAGCATATTTGCATTTTGTAGCCCATATGTCGACCTATTTTTGCAACCTATTTTGGAGTTTTTGTCACCTATTTTAGCATTTTTTACAACCTATTTAGGTACCTATTTTAAGGTTTTTACAACCTAAAAATCCGGGCCCTAATGATTAACATCTAATTAAATCTCGTCTTGCTCAGATTTCTAAAATGAAACTAAAATTCCTTCAAATATTTTGGAAATTAAATTTAGGTAAATTTCTTTACTTTATTAAAAATTAAATACTTTTTTATTTTAAGATTTAGATGTAAATTTAAAATATTTTTAAAATAAATTATTTAATAAAAAATGTGTCATAAAAATAATTATAATTATAATATTATTGCCCACTTTTCTAATAATTTTAATTATTATTTTTATATTTTGTTATTTTTTCTTCTTTTCTTTGGTTTGTTTTTTTTTAAATTTTTCCTTTCTTAAAAATATTTTTAGTTGAGGTATTTACTCAACAATCATCTTCTTCTACTCCAAATACCCACATTTTATTATCACTAATTAATTCATTAGAATTTCCTACCCAAAGGGAAAAATGCCCGTCAAATATTTGTTTTAATGGGGGGACTTGTTTTATTCAAATAAATAATGAGGGAATTAAAGAATTTGAATGTGATTGCAAGTTGGTTAATTTTGAGTTTAATTTTAAAATTTATCAAAGAACTTTGAAGTAGATTGAACCCCGTTTTTGAAAGATTTTTTTATTTTGATCCACATTTAAAAATATTTGAAAATTTTTTTCCGCAGTTTTTTAAATAAAATCTCGTGAATGGACAGGGGCATAGACAAGGATATCTCGTCCTAAACCTACGGAGCATGGGTGCCCAATTTAGGTTGGTGCCCAATTTCATGAGTGCCCTATTTTTTAAATATAGTAAGGAGTACGGTTGTCGGTTCTTGGAAAATTTTCCGATATCCGGAACCGAACCGAATAACCGGACCGATTCGAAACCGACAACCCTAGTAGAGACGTCCGAGACTCTTGGTCTTGAGTCTTGACTCAAGACTTTTCTTGGGTTTTTTTCGGTCTTGGTCTTGGTCTTGGGGTGTAGTCTTGGTCTTGGTCTCGACTTTTTTGGGCTTATCTAAACTTACATCCCTAAGGATTGAACTTTTTTTAGTTTCCTTATTTTATTTCCAAAATAGAAGAAATCTGGCCTCATACCCTTCTAAAATTCGCAAAATTTTCGCCTGCGGCGCTTGAAAAGGAAGAATTCTGGCTTAGAATCTTCCAAAATTCTCAAAATTTTCGCCTGCGGCGCTGGAAAAGGTAGAATTCTGGCTTCTTGACCTTCCGAAATTTTCAAAATTTTCGCCTGCGGCGATGGGAAGAGAAGATTTTTGGGGTGTGGTGTCTAGTCTTGGTCTTGGGTCTTGGTCTTGAGTCTTGGAAAATTTTCGGTCTCGGACGTCTCTAAACCCTAGTAAGGAGTGCAGGAAAAAAGATTTAAGAGCGATATACCAATTCTAAATTTTTATTTTAAATTTATTTGGAACTCCCCAAAATATTCTGACCGTTCTATTTCTGACCGTTATTCGACTTCTTAACAAAATATAAATTGATTTAGAAAAAATTTTGTTGGCGATTTATGTCAATCTAAATGTTCAATTAATTGTCAAAATGGGGGGAAATGTAAAAGATCAACTAAAACAAATGAAAATAATTTAAATGAATTTTGTGAATGTTTACATGGATATAAAGGTTTAAATTGTGAAGAAAATATTAATGAATGTATTGAATAGGGTGGGACAAAACCGTTTAATTTTGAAAAAACCGTATACCGTTTATGCCGTTTATCTGAGACCCGTATACCGTTTCGTTTATTTTTAAAAACCCGTTTAAACGACCGTTTACCGTTTATTTTTAAAAATTTTTAAAACAATTCATAATTCACAAAAATCGATGAAAATTCATTAATTTTGCTCATCGCTCATCCCTCTTTATAAAAATTATAATTCAACAATAAATTCATCATAGCGATGGATTTAGACGGTAAAAGACAGGCTGAAGAATCAGAATAAAGAGATCAAGTGCGAAAGGTCAACAAGAGCACTGCTTCAACTATATCCTTTAATCGTGGTCTTAACAGTGATTAGGGTTGCCATCAGGTATAGCTCCGGAGCCGGCTCCGCCGGAGCCGCGAAAATTTTTTTTATTTTAGTGTGTCAGACGGCAAAAATTCACGTTTTAAGCCACTAATTTTAAGAAAAAATTAAACGCCGTTTAGAAGGACCGTATACCGTTTATGCCGTTTATCTGGGACCCGTTTATCGTTTCGTTTAATTTTAGCAAAAATACCGTTTATCGTATACCGTTTACCGTTTAGCTAAACGGTTTTGTCCCACTCTAGTATTGAATATGGAGATAAGAAGGCTTGTAAAAATGCGGGTATTTGTATAAATAAATTAGGATATTTTGAATGTGAATGCCCTTCGGGATTTAATGGCTAGTTTGGTTTTTTATTTAAAGAAATACCGTATTATTTCGAATAGAATGCCCGGGCATTCTATTTTTCAACCACCTTTTAAGGTTCATTCTATTAAAGGGGCCATTCAAATAGAGGTAATATGGTATATGAGCATCATTAAAGGATTTGAAAAAAATTTGGATAAAAACTACGGGGAATTGGTTATTCTGTTAATAATTTATAGTAGAAATAAGTGTCCTTTCGGTTCCTTGAACCTGATTGTTGCGAGGAGAGTACCTAGTCTAAAGTCGAGAAACATCCTTACTCGGCTAGATAAAGAATGTTATAATTTTCCAAAATTATTTCTAGGTACTTTTTGTGAAATGCCAATTCCTACTAAACCAAAACATTGCCCATCTCCTTTTGTTTTATTCAAAAATTCAAGTACTGGAGAGGACGAATGTGTTTGTGTTAAGCCTAGAAATGCGGTTAATTTAACATTAAAAATTAATTTATAATTAAATTTTACTCAGAATTTGGAGGAAGAAGGAAGTACTTGTGAATTACAAGAATCTAATTGTCCAGAAGAAGAATGCCAAAATGGTGGGGAGTGTGTACAGCTTGGAATGAAAGCTTTTTGTATTTGTCCGAGCGAGTAAAGATTTTGAAATTAATTTTTAAAATTTATTTTTTAAAGTTTTGTTGGGGTATATTGTGAACAACATAAAAATGAAAATAAAATAATTAATAATTCTTTAATTGAAAATAATAATTTTTCTTCTTCAAAAATACTTCCACTAATTCCAGCTAATGAAGAAGAATGTAAAATAAAGGGAAAAAATTGTTTAAATGGAGGAATTTGTACTTTTTCTAATTTGGAAAAGAATGAATCTTTTTGTAAATGTACTGAGAAATTTACTGGTAATAATTTTTATATTTTGTCGAAAGAGTGGAGAAGGGAGGAGGGGGATAGTGCTTGTGGATCTGGGAAATCTCAGGATATTCAAAATTTTCGGATGCGGACTTTTTTTTTGATCAAGACATTCGAGTCCATCAACCTAAGGTTAACATTTTGATGTTTACTGTTATGAATGGAGCTTTTCCTTAACTATTCAGTCCATCATTTCTTCACTTCTAAATATTTTTAGGACTTTGGTGTGATCGACCATTTCGATCGTTGATTGATCAAACATCTAAAGAGCGACATTTTCTTGAAGCTTTATTTACTACAGAAAAAACCGCTACAATAAAAAATGTTTTTTTTTAATTCTAAGAAATTAAAAAAGTTAAATATTTTTAAAGGAAATTGAGAATACTCAAAATCTCCCAACAACAACAACCCCAACAATTACAACAACAAACAATTCTTTCTCAAAAAATATAGAAAATAAATTAAAATTACCAAATAATAATATCCAACAATTTTTCACTAAAATGGACTTTTCTAATGAAAGTGAAAATATTAGTAGTACTTTAATTTCTGAAGAAAATAAAAATAATTTTGATATTTTTTTGACAACAAATACATCTGTTAAGTTTGTTTTTGTTCGAAGAAAAAATTTTTTAACAAAATGTTTAGTTGAATTTTACTTAATTTTTCTGAGGAATTTATTGAAAAAAATTGAAAATATACTTAAATATTTTTTCAAATTATAATTTAATTTTTTTTTAATTTAAAAAATATCGGGCACATCCCGATGACCGCGAATTCAGTGTACCGAGTCCAATATGTTATAACTTCGTTCAAAATAGTCAAATCCGGGACGCCCTAATATGGTTCGATGCGCCTCGGTGAGATGAATCGAATATATAACAGGGCGTCTAGATCTTCCGATTTAATATTTTTTTGTATAATTTAGGAATTTGTCCAAAACTGTACTGAATGTTCTCAAAATTCAACTATTAAATGTCTATCAATTGACAATATAAAGGCCAAATGTTTATGTTTAAGTGGATATAGTGGAGTTTATTGTGACCTTGAAAATAAAGTATAAACAAAGATTTTTTGACCAAAAATAATTATTTTTTCTTAAAAGCATCCCTGTTTTTCCAAAAATTGTTCAAAAACACCTTCTAAACATCAATGTATTCCTGCTAATTATTTAAATAATAACTACAAATGTGGATGCCCTCCTGGTTTTAGGGGTTCTATTAACTGTTCAGAATCTCCAATTCTCGGATTTAACAATTCTTCTGTTTTATTAATTCAACAAAATCAAATTAGAAATAATAAAAATTATAATTTGGAATTTAGTTTTAGAACAACTTTAAATAATGTACATCTGGTTAGTGGAGAAAGTTTATTAGGGGAATTATTGTAAGTTTATTTGACTCGAAAATTAAAAATTAAATCTAGTCCTCTTGTTTAATTTATAAATCGAATTCCATTCTCTATTAGTCTTTTACTGATTGTGGTTCATAAAAAATCTTCGGATTTTCAGAACCAGACAGAAAAATCTTTGGTTCCGAACAGCTGACAACCTTCACCTGGACTTTTAATTTTGGTTTTAAAAAATAATTTGGAAGTATACAAATTAGTGTTTCGCCGGAACCGAAATTTTGGCCGGAACCGGTACCGGAACTTCCGGCGAAAGTCTAATACAAATATTTCTTTAAATTTTCAAAATATTTTAGATTTACTTTTGGCCTTTTAAATGGAAAATTATATTTCAAATTATCAAACGAAGGAAGTAATTTTAGTTTATCAAATGATCAAAATAAAACAAATAATGATATTAATTTTCCTCTAAAATTAAATGATGCTGATTGGTATACTTTAAGGATTTGGTCTAACAATGGAGGGGCTGGCTTTGAATTAATTTTGACTGAAAGTTTGTTTTTAATGAAATTAAATTTCTTAATCCACTACTAATCCATATAGTCCATTAAAATAGTGATTTTTAATGGACTTTCGGCCCTACCTTTAAAAAAAAGTTTTTGGGGCCCTCTGGGACGCACTGTAAAATGGGTAATTAAATTTCCTCCCAAATTAGTTAAAAAAATAAAAATTATATCTCCAAATGGCTTAAGTTAATTTAAAATTTTAAATAATTTCTAAAATAAAAATCAATTTATTTAAAGGCTTTCATTTATTGTTTCGCCATATTTTGAGCTTTAATCATTTATTCTCAAATATTTGGAATACTCGTTTTGGAAGGGAAATGAGAGATTATGGGAATTTTGTGGGTTGTTTGAGGGATGTTGTTTTTAATGGAAATGAATTGATTAATGCCGATTATGGGTAGTTGACTGAATAAATAAATATTTTCTTTTTTTTTAAATTTAAGTGGGGCTTTCAATATTTCCCCAATGTGTATTTATCAAAATTTATGTCAACAACCAACTAATTTTATTAATGGAAATCAAGTTTGTGCCAACAATGGGACCTGTATTGACCTTTGGGACAGTTATATTTGTGAATGTAAAAAGTACATAAATATATTTTTTTGTTTTTATGTAGAACAGTCAGTATCTACCTTTAGAATATAAAATTAAAAATCTCTTATTGTTGCTAGGGAAAGATTATCCTGTAATTTTTTAAATATTTTTCGAAATCCCAAATCCAATAGAAAATTTAATTAAATAATTCTGTCACTTTAAAAAACAACCTACTATTTAATAAAACCAATCCACAAATATTTAAGAATAACCCCAAATATACCGTAAAACTGTATTAACTACCCTGGGTAATTATTAGGGTTTCACCAGAAGTTCCTATTCCGGTTCCGGTCAGAATTTCGGTTCCGATGAAACCCTAGTAATTATTGTTTCGATCTCTCGCTGGAGGGGGTAATAAATAGAGGCAGGGAAATTATTTAAGGGAGGGACATTAATACAGTTTTTACGGTATTTAAATTAAAATAAAATATTTTAGACCATATTTACAACCCAATTGTGAACAAAAAATATCAGAATATACTTTTGGGTATAATAATACACCCTCACATGTTTTGGTAATTTTTATGACATTTATCAAAAAATTAATTTTATATGTAGTTTACATTAAATCCTGAAGAACGGTCTTTAATTTCTCAATTAACAAATATTAATGTATTTTATATTTAAAAAAATTCAAAAAAAATTTTTTATCGTTTAAAGTTTCTCTTTCGTACAAATCAACAATTAAATTCCTCTCCAATTTTCTTTTTGGGAGAATTTGGAAATAATGATACTTCTAATGATATTGAAATGAATACTTTTATAATTGCAGAATTAGAAATTGATGGAGTTCCGAAAGTTAGTATTCGGTTGGGGGGAAAAGCAATTATTTTGTTAAAAATTGAAAATGGTAATTAATAAATAATTAGTTGAAAGATTCTAGAAATTAATTTCCAAGTTAATTTAAATGACAATAATATCCATTTATTTGAAATTGAAAGAAATGGAAATAAAATAATTATGCGAATTGATAAAAATTTTGGTTGGTTATAAAAAAAAAGTTAATTTAGAAATATTTACTTTGAAATTTTAACTTAGTTAAGACGCAAGACTTTTTTATTAGTGTTGTGTTGGAACTTAAGAAGCTTTCCTGGTATGAATTCCCGACTTGAACTGAGGAAATCAAAAAATTCCAACATTCTATTCTCCTTGAAATTATTCCCTCCATATTCTCTATCATTTTTCGGGTTTTAAAATATTTTTTATTCAATTTTATTCTTAAGGAATAAGTGGTTGTGTGGTTAAGGTATAAGGAATAACGAAGTTAGGCTTCCGAATCTCGGGTTTTTCTTACCCATAGTTTTTAAGTTTAAAATAATTTATGACTTTTTTTATTCAAAAATGGATTAATAAAATATTTAACAGAAAGTTCAACAATTTTGGAACGTCCATTTGCCCATCCATTATTAGCCGATAAATTAATTATTGGACAGTTTTTATTAAATAATTCTTCACAAAATAATTCTGAATTATTTTTTAAAGGAACTATACAAGTTGGAAAGATTAATTTTTTTAAATTTATAAAAATTATTTTTAAGGATTTCCGTGTTAATCAAAGAATTGTACAGTTAGGGGAGAACATGGAAATTGAAGATAATGAAAAAATTTTTGGCAAAAGAGTTTCTCAACAAAATTTGCTTAATGTATGAGAGAAATTTTTAATTTTTTTTTGTTTTTCCCTTGACCCCCCCCCCTCCTCCCTCCTCCAGTTTTGAAAAATCCTTTGTCATTCAATATTATTTTTCAAGAAGTTGTTGATTGAATAATCAACCATATTTTAACATTATGTTAATTATTGGGGATTATCTTGTAGAGAGATTCAACTACTAATCTAAAAATAGAAAATAATTTTTAAAAATTTAAGGGGACAGTTTCTGACGATATTTGTTTAATGAATGTTAATAATTTAAATAATGGTGGAATGGATTTAACTTGTGGATTTCATGGTCATTGTAGAAATACTTTTAACGATTTTGAATGTGATTGTGACCCTGGATGGATGGTAGATAATTTTTAATTATTTACATACTTTTTAAATTAATTTTTAGGGAATTTTCTGTGAGATACAAGATTTTTGTTTTAACGCTTCTTTAATTTGCCCGAATGGTTCTAAATGTGAAAATATTGTTGGAGGGGGTGGTTTTGTTTGTACATCAACTGCTACGTAAATATATTTTCTTATCTAAATTAGGGTAGCACCCCGAGTTTTCTGGGGCGGGAGTGTCGGAGATCAGGGTTTGCCGTAGTAGAGCCTTCGGGGTTAGGGTCGGAATTTTGCCAAAAAATAGTCGGGGTCGGGGTGCTAACCCTAATCTAAATTAAAAATCCGGGACATTTTTTATCCCCTCAATTTTAATTTAATTTTTAGTTTAACCAAAAACTCCCAACTTCAATATTTATTGGTTAACCCTCCAAAAATAAATATAAATAATACATTTATTAAAAATAAACAACACAAAAATACCACAGAATTATCAGAATCTATTAATGAATATTTGATAAATAATTTTAATTTGGAATTCCGTACAAGGACTTTTAATGGAAATTTGCTTGAATTGGTATTTTTTAAATATTGAGGCATTAATGTAGTTAAAGAGGAGGGGTTTTTTGTGGATTATATTCATCGTATTTTCTCTATTAATTCCCCATGCTAGAATTGGATTGAAACAATAATTCCCCATCCCCAAATACCCTACTGCACGTATGCCAAAACTCGAATAATTCCCCTCCCTCGATTAATTACCCATGCCAAGGAAGGGTTGAAAAAATAATTCCCCAGGGGAATTAATCGAGAAAATACGGTATTCAGCATCTTATTACCGCAAACACTCATTTTCGTGTTAGAGATAAAAGTTGGGAAAAAATCCTGAAACAAATTCATAAAATATTTCACAAAATCCCCCATTGTTTACATGCCTTAATATTTAATTATAGATAATTTATTATTATTTTTATCGCATTCATATAATCCACAATCAAATAATTCATTAAATCTTTCAATTATTTTCCATCAGGGATTTTTACAAATTTGTTTAATTAAAAATAATTTAATTTGTTTAAATTCAACAAATTTAATAAATGATGGAAATTGGCATAAATTACAAATTATTTTAAATAAAGAAAAATTATTTAAATTAATTATTGACGATAAATTGGATAGAGAAATTAAAATTGGGGAGGATATTCCTTTAATTAATGAACATCAAACAAAAATTATTATTGGGAGAAAGGATGGAGAAGAAGGATTTAATGTTTGTATTTTTAAATTAAAAATATTACTTGGTTACTCTCCCATCTAACTTTCAAAAAAATTTTTAAGAGAATTTTCCTAGAAAATAAATTTTGAGAAACAAGAATGTATTATATACTTCCTTAAACTGGAAAGCAGAGGTGGATCGGAATTCCGATTTCCGCCTTACGATTTCCGATTTCCGACGTTTTTTTCCTTCCGATTTCCGATTTCCGAAAAAAAAATTCTGATTTCCGATTTCCGAGTTCCGACTTTTGAGCCAGTTCCGATTTCCGGCTCTTCCGATTTCCGACACCTCTGACTGTTCCGATCCATCTCTGCTGGAAAGCACGTTTCCTGTTCCTATTTCAATAATAGCTACAATAATGATCCTTTCAATTCGGTTAACTTCAAAAAATACTGAATTTCTATTTTTCGGTGTTGGCCTAATTAAAATTAACAATATAGATTCAAGGGTTGTGATATTAATTGAGATTAAAATTGCTTTTCCTCCTCACTTTTTTTAAATTAAATTACACACATTTACAATTAATAAAAATTTAGAATAAAAAATTTTTAAAATTAAAATTTTCCCCCCTTTCAGGGTTGTTTGAGAAGCATTCATTTTAATTCCCTTCCTCCACTTACTTTTGTAGACAACAACAATCTAATTTCAATTCCCCATTTTTTACTTGAACAAAAAACAAATTTAAAAAGTTGTAAAGGTTTATGTCAATCTGTAGATTTGTGTAAATTTAATAATAATTGTTTAAATGGTGGAAAGTGTGAGGATATTTTTAATGAAATTAAATGTAATTGCCCTTTGGGGTTTGATGGAAAATATTGCCAAGTTTGGTTAATTGTTGTTAAATTAATTAAAAATTATTTAAAGATTCAAATAAATGAATGTGAAACGATGAATGGGAATTTGGAATGTTTGCCCAATGGGCAGTGTGTTGATAATGTAAAATTATAAATTTTTTGTTCTATTTTCTTTAGTTAATCTCATTCATGTACATATACCAGGGATCTCGTTGACATAAAAAATAAATTTGGTATTTTCGGGAATCGGTAATTGGGGAGCTGGAAAAATAGTCTATTATAGGAAAATAAATTATTAGAAGTAACTTATAAATGAGAATATTTACATAACTAAAAATATTTCAATGTGTTTTTACGGGAGCAAGCCAAGGTACCGCAGGCCAAAGGTATCGCAGAGCTATAACTTCGTTCAGAATTTTAGAATCCAGGACGCCCTGGTATTGTTCGATTCAGCTCATCGAGGTTCATCGAACCATACCAGGGCGTCCCGATTCGACAATTTTGAACGAAGTTTGCGATACCTTGGGGTTGTACCCGTTCTTACTACTTTTAAGAAAATTGATTTCATAAAAATTTAATTAATTTTCCTCGAATTTTCTTCAAAATTCATTAAAAAATCATTTTTTATTTACAAAAATAATTCTTAACATTTTAAAGATTAATGGTTTTCATTGTCAATGTTTACCCGGCTTTACAGGTCCAAAATGTAAAGAAATATTAAATTTTAACCAAAATAAATGTCAAAACAATACTTGTAATAATAATGCAGATTGTTTGGAATATTTAAATAATTCTACTTTTAAATGTAAATGTAATACTAGATTCAGTGGAAAATATTGTCAAATTGATAAAAATAAAATGAACTGTGTAGATAATAATCCTTGTGAAAATGGAGGTAAATGCTTTGAAAAAGAAGGAGAGGGAGGAAATGTTTGTTTTGTTATTTAAATTTATTTTTAATATATTGAAGAGTAAAAATTTTAAAAAATATTTTTGGCAACAAAATATGTATGTAGCTCGACTCGGGTTTTCGATAAAAAAGAAGGCAAGAAAAATTTGCCTACTAACTTATACCTCTAACTCTCAAATCAAATATTTTCCGATAAACTTACTGGGTAACTGACAGAACTTTGGATAATGAAATTTTTTCTTCGATTCCAGACTGTAGAGGGGAAAAATAACCAACAATTAAAGGGAAATTTCGATATTAGCCTTGCCACTTGTTTCGTTATAAGAGAGTTGACAACCACCCTTGTTGGAAATTTCTGTTCAAGATTCACTTAATAGACTTTTATTTTCGATAGCCTTAATAGTTGTCGGTTTAAGCAAAATTTTAATAAAAAGGTATTTAATTTAAAGTTATTTTTAGGGGCAAATTAATTGTTTATGTCCTCCAAACTATTCTGGAGACTTTTGTGAAGATTATACCGATCCTTGTAGCGAAATGCTCTGTCTAAATGGTGGAAAATGTATTAACATTCCTTCATCATCTCAAGCTAATTTTCGTTGTGAATGCCCGAAAGAATTTTCTGGGAAATTTTGTGAAGATTTCAAAGATTATTGTGGAAAGGAGGGATTTGATGGTAATATTAATGCTTCTTCTCTTTGTTCTGGACATGGAAAGTGTGAGAATATTTGGGGAGGATATAGGTAGGAAGTTGTTTTGTTTGATTTATTCTTTATTCAGCTAGGACAATCAGAAATCCGGTTTCCGACATTTTATTCCCTGACAAATGAGTTAAGAAACTTTTGGAATTTTCGATGGCCACTCTCTTTTCAAGAGAAAGTGCGGATTATGGATTTTAATCCGCAGTTTTTCGATTGCGGACAAGCCTTTTGTTCATCCCGTTTTTCTGCAACACAAAATTTCTCTCAACTTCACTTTTATCCACAAAATTAATATCCGACGATACTATGCTTCGAAAATAATTTCACATAATATTTAAAGATGTATTTGTAATGATGGATGGCGTGGTCCTAACTGTTCATCCCAAATTGATGTTTGTACAGAAGAATTACCCTGTTTAAATGAAGGAAGGTGTATTCTGTTAGATAATGAGGAAGAAAATAATTTGACACAATCAACATTTAGCTGTGAATGCCCCAACTATTTTGAAGGCGAACGCTGTGAGATAGCTGGAACTTGTTCAAAAAGTAAAATAATAATGAATTGACAGATTAATAAACTCAAAATTTGAAGATCCCTGCCTTAACAACGGTCAATGTATACAGAAAAACATATCAACACACCAATGCGAATGTCCACCAGGATTTTGGGGGTTATCCTGTGAAAAACGTTTAGAATTTTGTTTGGGAGAACCTTGCATGAATGGAGGGACTTGTATTTCCAAAACTAATGGTTTTGAATGTTCCTGTATTGCTGGATTTGTTGGAGAAAAGTGTGAGATTGATGTAGATGAATGCGAGGAAGCTTTGAAAACTTTAAGTAAAAATGGGACAAATGGTGATATTAAAATATGTGGAGTAGGAAGATGTGTGGATAGAGTAAATGGATTCGAATGTGATTGTAGTGGAACTGGATATTCGGTATGAATTGGTAGTAAAAATTGTTGGTTACAAATGGCTTTTTTATCCATATAAAACCAACCTAAAATTAGATTTTAATAGAATTACTATTAAGCTAGTATTTTTCATATTTTTAACGATCTCCGGAGTATTTCCAAACCGGATCATTCATAATTGCATTTGGCGGTTTCAATCCGATCTGATCCTAAACCTGTTAGGTATAAGGAAAGTCCATTTATATGGACACAGATATCAACTTAGGTACATGGATATTTGTAAGGTTCTCCTGTTTAGATGTATTAGGTAGTTTGTATCCGTTGTAAATCACATAAATTTAAGAATTTTGAAATTAAAGGGTTCTTATTGTGAATTTGATATCGATGAATGTGAAACTAATTCTTCCTCTTCAATTTGCCAAAACAATGGAACTTGCCACAATTGGCCAGGAACTTTTAAATGTGAATGTAAATTAGGTAGGTTGTTAGTTCGATAAAAGATTTACTATTTAAAAAAACTTATTTATCAGGCTTTATTGGCATTCATTGCCAACTTCGCAATCTTTGCCATCCCGATCCCAATTTAAATCAAACACTTCATAATTGTGTTCATGGTCGTTGTGTCCGTCCTCGTGTAGTGTTAGGTGTCGATGGGCATGAAGTAACGATTAAAAATATTTTTAAAAATCTTAACTATATTTAAAGTATGCAACTCATGATTGTGAATGTATGGCTGGTTATACTGGAGATTTATGCATGCGCTTAGTATGTTTATTTATGATACAGGGGAGTCTATATAACGTCACACCTCTGGCCAAATTTAACTGACTTAAGAAAGCAAGTGGGAAGAGCGACGTTATTGAGAGCTTCCAATGTAGTTTGGCACCAGATCGATCGGAAATGACGAAGGTGCCGGAAATCGGAACTGTCAGAAATCGGAAATGATTAAAAGTCGGAAGTATATTTAAATAAATTTAAATTAGTCCACAAAAATATTAGCATAAATGTCATTTGCTTCAGTATTCCATAACGTAAACAAAATTATTTTCTCCAAATTTTTACAGATGGAATCACAACAACAGTCAATATCTCTATACAGCTTTATAGCATTAGGAGTTGTTGTAATTGTGTTGTGTATAGCTTTGGGTTTACTATTAAATTTTTTTATTGTTTGTACAAAAAGAAAACGGGCAAATCAGGGAACATATAGGTACTTTAAATATTTTTAAAAATTATTTTTAAAAAATAATTTAAAAGTCCCTCAACACAAGAAATGACTGGAAATGCCAGATTTTTTATTACAACAAATAATCAGCAAAAATTAAATAAAAATAAACAAAAAATTCAATCCCCTAGAAGAAAAACTTAGAAATGAGGAGAGAATTATTTAAATATTTTTGATAATTAAAATTAATTTTTAAAAATAATACGGGTAATGTTTTAGATAAATAAATATATATAATAAAATAATTTATTTAAAAATTTATTCTTTACCGTATTTTCTCGATTAATAATTCCCCGGGGGATTTCAACCCTTCCTTGGCATGGGGAATTAATCGAGGGAGGGGAATTAATCGAGTTTTGGCATTTGAAGGTGCAGTAGGGTATTTAGGGGTGGGGAATTATTGTTTCAACCCAACTTTAGTATGGGGAATTAATCGAGAGGGGGAATTATTCGAGGAGGGGGGGGGAATTAATCGAGAAAATACGGTATATTGTTTTATTATAATATCTATTTACTTATGTCTATTTACTCTTCCCTTTTTTCTATTAAAATTTTAATTCCACAAATTGGGCATTTACTTACCTGAAAAATAAATTTATTGAAAAAATTTTTAAATGTTAAAATAAATTATTTTTAATTAGAAAATTAAATTTAAATTATACAATAGGCCCGCCATAAGGCCATTTCATTGCCTCAGCGTTTGAATTTTTTTCGTTACACCTATTTTAAAATAAAATTAATTTTTTTTAAATTTGATTAATTAATTAATTAATTAATTAATTAATTACCATTTCTGAATGCATTGTTTATGAAATATATGCTAAAAAATATTTTTAAATTACAAATTATTTATGTTAAAAACATTGCAATCAGTTATTTGTTGAAGTGCTTTATATTCCTTTTTGTCAATTAAATTGTGATGACAAATTAAACATTTATCATTTTTCAACAGAAATTTATCAATAATTTTAACGTCTTTCACATTTGAAACTAAATTAAGAATATTTTTGTTTGTTAATCAATTTTCCTTGTTTAGGGTTGTCGGTTTAACAAGGAAATCGACAACCTATCCTTGTTAACTTGGAAATTTCTGATTTCTCGTACCATCCCTATTTTAGCTCGTACTTTGCACCAGGTACGAGTACGAAATTTTAGTGAAAACATCCAAGCACAGCTTATTAAAAAAGTTGCACATTAAAAAGGAAAAGCAGCAATTAGACTGTCTAATCCTTGCCAAGTAATTTCTATTATTAAAATCCATACAAACCTTTATATGGGAATTCATTCAAAAAGAAAAAATCTTTCGTTAATATAGGCAATAATTGATAGTTGTATCTAAAAATATTTGAAATTAAATTTTTAAATAAAATAGTATATATTTTTAAATTATTTATAAATGTTAAAGCTAAATGTTTGAAGGACATACATAAATATCTTCCTATAATAAATGTCCTCCGTTTTTTCTTAAAAATCTGTTTTATAAAAAGAAACTAAATGTAAGGAAGAGAAAGAGAGAGAAAGATCCAGCTGGCTAGAGCATTTAAAACGCTGACTGCGGGGGTTTAAGATCTAATAAAAGAGAAGGTGAAAGCAGCGTCCCGGTAGCTCAGTTGGTAGAGCACCTGTACGTGGTGAGCGAAAGCGCCTAGCAATAACTGCCAGGAGGTCGCAGGATCGAAGCCTGCCCGGGATTAAACTTTTACCTCGCTCTTACTGGTGCTCCCAGGCGGCAACCCCACTTGCTTCCAGCTGGATCGCCGGTTGATCGGTCTGGGCGCAAAGACCGAGGGACCGGTCTAGTGTAGGGATGGAGATGTAAGGAAGAGAAAGAGAGAGAAAGATCCAGCTGGCTAGAGCATTTAAAACGCTGACTGCGGGGGTTTAAGATCTAATAAAAGAGAAGGTGAAAGCAGCGTCCCGGTAGCTCAGTTGGTAGAGCACCTGTACGTGGTGAGCGAAAGCGCCTAGCAATAACTGCCAGGAGGTCGCAGGATCGAAGCCTGCCCGGGATTAAACTTTTACCTCGCTCTTACTTAAAGAAAATTTCTTTAATTTAAGTAAAATTAAGAAAATTTTATTTAAAGTAAAAATAATTTTTCTGATTAAAATCAACCCTTAAGATAAAATAAATTACCGTATTTCCTGAAATAGTACTGCCGGCAGTACTATTTTTCAACCCTCCTCTAAAGGGCAGTACTATTTCAGGGGGCAGTACTAATTCAGGGGGCAGTACTATTTTTCAACCCTCCTTCGACCTTATCTGAGATTTCTCGACAAGTCGTATCTCAGTTTTTAATTTGTAATTTCTGCAATTCGGTGAAAATTTAATCCTCTTTAATCTTCTTCCGTGCCTATCCCTATACCACAATATCCCAAAAATCTAGGCTCATGCACAGTTGGGTAATTCTTCGGGTTTCGCCCCCCTTCTTTTTCTGACTATTTTTTTCATTTTTCCTTCCCTTTCTCCCTTATTTTTCATGAGTAACTCATCGAGCAGTGTCGAATGACACCAAAGTCAAAAAAATCCAACTTGATTTGACCGCGATACAGACCCCTAAAAATTACAAAACCATAGGGTGAAAAACCATAAGGACAAAAATTTATGCAAATGATAGCTCGTACTTCTCGTACTTCAATATTATTCGTCACAAACTTTCAGCAGAGCATTTAATAATCTGTGAGAAAATAAGGGAGAGACAGTAGGATATTAGGGATATCTGGGGTATTCGATATTTGTAGGAATTATGAGGGATATGTGCGGATTATGAGGGATTTGTGGGGATAATGAGTAGAGTCCGACATTTTATGTCTGAAAAAGTGAGAAATAAGTTCATATTTAGGATTTTTAAATGGAAAAACCTAAAATATCTGAATCTTTTTATAAGGATTTTTGGGGATATGAGGGATTAAGCGAATTTTGATGACATATGAAGGGATCTGGGTGGATTTAGTGGTCAAATATTTAATTGTAAAGATGAGGGTTGTTACTATAATTCGAAGAGTTTTGTACTATTTTTTATATTTTTTAAATGGGGGCAGTACTATTTCAGGGGGCAGTACTAATTCAGGGGGCAGTACTATTTTTCAACCCTCCCCTAAAGGGCAGTACTATTTCAGGGGGCAGTACTAATTCAGGGGGCAGTACTATTTCAGGAAATACGGTAGCTACCTCTCATATTCAATTATTTTTATACACTCAGAAAAATTAATATTTTTAATCATAATGTCAATAAAAATATTTTTTGTTGTCAATTTTAAATATAAGAAATAATGTTTTTCTTCAAAATTAATTTTAAATTTATTTAAAATTGCATGGATCTCGGTTTTTATTTCTCTTGGTGGGTAATATATTAATAACATTTCATCACCTTTATTTACCCTTTCAAGAGTTTTGTAAATTAAATTACTCATACACTTGTTTTGGTCAACTAAAAATTAAAAATTATTTAAGATATATATTTTTAAAAATAAATAGAGACTCTCCAAGACTAAACAAAGTTTTGTTTTTATTTTCCTAAATTAGAAAATCCATTATTTATTTCACCCAAAATAAAAAATTTCAATATTGGGAAATGACTTCACTAGAGATGCCCGTATTCGAGGATTGCTGTTTGCTAACCAAGAAGCCGATTTTTAAAATATGAAGAAATTAGCTAGAAAAGGAACAAGTAACGTCACTAATATTAAAAATACAGTTGACTTTTGTGATAGTTCCACCGGGATATAGTAGTCCCTAGCAGGGGGGATTTAAAACAAATATAATCAGAACTTCGGTTAAAGGCCCCTAAAGGTGGGACCAGGTTTGTATTACGTAAGTTAACTTTATATTTTATTGAAACCTACTTAATTTATTTTGCATATTATCAGATAAATCCAAATAATTTTTGCTAATTTTATCAAAAAGTAATTGTAAATTAAACTCATTTTTGAATAAAAATAAATTTTTAATTTTATTAATTAATTTATTATTATAATTAAAAACCAATTCTTTATTTAATTCAAAACAATTATTTGCATAATTATATCCCAAAAATTTACTCATCTCCTCTTTATTTATTAAAAAATCTTTGACAAAATCTTTTTGAATTACTCGTTTAACCTCCCATTCTTGCTCGATTTTTTCAGCAAAATAAATTGTTTTTAATTGTTTATTAAGCAAAATAAAATCAGAAATACAAGTAATATATTCTGGTGGGGGCAAAATTAATTCGGATTTGTGGAAAAATAAAATTGGTAAAAGAAAAAATAAAATTATTGAGAAGGACATAAATACTTAAATGGGTATATTTCTAAAAATTAATTTTAAAAAGGGTATGTCTATTGAATAGATTGACAATATATTTTTTGTAAAATTTTTTATAGACTACCGTATTTCCTCTATTAGAAGCCATGGCATTCTATTTTTCAATCATCTTCAAAGGTAGCATTCTATTAGAGGGTGGCATTCTAATAGAGGGTGGCATTCTAATAGAGGAAATACGGTATATACAATATAATTTTTTAAGCTAGAAAAGCCCACCAAAATTAGTATTACAAAAACAAAAATTGTTAGCCAAAAATTCATGGAGGATTAGTAGTATATACACGAGTTTTAAAACATTTTTTACCAAACTATTTTAAAAGCAGCTTACAAATAAATATTTCAGAGGTTAATTAACAACATTTCGTTTCCAAGTCAAGTCCCTAACATTTCTCCCGAGTAATTATTTATATATGGGTTTTAAAATATTTTTGTAAAAAATTGTTTTAAAACTCGTGTATATACTACTAGGATTCCAATTTTACAAAATTTTTCGGACAGCCCGGCTCGGCTTCAAAACTTTTTTTGAGGAACTCTCCTTACATAAGAGAAGTAAAGTTTTGGTTTTAATTTTTAATTCAATACATACATATGAGCATTTAAGAATTAAAAAATTTAAATAATTAAAAATTTAATTTGTTTATTAAATAAAAGCAAGTGCATTATTTTATTTAAAAATTAATATTAAAAAATATGTCTATTCAAATTATTTAAAAAAATTTTTATTTTAACTCGCCGCCAATAATAATTACGAAATATATTCTGAAAAAAGTGCAGACTTATTTTTAATTAAATAATAACTTTTGAAATAATTAAGATTAAAATAAAATATGCACTTATGTATATTATTTTAATTTTAACAAAATGTTTTGAGGTTTATGCCTAATTTATGCTTATTATGTATTTATTGGTAGAATCTTTCAACATGGTTAAAATCTTTAGAATTGTAGATGCCCTTCTGCTAAATATACTATTTATAAGTCTAGATAAAAATATGTTTTTGTTAAGAGAATGATGGGGTTGACGGGTTTTGCAAAACCCGATGTTGAGGTTAACCAAAATTGACAAAATCGAGGTAGATGAGCAAATGTTCACAAAAGGTCGAGGTTTCGAGGAAAGTTTTTGAAGGATTTAAAAATCAAGTTTTTATCATTTATTTGCACAATTAAAATTGATAAAATATCCTTTTCGGAATCGACAACATAGACAGGAAAAGTTTTATTGGCTAATTAATTTTTGATTTCAAATTTTCAAAATTAATATTCTTAAAAACTTTCATCAATTAATATTTTATTTCAATTGGCACATCTATTTTTGTAACATTCAAAACTGTAACCTTAAATAAACTTTTCTAATTTAATAAAAAAAAATTAATTTATATCCTTACTTGTATATAAGTAATTAAATAAATAGGTAAATATAAATCCACATTATTTTCAACTACCTTTTCTTTTGTTTCAAATAAATAAAAAACAGAATATTTTTCAAATGTCACGATTCATTTAATCTCTTCTTTTTCATTTAAATATTGGTTATTAAAACATTTTGTTTTATTTTTACTTAAATTTATCCACATTCCATTCTGTTAAATAATAATTATTTAAATCAGAAATATTTAAATATAACTGCGTATGAGTCAATGCAGGAAATATTTCTTGTAATATTCATTTGAAAGACAGTATTTCCTACTAAATAAAAGAATATTATAATTTAAAAAATAAATTTTTATAGAATTTTGTTATTAGTAGGGATCGGATTTTTAGGTCGTAAAAACAATAAAATAGGTAAAATAATTATTGTTTTAACCTTTTGCAGGAGTGAGTAATTAATAGGGAGTTGGTCTTTGGTATTTTTTAGTAAAGTATTTTTTATTAAATTTGGTCTTTTTTAGTAAAGTTAACCATCCCTAGTGTTTATGTTTATCCTAACTCTTTACCTCCGCAACCCGTTTTTAGTTTTTATTATCTTTAATCGTATCAGGGCAGAACTTCAAACGGACACGACTTCGACAGACAAAACTCTGCCAAAACTTCGTCCAAAGAAAAAATATGCATTTTCAACAGCTTGGGGTTATTTTGGCGCGAGCAATGTTGCTTATTTTTTTAAAACGGCAATTGGATTTTTTGGCAGGAAGTAGCTTCTGCCCCACACTTATTTTTAATGATATAAATATGTATATATGTGATTGGCATCTTCTTTGTTTTAACTGGCCTATTTTTATCATTTATAATTATTTTAAAGTTAATTTGGTCTTTTTAGTCTATTTCCTTTAGAAAATCATCATTTTTAATTTATTATTTAAAGTGCAAACGTGTTTCATTCCATTTAATAGCTTCATGTAGAAAGTTGATACTTATCGTTTGATTGAAATTATTTGGTATTCTCCCTCTAATTATTACTTTACTTTTATTACTTAATTTTCTTTCTACTCTTTTGGTTCTTTCATTCAGTTTAAATTTAGTGTGATTTATATAAAGATTTTGACATTTTTCTGACTTTCCATCATGTTTATCAAAGAAAACTTTTTGAATGGAACCTGTGACCTTTAAATATTATTGTGTTAACTAAAATTTTGAATATACTTGCTTCAACATAGGTAATTTACTGCCCAAGCAGGAAATTTTTGTGGATAATAGATGTGATCACCTCCATTAACGCTAATGCTGTAATTACCATTTTCTCCATTTTTTGCATATATTAGCACAAATATAGGTACACCAGTCTGACCAATAGGGTTTCGATAGGTTATGCTTGATGTTGTTTTTTCTGTAGCTTTTTTATTAGACCCCTCTTTTCTACTCTTTTTATCATCCTTTTTTTCTGATTTGTCAGTATAACTTCGAATGTTTAAATACCATTCACTTGCAGGTGTATATTTTTCAGGGTAGAATACAAATTTAAGCTCCAACACAGCAATAACTTCTTTATAAAAATAATAATTTAGCTTCTATATTTGATTTTCTGGATTTTTAGTTTTAAGGGATTAAAAACTTGTTTAAAACCACAATTTTCCGTGTACAGCTTAATTGCTGGGACGGTCAACTTAAAATTTTTGCTTCGGATTAAAAAAATTGCTTCGGATACGGTAATTTTTCGGGTTTTTACATTAAAAATTTTTTGGTGGTTCTGGCTGAGTTAGATATTATAAATTTAATCTACCGTATTTGCTCGATTAATTCCCCTGTGGAATTATTTTTTTAACTAGAGTAAGTCGAGTTCGAGCGAGTTCGATATACTCGACTCGATCGCTCGGGTTTTTTTCGCCTTTACTCGGGCTCGGAACTCGGAATCCTAATACTCGGATTACTCGTACTCGGACACTTCATACTCGACAGACTCGGTTAAAACCGAGTATTTTTATGCCCATATCTGCGGCCCAAAAAAGTAGATTTTTGGCTTAAGGATCTTCCAAATTTCTCAAAATTTTCGCCTGCGGCGCTGAAAAAAGAAGAAATTTTGCTCCTAGCCTTCCAAATTTCTCAAAATTTTCGCCTGCGGCGCTGAAAAGCTGGCACCAAAATCCCAAAAGTTTTGCTTGCGGCACTGTAAAGGGAAGTTGAATGGTATATCAGAGGATCTGGACAGATTAAGGAGGATTTTGAGTTATATCGTTGAATGAAGTTACTGGATTTTAGTGATATTTTTTTCGGATATTTCAAGGGATCTAAGGATATAGCAAGAGATTTGGCCTTCCGAAGCTTGGGTGTTCCTACTTGGCCTTCAGAAATTTTCAAAATTAAGAGCAACGGATCTCTTGATCACCTTTCGACAATATACCTAATCCGACGATATCACTTAATCTCCCGAATTTCCCAGATTTTGCGCGTAATACACCCAAATTCCACGATAATCAGCCCAAATCCCGCTTAATCCCTTAATATCCATCTCATTCCTCTTATCACTCGATATCCGCATAATCTACACAAATCCCCCGAAATAATATTATCCATTGACTTTCCACCTGGAGCCAACATTTATCATGGGCGTATCATGGAATTTCGGCGGATTAAGAGGGATATAGGTGGATTAAGAAAATAAATGGGATTTGGATGATGATCCCCCGCATCACTGTCAATAAATGCCCAATACCCAGCACTGATGATGAATAATCTTTAGTAAAAGTATTGTTTTTATTAAAATTGTTTTAGAATACTGTTTTATAAAAATTACTCGATTACTCAATTTACTCGTACTCGAACTCGGCCTAAAAAGTTGAACTCGTACTCGAACTCGGGTTTTTCAAACTCGGATTACTCGAGCTCGGTTTTTTCCCAATTACTCGGTACTCGACTTACTCTATTTTTAACCCTTCCTTCGCATGGGGAATTAATCGAATGTGAGTAATTATTTGAGTTTTGGCATTTGAACGTGCATAATTTGAGTGAGTCATGCAGTTTTTATAATTTAAAAATATATGTTAATATTTCCAGAAAATCATCAAAAATAATCTGAAAGATTACATACTAAATAACAAGGCTGGATTTTCTTCCGCTTCTGACTTCCGCATTTTAAAATTCAAAATTACACAGCCCACTTTCTACATAAGATATAAAATGCATCTTATAAAAAACAAAGTTTGGAAAAAAACTATAGCTTACTTAAACCTTTCCCATAAAATAAAGAAAACAAAAGATGTCATTTCCTGCAATCAATGTATCCTTCCCTACCCCTTGGTTTTTGATTTATGAGACCTATTTTTGGCTAAATTTTTCAACAGAATATCCCATTCATATTTAATTAACTTTGTACTACATACTCTTCATTAAACACTTCTAAATAAATATTCTATAAATCGACGACATAATCATAAATCCCCTCATCGAAATGCCTCGCTACCAAATTCAAGAATAACCAAGTAAAGTTCTGCTTCAAAACGAGCAATTCTTTACACAAAATTAAATTTATTTAATTAAAGATAGAATATTATTAATACTAAATTTTATTATTTTATCATGCCAGCCCAAATTTTATTTAAAAAAATAATACATAATTTATAGATTCTACGAAATAAATAGAAAAATATTTAGGTATTTTCAAAAATTTCAAGATTTAATTATTCAAAGAAATAAAAGGAAATTAATAATGTTATTTAGTATGTAATATGCAGATTCTTATTGAAATATGTTTTTCTCTGCAAATATATTTCGTCCAGAGAAGCCCAAATATGCCATCAGTTTTTCGATATTATGATTTTGAACAACGTTACATTTCAATATATTTCAATATTTTTACATATTTTTTCATAAATTTTAGGAAAAAAGGGAAGAAATCTAGCTACTCGACCTACAAAATTCTCAAAAATTTTGCCTAAACACATGGATTCTGGTTTACTATATTCTATACAGTATCGTTATTCGCGAGGCTCTCTCGAAAATCTTCGCTACTTTGAATAAATTTTGAAATTTTATGACCGATTCAATATCCGTGCATTTTCCAGGATCCCACTGAACAAAAACCCCATAAAAACCTACCCCAACAACATCCCACTATTAAAATATCCCATTGGACAAAACCCACCCACTGAGCAAAACCTAAAAGCCCATCCGCCCATCTAAAATGTCCAACAGAGAAAAAACGGTTCTACTTGACTTTATGAGTCCAATCAAACTTTATGAGTCCAATCAAAAAATAATTGGATTTTTCTTGGTGTTGCAACGTAGGGGTATTGTTCCAAAACATTTCTCATGTTCGGGACCTACGCCCACTGGGTCTGTGACCGTTTCTTACCCTATCCCTCGAAATTTTTGAAAGTTATAGTCAATTTTTAAAAATTTCAGAAAAACGATTTTAACTTTCAAAAATTTCTAGGGATAGGGTAAGAAACGGTCACAGACCCAGTGGGCGTAGGTCCAGAACATGGAGAAATAAAATGGAACCATACCCCTGCTTTGCAACACCAAGAAATATCCAATTATTTCTTGATTGGACTCATAAAGTTTGATTGGACTCATAAAGTCAATTAGAACCGAAAAAACACCCAATTCTTCGAACTATAAACACAATATGCAATTTTAAAAATGTGATTAATTTTTTTAGTTGAATTTTAATCTTTTTAGTTAATGACCCAAAATTTATTTCAATATTTCACTAATTTTTGGCATTTTTGTCAATATTTTGCCATTTTATTTCAATAAAAATCCACACACTAATATTTAAAATGTAAATCTACTTTTTTAAAGATAGACAATTCATTTACTTGTTCATTCATTCATTCTTTCTTTTTTTCAAGCTAATTTTTCATTAATGTTTTAAATAAAATTTTTTTTAATTATAACTCCATTACAAACTATAATTATTTTTCATTAACTTCTCAATTTGCTTGATAAGCTGTTACAGTTCCAAAGGGATTAATATGTGATAAATAGTTAATTTTAATCTCATATTCTCCGGGTTGATTTATTTTTTCTACCAAGTTTTTAGAAACATTTGCCTGGAAATAAAAGTTTGTTAAGAATGCTTTCTTCATTTATTAGTAAATTTATTTATTAAATGATATAAAATGCTCCTTTCTATTATATTCATTATTAATGAATTTAGTAAAAAATTTAAAATATTCAGTCAATGTTACGATCATTAATTTCCATATCCGTACACAAAGACGCATTCTTAACACAGTCCTCAATTATACACCCCCACCTACTTTCACATATTTACATTAATGCCAGATTTTTCCTTCGCAGAAGGTGGCGTATAATTAATAACCAACTATCTAAATTGATAAGAAAAAAGTAAACCCATTTTTTGAAATCATTTCGATTTGTATTCCCTTCATTAGCAAAAACATTAGCAAAACAATAATGTCCATTTTCAATAGGAACAGCATGAGTTATTGAAAAGTTAAAATTTTCTGTTTTATTGCAATAATCAGGTATTTCAATTTCGATTGGTTCATTATGTTTAAGAATAAAAATATTTCTTAAATCGTGGTTACCAATAATTTGTTTATGTCTTTTATTGTTAGTATTTTTACAAGTTATATGTACGCATAAAGAACCATTTTGAGGAATAAATTGATTTGGAAAGTTTGGAAGTGGAGTATCCGCTCCAGGTGAAAATTTCTGTGTATCTGGAATAAACATGGGATTTGGAACTGGAAAAATGGACTGATTTTGAATATAAGTTGGATCATTATATTGCGGATTTAATATATACATATCATTTGTAAATGTCACATTTACTGTCAATTCCAATTTATCAGCGTTTATAACAAATTGATGAATAAATAAATTTATAAATAAGAGGAAAAAGAAATTTTTAATGAAAATTGTTTTAAACATTTTTGTCCTAAATTATTAAAAATACATAAATTAATACATATCATTAAAAAAAGTTATCATTAAAAATTTTTTAATTTATCTAAAATAAATGAAAACTTTAAAAAATAAAAGAAAAACCTTCTCTTAAAGAGATCGAGAATCTTTCGAGATCTCGATTCTCGTACAAACCCTTCCAGTCTAATCTAGTTTAAATTATAAGGATTTAAAAGAAGGGCTGTAAACAGTGCTTAGAAATTTCAGAATTGCTCGTTAGTACTCGTTAAATAATCAGAAAATTTTTTGCTCGTATCCTGCCTCGTAACACCTCTATCTTAACCCCCATACCAATACTTTGTACTTATGAAATAGGTAAGCAAAAAATCTCAAATTTAATTAATTTTCTGGAGACAAGGCATTTTTTAGCACTGCAGGCAATTAGTTCAACATTCGATAAGGCACATAAACTTTTTTGATTTTAGATTACTTGGTACTTATCGGTTATCTCCCCACACCTTATTTTCTTTTTATTTCCACCTCTCCTTCTTCCCATAATTTACAAAAATGCCACATTTTCTTTCCCTGTTTTCCCTCTTTTCCTTCCCAAAAGTTACAAAAACGTCACAAGCAAATAATTGTAATTAATAAATTTATTTTAAAAAAAGAGAAAATGTAATCTAAAAACATTATTTAGGGGCCAAAAATGTGCTATTTTCTTTAAAATCCATCTGAAAATACAAGTACCAGAACTTATATACTTGCTAGAAGGTGTGACACTAAAAGGCTGTGACATTTTGTAACTTTTGGGAAGAAGAATAGAGAAAAATATGGGAAAAATGGAAAGAAAATGTGGCATTTTTGTAAATTATGAGAAGAAGGAGAGGGGGAAATAAAAAGAAAATAATGTGTGGGGAGATAACCGATAAGTACCGATTACTTTTTTAGAGCTGCAGGAGAAAATTTTGAGAATTTTGGAAGGCCAAAAAGCCAGATTTGTTTGTTTTTTGCATCTCTAGCGAGACCCAAAAATAAAAATTTATGGAAATAAAAACATAAAAGTCGCATTCTCATAAGAATAAAACCCAAAAACAAACGAATAACAACTTGAAGCCTAACTAGAGCAAACTAAACATGACTTACAATCATTTATCACCAAAAGTTCGTTATTTTTAAGGTTTAAATTAAATTTTTAAAAATTGTTTTTAAATTTAAAGTCTGTGGGGGAAAATGATAAAGGAAAAGAATAAATATATACATATACATATGTACTTACAGACAAACAAAATATAATAATTTAATATATACATAGCACATGTATGCACTTAAAGGTGAAAAATAAATTTATTTTTCGGCAAATGTCAAAGCTTATTTGATTTTTAAACAGACAAAAAATATTTCTTAATTCAAAGTGCATCGAGAAACGAGAATTCCGAAAAACCCCGAGACTGAGGACATAAATAAGACTGAACTTTCTGAGCTGGGATTGAGGCTGAGAAAATTGAGACACGGAAAATTGACATTTCTGCCGCAACGAAAATTTTTAGATTTTCTTAGAAAAGCAAAACAATGTAAAGCATATAGCTATTTAATTCCTAAGGCTATGCAGCAGGCGGTGTGGTGTAATGGATAACACATCAGTCCAATCTACTGAAGATGCTGGTTCGCACCCAGCGCCGATTAACCTCTTGCAGAAGGAGAGAAATAGCTATAGTCCAGCTGGTTTACTTGACTCATAATTGTTTTTCCATTGTTATTCAAAATGTTTTTGTGTAAAAAGAATTTTCTAACTTTTACAATTTATTTAAAACACTACAGAAATCACCAGCCGTACTGTTAACATTATGCAAGATTTTTACTCATTTAAAAATTTAAAATAAAAAACAATTAAATTTAATACATATGTATTTTATTTCTATCTGACCTTCAAAATAAATTACTCATGCGAAAAAAAATTTGACAATTATTGAGCTCATTCTATTGGAAGAGAGGAAAAACGGAGATTGATAAAATATCATTTTCAAAAATTAAAAAGAAAAGTTAACATTTATCGTTGCTCACATTTCTAATTGATTTTATCTAATTTTTTGTCTAGAAAATTTGAGAAATCAAAACTTAAATGTTTTCTATGTATTATTCATGTAGGCCAAAAATCACAAAAATGTAGAAATGTTTTTTCTCGTATATTTTTGGAAAAAATAAAATAAAGCATTTTTTGACAGTATTATCGAATGCTTTTTTTGCCGTTTTCGAGTCGGGCTGACGGTCGAGGCATTTTTTTGGCCAACTGTCGAGGTTTTTACCAAGTCGGGCCAGTACGAGTCTCTTTCGGGCCAAATATCTTAGGTCCGGTTCGATCTTTCGGTCCGAGTCGGTCCATTTTGGCAACCCTAGTATTAAATCTAAAAAAAGAGACCAAAATTCTTCTAATAAAGTCTAGTACCTCAACTTTTTCTATTTTTATATTTTTTGTCTAGAAAAGAATATTAAGCTAGTTGGGACAATTTCTTCTAAACGAATTACTAAAATATACTTTTCTGTTTACTCTGCCACAAATAAAAATAAACACAACCCCCACTTTAAAAAATCGATAGAATAAGCTCGCTTAATCCGCTGCGGCTCTTTTTTCTTTTAGTCGAAAGAGAAGAATTTATTCACCAATTGCAGTTAAAGTCTGTCAAGAGAAAATAAAAAATTGTAAAGCTAATTATTTCTAATATTTTTTGTTGAGTCATTTTCGAATTAAATTTAAAGATAGGCTTAGAATGTGACCTTTTTCTTTCATTCTTGACAATTCTTTTATAAATGCCTACATTCGATTAGTAATTAAATCAACTGTGCACTTGTACATTAAACATTATTAAAATTTTTCTTCTTTTGAGTGTTTTGATTTTAGACATTTTGAAGTTTTTCGCTTAATTTTCTTCATAAGATCGAACACGATTAGAAAATCGAGTTTGCGGGATCCCACAAAATCCCGCGCGGAATCCTGTCCCGCGCCGACCTCTATTCACGAAATCTTCGTTTTGTTCAATTTTATTTATGGATTAGGGTTGACATAACCGGTTATTAACCGTTACCTCCTGTTTAGGTTCCGGTTAAAATCCCCAAAACACCGGTTAACGGTTACGTTTCGTTTAACCATTTGTGTCCAACCTTGATCACAATTTAATCAAAAATCTTATCAATTTATTTTTAGTTAAATTGGCAAACTTCATTAAACAATTATAATTGAATAAAGCATGGCTGATGATTTTTCTCAGGTTCTTATTTTAACCTAATACCTCTTTTTTGCGGACTTATTTATATAATGGTCAGTCGTTCTTCTTTCTTAAATTTACTCTTTCACTGTGGCATCGTTCAATAAGAGCATTAATAAAGAAACAATTCCTAATATAAATTGAATTGAATGATGCTTTTATTGAATGATGCATCAAGGAAATTGAGTGAAAGTGAGAAAGAACGACTGACCATTATTTAAATAAGTCCGCAAAAAATGAGTAGGAATAACCGAAAAATGCTATGTATGTATAAAAAATTTTCAGCGGCCGCCAGGTCGTCAAGCGGATGAAGCAATAGTTCCTCTTACGGGTGAACGAGGAAATAACGACAAAAAGAAAGGCGGATGGAAGGATAAAAAGAATACAATCAAAAAATCATTCAAAGTCAAATCAAACGATGAGAAGAAAACCGAAGATTTAGCTGAGCTTAAGAAGGAAATGAAGATGGTTATTTTTTCAATATTTTATTAAGAGTAGAATCAGGCTTATATTTTCTCCTTGGTGTCATTTTGGATTTTATTTTTTGACTAGCTCATTCAGCCCGTAGCTAGTGGTCGAGGGAATCCCCCTTCTCCGAAATGGGGAAAAGGAAAAAATTTGGGGAAGGGATTGGGCATAAAAGTGAATTTTTTGGCCTACGGTCTTTCTAAAATTCTCACAATTTTCGTCTGCGCGCCAAAAATTTGCGCAGAAAATTTTCCCTCCTTGCCCCCCCCCCCCGAAAGAAAATCCTGGCTGCGGGCCTGAGCTCATTCTGCGTGTAACTCTTCTCCTTTTTATTAATTTATCGTTTAAGGATGAACATCGTATTCCTTTGGAAGAATTATGTGCTGCTTATGAAACTGATATTGAAAGGGTTTTAGATTTTATTTTAAATTATGTATCTAATACCCTTTTTCTAAGGGTTTAACAAGTGCTCAGGCCGAGAAGGTTTTGGCACGTGATGGGTTAAATGCGCTTTCTCCACCACGTACAACGCCTGAATGGGTGAAATTCTGCAAGAATTTGTTTGGCGGTTTTGCTCTTCTCTTGTGGGTTGGCGCTCTTCTTTGCTATGTTGCACACACTGTTGATGCTATGACTCTTGAACATCCGTCAAAAGACAATGTAAAAAGATTATTTTTAGTTGTATATTTTTTGTAATTTTAGCTTTATTTGGGAATTGTGTTGATGACTGTGGTTATTATTACTGGATGTTTTCAATACTTTCAAGAGCGGAAAAGTTCTCAGATTATGGAATCGTTCAAAAATCTTGTGCCAACTTTTGCTTTGATAATTCGTGATGGAGAGAAACGACAGGTGTCTAAACTTATTGAGCTTTTTTGGGCTTTTTTATCACTTTTAAGTCTAGTTTTTCGATTTGTGGTTGATTTTCGGTTAAAGTCTTTCGTGCTGTATTTATGAAAAAGACTGGCGTGTGATTGTCGGTTTGGGTCGTTAAAATTAGAAACATTTTGCCTTATAGGTCTTGATATATTTTGATATTTACTTCGATATTTTCGTTTTACACATCCTAGTTTTCTAATAATTCCTTGGATCTTAATGTTGTTTCATTGTTGTATTTTAATCTTTAAATATTTTATTGTTTATACATATATGTTTTAATAATATTTAGATTCCAAGCGCTAATCTGGTTGTAGGCGATATTGTTGAAGTCAAAGGCGGTGATCGCATTCCTGCTGATATTCGAATTATTAGAGCGCATGGTTTTAAGGTTTGAATTATTTGGAATTTCTAAACATATTTTTTAAGGTTGATAATTCTTCTTTGACTGGAGAGTCCGAGCCACAAACTCGTACAAACGAACAGTCCGAGGATGAGCCGTTAGAAGCTCGTAATTTGGCTTTCTTTTCTACTAATGCTGTTGAAGGAACTGCTACCGGTGTTGTTGTGAACACGGGAGATAGAACGGTTATTTTTATGTTTCTTTATTTTTACTATGTTCCTTTCTAACTCTAATTAATAAAAATTGTTATTTTAGGTCATGGGACGTATTGCTCATTTAGCTTCCGATTTAGATTCTGGAAAGACGCCAATTGCTCGAGAAATTGAACATTTTATACATATTATTACAGCGTATGCTTATTTTTGTTTTATTAAATTTTTATTAAAATTTTTCAGTGTCGCCGTCTTCTTGGGCGTTACATTCTTTATTATAGCTTTCATTCTTGGTTATCATTGGCTTACTGCAGTCGTCTTCCTTATCGGAATAATTGTTGCTAATGTTCCCGAAGGTTTTTAAAACATTTTTGTTTTTTATTAATTATTTTTAAGGCTTGATTGCAACCGTTACTGTTTGCTTGACTTTGACTGCTAAACGTATGGCTCAACGCAATTGTCTTGTAAAGAATTTGGAGGCAGTAGAGACGCTTGGCTCGACTTCAACCATTTGCTCTGACAAAACTGGCACATTAACACAGAACAGGCAAGTTTTTAATTTTATGAATTTGTGTGTTTAATTCTCTTATTGTTAGATTTAGCTAATAGTGTTCATTTTGAACATAACTTTCTTGCCTCCATAGATTAATTTAATTTTTATAGAATGACTGTCGCTCACATTTGGCAGAATTTAAATATTGAAACCGTCAACACCTCGGAAGATGCCGCTGCTGATGATAATGTGGATAAACAGAAAAATGCATCAGAACTGCTTCGAGTTGCTGCTCTTTGCAACAGAGCTGAATTTAAACCTGGACAGGTTTGAAATTTTTTTGTGAATTTTATAATTAGGTATGTATAAAAAATATTTTTTAAAGGATGACGTTCCAATTCTTAAACGTGATTGCACGGGAGATGCTTCAGAAATTGCTTTACTAAAATTTGCTGAGCGCTCCTTATATGGTGGTGTCATTCAGTATCGTGCTGGTCATCCTAAAATTGCCGAAATTCCATTCAATTCAACAAACAAATATCAAGTTTTTTTTATTTTTGAGCTTATTTTAGTTCAAATTTCTAAACAGGTTTCTATTCATGCATACGAGAATGATTCCAATTTGTTGGTTATGAAAGGAGCGCCTGAACGAGTTTTGGCTCGTTGTGATAAAATTCTAATTGATGGACAAATCCGTCAACTCGATGATAAATTAAAGGAAACATTTGAGATTGCTTATATGGAATTGGGAGGTATGGGAGAAAGAGTTCTTGGTTTTTGTGATTCTGTTCTTGATAAAGAAAAATATCCAAAGGTTGAGACAACTATAAATCAATAATGATTTTTATGTTTTTTAGGACTTTAAATTTGATACTGATAATCCAAACTTTCCCATTGATGGCCTTTGCTTCCTTGGGCTTATTTCAATGATTGATCCTCCTCGAGCGGCTGTGCCTGATGCTGTTGAAAAATGTCGTAGTGCTGGAATCAAAGTTTAATTTAGTAATTAGTGTTTTAATTGTGTAAATTCAGGTTGTTATGGTTACTGGTGATCATCCAATTACTGCAAAAGCAATAGCCAAATCGGTTGGAATTATTTCTCCAGAAACTGAGACTGTTGAGGATATTGCTATTCGTAAAGGAATTCCTGTTACACAAGTTAATCCAAGGTTTTTTTGAAAATTTAATATGATTCTGTTTAAAATTGTTTATTTTAGAGAGGCAAAAGCTATTGTTGTTCATGGATCTGATTTGAGAGAAATGTCTATTTTTTATCATTTTTTAAATTGAATTTTAATATTTAGGACTGAAGATCAGCTTAACGAGATTATCGCTGAACATTCTGAAATTGTGTTTGCTCGGACATCGCCTCAACAAAAGTTGATGATTGTTGAAGGATTCCAACGTAGTGGGCAAATTGTTGCAGTTACTGGGGATGGTGTTAATGACTCTCCTGCATTGAAAAAAGCAGATATTGGTGTTGCTATGGGTTTGTTTTTATTTCCAAAGAATTAAAAAAGTTAAAATTTAGGCATTGCTGGCTCTGATGTTTCAAAACAAGCGGCGGACATGATTCTGTTGGACGATAATTTTGCTGTAATTCTTTTAGATTTTTTCTAATTAGAAAATTATTTAGTCAATTGTTACTGGCGTTGAGGAAGGACGTTTGATTTTTGATAATTTGAAGAAGTCGATTGCTTATACACTTACTTCAAACATCCCAGAAATTTCTCCATTTCTGATTCACATTATTCTTGGAATTCCATTGCCATTGGGAACAGTTACAATTCTTTGCATTGATTTGGGAACTGATATGGTTATTTTATATTTTTAAATTTATTTGGAAAAATAAATTCTTTTTTTTTAACAAAGGTGCCAGCAATTAGCTTGGCTTATGAAGAATCAGAGTCGGATATAATGAAGCGTCAACCTCGCGATCCTTTCCGAGATAAGCTTGTTAATGAACGTTTAATTTCTTTAGCTTATGGTCAAATTGGAATGATCCAAGCATCTGCTGGATTCTTTTCTGTATTTTAAATTAATAACTTAAACATTCATAAATTAATTTTAAGTACTTTTGGATTATGGCTGACAATGGATTTATGCCTCTTGATTTGTTCCAACTTCGCGCTGAATGGGATTCGCGTGCAATAAATAATGTTTTGGATAGCTATGGACAAGAATGGGTAAAAATATTTAATTTTTTAAATATTTAAACAACTTTTTTATTTCTAGACTTACGCAAACCGAAAAATTTTGGAACATACATGTCAAACTGCTTATTTTGTCTCTATCGTTATTGTCCAATGGGCTGATCTTATAATTTCTAAAACCCGTCGAAATTCAATTGTTCAGCAGGGAATGTCTAATTGGATTTTGAATTTTGGTTTAGTTTTTGAGACTGTACTTGCTGCTCTTCTCTGCTACCTTCCTGGAACAGATCAGGGCCTTCGTATGTATGGACTTAGGTGAGTTAGATTTTTCCTTCTTTTTAAATGAATTAATGTGGTCATTTAAAGATTTACTTGGTGGTTCCCGGCAATCCCTTTTTCGATACTCATTTTTGTTTACGATGAATTTCGCCGTTATTTGATTCGTCGTTATCCAAAAGGATGGGTTGAGCGTGAAACTTATTATTGATAGTTTGGAGAATATAATAAAAGAAAATATATGTTTGTCCTATTGAATTTTGATTTAAAAAATTTTTTAGTTAAGAAAACAATGATTTTATTATAGAATTAAAGTTCCGTAAGTTTTTCTTTTAACATTTTAGGCAATTGATTAAATTCTCTTTTTGTTGTAAAAACAGAGTTGTTATTAAAGTTTTTTTATAAAGAAAATCTTTAAATATATTGGAAAATACTCCTTTAAGTTGGTTTTTAGTTTTTTTCAAAAAAAGCAAAATATTTTTCGTTTCTAATCTAAATAGTTTATAGCAACTCTGTCGTAAAATCTTTAAATACCCTTCTAACAATACATAAATCTTGTGTTTCTCTATAGATTTGCTGACAAATAAAAAGTCTTAAATTTATTTACTGTTTATAAAAGGTCGCTTACATTCAGATAAAATTGGTAAAACAAAGTAAATAAAAATCATAAAAAATTAAACAAAAATTTAAAGAAAGCCTTTGATCTCTGCTGTATTTACGCGAAGTATTAATAAATAATAACCAGAAATTGGCCTGGCCATCTGTTAAATTTCTTAAGCTTTGTTGGGTTTACTTGCATAAGCTTAAAACATGCAACAACATTTTAAACATTGCCGTTTTCGATTTGTGGTTTTTCAATTTTAAAAATTTTTCATATTGATTTTTCGAGGCCTCGCTTTGTTGTCTGGGGGAGGGGTGGAGGTTTTTTAATAAGGAAGTAAAATCTATTAATACGTATCCATTTATTAAACAATGAAGAGTGGCTGATTAATTTATTAAATTAAAATTCTTATTTTATATAGACATTAAAATTTAATTTTTAATTAGTTAGAGAAAATGTATTGGGTTTATACATTACTTTTATTTTTTCCCTTGAAACAATCAACTTGTTTGTCTAGTCTTTCGTGTTTCGGAAATGAAAAACAAATTACTAGTAATATTAGTGATAAACAAATTAATTGTGTTGCCGATTATCTTTTGATTGAAAGAAATCATCAAGCTAAAATTTTTATTGAAAAAATCGGTGAAGAAGTGAAAGTTATTAGGGGAATTCCAAAAAAATTGGTTAAAGATTTTAAAATTGAAGAAAATGAAATGAGAGAATTTTATGAAGAAAATAATTCTTGTTTAGAAGAAAACAAAGAATTTGTTATTGAAGACAAAAAAAACTTTTAAAAAAGTTTTAATTGTTAAATATCTTACTAAAAATATTAAGAAAAAATATTTAATTTTGTCGAATGATTATCAAGATTTTGGTAAGGATATTAAATATTTTTATGAAAAACTTGCTTTGTGGGACCAGAATCTGATTCTGTCGATATACCGTAAAAACCTAATACCCATCAAATAATTATCCCGCCTCTATTAATTCCACCTCCAGTGAGGGATCGAAACAATTATGCTGGGTGATTATCTTTAGTAAATACTGACATATCATTCGAAGAGCGGGGTGGACATGCATGGCTTCCTCCACAGCGGCAAACACCGTTTCGCGGAGACTTTATCTAAGGACTTGTTCATCACGTTAAGTTTGGTGTTATTCGACTCAGCTCTGAGTGTTCTTTCGAACGACATATGGACTAATTGGGAGACTGTTACCTATCTTGAATCAAAAATTGTCCTTAATTTTAATCTCCGAAAAAATATTTTTCCTAGATCAATTTAAATGTGTTGCCGATTTTCTTTTGCTTTCTAAAAATACCAAAACAAAACCTTTTGGTCAAAAAATCGGCGATGAATGGAAAGTTCAACAAGGGATTTTAGAAAGTGTAGAAGATATTAAAATAAATAGAAAAGAAATGAAAAAAATTATGGGGGTTAAATACACAAATGAATGTTTTAAAATGAATGGATTGGTTAATAAAGATGAGAAAGTTTTGGAAGTTAAAAATATTTTGAATAAAATGGAAAATAAAAATTTAATTTTATCAAAAATTTATCAAAAGAAATTGGGTAAATTTTTAATTAAAAAATTTAGTTAAATTTAATTTGGCAAAATTCTGCCATATGTCCCGGAAACCGATTTGGACAAACGATGTCATTCGAAAGAGGTCGGCGTGTTGAGTAAAATGACACTAAAATTAGCTTCGGGACTAACCCATCGAATGACATATCGTTTGTCCGAATCGGTTTCCTGGACATATGACGGAATTTTTCCTATAATTTTAAAGAAAAACAATCTTCTTGTTTGGCATTTTTTCTCTTAAAAATATTTGGATTTAACAAAGAATATTTATTTGAATACGAAGCACCAAACTCGATATCTAACCAGATTGATGCAATATATAATCATTATAAACTTTCAATTAATGATCTTAACAAAGTTTATAGATGGGATAATTTACCGGAAGAATTAAGTTATGGGGAAGTAAAGTTTAAGAAAAATACAAAAGAATATAAAGAATTAAATAAATGCAATAAAATTCTTAAAACAAAAACTAAGCAAGAATTTTAATTTTAAAATTAAAAAAATTTTTATTAATTTTCAGAACCAAAAATCTTTTTTCAAAAATATATAATCATTTCTTTGAAAAGAATTTCTTTTTAAACAAAATTCCAAAAATTGGTAATTGTAAGTATATTTTAGATATTAATTTTCATATTACCGTATTTCTTTTAATGGTGCGACTGTTTCTATTAGACCGACCCCTTCTAATAAACCGACACCCCAGAGGAAGGTTGATATAATTTTTTAAAACCACCCGGTTTAGAAGAAATACGGTAATTAATAAAATGTTTTTTAAAATTATAGCTGTAAATATAGAGGAAGAAGGTGTTGAATGTGCTGTTTGTACAGAATTTAAAATTGGAGAATCTGCACAAGAATTAGAATGCGAGGTTTGTTGAAGTTTTTAAATATTTTTGTTTAATTTTGTCAAAAACCCCCGTTTATTTTTTGTCAGACGGCTTGTCTAACACTTGGTTCCGTGACTTATGCCCGAGCGACTTTTGCGCCGCCACTATCATTAAAATATATGAATAACTATTTACAGCCGAACTTCACTATAGTAGGGTTGTCGGATAGTTGGAAATCTTTGGATAGCAGGATCCGATATCTGAACTGAAAATTTCGGATATCCGGCCTTTTCCGGATCCGAATCCGACAACCCTACGCTATAATGCACCCTAGGGGCTGAAAGTCATGCCGGAATAGGGTTAGCAGATCCAAATGTCCTGATCCGAAAAAGTCAGAACATCAGAAATCATTTGGGATATCGGATCCGGGGATTTCCAAGGCCCAGACCTTATTCATCATTTTTGATCCAGACCTAATTCATCCGCTACCGGACCCCTATTGTACTTACTGAACTTCCTTCTGTTCCTGGATACCATTTTTTAACCCCAAGGGGTACATTAAAGTGAGGTATTGTAGTTATTATTTTATTTTTTTTAATAATGGCGGCGCTGAAGTCGCGGCGCAAAAGTCGTGATACCGTTTATTCAATTCCTGTCCTACATTATTTTAAAATATTTTAGCACAAATTTCATGAATTTTGCATTATAGAATGGTAATATATTTATTTTGTATTTAAATTAATTTAAATTAAAAAGGTTTTATACAAAAAAAGAAAATGAGATTGGTTCTATTAAAGTGTTTTTATATTAATAATAAAATATTTAAATAATAAATTCACTTACAATTAACAGAATACAAAAGGTTGCCCACTTTGTCGACAACAAATAGAGATTGAAGAAACAAACAACCCATAAAAGTAAAGAAAATTTTAAAATTTTAGAATTTTTAAGATATTTAGAAAGGGATATTAACTTTTGACCTAATTTTAAAGAAAAATGGTTCTCTTATAAGCAAAATTGTACCGTAGTTAAGGCATCGAGTTCGTCACCAAAACCGAAAACCGCGTGTTTATATATCCTATATACATATTTACTTAAAATAACCGTTAAGGAATAATTTAAATTAAATTAAAATCATCTAAATTGACTCAAAATTTAGAATTTTTTTGAAAAATAATTACAATTAGAGACTGGATCAAAACGAGATCTCGATCAAAAATCCGAGTTTATCGAAAATTTTCGAGATCTCGATTCCCGTACGCCCCCTTTTAGTCCGGTCTCTATTTAGAATTATTTAATAATTTCAGTGTTTTTAAGGGAAAAGTGATTGAAGTTTTGCCTAAAAGTGTACATATTTTCATGTTGTCTTAAATTGTTTTACTATTTTAAATGGAGCCAAATTTTTTACGTTTTCATTATTCTAAAATTTGAACAAAGGATGTAACCGATGAAATTAATGTTTATTTTATATAACTTGTAAGAAACATATCTACTATTTATACATCATAAAGTTTTTTCGATGTGATAAATTTTTTTAAACATTTTATTCTAATTTTTAACCCCTCTAATTGACAGACGCTTTGAGGTCCTAGATATAAAATAACGTATTTTCTCTAAAAAGGCTGCATTCCGCTCAATTTTTTAATCCCCTCTCAAAGGGTCACTATAAAATGGAGATTTTTATTTAGAGTTTTTAAAAATCATCCAATAATTCTTGCGATTATTGTATGTTATCTTTTGATGTGTTTCAACTTGCTTAAAATATAAAATTATATAAAAAAAGCTGTATTTAATATTTTTAATTTTCAAAATCTAATTTAAAAGAATTTTAATCAACTCTAAACGGTCGCTCTATTTTTATAAACAAAATTTTCGACGAAACATTGTTTGGAAGTCAATCTTGAATCGAATCAATCCCCCTATTAACTCAATCATTTCTAGAAAATTACTCTTTTCTTAGACTATCAAATCCTATTGGAATTTTAAAAAATTACCGGACAATTTTGATTTATTTTCACACACAAACTCAGTAAAAACATAAATATGGAATTGGTGGTTGAATGGTTGAGCGGTAAATAACCAATGCTTATAATAGCTTCCAAGATCCCGACTCAATCTTTTGCTATTTCTAACAATAAGATAGGTTTGACCGCTTTTCTAGTTTTAAATTTTCGGTGAAACATATCAAAAAGAAACACCCAATAATCGCAAGAATGAGTCCACCAAACAATCTTCATTACTTTAATAAGCATTTCTTTACATAGTATTGGTCATAGATCGGTTTGGATATCGGGTATAAAGCTTTTACGGTGTTGGTTTTGGGTGAAGTATTGGTCTTTGGCACTTAATTAAGGCTTTATTAAGACTTCATTACACGCCAAAATAGTGAAGAAACTTTTATTTTTACATCACATTCTCTTTTGTTTCCGCTTCTTCAGAATAGGCGGAAGCGTTTCCGCATCCGCCTTCTTAAATATTTCCTTTTAAATTAATTTTCAATTAAAATAAATTAACAATTATTTAATCAATAATTAAATTTTAATCCCTCACTCAATCACCTATGATAGACAGGCCTTTTGTTAAAAAGAATCGATGCACTTAAATATTTAATTTAAATTAAATTTTAGCCAGGCTTTCTATTATTTAATTTTTAAATAAAAAAATGAAGCTAGAAAAAATAATTTTATTTTATATTTTAATTAAATGTTTAAATTCTAAAATAAATTCTAAAAAAATTAATTGTGTTGCCGATTATCTTTTGATTGGAAAAAATATTCAAACAGAAATTTTTGCTAAGAAAAGTTGGAAAGGATGGAAAATTCAACGAGGAATTTCAGAAAATATTTCCAAAAATATTGAAATAAATAAAAAAGAAATGAAAAAAATTATGGGGGCTAAATACACAAATGAATGTTTTAAATTAAATAAAAAATTGGTTAATCGAGAGGGGGATGTCTTGGAAGTTAAAAATATTTTTGATAAAATAAAAAATAAATATTTAATTTTATCTGAAAATTATCAAAGGAAATTGGGTAATTTTTAATTTAAAAAATAAATAAAGTACATGCTACATAATACGTTTATCCGCCCCACTTTTTACGTATTTTCTCAGCTCTCTAGAAAAGTACAATCGGCCAAAGAAATATATTCTCATAAAATTTTTAAAAACCTAAGAGAGCTTGCTCTACTGTTATGTCCGAGGGTTATTCGAGATTTACCGTCGACGTGCACAGGAATTTATCTACATGAGGTAGAAATCAGTGTTTCACCGGAACCGAATCCAATTTGAGTTCAGGATCCCGGAACATGAACTTCTGGTGAAACTCTAGTAGAAATGTACAATGTAGGCGAAGGGATAAATGCTCTATTAGAATCTCACTCAATGGGACTCATTAAACCTTAATTTAATCCTTCATTGTATATGTGTTCCCTAACGTTTCGTCACTGAACTTTTCGTCACCGAACCTTTCGTCAAAACCTTTCGTCACTGAACCTTCCGCCACCAAACCTTTCGTCACTGAACCTTTCGTCACCAAGACTTTATTTTTAAAAATCAAATAAGAAGTTGTCAAAAATGACAAATTGATCATAATCGGTAATTTAGTTATATTTACTGTGTTGCTAAATGATAGGAGTACGTAGGTACCCAATTGGGTCATTAGCTCGCTGAGCAAATTCAGCAAATATTTGTTGCAAATTTTGATCTTGAATGACATAAACCGACTTCCGCTTAAGTCCCTTTCCTCGGATACCGTTTGCCGGTGCATTATTATAGTCAGCAATTATTTGTTCCCATCTTGCAAATTCTTTGATCATTCGCTTTACAAATTTACTTAACAACGGATTTTGTTCAAGTAAGGAGCCCCATGCATTGTGCCATCCCTCCAACGAATTGTTGGTTCTGGATAGACCAATATGAAGACGTTCGCTTAGATTCCACAACTAAGATAACGAAGTTAAGCAAAAGTTTAGCCAGTAATTGAACCTGTATCGGAAAAAGTGCATCTCGATGTGCAATCTGTTCGTGGTTTATCCACTCCGGAAAATACTTTTATGATTTACCTCTTTTTTGTAAGGCTCAGCATTATGTGAATGGTTAGCATTTTTTATCCATCCGATTTTAAAACGGTTCCCGTCTCCTTCATGCCATGCTGACGCGACATGGATACGGCCCGGACAGTACGGAGGTCTCTAACAAATACTTTATTTATTTATTTATTTTATTTATTTTTATTTATTTATTGCCATAAAGGCGTCAATGCAAATAAAACAACAACAAAGTCAATTAAAAATAAAATAATGTCAAAATAATACTGCTAATAAAATCTATTGTGGCACAACATAAGATAAAATAAAGTTAAATGTGTTTTTGTCTATAAATTATATAACGTCTTTAATAAATGGTCTTGTTGTTGCAGAAGTTTTGGGAAATTTAAATTAGACGCTTTTTTAATATTCTCTGGAAGTATTTTGTATTTGTTAAATGCCCTGATAAAGAATGAGTTATTGACCGCGTGCGTATAATATGATTGTGCTTGTTGAATTTTAAATAAATCCCCCCTAGTCCTAGTTTCTACAATTTTAATGAAGTTATTATTTCTAATTATTGCAGTTCCATGTAAATATTTGTGAAAAAGTATTAAGTCAGCTTTAAGCCGTCTGAATTCTAGAGAATCTAATTGATATAGTTGTAATAATTCAGAATAAGTTGGTAAATCTGTGTAAGGTTTGGATCTTCTATATACTATTTTAAGATAGGTTTTTTGTATGTTTTCTAATTTATCTATATCTTTTCTGAAATGTGGTTTAAAAATACTTAAATAAAAACCAAACATAATCCATACTTTTGGGCATTTCCAATGTTCAACTTGATTATCCACGGCAGAATAACGTTCAAACTGGTATTCAAAGCCGTCACGAGTTAAGAGAGATGAACCTCTTTTAGATTTTACTTCAATAAATTCGAGTAAATCCTCCATCTCCTCGGAAGATGAAGAAAAAATTTGCCCCTCATCTGATGATGAACCTACGTCCATTTTAGCCAATATGAGTAAAAAAATTTATGAAAATAATTTTTTAGTAAAAATAAAAATAGTAAAAATAGTAAATCAAAATAAATTTATTTCACTTAACATCCTTATTATTATTTGTTTTTTATCAAAAAGTTATTAATTTTGTTTATTATATTTCATCTTCATTCATATGACTTTCTTTTATTCAACTTAATTTCCATAAATCTATTTTGTTAAATTTGTCCATCCAGATGTGCATTCTCTTTTTTATGGTGAATAGTGACGAAAGGTTCAGTGACGAAAGGTTTGGTGACGGAAGGTTCAGTGACGAAAGGTTTTGACGAAAGGTTCGGTGACGAAAAGTTTAGTGACGAAACGTTCGGCCACCTTGTATATGTATTTGAACATTTTGTAATATTTATGAAAAAAAAGAAAAAAATGAAAATGTGGGGTGAATGAAATTAAAAAATAATTAAAAAATAAAATAAAATTTTCTATAGAAGAGCAATCCTTTTGTTTGGCTAATTTTTTGTTCAAAAATTTTGGGGCAAATCATTTATTTCAAAATTCAATTCCAAACAAAATAAAAACAGAAAAAGATGCAATAAATAATTATTTCAAAATTTTTTCAAATAAAGTTTTCTTTTGGAATTGGCAAAAATCAAAATTGCCAAAAGATTTTCAATTAAATTTAATTTTTAAAGAAGGAACTGAAGAATTTATTGAATTAAATAGATGTAATGAAATTTTGAAAGTTTATGAAAGGTTTGGAAATTTTAAATAAAAATTTGTCTAAAAATTAAATCAATTTTTGTAAAATAAAGCTATCTTTACGGTGAAAATAATATCCCAATTGTTGTCCTAAAAATTATTGTTGAAATAGCTAAACAAACTCAAATAAAGTAAAATATTAGGTTGCCCATAATTTGTATTTTTCTTGTTTACACTCAATAATAAATAATATAAATAATTGTTAACCATATATGTATACTTATATAAACCACCATCCACAATGTAAAACAAGACTGATATCAAGTTAAAAACAGCCAGAAATAAGTAATAGCTGCAGATCTTTAGGGCGATCAATCTCGCATTCGGAAAGCCCATGCCGACTATTCTGAACGGTATTTCCATAATTTGTATTTACACCCAAATAGTTAAATAATAAACAAAAAATATATTATCAAATATTCATTATTAAAATTACAAAATCGAAAAAAATATTTTTATTTTTTATTATTTCAAATTAATTTTTTAAGTGTAAAAATAATTAATGAGAATAATCAAAAGTTTGTCAATTTCAATAAAATATATAGACGTTTTAACCAATTTCAATTTTATTTTGACAAAATTCCAAAATGTAAGTCTAATTATTTTTTTTGTATTTATTTGGGATCTGAGATTTTTCATTTATACTTGGCTAGCCTTATTCAAAGCTTTATTTTCTCAACTCTCATTTAATTTTTTTGAATAAAAACAATTTATTAAATTCAAAATTTAAGCTATAGAAAATCTACAAGTCGAAGAAAGTTATAAAGATATATGTGATGATTGCTCTTTAGAGTTTGAGAAAGGCGAAGAAATAATTAAAGTAAATTCATGCAAAGTAATTATTTAAATTAAACAAATTTTTAAATTTCCAAATTTTAGCATTTGTTCCACAAAAATTGCTTTAATTATCGGTAAAAATTTAAAGTTTTATATGGGATTTTAAATTATATAGGTATCCCGTATATGATCGGATAATTGCCCTCCTTAAAATATTTACCCCGCCTCAATAACTCTTGCAGTTCGGTTTGAAATAGGGTTGCTCACTACCGGTTATTAACCGGTACCCCCGGTTTTCGGTTATCGCCGGTTTTCGACCCCCGGTTTTCGGTTCCGGTTTTTGATTTACCCCCGGTTTTTGGTTAACCGGGACCGGTTTTTGGACAAATTTTCATCCAGAATATCCCATTAAGATGTTGTCACATTCTAACACTTTTAAATAAATATTCGATACACTAGGAGCTGAATGATTTACAAAGTTAAACAATTCGAGTAATTAAAGGGTATATGGTGAGATAAAGTTGGCTAATTTTGAGACTAGAGGGATTAGGGTATATCAATGATCGGTGGGTGGATTAATATCGATGATCGGGGAATTAAGAGGATGAGAAGTTATTAAGGGAGTTGATGAATAATTGTGATTAAGAGGCGTCGTCGAAAGATTTGTACGTCCGATCATGGATTTGAACCTCACCCTACATAATATTAAAGTGAAAAATCTTCATTTTTTGCGCCGCAGGCGAAAATTTTGAGAATTCTGGAAGGCTTCTATGTAAAATTACTTGCTTTTTCAGTAGAGGTCAAAAGGGGGCAATGTAAAAAAGAGGGCGAAAAAATCAAAAAGTCGGCAAATGCTCCCTAAAGTTGGAAAGGGCCACACTGTTGAGGTGTATCAATTGATTTGAATGGATTAGATTTAAAGGTAGGGTTGCCAAAATGGCACGACTCGGACGAAAAGATCGAGTCGGGCCTAAGATAATGGCACGAAAAAGACTCGCATAGGCCCGACTTGATAAAAACAAGCCCGAAAAAATGCCTCGGCCGTCGGCCCGACTCGAAAACGGCAACCCTATTAAGAAACATTTATCGAGTAAAGTTCAACAATTAAACCACTTAACCACACCTCTCAAGTAATAAAACTGAAAGAAATTGTATTTATCGAAAAAGAAAAGAAAGGAAATATTTGGCAAAATATATTTTGGGAGTTAAATTTTATAAAAATTCCCAAAAAATTCCATCTTTAGGGGTGTATCTTTAAAACCGAAACCGGGCGGTTTTGGTCACCGGTTTTCGGTTATCGCCGGTTTTCGACCCCCGGTTTTCGGTTCCGGTTAATTCGCCAAAAACACGGTTAACGGTTCCGGTTCCGGTTCGGTTAACCGTCCGTGAGCAACCCTAGTTTGAAACAATAATTGCCCAGGGTAATTGATACAGTATCTACATTAAGTTAACACAACTTTCTATCAATTCTTTTTATACCTAATAGGTATTTAAAATAAGTTTTGAGTTAAAGTTAAATTTTTATTTAAGTTTATTTTATTGGTGATTAGCGTAAAACTTTTATTAACTACCCTGGGTAATTATTATAACATTCCGCTAGAGGAATTAATTAATCGAGGGAGGGTAATTAACGAGGTTTGAATGGGGTGCATTTATGGAGGTAATTATTGTTTCAATCTATCGCTGGATGGGGTAATTAATGGAAGTGGGGTAATTATTTGAGGGAGGGCAATTAATTCAGGTTCTACGGTATTTTGTTATAAAAATATTTTTTTAAACTTTTATTCTTTTCTCAAATTAATTAAAAAATTAAAAAACAGGATTAATGAAAATAGCAGAAATGCTGGATATTTACTAAAAGACATTGGGATAATTGTAATATTTATTTTTGTTAAAATTAAATTTTAATTAATCTTTAAATTTAAAAAGACTAACAAATGCCCAGTCTGTAGCAATATTATTTTAATTCAACAAGAACCTAAAATAGAAAATAATCCTGAAAATGAATTAAAAGAGAAAAATAAAAAATCAAAAAATAAAATAATTAAACAAATAAAAAGTAATTAGTATTTTTATTTAAAAATATTTACCTAATTATTTTTAAAGGGTATTTTACTAAATTTAATTTGAACAATTGTAAAATCAGAAACTAAAACATCAATTAAAATTATTCGTTCTTCTATATTTTATGTTTTTACTAGTGATCGGACCGTACCGTACTACGGCCGTATTTTTCGGCATTTATTTTTATTTTGTATACCGTAAATGCTGAAATAATGTTCCTCTCTCATGTAATATCCCCTCCCTATTAATTACCCCTTTTAGAGAGACGTTGAAAAATAATTACCCTGGGTAATTATTTTAGCAAATACGGTAGGTAGTGCGGTATGGAATACAGACCGATACAAATTCCGTTCACTAGTTTTTTACTCTTTTACTAATTATAAACTTTTTCTTAAATGCTAGCAATAGTTTTTTCTTTACCCTAAAAATATTATATTAAATTTCAAATTTTTCTTTCAATTATTATCCAATATAGGTATTTTTTAATTTTTATTCAATTCCTACCATTTATTATAACCCATTTGTATTCAACCTTATATTATTTACTCAACCTATTTTAATTTGTTGATATTTCTTTTTTAAGATATTTGATTAAAAGTTTGAATTGCCCTGTTTTTAAATAAATATTAAAAAATTTTTTAGATATTTTTATTATTCTTTTTAAACTCCCCTTGCTTTACTCCTTTGTAAATGGAATATTAAAACAGAAAGTTGTAGTTTTATTAATGGAGAATTTACTAAATAGCAAAAGATTCTGTCTTTGTTTTAAAAGGCTTTTTTATATGTTCAATTATTATTGGCTGTTAAAGTTTGTGTTAATTGTTAGAGGAGATAATATTAATTAATGTTTAATTTTAAATATTTATGCAAAATTTAAAATCAATAAAAAAATTAAATACAATAATTCCCTTGCTTTAACAATTAACAATCGTTAATGCCAATAAAGCATTCAAAAAATTTTTTTGCCAATAATTGATTCATTGTATATTTTTCTCTTGGCAAAGACTAACATTCATTTTAAATTAAAAAAATGAAGTTAATTTACCTTTTTTTGTTAATTTTTATTTTTAAAAAATTAATTTGTTGTAATTCCGAGTTAACTGATAAGCAAATTAATTGTGTTGCCGATTATCTTTTGATTGAAAGAAATTTACAAGCTAAAATTTTTATTGAAAAAATCAATGGAGAAGTGAAAGTTATTAGGGGAATTCCAAAAAAATTGGTTAAAAATTTTAAAATTGAAGAAAATGAAATGAAAAAATTTTATGAAGGAAATAATTTTTGTTTTGAAGAAAACAATGACTTTGTTATTGAAGACAAAAATAATTTAAAAAAAGTTTTAGTTGTTGAATATCTTGTTAAAAAAATTGAGAAAAAATATTTAATTTTGTCGAATGAATATCAAGATTTTGGTGAGGATAATTAAATATTTTCAGGAAAATCTGCTCTGAGCGCGATGGATTCAAGCGATGAGGGATTCAGCGCTTGTTTCAGCTCTGAGAGCTTCTTTGAATGAACTATATGTATGGACTAAATAGGAGTCTGGGCCCTCAAACCAAGTTTTACCTATTTTCAAATCAAATGTAGTCCTTAATTTTGTCTAAATTTAATTTTAATATCCGAAAAATATTTTTTCCTAGATCAGTTTAATTGTGTTGCCGATTATCTTTTGCTTTCTAAAAATATCAAAACAAAACCTATTGGTCAAGAACTCGGTAATGAATGGAAAATACAACAAGGGATTTCAGAAATTCTTGCTAGAGGTGTTACAATAAATAGAAAAAAAATGAAAAGAATTATGGGGGATAAATACACAGATGAATGTTTTGGAATAAATGAATTAATTAAGAAAAATCGTTTTAATGTTAAAATTAAAGAAGATGTTTTAAAAGTTGGAGATATTTTAAATAAAATGGAAAATAAAAATTTAATTTTATCAAAAATATATCAAAAGAAATTGGGTAATTTTAATTAAAAAAAATTTCCTAAATTTAATTTTAAAGAAAAACAAGCTTCTTGTTTGTCAATTTTTCTTTTAAAAATATTTGGATTTAATAAAGAATGTTTAGAAGAATATAAAGCACCAACCACTATAGATGATGAGACTGATGCTATATTTAATTTTTATAACTTTAGAAAGAATGATAAAGTCTATATATGGAAATATTTTGAGAAGAAGAAATTTTTTGATTCGAAAATGAATTTTGAAGAAAATACAAAAGAATATAAAGAATTAAATAAATGTAATGAAATTCTTGATATAGAAACAAGGCAAGAATTTTAATTTTTTAGAAAATAAAAAATTTTTAAATTTCAGTGATAAACATCCTTTTTCAAAAATATATAAACATTTGTCGTCAAATAATTTATTTTTAAAAACTCCTAAAATTGTTGGTTGTAAGTAGTATATTTTAAATTAATTTTGGTAATAAAAAAATTTTTTTTATTAAAATTACAGCTGAGAATATAAAAGTAGAGACAGAAGATGTTAATTGTAGTATTTGTCATGAGAAATCTGAAATTGGAACTTTTAAACAGAAATTATCATGCGGGGTTTGTAAAAATTTAAATAAAAATATTTTAGTATTTTTTGGCCGTATCTGAAAGGAATGCCGCCATCCAATTTTTCCTTATTCTCAAAAATGGTTAATTTTCTCTCTATTTTTGCACAAGCGTGCACTCCACAAGTAGTGCATTTCATTCTTGATTAAACCGTGATATGCATGAATTTAGGTAGCACTTACCCTCCCCCCCCCCTCCCAGTCAATTTTTTGGTAAATTTGTCAAAAATGGGCAGTCAGTCAGAGTTATAAAATACACCGAGCTGTGTCGAATGACACCAAAATCAACCTCCGGTCTTAACTTTGGGCCGTGATATAGACTCCAGAATATTGAAAAACAACAGGGGAGACAGCTGTAAGTACCTAAATTCCTTGCATATCACGGTTTAATCAAGAATGAAATGCACGTGGAGTGCACACTTGTGCAAAAATGGAGAGAAAAATACACGAAAATTAACCATTTTTGAGAATAAGGGAAAATTGGATGGCGGCATTCCTTTCAGATATGGCCTATTTTTTATCTAAATACAAACATTTTTGACTAATCTTGCCCAATCCTTTTTATTATTTATTTATTTTTTCCGATTCATTTCCAAACTTTTAAATTATTTTAGCATGAATTTCATGAACTTTGCATTCTAAATTGGTAATAAAATGTTAATTTTGTATTTAATATAATTTAATTTAATAAAAGGGTTTTTACGAAAAATGAAAAGGAGATTGGTTTGATTGAAGTATTTTTATATTAATAATTTTAAATAAAATATTTAAATTAATTTAAGAGTAAAAAAGGGTGTCCAATTTGTCGTGGAGAAATAAATATTGAAGGAACCAGTCCATAGAGTAAGAAAAGGTTTGTGGAGCTGTACATAAATAAATACGTGTCGGGCTAACTCATGGAACGGACAAGTCGCGGAACGATATGTCGCAGAACGACAAGTCACGGAATTACCAAATCACGGAACGACCAACTCACGGAATGAACAGAACACGGAATAATTTTAAAATCGGAATTTTTTAAATTCTGAATATTTCTAAAAAATAAGACTTTTGTAACAAATTAGAATGTTTTAAAAACAGAATTTAAAAAAAATTCTGAAAAATTCTGATTTATAAGAATATTCTGATTTTTAAAATATTCCGTGTCTTGGTTATTCAGTGAGATGACCATTCCGTGATTTGTAATTCCGTGACTTCTCGTTCCGCGACTTGTCTGTTCCGTGAGTTGGAATTCCTGGAGTTAGCCCCCACCCCATAAATATGTTTGTAAATCAATTAGATTTTTAAAGCTTTAGAATTTGAAAAATGTAAGGGATATTTTTTAATTTTTTACCTGGTAATTTTCACAAAAAAGATTTTGTATTTAGCAAAATTACCAAATTTCATAAATTACTGTATCGAGTTACAGCACAGATGGCCGAAAACTTAGCAAATTTACGAAAAAATTAAATTTTTTTAAATAATTAAAATTTTTAAAATAATCTCAGTTTTACTAAAGGAGACTTCATTAAATTTGTTGAATTTACTACGTTTGTTTTAAAAATCATACAACGAAACTTGTTGATATTTTTAGTCAATTTATGTGATAAACATTTTACATTTAATATTTTATATTTGGGGGTATTTTTTAAATATTCTTTTATTTTTATACTGATTTATAACTTTCCAATATTTATTTTTAAATCTTCCTTTAAAACAATATACCGTAAATGCTCTAATTGAAGCACGTTGCCTCTATTTTTCGATCCTCTCATAGGGTGTTCCTCTATTAGAGACTGTGCTTCCTAATTAGAGACCGCGCCATCTAAGCATTAAAATGATCCTTCCTTAAGCGATTATCAAAACATTTTTTAAAAAAGTTTCCAAAATACTCTTTTTTTCTTTTTATTTATTAAAAACTCTATTTATTTTTAAACCTTCCTTTAAAACATATCTATAATTTTTCTCAATTCCCACCCTCTTTTTATAAATCCGTTTGTTATTTATTTTATTATTATTACACCATATTGAACTAAACTACTCTTTAACTTGTTGATAAATTTTTATTTAAATTTATCTTTGTTTATTATTTGAGTTTAATATAAAATAAGATAAACCTCAGCCAAGATTTGAGAGAAATATTAAACGAGTAATTTAGATAGAAACGCAAATTTACAAATAAATGGCAAAAGATTCTATATCCTTTTAAAAGGCTTTTTTACCTGTTCAAAGGTTTATGAGTGTTCAAGTTTATATTAATTAATATGGGATAATACTAATTACAGTGATGGTCAGGAACAGTGCTTCGAAATTTCAAATTTGCTCGTACTCGTACTCCGTACCACCTCTTTTTTTGGCCTCCTACTCGTAATCGTACTTTGTACCAGGTACGAGTACGAGTACGAATTTTGGTACGAGCTTCGAAGCACTGGTCAAAAATACAAAAAATTTCCAAAACTCTTTTTAAAAGGGTTAAATATTTTTTTATATCTTTTGTCATTTGCCTCTATAACTACATAAATATTCTTTTTCTGAAGAGGGAAATCGAATAGGCCTAAAATTAAAATTTAAAACAATCCATAAGGGGTCGAAAAATTTTTTGAAGTTGAAAACCCTGGCTTTCATTGATTTTCGGGGTATATACTAGAGACTACGGCCGTATTTTTCGGTATTTATCGGTATTCCGTATCGGTAGTACGGTACAGAATACGCGGAACAAAATACCGATCTCTAGTATATACGACACTGAAATGAGATATGGACCTATTTCTCCTAACTTTTTGTCCATCATTTTATGTTTAAATAAATAAATATAAAGTTAATTTTAAATATTAATTAAAATTTAAAATCAATAAAAAAATTAAAGTCAATAAGTCTAGTCAGCTTAATAAAAAAATTAAAAATCGTTAGTCGATTAATCAATGCCAATAAGGCATTTTAAAATTTTTCCTCTCGGCAAGAGCTAACATTCATTCTAAATTTAAAAAATGAAGTTAATTTATTTTTTTCTGTTGATTTTTATTTTTAAAAAATTAATTTGTTGTAATTCCGAGTTAACTGATAAACAAATTAATTGTGTTGCCGATTATCTTTTGATTGGAAAAAATCTTCAGACAGAAATTTTTGCCGAAAACATAAATGGAGAATGGAAAATTCAACGAGGAATTTCAGAAAATATTTCGAAAGAAATTAAATTTAACAGAAAAGAAATGGGAAGAATTATGGGGGTTAAATACACAAAATATTGTTTTAGAAAAAATAAAAAATTGGTTAATCGAGATGGGAATGTTTTGGAAGTTAAAAATATTTTTGATAAAATAAAAAATAAATATTTAATTTTATCTGAAAATTATCAAAAGAAATTGGGTAATTAAAAAAATTTAAATTTTCTTTAGAAGAGCAATCTTTTTGTTTGGCTAATTTTTTGTTTAAACACTTTGGACCGGATTATGCAAGTGGAAGAACTATAGATAATTTAATTGAAGATGATTTTGAAGCAATTCGAAATAATTGCAAAATTTGTTTTGGGGAAAAATCTTATGTTGTGTTTTCTAAATGGAAGAGGGCAATGCTTAAGGAAAATCAGATAACTGAAGAATTTATTGAAGATTTGGAAAAATGCAATAAAATTTTAAAAACTAAAAAAAGGCAAGGAAGGATATTGTCTACTAAAATAAGAGACGGTTCAAATTGCTTCCTACATACCATATACTCTGATTAATTGCCCTTCCTCAAATAATTACCCCACTTGCATTAATTACCACCTCCAGCGATAGATTGAAACAATAATTACCCCCAACAAATGCCCTAACACGTTAAAATTTCAAACCTCGTATAATTACCCTCCCTCGATTAATTACTCCCTCCAGCGGAAGGTCGAAATAATAATTACCCGGGGTAGTTAATAAAGTATGTGTTACGACCGGAGGTGTCCGAGGTTTGTCTTATGTTGACGTGCAACAGAATAACATTTATCCGGCGTAGAAATATACAATGTAGGCGAAGGCAAAAGGGTTGGAACAGACGACGGAGATCAGTGACTAGCCCCGCTAGTATGATCCCCCTAGACTGACGCTTTCACTGGCTTTTATACTATAGCGATACCACTACACAACACCTCCCCCCTTGAAAAAAGGTTCGGCTTCACTTAAAGCCGAAGCTTTCAATGTTGTGAAAATATCACTATAGTCTTTTAGACTATTGATACAATCTTTAAAGCCAGAGCGTCTGTCTCACTTAAACAAACACTCATTTTCAACAAAGTACAAAGATGTGAGATGACAAAAGGCAAAGGGACAAAACAACAATTAAATTTACAGTACATAATTTATATAATCACAAATTGTCATCTTTTGTCAACATCTTTTTCTTTCTTCTTTGGCAGCAGTCATCGTTGATGTTGTTGTCGTTCATAGCAGGCTCAGCGGATCGAAAACAGGGCAATCGCACGTCCTTGATTGTCACTTGTTTGATCTTGTCACTGCTTTTCCATAAGCTACTTAGTGTTTCGTTGCAGGCTCAGAGGATCACTTTTTATCTTGGCACTGCTCGTGTTGACTAATACTTGTTTTATTGCAGACTCAGAGGATCACTTTTTGATCTTGGCACTGCTTGACTTTTCATTGCAGGCTCAGAGGATCTACCTACGATCTTGGCTCTGCTTAAGCATAATTTATGCATTACTGAATTTCAATGAACTCAACACCACAACACTAACATTTCTGCTAGAGCGCAGTTCGGTGCCGTTTTCCCGTGTACTTTTAGGATGGCTCGTGGTTGACTACTTTTACTTGAATACTACGACTAATAACCACTCAAAGGATGTCTGATACATCCTGCCTCTGTCAAAGACTCAGGTACCGCAACACTTCACTGAACATACACTATGTGTAGTCTGGGTGATTCACTGACAGGGCTTCTTGGTCTATGACCTCAGCCGAATTACTTTTGGTCTTACGCTTTCTTTTGCTGCCAAATTTTGACTTTACTTTTACATTGGGCTTACGCTTTCACTGGCTGCCAATTTTGACTTTACTTTTATATTGGGCTTACGCGTTCTTTTGCTGCCAAATTTTGACTTTACTTTCATTGGTCTTACGCGTTCTTTTGCTGCCAATTTTTTACTTTTATGGTCAATTTTACTTTTTCATTTTCAATTTTCAATTTCTGGACTTACATTTTCTTAATTGCCAGGTAGACTTGATTTAGACTTCAATCGGCTTGTGCACTTAGGACCACTAGGCGTTTTTTTTTTGCCTCAAACTAGGTTTTTGTTAACCTTAAATTTAGACCACTGGTACTCTCACTAAGTCCTTTTTTAGGTCTGACTAACAGGTCCACTGCACTGGTCTTAATTTCTTGCCGATCACTACACTACGACGTCAGTCCACACTCCTCCTTCACTAATTGCTTATAGCAATTCACTACACTTCGCCTCATTACACTAATGCCACTCGTCCCCTCTGAAGCTGTTGTCGATCGTAGTCGCTGCAGTAGACGAGCTGTAGACGAGCAGGAACCGTAGTCGACCGCGCCATTGTTACGACCGGAGGTGTCCGAGGTTTGTCTTATGTTGACGTGCAACAGAATAACATTTATCCGGCGTAGAAATATACAATGTAGGCGAAGGCAAAAGGGTTGGAACAGACGACGGAGATCAGTGACTAGCCCCGCTAGTATGATCCCCCTAGACTGACGCTTTCACTGGCTTTTATACTATAGCGATACCACTACACAACAGTATGAACGGTATTAGGAATTTCGATTATCCTATCTTTCGGTTTCTGATAGCCGGAACCGCCAACCTTAGACCGAGATACAGACACCTAAATATTGAAAACCCACAGGGGAGAAAAAAGCCTTTCCTCCTCCTCATAGCTCCATTACAAGACTGTCAGAATTCACAAGGCCTTGATTTCTTCATATATATCTCTATTTATTAGGATTGATTTTTAATTTATTAAATTTTTATTAAAGCTAAAAAAGTTTAGGAAGGAAATTGTCTAAAAAGGAAGATTAATTATTTAAATTTCAATAATTCTAAATTAAAAACTAAAAATAAAATAATTTTTTAAAATTTCTTTAGCGACGTGAAAATTGCTACAGATTCTTCTAGCAAATTTATAAATTTTGATAATTTATACAATCGTTTTAACCCATCACAATTATTTTACAAAAAATTTCCAATATGTAAAAATATTTTTATTTAAAAATTAAATAAATTTATATATTTAAAGCTGTAAGAAATTTTAAAGCAAAATCTCTCGAAAATTATAAATATGGCAATGAATGTAGTATTTGTTTGGATGAATTAAACAACGGCAAGAATCTTACACAAATAATTCATTGCAAAGTATTTTTACAAAAAAATATATTTAAAGATTTTAATTATAAAACCTTTCAGCATGTTTTCCACAAGAATTGTATTGAATCTTGGTAAATACTCTTTAGATATAACCAAAGATACCTATTAAATTCTAGAATAATATGTAATATTGTAGAGACGACAATTCTAATTGATAAAACAATAATAAAAACTAGGGAGCAACGTCCCCCAAACTACGACTATTTTTTTGGCAAAAACCCTACCCGAAGGCTCTATCCCGGCAAACCCCGAAACCCGACACCCCCGCCCTCGAAGGCAACCCTAATAAAAACCATGAATATGTAGAGGGAGGAGAAGTATGAAGAGTGGATGTTGGAATGGGTACTAGCAATAACCAGTGGTTGGAATTTTGAAAATTGCTCGTACTTTCGTACTCGTACTTGGCCTGTTTCATTTTCTCGTACTCTTACTCGTACCTGCCCATTTTTTTGCTCGTACTCGTACTTCGTACACAGGTACGAGTACGAATTTTGGTACGAGCTTCCAACCACTGGCAATAACCCTGCTTTGAAGACTTTTAGGTCTAATTTAATCCCACTCATTTGCCTTTCTCTAGGATGGATTCGGCTGCCTTACCTACATAATTACTATTTATAAATCATTTTTATATAATTAAAATAGGTTCGATAAAAAAATTTTTAATGTTGATGGCACCGAAATAGATGATGACGACAACCCTATAGTAAATTAATTTAAATTTTGATTTTTAATCAATTTATTTCAATTTAAACAAAACAAATCATTTTTAGCGCAAAAGAACATGCCCACATTGCCAGCAACGAATTAATGTTGATCCAAAAAACAAAAATCAAGCAGAAAAATGTGAAATTAAAAATTGAACAGAAAAAGATAAAGAAAACTAAATGATTTAAAAAAATTTAAAGCTTATTTCAGATATGTATATGTATATATTTATGTACAAAGTTCTGAAAATTTGGTTACTGTAACTGTATGTGTTAACAAAATAGTAAAATTACCTACATACAGGGCGCGTAAAAAGTTCCCGGAATTAATCAAAATGAATTAATTTTCTTTGAAATAAAAATAAGTTTGCACAAACAAAACGTTCAAAAGACTTAAGTAAATAAATATAACAAATTTTCAAAATGAGATCCTCCCGCTAAGATACAGGCATCCAAACGCCTCCGAAAATTTCCTACTATGGTCGCGCACCCCTCTTTTGTTTTGATGCCCAGGAATATTCTAATGCCGTCCTAAGTGCTATGCACCTATTCTACTAGAAATATTTGAAAATATTTACATCTACCGAGTTTATAATATACAATTTAGGTAAAAAATTATCTAAATTTGGAGGGATATGTGTTAAACACGTCAAAAATATTTGCATCGTTAATCATTCATAACATCTTTACATCCTTCTCTTCAACCTGACCCTGTCTCGGGCCATCAGCTACAAGTTGTAGAAGATGAATACGATTAAAGCCAATCCCACCATCTTGAGTTGAGGCAATTGGAGCTGATGAACTTCCTCCTAATTAAATTAGAAAGATATTAACTAGCTTAAAGGAAAGGCGAATTCAATTAATAAGAATTAAATTAGGAATGGAAAAATTCTAGAAATAATTTCGTCCTTCTTATTTTAAAAATCCAAACAAACTAGGATATGGATATGGATAAGATACTGTAAAAATGCCTGCGGATATCCGTCTGTATCCGCCGTAAATATCCGGATACGGATACCAAAATCAGTATCCGTGTCCTAGTCTGAATACAAGCATAAATCTAATACCAAGTCTATCAGCAAGAAATGAAAGAAGTAAACGCCAAGCATGTACAGTTTCACGTCTTTGTCTCCCAGTAATCGTTGCTGATTGACAAATAGATTCAGCTAAAGCCTCCCCCATAAAATCCCAATGTGAACGTCTAATATTTTTTAATAAAATTTTTAAAATAATTTTCGATGAAATTCCCCACTTTACACGAAATTGAGCATGTTCCCTTCCAACCATTTCTAACCAATTACTTAAAATTTTATCGGGTTCTGACATTCCGTCTACTGCCCATTGAGCTAATTCAGTAAAATAACGTTCATGACGCGAAATAGCTAACGGATCTGATGGATTGAAAAGACGCTCAATGGACGGGCATTTCTCTAAAATAATTTTTATTTCAAAATTGATATTTAAAAATTAATCGAACCAAGCATTTTCTCATAAACTGTGTTTCCAAAAGTTGATTTTTGAATTCTAGACCACGACTTTCTGATAATAAAAAACGATAAAATAAACTTTAAATGTCGGAATAAGCATGAGTTTTTAGAATTTTATTAATTTTAATGTATTTTTAATAGGCAGAGATTTATGTTTAATGGTACCGATCAGGGATGGGACGAGTTACCCGAAACCCGGACTTTTTTTTCGACCCGAACCCCGATCCGAAGTAAATTCTGAAAATTCGACCCGAAACCCGACCGACTTTTTTCTCAACCCGTCACATCCCTGGTACCGATGAATGGCAAATTAATAAAAATTGTAAATAGGTCACTGATGGAGGGGTTCAAATTAAATTTTAATCAAGAAATTATTTCATTACCTAATTAAAACTTGCTGTTCAAGACTGAGCATTTGTAAATGACCACTATTTTGCTAAAAAATATTAATTTTCAAAATAAAAATCTCTTTAAAAAAATTCTCCAACTTTATTTAATGTTGGATTAGTAGAAGGGGAAGAACTTCTACAACGTCTCAATGGACGTGGTGCCATCAAAAACTGTCCAGATTCTGATGAATTTACATTATTAAAATTTCCATTTGTTTGTAAATTTGTGTTAAATATATCAAAACATTTATTTTTCTAAAAAAATTTTTTTCAATTTTCTCTCAAATAAATTTTAAAAGACTTCATTTGCTGCTGGAGAGGCAACCAAATGTTGTTGTTTTTGATTTTTATTATTTCTATTATTTTCAAATTCAAAGTTATGAAGTGTTGAATGAATTATATAGGAATTCATTTTTGTTTTTAATTAAAAAATATTTTTGGAATTTTTTAGTTATCTTTTTTTATATTTTTTTATCCAAATTTTCTTCCTCTAGCAAAAATAATCTTTTAAAGAAAAATATTTTAAATATTTAATGAATTAAAATTAAGGTATTTTTTATCCTTAAATTGCATATAGTAAATCAAAGCACAGAAAATACTAAAGTTATAGCTTGATTTTTGATAATTTTATTGGTATCACGACTTTTGCGCCGGGAACATTTGCGCCGCGACTTATGCGCCGCGACTTATGCGCCGCGACTTTTGCGCCGCCATTATTTAAAAAAAAATAAAATAATAACTACAATCGGACCTTACCCCTTGGGTTTAAAAAATTATCCAGGAACTGAAAAAAGTTCAGGAAGTACAATGGGTTCAAGTAGCTGATGAATTAGGTCTGGGTCATAAAAGTAGGAAGCACTATAGTGTAGGGTTGTCGGATCCGGATATCCAATGATTTTCTATTATCCTACAACCTTACTATAGTGAGGTCTGGCTGTAGTTATTCATATATTTTTAATAATAGTTGCGGCGCAAAAGTCGCGGCGCAAAAGTCCCGCGGCGCAAAAGTCGCTCGGCGCATAGGTCGCGGCGCAAAAGTCCCGCGGCGCAAAAGTCGCTCGGCGCAAAAGTCGCGGCGCAAAAGTCCCGCGGCGCAAAAGTCGCGGCGCAAAAGTCCCGCGGCGCAAAAGTCGCTCGGCGCATAAGTCGCGGCGCAAAAGTCGCGGCGCAAATGTTCTCGGCGCAAAAGTCACGGAACCATTTTATTGGTACCACCATTTTCTTTTTTTCCGAATTTGATCGGCTATAACTTTTTTATTTTTGATCAAATCCGAATGAATCTTATATCATTCGGAAGCTATCATTAAACGCTATCTATTTTCCCAAATGGATCTATCAAGTTAGATCTCATATTAATGTATCAAGCAAAAAAGTTATTTAATAAAAAAATTCTATTAAAATTACAGAGCATTTTATTAAAAAATAAGATGATGAGATGTAATAGAAAAGTATGTATATCTTATAAAAGAATTGGTTTTTAAAAGAAGGGATTTAATTTTAAATAAAATATAAATAATGAAAAGCACTAAATTTTAATAATTTTAATTTAAAAAATAATTCAAAAATAATATTTTTATTTAAAAAAAATTATGAATTTATTTACTTATCTTTTATTCAAACAAAAAAAATAATTGGAAAATTATTCTTTTTAAAAAGTATTATTTATACATATTAGCATTTCCCAAGGCAATTTAGACAAAAAGTAAAGCAACTATGTTAATATTTATTTTTTAAAAGTAAATAAAAGAAAATTCTTTTTTTTGGCCAAAGAATATTTTAAATATTTAAATGAGGGTTTTTAAAAGTGTTAAAAAGGGGGAATATAGAAAAAAGTATTTTCTGTAAAAATTGGTTGGCGTTTTTTAAAAATAAAATTTTTACTTAAAAAATATTTTTAGAAATTAAAAAAAAATTTAATGGATATTTAATTAAAATAAATAAAAATATATATTTTATTTTAATTTGAAAAATATTTTAAGAGATTAAAGGCAAGAAAGAGATTAAAAAAGGTATTTAAAATAATTTTTATTAAAATAAATATTTAATGTTTGAAATGAAACATTGAAATCTTTATTTATAAAATTAATTCCATAAGTTAAATAATTTTTTAAAATCATGTGGAAAATTATAAAAATAATTTTAAAATCCAAAAAATAATTTAAAAAATTAATTCCGGATATTAAGTAAAAAAAAATAAATATTATGTGTACACAAATGACGTAAAATTAGAGAAAGTACATCTATTTTTTAATAAAAAAATTTGTGCTCATTTAGACAATTGAAAAATGACTCGGCGGAAATAAAAATGGAAATAATTTTTTTTATTCAAATTGTTAATAAAAAATATACATCTTCCTACCCTTATAATTTATAAGAAATTAAATAATTTAAATTAAATTTAAGTAATAGATTTTTGCCTACAAATTGTATGTCTTATTTGTTAATGAGGATTTGCAAAATTTAGTTAAAATTATAAATTTAAAATCTTTCAATTTATTTTTAATAATTTTGATTTGCAGCTAAATGAAATAATAAATAATTATTGATATTTTTCTGAAGACAATTAAATTAAAAAATAATTCCACGCTAATAGGACACTTAACGCTCCGAGAGCTAAGTTGGAATTTTATAAATTATTTTTAAAAAAGTAAAAATTAGAAAATTTAGCATCGTTTCATATAAAATAATTTTTTTGTTAAAAATAACAGAAAATTTCGTTTTTATTTTTAAAAATAAAAAATGTCAAAAAACACAAAACTAAGCAAAGTATTTCCCGATATTTTTAAATAAATGCATAAAAAAATTTTTTTATTAAAAAATAATTATCAAAATTATATTTTTAAGCCAAAAACAAACAAAAACAATTTTAATAATTGGTAAAAGCGGTAAAGAATTTCATTGAATAAATAATTGAAATAAGATATTTGTATGCCAATTGTGGATTTTGTTGGTATTAAAATAGCTATTGTTTGAGTAGACATTTTTATATGGAATTTTTATAAAGATAGAGATTTTTTGACAAAGAGAATGAAACAACATAATAAAATATTACAATAAATTAAAATTAAAAAAATGAAAAGTAGAACAAATTTATTAATTCAAAGTGGAAAATAAAATTAATAAAATGCTACAAAATAATGAATTTTAATAAAAATATTTTTCAAGGGATTAATATATGTTTAGCAGAGATTCCAGAAGATCGGGAATTTAATTTAGGATCGGGTTGGATTTGAGTTAGGATCAAGGCTGCACGCAACTCGCAATCCGCAATTGCGTGCAGCCCTGGTTAGCATCCCAATTTCCCGAAATCGGCAATTTATATTTTATGTTGGCAGATTCCTGATCTTCCATCTATAATACAATTAATAGTTTGGATGTAAACTTCTTTTCATAGGATTCCGAAAGGATTTTAAAATTTATTTTTGATAACTTTAATTACTTAGCTAAAGCATCTAAACAATTAAATATAAACAAATTTAAATTGTCAAAATCTTGATTAAATAATAAAAATAAATATTTAAATAAAATAACAAAATATATATAAATTATGAGCTAATTATTGAGTATTTACTTTCTTTTATTTACGTAAAAATAATTTTTATAATAAAATAATAATACTAGTTAATTAAAATAAGAAAAAAATATGTTTTTGTATTTACTCATCATCATTAGTAAAATTATTATTTAATTCAAGCATAAATATTAAAAAAAAATTTTTTAAGAAAATTATTTTTTGATGATGATTTTTATAAAAGTGCAAGTATATATTAAAAAAATATTTTAAATAAATTGAAAAATATATACATATATTTTTTTAATAATTTTTAAATAATAATGAAAGTATTAATTTTAAAAAATTTAAATTAGAATTTGATTTTAAAAAAATTTTAGAGGATAAAAAATTGAATTTCATACTGTGTACAAATGGATAATTTTGTAGGTAATTTGGGGTATTTGTAAAAAGAAATTAGTATTAGTAAAAAATAAATCTTCATCTTTACAAGAAATATATGCAGATTAGAGCTAGGGCAAAGCTCACCCCCGTGATCACGCAGTAGAGTTTCAAAATGGAACCCTTAAATTAAGGTAATTCGTTTTATTTCTTAAGAGCCGAGATTCCGGGAGGGGATCCCGTAAAATCACGCACGGTATCTTTCTAGTGCAAATCTCTAAAATAAATTACTCATTCACATCCAGTCATAAATAAATTTAAAATCAGCAATATATCTTGCAAAATCCCTAATATTTTTTTTATTTTTAATCTCTAAACTCTAGATTTTTTTATTTCAAAAAGGACAGATTTTTTAACAAAAGTAAGAATAAATTAAGTAAAGTAAAATATTTTTTAAATTTAAAGAAAGTCTTCAAGCAATCATTACTTTTTTGAAAAAAAATATTTATTTCTTTTTTGTTTGTGTAGTTTACGCTCTGTTACACGTTTCGTCTTGGATTATTGCTTTAACTATAATATATTTTTTTCTTTTTAAATTTTATTATTTTCTTTCATTTTTCCTAATCATTTTTATTTTACTTTTTTTTTCTTCCTCATTTTAAAAAAACAATTTGGACATACATATATTTTTTACTTTAAACTCAATTTTGTTGCTTCGGCCCTTTTTTCTTTTAAAAAATTCTAATGACGAATATTATTCTTTTGGGAATTTTTTAAAGAAAAAATTTATATAATTGAGTCAGTCTACACACATGTACTTACTAAATTGTTGTTATTTAATTAAAGAAATAAATTCTTCTTCTTTTTTATTAAAAAATATTTTTTAAATTTTTGTTAGGAAAAAATAATATTTTTTATTAAATTTAAAAAAGAATGAAGGTGTGTAAAATAAAGGTTACTTTTCCTTGAATTTATTCTAAGGAACAAATTCAGAGTGTTCAACAAATGGATATTTTCGGTAATGTAACGGTGATAACGAAAAGTGCCGTTCGGTATTACCGATAAACCGTGCCGTGCTGAGCATTACCCACAAATTAAATCTATTCTACGGGCCCTGATTATCTAACCATAGTTTGTACTTAATGTTTTGTTTAGAGATTGGTACAAAAAATATATTTTAATTCCATTTGGTTTTGAATTCATTTAAATTTGAAATTTTGAATAAACTTTACTAATTTTACATATAAATTTGTGGGTAGAATAAATTTAAAGCTGGAGAGAAATATGAAAAAGTAAAAAGAGATTGTGTAAATACTAGGGTTGGTCCCCGACGGAAGGGAGGGCCACGGGGAAAATTTTCGGGGAGGCAGCGCCACGGGGACGGGGACGGGGAATTTTCAAAAAATCTCTCAAATTCCCCGACTTTCGGGGACGGGGACGGGGACCAACCCTAGTAAATACGTGAATAGAAATCTATCCAAGATCAAATAATTTTTTAAATAATTTTGCATTTATTAATATAATTTAAGACTTTTTTGGTTTATAAAATAGGTAAGTGTTTTATGAATTTTAAATTAATAAAAAATATAAAGTAAATGTGTTCATTATAAAAAAAATTTTTTTAGTGATAAAGTAAAAATTTATAAAATAAAAAGTAAATTTATTTCTCAAAGTACCAAAACAAGTAAAAAATAAACTCGATGAAGCTTGGAATAAAAAATTAGCCATGTGTGCAAATTTAGTTTTGGGTGGTTTTTTTGTTTTTTCTCTTATTTTTTGCAAATAAATAACGAAAAATATTTTAATAGTAAAAATAACGTCATTTTAAATAAATAAATTGGTAAATATTTTTTTTATTTTAATTAAGAATTAAAAATTTTTGTTAAAAAAATATAGTAGTTAAAAAGGAAAAAGTGGCTGGCAGCTTATTTGGAGAAAATAAGATAATTATTTTAATTATTTTATTAATTATTTTACAGACATTATTTTAAATAAAAATCATAAATATTTACAAAAACATAAATGTAATTTGTACTAAATACTAGAGACCGGACTGAGACGAGATCTCGATAGAAAATCTCGATTATCGAGATCGAGATTCGCACTTCTTGTAAGACACTCCCAGTCCGGTCTCTACTCGAGATCGGAATTTTGTTCCGTACCGTATTCCGTGCCGTACTACCGATACGGAATACCGATAGATACTGAAAAATACGGCCGTAGTACGGTATGGTCCGATCTCTAGTCTCTACTAAATACCAGGAATCTATCCGACCCAATTCCCGAAAATCGTGGATTTATTTTTTATTTGGTAGACCAGGGATCAGTTGGACACAAAACCCCAATTTCTGATTCTTGGGAATTGGATCGGCCTGTTCCCAGTTAAAAGGAGGGAAAATTTAAAAATAAAAAAATTAATTTAAACAAATAATTTAAATAAAAAGTATTTATTTATTGCGCACTTCCTTTTTCCAATTTGGCATCTAAGAATGCTTGTCTTGTAAATAAATTAAATTAATAATAAATTTAAATATTGAACATTAAAATCAGCTTTCACTGTCAGTTTCCTCAGCCTTCAGTAATTCATCATTCTGATAATCAGACAGAAAAAAAGAATGATTATTTTTTAGAGAAAATATTTAAATTAAATAAATTTTTTGGGGGTTTTAATAAAATAAAAAAAAATAATTCTCTTAAAGATATTTTTTGTTTTTATTTTAAAAATAAAAAAAAATTAATTTAAAATTTAATCTCACGCCGCCAGCCTGTTCAGAATTATTTTGTGATGAAGAAATAGGTAACAATTCTGGTTGAAATATTTTTATTCGAGAAGGCCGTTTACAAATAAGAAAGGGAACATAAAACATTTTTGAATTTAAAAGAACTAAAGAAACTGTTCGGAGCATTGGAAGCCTTTCAAATAAATTATTTTATAAATTTAAAATTAAATCCCAATACCAATTAAGAATATCTGAAAGTCTAGGGCCGTCCTCACATTGACTTAAATGGATTTGTAAAGCTTTAACAAATTGCTCTTGAATTATAGAAACCTAAAAAATAATTAAATATTTTAAAGAGAGAAATGGGCACTATAATCGAGGAGTGCCTAAATCATATTTTTCCTTACTATGGTAATCTTTAATAAGTAGAGATCGGATTTTTAAAAATCGGATTTTAAAATCCGATTAGGTAGTAAAAACTTAAAATAGATACCTAAATAAGTCGTATAAAATGATAAAATTGCAAAACTATTTCGCAAAAAATAGCTTCTAACCTAAAAATCCGATCCCTATTAATAAGTTTATAATGTTTGTTGATGTTGCCGTATGACAATATAGTGAAAATGGGTGTTTATGGGGCTTTTCCTACTTAATAAGTTTATAATGTTTGTTGATGTTGCCGTATGACAATATAGTGAAAATGGGTGTTTATGGGGCTTTTCCTACTTTATATAATTTTAAATAAGTTTATAATGTTTGTTGATGTTGCCGTATGACAATATAGTGAAAATGGGTGTTTATGGGGCTTTTCCTACCAAATACTAAGGAAAATTGGCCATATTTTAAATAGTAAAAATAAATATTTTAATAGTAAAAATAACGTCATTTTAAATAAATAAATTGGTAAATATTTTTTTTATTTTAATTAAGAATTAAAAATTTTTGTTAAAAAAATATAGTAGTTAAAAAGGAAAAAGTGGCTGGCAGCTTATTTGGAGAAAATAAGATAATTATTTTAATTATTTTATTAATTATTTTACAGACATTATTTTAAATAAAAATCATAAATATTTACAAAAACATAAATGTAATTTGTACTAAATACTAGAGACCGGACTGAGACGAGATCTCGATAGAAAATCTCGATTATCGAGATCGAGATTCGCACTTCTTGTAAGACACTCCCAGTCCGGTCTCTACTCGAGATCGGAATTTTGTTCCGTACCGTATTCCGTGCCGTACTACCGATACGGAATACCGATAGATACTGAAAAATACGGCCGTAGTACGGTATGGTCCGATCTCTAGTCTCTACTAAATACCAGGAATCTATCCGACCCAATTCCCGAAAATCGTGGATTTATTTTTTATTTGGTAGACCAGGGATCAGTTGGACACAAAACCCCAATTTCTGATTCTTGGGAATTGGATCGGCCTGTTCCCAGTTAAAAGGAGGGAAAATTTAAAAATAAAAAAATTAATTTAAACAAATAATTTAAATAAAAAGTATTTATTTATTGCGCACTTCCTTTTTCCAATTTGGCATCTAAGAATGCTTGTCTTGTAAATAAATTAAATTAATAATAAATTTAAATATTGAACATTAAAATCAGCTTTCACTGTCAGTTTCCTCAGCCTTCAGTAATTCATCATTCTGATAATCAGACAGAAAAAAAGAATGATTATTTTTTAGAGAAAATATTTAAATTAAATAAATTTTTTGGGGGTTTTAATAAAATAAAAAAAAATAATTCTCTTAAAGATATTTTTTGTTTTTATTTTAAAAATAAAAAAAAATTAATTTAAAATTTAATCTCACGCCGCCAGCCTGTTCAGAATTATTTTGTGATGAAGAAATAGGTAACAATTCTGGTTGAAATATTTTTATTCGAGAAGGCCGTTTACAAATAAGAAAGGGAACATAAAACATTTTTGAATTTAAAAGAACTAAAGAAACTGTTCGGAGCATTGGAAGCCTTTCAAATAAATTATTTTATAAATTTAAAATTAAATCCCAATACCAATTAAGAATATCTGAAAGTCTAGGGCCGTCCTCACATTGACTTAAATGGATTTGTAAAGCTTTAACAAATTGCTCTTGAATTATAGAAACCTAAAAAATAATTAAATATTTTAAAGAGAGAAATGGGCACTATAATCGAGGAGTGCCTAAATCATATTTTTCCTTACTATGGTAATCTTTAATAAGTAGAGATCGGATTTTTAAAAATCGGATTTTAAAATCCGATTAGGTAGTAAAAACTTAAAATAGATACCTAAATAAGTCGTATAAAATGATAAAATTGCAAAACTATTTCGCAAAAAATAGCTTCTAACCTAAAAATCCGATCCCTATTAATAAGTTTATAATGTTTGTTGATGTTGCCGTATGACAATATAGTGAAAATGGGTGTTTATGGGGCTTTTCCTACCAAATACTAAGGAAAATTGGCCATTCCGAGCAGTCCAAGGAAATAAGGAAAAATATGATTTTAGTAATTAATGTGTTTTTAATTAATTACTTTATTCGAATAATGATTTTGTAATTGTCCAGTAATTCCAGCAAGAGTACTAGATAATTGGTGTTGTTGAGTATTTTGTGTTAAATTAATTAATTCTGGATTGGCACAAGTATTTATTTCGATATTTAAATTTTGTTTTTCTGTTGTTGATGAAGAAGAGGCAGAAGAGGAGGAAGGGGGAGGAGGAGGAGGGGCAAGTATTGGATCGGAGTTTTCGAGATCTTTAAAGAAAGAATAAATTTTTGAATAAAAGATTAGTTTTTGCATATAAAGGGATTGGTTGGATTACCCGAAACCAAGAAACTTTTCCTTACCCGATACCCAATCCGAAAAAACATTTTTTTGGAAACACGATAGAACTTTTCTCAACACATCCCAGCCAAGTGTTTGGAATTTTAAAAATTCCCCGTATTCGCACTTTCGTACTTGGCCTGTTTTATTTTCTCATACTCGTACACAGGTACGAGTACGAATTTTGGTACGAGCTTCCAAACACTGATCATTAAATAATTAAATTTAAAATATTTTTTTAATAGACTGAGATACTTGAAATCAAAAATAATCTCTAAATAATTAAAAATTAAAAAAAATTAACAATTTCCGCTAGTTCCACAGTGAAGTATTGTAATAGCCTTTAAACAAACATAAGCTTCTAGAGTAATTTGTAAATTACAAAAAGAATTAAATAATAAAGTAAATTGTTCAACTAAAAGGCCTGCTTCTCTTAAAAAAATTTTTTTGTAAATTATTTTTGATGATTAACTATTTACTTCTCAACATGCTCTATAGGTATTTGTTTATCCATTACAGAGGAAAGACGTTGCTGTAAAAGTACCAAATTGAAATTGCTATCAGAATTGGACATTTTTTCTGTTAATTTAAATTTAAAAAAATAATTTTAAAATCAATTCTATATATGTAGAAAGAGTTTAGCAAAAGTTTAGCCACCGAGCAGGATTCGAACCTGAGACCTCCTGACAGTTCTTGCTAGACACTTTCGCTCACTATATGCAAGAGCTCTACACTGAGCTACCGGGGCATGACTAATGATTTCTCTTTTTACTTTTTAGATCGTTTAACCCCCGCCTAAACGTTTTAAATGCTCTAGGTGAATTATCCTTAAAATATTTAAAGGGCTATCCACGACAAGTTTTAAGACAGAGAATTTTTGATATTTATTCCCTTCAATGAAGCTTCAAAAACCAAAACTAAAAATTTTTGAAGTGAGTGATTTTTAAAAAAAATCCATACAATAAAACCGGTATTAAACTAATTTCAAAACCGGATTTTAAAATTTGGATTAACAAAAAATCGAAGGTATCGGTAGTCAACAACCCTATAGAATAAATTTAAAGTATTAACCATTTTCTTTTAAATTATTTAAAGAAGAATAGGCAAAGAAACAAGTTGACAATAATACCTTTTAAAAAATAATTATTTTTAAATAATTTTAATTAAAAAAAACACCAATTCAGCCCAACGATGTGTTAACAAAAAAGTGTGTACTTCAACAGGCAATTCCCCATAAAAAGGTAATAATTTTGTCCATTCAACTAATTGTTCAACAATTTCATCTCCAATCTTTAAAAATTTTAATTTTAAACAATTAATTAATTATCTAAAAAACATGAGAAAGTCTCTGGGCAGCCGTTATTTGCTCTTCAACATTTTGTTGTGTACTTCTAATTTGTAACCCTTGTAAATTTATTAACTCGTCTAAACGGTCAATTTCCGTTAATTTCTGAATTTTTAAAAATTATTTAAAATAAAATCTTTAGTAGAATATTTACTTCAATAAGATTTTTTCGAGGAATAGCAGCTTGATTTAATATTTTTTGATTTTCTTCTTTATTTTCCTCATCGCGTCTAGCTAATTTTTTACATGGAGGGGAATCTTCAAAATATTTTGTTGATTTTATATTTTCTACACAAGATTTTGAACATGTTGAATTTGATTTTTGTGTTGAATCGATACAGACTTTAAAAAAAATTCTTGAAAATAATTTTAAAAAATTAAATTTAATTTACTGTATTTTTTAAATTAAAAATAATTCAAAATTAATAATCAAAAAACTAGCAAGAAAAATAAATTTAAAATTAAATTTAAATATTTTTTTTCAGAAATAATGTTATAATAATTTATCCAAATAAAAATTGCAATATATTATTTTTGAATAGACATAGTCAACCCTAATCGGGTATACCGATTTCCTAGGATTCTGAAAATAAATTCAAATTTTATCACGTAAAAAAACAAAAAACGTTCGAGTTATTTTTTTCGAGCTTCATTTTTATCAGGCTGGTCCGACTAAGGCTTCTACGGGCCAAAATTTGATGCCCGACTCGATCATTCGGACCGGACCCTCAACCCTATCAATGTACATATATAATTTTCGATCTTAAAAATTAAAAACGATTGTTTCATTTACTAGTCTATTTAGCCAATAAAAATTGGATAAAACTAGTACCTGAAGAAGTTCCAATATTATTTGTTGGACCGGATTTTGGTGAAGACAAAGAAAAGGATGAAGAAGGTGAAGAAGAGGTTGCAGTAACAGAAGAACAAGGCATTTCTAGCGAATTCTGAATAAATTTAAAAAAATATTAAATTAATTTTAATATTCTTAACCAAATTATTTTGATTTAATAAAATATTTTTATTTGAATTTTGTGTTGCTATTAAATTAATTTCTCCATTTTTGTTATTTTCCAAGTCTTTAGGAGGGGATTCTGTTGTTTCAGTCATTTTATTAGAAGAAAAACAGGAAGAAGAGGATGAAGAATTTGAAGAAAAATTTGTATTGGAAATTGTTTGAGAAGAAGAGGAAGAGAAGGTAGATGTTGTTGGATCCTTAGGGGAAGATGTTGTTTTGCGATATTTTAACTAGAAAAATTAAATTGAAAAATACGTTAAAATATTTTAAAGTTTTTTATAAAATTATTTAATAAAATATTTAAAAATAATAAATTTTTGTAAAGATTATTAAATATTTTACAGAAAAAAGCTAAAAATTATCTTTTGTATTAAAAATATTTTTATTTTTCATTTCGAGAGTTATATATTAAATATAGAGAAAAGCTTTTTAGAGCTAATCAAGAGGCAAACAAATAAATCAAAGTTTATAATTATTATTTTTAAAAATAACAGGATTGTAATATTATTGTTTTAAAAATAAATTTTTTGTTGTGTAATATTAAGGTTTAAAAATCCATAAAAATGACTACCTATAATAATCATATTACAACAAAAAAATAATATTTTAAAATAAAATTAAAAAAATAAAAAAATAAAATAATTAATAATTATTTAATTAATTAAATACAAATTTAATAAAATTAACAAAAAAATAATTTAAAATTAATAATTTTTAAATTAAAAATTGTTAAAAAAATAAAATAATGACTGATTAAAATTTAAAAAGAAAATGTGCAAAAATATTTTATTTTACAACTGCAACTTTTTAACAACATAAACAACCAATAGTAGAGGCAAATGAACGGTTAAAAAAAGAAAATATTAAACAAAAAAATTATTTTAAAAAAATATTTATAAAAACATATAGTTTGGAATGTTTAAAATATTTTTTTAAAAATTAATTTTGAGAGGAAGAATAATTATTTTAAATGAAAACTTTTATTTTTAAATTAATTGTAGATGGAGGGGGGGGGGTATTTTTATTAAAACCTCATTTAAATTTTTTATTCGATTGTTTAGTAAAATCTTGCTCTTTATTTCTTTTTAATAAAATTCTATATTATTACAGTAACTATTATAATAGAAGCCCAACCTTAATAGAAGCCCATTCCTATTAGATGCCGACTCAATGTGAGGTATTGAAAAATACAAGCCCAGGGCTTTTATTAGGATATTTACGGTATCTTAAATAAAAAGTAACCCTTCACATTTTTAAAAAAAATTATTTAAACATAAACATAATTCCATCAATTAAAAATTCAAATCTAAAAACCGGACTAGGGCGATCGTACTTCTATATCATTTACCTATTAATCTATCAAAGTCCACTAATGTCCTCCTCCTTTCTAACTCCCTTATTTCGGGAGGTCAAAGAGGATATCTGGACGTCTAAACCTTCGATATCCTACAATTTTGGGGCTGTGATTTTTCCATTTTTCTTACAATTTTTTACAAAAAGTAGGATTTCTGCTCTTGTTCTTAACAAATTTCCATAATTTTAGGTGTAGGCGCTAAAAAAAGGATGAATTTTGGCTTCAGGAAGTTGTGAAAATTCAAAAATTTTAAAGAGATAAACACAGATTTTTCGAGCCATAGTAGAATAAAATTTTTGGCGTTTGGCGTTTTGGCGTCGTTTTTGGCTGATTTTGGCGTTCTGGCGTTTGGCGTGATTTGAAAATTTGAAAAATTGGCGTTTGGCGCGCCACGCGAAAATTTTAGCGCACATCCCTGATCGTACGAGAATCGGATGAGATATCTCAAAAAATATCGATCTCGATAATTAAGATTTTTGTTGAAATCTCGTCTCGGTTCAGTCACTAGTCACATACAAAAAATTAATAATTCAAAAAATTCTTTTTTTTTAGCTAGAGTGTTGGGTTTATTTTCTATTTTGTTAAAAATAGGGTTCAGCGGTATCGGGATCCCGACCGGTATCAGGCGGTATTATACCGGTCTCTCTGAATACTGATACCGATTTTACTGATACCAATACCAAAAAAAAATCCCAATACCATTTTTGCTGATACCGAGGCCGGTATCGGTATCGGGATTAGCGTTTTATATGGACGAAATTAGCCCCATGGCATCTAAAATTTTCAAAATTTTCGCCTGCAGCGCTGAAAAACTAAGTTTTTTGACCTACGGCCTTCTAAAATTCTCAAAAATTTCGCCTCGGCGCAAATAAAGGAACAACTCTGGCCTATTGACTTTACAAAAATCTTAAAAATTCTTAAAAATCTTAAAAAACTAGGCTTTCTAACCTTAAGATTTTCGGAATCTTCGATTTTGGTGCCTTCGGTGAATAAAATTTTGGCTTAAAAATTAATGTTTATTAATGAAATACAGTTGTTTTGTTAACGAACAAAGCCTAATGAAAAAAAGATTTATGCAGGTCTGGTCTATTGAAGGATATCATACAATTATCGGAGGGTATCCCTAGTACTCCCAAAAAGTCTACCGATACCCCTCCTAATCCCCAAAGTTGATTTGAAGTATAAAGTTGAATTTGGAGTATAACCGTGGATGAAGATGATATCGGAGGATTAAAGTGGATATTGATGGATTTGGAAGGTCTTCTATTGGTTCCTGAGATGTTTTTGTCTCTAGAATAGCTTTATAGTTCTAATTTATCAATTATCTACTGATTGAAACCTTTTTCAAAATGAAGAATGAATTTATTTATTAAAGAATTTATTTATTTTTTCATGATAAAATTTTTTTATGAAATACCGATACCGATTTTTCAATCCCGATCCCGAGTCGGTACCGGTATCGGTATCATTAACTCAAATCCCGATATCGATTTAGGCTAATCCCGATCCCGAGTCGGTACCGGTATCGGGATCGGTATCATCAATCCAAAATACCGATACCGTTTTTTTCTCGGAATACCGGTACCGCTGAACCCTAGTTAAAAATAAAACCAAAAATAGCTAAAATATTTAAATGTGGAATGAAACAAAAATTGCTAGACAAGTGCAAGTTTTAAGCGGTTAAACATCAGAATAAAATAAAAGTCGCTGCGCGAAAAAGTACAACGGCATCCTGCTTTTTGATTGGTTTTTTTATTCTAATACTAGTATTTCCCGCAGATTTTTCAAAAAATGTATAAAAAATTAGGTCAGCGGATCAAATATAAATAAAAAAATAATTTTCCCACTATTATTTTACGTGTGCAGAATTTTTTAAAGTTCGAGTAAATAAAATTATTTAAAGTGAATATAAAAATAGTTATAGAAAATATATTATAAGTAGGTATCTAGAGTATCTAGGGTATAAGTAATCTATCTTTTTACTCTATTTTGAAGCAAGGTTGATCTAAAGAAACCCAAAAGCTTAAAGTTGCTTCGGCAATCATTCATTCAAGAATGAGAGAAAATCTCATCCTTTTGCCCAAAATTTTTCCATGTTCCTTCGACTTTCATCCAAGCAAAGGTCGGGTTTTTATTTCTCTATCATATAAATTTTATCTGATCTGATTATCTTTAATTTGAATAAAGTTATGGCAAAAATGAGGTTCCCGGTTACTTCTGACTCATTCTGAAAAAATTCTAAATATATTTTGAGGGATTTTATGAAATATTTTAAAAAATTTTGTATAAAAATAAAAATTTTGTTTACAAAAATATCTTTAATGAAAACTCGAATAAATGAAGGATAAATATTTTTTAATAAAATATATTTTTATTTTCGTAGATTGAGGAATGATCGTTTGAATGTGTGTATGTACTTAGCTAGAAAAGAAGGAAAAGCAAAAAATAAAATCTTAGAAACGAATGGAGATATACGGGATGCCCTTAAGCATTTTTAATGGATTTTTGGATGGATTGGTATAAAACTAGTTATTTTTAAAAAGTACTTTTGCAGATCAAAAATTATTATATGGTAATAGAGAAAAAATTAAAAAATAAGCAAAAAGAAATAAAATGATTAAAAATATAAAAATATTGAAGAGAAACTTCAAAAACCTCTTTTTTAAACACTTAATTTTCAAAATATAATTTTATAAAAATATTTAATTAAAAATTCCCTACTTTATATAAATTATAAATTGCTGAGCCATTTCTTCCACCAGGCATACGGTCCTCGCGCACAGCTTCAAGTACCATTCCTTTTTGTAAACACTTTTGAAATCTACAGAATTGACAGCTATAAATAAATAAATTATTACTCACAAAAATTTTTTGTAGATTTTTCTTAATGTTAAAAACTCGAAATTTCAAAGTGGGGCTATAATTTGTGGAAATTTTATGGAACACTAAAACTGAGGATTTGCCAATAACTTTCCAAAAAATTGATTTGAAAACAAAATTTTTTTACAAACCTAATTTCAGACTACTATTTATTATTTAAAAAAGTAAAAATAAAAACAACGGTTATAGTATTGAAACCTAGAAAAATGGGGATATAATTTTGTGGAGCAGTTTATAATTAATTAGTTAAAAAATCAAAAAAAAAATTTTAAACTTAGAAATTCACCGATTTCTTTGTTCTTTAGTCATTGGGCAATTGCCCTGCCTAATAATGTTTTGTTGTTGTTCATTATTTCCATTAACTATATTTGTTGTTAAATTAATAGCACAACAATTATAAACTCTTTTATTTTGCACTGTTCTTTTAAAAAATCCTTTGCAACTTAAAAATAAAAATAAATTTGTGTAATACTTAATTATTTTATTTAAAAATAAATAAATAAATAATTTATTATTGAATGAATGAATGGTTGGAGAAGCATGGATAGACTGGTGGCACTGGCGGTGCCATTCTCCTAAACCCAAATAACACTTAATTTTGTGTTATTTTTATTTTCAAGAACGGAAAAATTAAATATAAAATTATTTGGAAGAATTATTTTAAAAAAATTTGAAGAAATTTATTTATGAAATTATGTAATTAATTAAGAATTTTTAAAAAACGGCATAAAAAGATATAATTATTTTAATTTCGAATATTAAAAGTTTTAATAATATACATATCGTATTTTCTCTAATAGAATGCCCAGGCATTCTATTTTTCAATCATCTTCCAGGGGCATTCTATTAGAGGGGGGCATTCTATTGTAGGCAGGCATTCTAATAGAGTAAATATGGTATTTATATTTCATTTTATTTAAGAGAATTTTTTTATTTATTTCAAAAATTTTATTTTTAAAAGATTTATGGCATTTTCCAAATATTTATATTACAATTTTTTACAAAAAAAAAGAGAAGGATATCAAAATCTAATTGAATAATAAATGGAAGGAAACAAAGATCTTTTCGTAAAATGTGTGTAGTAATCGCCAGAAGTTTTAGGAAACAAAGAGTCATAAAAGTTTAATGGCCAAGCAATGGGAAGGAAGATATTATTGGATAGATTTATTTATTTAATTGAATAAAAGAAATAAGAGAAAAGGAAAATTAATTTAGATAAATAAAGACTTGTCATTAGGATTAACGGTTCTTGGAAAATCATAGGGTATTCGGAATCGAACCGAAAAATCCTCGAATCGTCGGTTTGTTCATTTTAATAAAAAAAAAATAATTTAACAAGTCAAAAACAATTCTAAAAAATTATCAAAATATCCATTCCTAGCACAATCATAATAGGATCTTCATTTAAATTTAAGAGGGATCTACTAAATAAAAATTTGAATTAAAATAAATATAAAACGATATAAAATTCTCTCCTACATATATAGAAATATTTAATTTCATAAAAAATTTAAAATAAAAATTTTGAATGAAAGAAGAGAATCTCAAAATTTTATTTAAAATGACTTGAATTGAATAATGTGTTTGGGGTAAAAATTTAAAACAAAAAATTTTAAATGAGAACAACTAAATTTTGGGGTGGAGCAACAAAAAACAATTTTTAAATATACACAACGCGTGGCCTTCCTCCAAAAATAATTTTGTTGTTGCCGTCAAAATTAGGGAAGGAGAGCATTTGAAATTGAAGAAAAGGATATATAAAAATATATTTTTAGTAGATATAAGGGGAGGGAGAGAGCGTCTGGCGGCCTAATTTTGTGTTTGTGGGTGGAGGGGATGGGCAGATGCTGCTTCCTATTACCAAACCTCATTTCTTCGAGCGACTCTAGGTCTCCGGGTCAAGGCCAGAACAACCAACCGGCATTTTAATTGTATGGAGAAAAGTGGGAGGAATGGGAGGAATATACTTATTTTTGTTTTGTATGTACACAAAATATACCCAAAAAGGAGTAAATTAAATTTAAAAAATTTTCAAAAAATACTTGAGAATGTTAAACTATTAAATCTTAAAAGATCTAGTTTAATATAGCCCTTAAAGTAAAATAAAAAAAGGAAAGGAATTCTTTATTAATCCCTAATCAGCTGACATATTTTGGCATTTTTTTAATTATGAAATTTATAATTCATTTTGATCTAGCAAACGGATCTAGAAAATTTTTTTTAGAATTCCCCAAAGACGAAACTGTCAGAATTTTAAACGAAATATGCCAGATTATTTATTTAATGAGATATGTTTAACTAATATCTTAGACAATTTTTGAAAACAATTTGTCCTCAATTGTTTTCAAAACAATCGCTACTAGGGGGTCTATAAGTTAGTGCGTTTTTAGTTGTTATAGGTAGATAATGGTTTGTAAATTACGTTGGAACTGATTAATATTAAAATTTTTTGTATTCATCCAATTCGGCAAGGAAAAAATTCTTTTTCTTTTCCCGAGTTATGTATGACTGTCTAAATTTTTTGAGTAGAAACTCAAGAACTTAAGGACCACCTTAATAACTAAAATATATTTACCATTTAAAAATTTTCAAAAATAATTTTTTGTTTAAATCCCCAAATTATTTATTTGATAATAATATTTTTAACATTTTAAATAAAATAATTTTGCAAAATTGTTTGACCTTGAACAGTTTGCATTAAAATTTTAAGAATTTGCAATTTAATGAGGAATATTTAGGTGTGTTAGAAATACAAGAGAAGACAAGGTCATTTAATTAAGTTAAAAATATTATTTTTTGTTAAATTGCGTGAGTTAATTGCGTGGTTTTTTGTTTATTTTTGATTAGCGTAACTCTCAGGTTCAAACTAAAGCAACTGTATTTTCCCAATTAATTAGCTAATCCAAAATTATGTTAAAAGAATAATTAAACTTTCAAGGAACCCCTTAATCATTTTTAAATATTATTCTGGGAAAATATAATTTTTATTATTCAAAGCTTTGAAAAAATCTCATAAGCTTTGATCATTTTAACAAAATATCATTTACTAAAATGAATAAAATAATTTTTTAACCAAAATTTTTATTCAGAATTTATTATTGTTAATTTTAATTAATTCAAATCGAATAATTTTCCAAAATATTTATTTTTTTATAAGAACCTAAATATTCTACTTTACTTTATTTGAAATAATTAACTAACTAACCCTTCACAAGTATATATTCCATAGTGTAAACCAGAAGCTTTATCTTGACAAATTGCACAAATTAACTTTTCATTTAAAGAATTTACTTCCTAAAATTTTCTTCTACAAAAAATTTAAATTTAAATTAACAAACATTTTCATTTTTTAAATAATTATTATTGTTATTAAAATCAAGTTTATTTGTTGTTTCGAATAGAGTATAATGACGAATCCATGAGTATTTATCTTGTAATTCGTCATTCAAGTTTTTGTTAATATTTTTTGTTTTTTCTGGCGAAGATAAATCTAATGGTTCGCTAAATATAAAATAGATAAACTTTTTTTGACAAATAGATTAATCTATATCTATTTGTTAGTAGAATTCCTTCAGATTTTGTGGTTAAGAAGGATATATCAGATGATATGGAAATTAAGAGTAATATCAAGGACTTAAAAGGATTCTGTGAAGCTATCGCGGGGTTGTGAGGATGATATAGAGATATTTGAAGATTATGAAGCATTTAGGGAGATCTCGAGGAATTTCTCGGAAGCTACTTCCAAATGCACTCAATATCCTATTTAATCCTTCTTAATCTATAAAAATATTAAAACAACTGAAGTACATACAAAGGGGACTCAATCGTGCTGATCAATTCAAGTGTACGAAAATTTAGGGCATTATAAGCTAAAATGGCATTCATTATATCTGATCTTAACCTCAAGAGAAGAATAAATTTTTGAGACTACAAAAATTAATAAACATTACTAGTGTTGTTCCCCGTCCCCAAAGTCGGGGAATTTTAGACATTTTTTGAAAATTGCCACCCCCCCCCCAGTGGCGCTGCCTCCCCGAAAATTGGCCCAGTGCCCGCTCGGGGAACAACAATTATTACCTAAAATAATACCTACCCTAAATTATTATTATCACCAATAATCTCATCATTATTATTATCATTTTTTATTTTCTTCGTTAAAATTTCATTTATTCCTTCTTCTTCTTTAATAAAAATATTATTTTCTCTCAAATTTTGCTTTCTTTTTCTATAATTATTATTTTCTTTTTTATTAATTTCTATTTTATTTTGTAAAGAATATTTTGGAGAATTTAATTTAAATAATTGTTGTTGGTCATTTTGTGTAAAATAATTATTATTTGTTGATAAAAAATTAGTAAAAGGTTGTAGTGGGGGATTTTGATTAAATAAATATATTAATGAAGGGGGAGAAGAAGAATTATTTTGTTGGCCAAATCCTAACTTAAAATATAATAATTAATATTTGATATATCTAAGATCTACAATTATTATCGATAATTATATCTATACATAGATTAATAATAATTATTATTAAGGAGAGATATCGGTTTCGATCGGTTTTTCCATTTTTCTCTTTTCAGGTTTTTCTTTTTAGGCTTTTCTCGATTATTTTGCTGTTTATTATTTCAAGGTAGTAATACTTTGGTTTAGGCCTTCTATGTTATCTTGATTTCCTTTGCAACATCAATTCTCTTTTTATGCCAAATTATACATTTGTATATTATTTGAAAGAGCTCTTCAAGCTGAGTCGAAAAGTCATGACCGTTTGTTTTAATAACTTGCAGTGTTATTGCAGCAAGGAAGTTATTGCAGCAAGGATTTAGCATCATAATTTTGTACAGAAAAGCTCAAGATGGTCAGAGAAACGGGAAAAATAGGGATTATAAACCAAAGTATTCCCTTTGTAGGTAATTCTCAATTCTCGACGTACTCTATTAAAACGAATAAAAATCCAAAACTAATTAAAACCATTAAAAATTATATATGTTTTCTGTATATATTTTTAAATATTTACATTTGTTTTTGGCCATCTCACATTAAAATTTATTTGGCTATTAAAATTAATATTGTTGTTATTGAATGGGCGCAACGGAAATGGACGTGGAATTTCATTTAAATAATTATTGTCCTCGTCTTCTTTCTTTTCTAAATTAAAATTTAATTTAAATTTAAATATTTTTTAGAAATACTTTTAGTTATTTCCGTCATTTCACTGCAGTGTCGGGCAATAACTGGAGATTTTAATACTACTTGTCCAGAAATATATAAATTTAATTTTTGTTTTTCAATTAAATTATTATCCATTTAATTTATTTAAAAATAATTATATTTAAATTAATCTAAAATTTAAATTTTAAATTAATTTAAGGAAGGAGAAAAGAGGAAATATTCAAAAAAAAATAAAAAATTGTTAATGAAAATATAAAGTGAAAAATAAAATTTTATGGCCAAAAATTAAATAACGAAGGGAAAAGTAAAAAATTAAAAATTCCAAAAGAAACTAAATACCTCATAATAAGCAAATTAAATTTAAAAATATATAAAAAAATATTTATCTAAAATATATATAATTAAATAAATTTTGTAATTTTCGCGCATTTTATTTAAAACTTTTCTAATATTAAGTTTCTATACCCATCCTTCATTTTATTTAAAAATAATTTTTATTTATTTTTCCACTTTTTTCCTTCAATACCTTTCCAAAAATTAAAATTTCTCTTTCTCCTTGATGGGATGACCTTGGAAAATTACACGTGAATGTTTGGCTAAAAATTAGATTGATATAGGTATATGGTACTTAATTAATATATTTTTAATTAAAATTTTTTAATTAAAAATTATTAACCACTAAATTCAACGAGAGAGGGAAATAGGATTTATAAATTCCCAAGTATATTTTTCTAGAATTGGGGAGGAAGAGGAGAGAGAGGAGGATTTTTATTTAATTTAAAAATCAAAATTTTAATCCGACTATGAGCGTTTCAGAATTTTTACAAAAATTTCTGTGAACATTCCCATTAATAGTAAAATGAAAAACAAAGATAACGAAGTCTGCTTTTCTTCATCCGGATCTCAAATTTCAATAAGTAACAGGAAATGGGGGTATGCCTGCCTCAAAAAATATTTTAGCTGCTTGAAGTATTTCTTCGGACTTATAAGAAAATCATTATTTATGTAGGTTCAAAAGGGGTTAAAATATTTTTAAAATTGATGTACTAAGTCATTCCTTTTCATTAAAAATTCAAAAATCCGTTTCATTTATTTTCGCAATTTTTGTTAAATTTCTGGAATTCATTGTATGTATAAAAACACATTTTTTAATTTTTTTGAACAACATTTCATGAGAAAATATTATAGAAATTCAATAACTTATATTTAAAGTTTACATAAAAAATGGAAAAGTCCGTTTTTATCGAGGATTGACTTAATAGAGATTGTTAAAAAGCCAAATTAGGTTCTGAAAATTTCGAAGCCCGAATTCCATACTAAAATTCAAAACTTAATAACTAAATGAACTTGAAAAACACTTTTTAGCTGTAATTAACAGTTTTGTTAAATAAAATTTTTTGGGCCAAAAATGGGATTAATATTTCCTAGTAACTCGAAAGATACCCAACATCTCACGTTAACTTTACACTTAACTTAAGGTCTCCTTTTTTGAAGCCAATGAAAATTAATAATTCTTTTTTATCTCATTCACAACAATAACAGATAAAAATTATTTTGATTATTTTTTCTTAACGTTTGGACAAAATTTTTTGACCAAAAATTGTTGTTTTCTGTACATAAGTCATTGTTACCAAAATTATTAAGATTGGATTAAGTTATGGCTATATAAACATTGTCATGGAAAATGTCACGAATTTTAGATGCTCACTATCTGTGGAATTTCTATTGTTGGCCCCAACAAGTTTCTTAGTGTTGTGAATAAAATTAAAAAAATTATCGCTTTTCATAGACTTTGAAGTGTAATATGGACAAGACAAAAGGGTTTGAAAATTTGCCAAGAGTTGTAATTAATTTTTAAAATTTAATTTTTCAAAAAATTTTAAACTTGGAACTTGGATAAAAAAAACTTTTCACAAAAAATTAATTTTTCTTTTTCAAATTATTTAAAAAAATACCATTCTTTTTATTAAAAATACTTTCTCTTTTCTACGTCAAGGTCATTAACACCGTCAACTTTTTTACTAATAAAAATGTTCCTTTTTACTATTTAAAAGATTAAAATGTGAGAAAGAGAAAATATGAAGGGGAAAATATTTTTTTTATTAAACTTTTGCTTTTCCCGCACATTTTTCTTTATTTTCAATTCAATTTGTACAGCCGTCCAATGAGGCAATTTAAATTAGAAAATGGGGGTGGAACATTTAAAAAAATAAGAAAACAAAATTTTTATATTTTTGTATTTTTGCGCGCCAGCCAAAAAATATTTTTTTTGTTTTTAACGCAAATTTTATAAAGATTGACAATAAATAATGAAAAAAATTTTTAATTAAAAATGTTATTGCCTAAGAGCTGACTTCTTTTAGGGAGGATATATGGTAATATACATATGTGATTACATGTCATTACAATATATTACAATATACATATGTCCGTGGTCCGTATAATAAGGGGATGATTAAATACCATGGTCCTGGCCCAGGTTTTGTACGTCGCGACTATACAGGATGCCCAGAAAGTAACCGGGCACACTATTTACGCCATGACTTTATCTAAATTCAAGATAATGAGATCAAATAAAGCTTACATAGAAGACCATTCCAGAGCGAGTGATTGGAGGAATTTTATATTTTATGAATATAAAATATAATATTTTCTGACAAAATTAAATATTTAAAATATTACCCAGATTTTTAGTAATAAATAAAAATGATTACAATTAATTTTTAGAATAATAAATAAAATTATATTTAAAAATAATGAACGATAATGCTTCAGGGCGTGATTGCTTTGGGCTCTATTTGTTCCCAGACAATCCTATAAAATATTTTGGAATTAGGTATATTTTCCTTTGGGCGATAACTAAAAAACTTTAACTAATTTAAAAATAAACCTTATTTTAAAATATTTTTGAATAAGTTTTTGAGTTTAAATTAAAATTAGGAGAAAATTCCTAGTGACTTTAATCACCTTGAGGAATGTTTAATAATTTAAATATTTCTAAAAAATATTTAAATTATGCTTTTTACCCTAAAATAAATGAATGTACTTATTAAAATTTTGGATTTTGGGGTATTTTAAAATGACTGACTTTGACTAGTCTCCCAGCTAATATTCGTTGATTTTTCGTGTTGGCGGATTTGTATTTAAAGAGAAAATGTGAATGCGCGTCTGACCGTCATTCATCCAGAAATGGGGATGAGTCTCCGAATAACCCCTAAGGGGATGGATGTTTAGTAGGCGCTGCTCTTCTTTAACACAGGTCAGTAGGCGGTCATTCACAACGCCATCTTTGAAATTTCTCCCAAACAAAGTGTAGAGGTTTGCAAACGAACAAATAAAAAAAAGAAACGAGTGAGAGTTTTGTTCGACCTAGAAAATTTTTTTTTTAAAAAAATATGAAAGGGTGGAAGGAAGGAAGCTTTTGATTCCTTTTTTCATCCTTGCGTAATGTCAAGAGCTTTCTTTCTTTTTTCCTTCACTTGCAATTAATAATAAGCTTAATGACACTTTTAAAATTTATTTAATATTAAATATAGGTTATTTATAAAATTAAAATTTTAATAAAATTCTTTAAAGAAAATTGGATAAAAAGGAAATAATTAAAATTAATTTTAATTATTTTTTAAACTTTTATGGCAAAAATAAAAGGCAAAATTAATTAAAACTATCAACTTTTAATTAATTAATTATTTCTAAATTACCAAAATTTTAAATTCCCAATTCATATTAAAAATTTTATTTTACCAAAGATAATTTTTTTTATTTGTTATAATTAGAGATAGAATTTTTATAGACGAAAAATGCCAAAATAAACAACGGAAATGTTTGATTTTGAACTAATTTTACAGTTTTTTTTTTCAATTTTTTGGTTAAAATGGAAATTATGCTCTTATTTAGAGATCTGACTTGAAGTGTTGTACGAGAGTCGAGTTCTCATCTCGGTCCGATCTCTACTCTTAATTTAGAGTAAAATATTTGGAATTTTTTAATTAATGATATTTTTTTAATTAATTAATGATATACGATTTTTAGCCTTAGGTGAAATGCAAATTCAAAATAAAAATTAAAAAAAATTTTTTTTAATAAAAATATATTTAATAAATTTTAATATAAAATTTTTATAAAAATTTTATAATTTTCTTTTCTTCCTTTATTCCTTCTTTATTCATCCTAAGCGCCAAAAATTGCACAATTGCCCTAAATTTTTATTAAAATAAAGAGAAGCATGCTTGCGCAGTGAAAATAAGGTCATCTTCGTAGAAGATTTTAAAATGAATGAAAGAATTTAAGAAAGGATGAGAAAATGAAAGGAAAATAAAAATTGTGAAAAAAGTTAAATTTAGAGGATTAACTTTTGGGGATTAATAAGTATACTATGTAACTGATTGTAATTGAAAATGAGTTCTTTCCGAGGTCAATATCGGTTTCTTTAACCAGTCCCCAAAACTGGGACGGACTGATTTAATTTCTAAAATAGGTATATAGCAGGGATAGGACGGGTTACCCGAAACCCGATCCGAGAAATTATCGAAAACCCGACCTGAAACCCAACCCGACTTTTTTCTCAACACGTCCCATCCCTTGTATATATAGGTATGTTATAATTCCTCCCATTATCTTTAAGTTTTAAGATGAATATTGAAGAGAAGTGGAAGAGTAGGAAGACGAAGATTAAAACAACGAAAAGAAGAGGAATTTTTGAAGTCATTGACATTTAACGAATTTTTGACAGATCCTCAAAATTTGCAAAAAAAATTTTTTTTTCAGCTGATGGATATTTAATTTAAAATAAAAAGAAAAGAAAATTGCCGCAACTTGATGGACAGCGCGAAAGAAAAAAAAAAGAGGAACAGAATGAAGGGGAAATCAGGTCGTTCAGCGATCAACTAAAAATTAGGATAAAGAAAAATAAAATGGAAGTGCAGAAATTATATGTAGAAGAATGGGGGGAAGAATTATTGTTGTTGTTGTTGACCGACTTTCTCCTTTTAATCTTCAGATTGTATATTAAATGCTTCTCTAATAAAAATAAATATTTCTGCAACTTTTTCTTTGGGAAATTTTAAAATTTGAAATAAAAATGGAAAATTGAATTTAAAAAATATTATTTAAAATCTGTGGGATAGTATCCGGAGTCGGGCTTCTATTAGAGCTTATACGGTAATCGGTATTTCTATCGGTATTCGACGCTAATCCCTATCCGGATACTGACTCGGTATTGATAACGGCTCGGATCCAATAGAAGCCCATGATACATTAGAAGCCCATCGGTTATTTGAATGACTATTTTTCTATTACATTTATTATAGTCAACTAAAAGTATTGATAACGAGGTTCCAATGGCCGAAAAGAAATACAGAAGGATTTAAATGGAATATCGAGAGATTTGAATGGATTGCCTTTCGGTATCGGTATCAGAAAAATCAGTATCTGGATTCAAAAAAACCCGGTATAATAAATAGAACCCGAACCGGTCGAGATCCCGATACCGCTCAACCCTAGTTAAAATCTTAAAAATTTTATGCAAAAAAAAATTTGCAATTAAAAAATAAATATGCTTTAAAAAATAAAAATATTTACTTTAAAAATTTATCTTTCAATTTATTTTTAAAATTTTAGAACCTTCTCCATTTTCATTATCTTCTTCTCTTTTTCTTTTTTTAATATCTTCATTAAATATTGAATAATTAAATTCATAAATTCCAAAATTAAATAAAGGCTTTAATTCAAAAATATAAATCTTTTTCCCCTCATTATTTTCATCCAAAATAACCATCTCTCCATCTTCATATTTTTCTTCATTTTTTGCTTTACTTGTATAAATTGTTACAACTTCTCTTAAACTTTTAAAAATTCTTTTCTCAGCTTCATTTAATTCAAAAAACATTTTAAATATACATTTTACTTCATTTTCTTCTTCAATTTTAACAAAAAATACAATTTCCTCACGTGTTACTTCAGACAAAAAATGAATAAAAAAATTTCCTTTTTCTTGAAATTCTATACAAATTTCTATATGAGAATATCCCTGTTTTTCCATAAATTTTTTATTTTCTATTATTCCATTAAAAATATTTTTATTTTTTTTCTATTTTTTATAATAATGTATTTACTCCAATAATTTCCTCGAATTTTATTATCAAGGGATCAGATTTTAGGCTGTAAAAACTTTAAAATAGGTACCAAATAGGTCGTATAAAATGGTCAAAAAAGTGGGTCATTTTTTCGACATAGGAGGAGGGGTAAAATGCAATTTTTGGCTAGCAGCTTTTCAAGAATCAGCGCCGCCACTAGTAAATTTTTCAGAATGATAGTTCCATTATATTTGTAGGAAATTTTATTGGGTATTTAGCGAACATAAAAGAAAATTCTGACTCCTACCCCAAGGTGTCGAAAATATTTTTTGAATTGCCTTACCCTCGTTTTCCGTTGAGAACGGAGATCTCCGGAATGGAAACAGTTTTAAACTTTGTTCTTTTTCTATTTTCGATGGTTATTGATAGTTATTTGAATTTATTCTTACTGAAATATTTTTTGTTTTGTATGTTTTCGTACTTCTCTTGATAGGAGTAATACATATTAGAAAAAATATGATATTTTTAGTACACTAATAAGGAAATTAAAATCAAATTTGGTTGGAGCTATCATTTTGACGCGGAGTGTAATATCAATTTAAAAATTTCTTATATGTTAGTTAAGAGTATCTTTCTCGATTCTCAAAACTACCAATATCCGCATTTTCGGATATTCTTGATTATGTAAATTTTTAAAAGTTTAAGAGGAAATACATTATTATATTTTGTTCCTTTAATTAATTTTTTAGGTCCTTCGGGATTCAAATAACAAATTAATCTTGTTAATTTGTGTTGAACATCTCTCCATTCATAAAGATATGCATCTATTCCATTTACATTTATAATTTTTATATCATTTTCACCAGTCCCATTTAATTCTATATTAGCATAAAAAAGTGGTTTAATTGCTACCATTTTCTATAAGTTAATTAAATTTTTTAATTGACTATAATTAATTAGAAAAAAAATGTACATAGGATATAAAAGTTAATTTCAAGGAGCTAAAAACTTACACTTCCCTCTTCCATATTTTCTTCTTTTAAACAAATATCCCATCCTTCTCTATAACTGGAAGCATCAATAGGATCATCTTCAAACAATTCTTTAATTCTAATTATTTTTATTTCCGAGCCATCTTTTAATATTTTAATATCAATATTATTTCTTTTGTAAGATTTATTTCCATCTCCAAAGCAAGCACCTAAATAATCGTTTTTTACATTATATTTTGTTTTAATTTTTATATCACTTCAGAAAATCAAAATTAGGTACTCTTCAATTTAATTCAATTTTCAAAAAAAATTTCCTTAAAAGATACTTTCTATTCGGGATGCACCTCCTTATAAGGTCCGATTTTTCAGCCCCAAGTGGATATCTAAAAACTAGTCTTCCACTGTGCATATTTAAGCTCGTCATAATTAAATAGGGAAAATAAAAGTGGGGTCGATCCGATATTTGGCACATTATTTTTCGAGTTATCAGATCTAGTCCAATTACAAGTAAAAGAAAATAATTTAAGAATTATAATACATTACCATTATATGCTATATAAATTAAATGATTATTATTTAATTCAAAATTTATTTCAATATCAATTTCTATTAAATTATCCATTTCTTCCCCATCGTCATTAATTAAATTAATATTATTTTGATCCATTTTTGTAGTTTCCATTTTTAATACTTTAATAAGTAGACTTTTATCGTTTTTTATATTTCTTTCAGAATTTTTAATTAATATTTTTTGGTTAGGTTTTAAAATATTTTTTGAATAATAATTGGGAAATATTAATAAAAATAATTTAATTAAAATAATTATTTTTAAATACATTTTTAATTAAAATTAAAGAAAAATAATTTATTTTTATTTATTTAAAAAGAAATATTTTTAAATAAAATTAGAGCTATTATATCTTTTTATTTTAGCGCCTTTTTTATTAAAATACTTTATCTATTAAATGTCAAAATTAAAATATTTTTTTATCCTTTAAAGTTCATTTTTATATAAAATAAATATAATAAATATGGATCTACACATCAAAAATACAACAAAATAAGTAAATAATTTTTAAAAGTGCAAAATATATTTCTTAATTTTATTGTGAAATTATTTAATAATTTAGGCTCCGTTAATTTTTATTGCCTAAAAAACCAGAATTTCCGGAAATTTTCGGATCGAATATGGGGTATCTGAGAATTTCCCCAGATTCGCCAACACAAATTAAGACTCCTAACTTATTTAAATTTATAAATGTTTTTTATTCTCAATTAGAGATTTATTATGTATGTATATTTTTTTAACTTTAAATTAATTCTAATGGATCTCTTTACGAGTAGAATAAAATCTATTGGTTTGTCCTGGGAAATTTGTTTAATAATAATTTGGGGTGTCCAGAATATGCACGGTCCAGAATATGCACTCAGCTCGACGAGCTCTTTCGAATGAGCTATCATTTGCTTAAACTTTTTTTATTTCAAAAATCACCCCTGTGGTTGTTCAATTTTCAGGGGTCTGTATTTCGGTCCAAACAAGTCGGATTTTGTTGATTTTGGTGTCATTCGACACAGCTCGATGGGTTCTACAATTGTTGTTCAGACTGACCATTTTTACATATTTTTCGAAAAAACTGGCTGGGGGGGGGGGGGGGAACTAAATAAGTACCGGCATATCCGCATACAAAACATGCATTTGCATGTTTTGGACCGCCCTAATAATTACCTAGATTAATAACTGTCAATAATTAATATTAATGTATAAATTGGGATTACTTGGACTATGATTTATGCAAGAACGATTTGAATTGGATAAATGTTCTAAAAAATTTATAAATGAATTATTTCTTAGTTTCCTACTGTATACTATTTTATTTATTTTTTATTTCATGTAGTAGCCAAATAATTTATTTATATTATATTTTTATACAGTAAATAAAACTCTAACAAAAAATATTTTTAAAAACTGATTGATATGTCTTTAATTTTCATAAATTTAAATAATTTATAATAATTCATCTCTCATTGCCATTTCATCATTTGTTGTGCTTAGGCCGCTATTGAACTCTCCACGATTAATTTTTTTATTGTTGTTATTGTCTTCATAGCGAGATTGTGCTATTGTTGTTGTCGTCATTCTTCTAAAAAATATTTTTAAAAATTTTATTAAATTTGTTTTGCGTTTATTTGCCTAGTTTTCCAATTTATTGCCCGAAAAATGAAAGGACGTAAAATAAGTGATGTCATAGTGGATATACTTCCATTCTTTTGTTGTCTTTGATTTGAACCAAAATTTGTGCTGATTCTTTAAAGAAAAATCATTATTGTTATCAGAAATCAAAAAAAAGAAGTACCTAGAACAATTCCCCAAAACAGTCACAGCATCCCTCAATTCCCTATTCATTGCAGCATAAAATACCCAATTTCCAGCACTATTTAAATATGGCAAAAAACTTTAAAAAAATTTTTTTTATCAAATTATTTTTGCTTCTAAATTACCTAGAAATCATTCTCAATGAACGAAAGAAATCGTTGTCTAAAGCTGTCGGCACTCGAGAAATTAATTGGAAATATTCAATTATTGGAATTAAACTTTAAAAAAATATATTTAATTATTTTCTCAAATTTTTCTCTCAAAAAAAAAACATACACAAACAGCCAAAAAGGCCCCCAACAAATCATATGAAAACCGACAACTCTTAATACAGATCTGACAACTTTAGTTGTGCAAGCAGTAACAAACATTCCTTGACCTTTTAAATTAAAATTAAAGAGAATTATGTCTGTTTTCTACCTCTAGGCCAGCATTCTTGAAAGGAAGAACGAGTTTTACGTAAATGTTGAATAAGGAAAAAGTAGCAAAGGGAAATAAACATAAGAGGTAAAACAAATCCAAGAACAAACATATAACAAATAAAAAGTGACATAACTAGAAAAAAATATTTTGAGTGAGAGTTAATTATATATTAGGGAACATCCCAACATAAAAAAATAACATCCCGAATTTCAAAGATTTCGAGGATTCCTATCTCGCTTTCTGGTCGAGATTTAGGATTCTCGAAGGGTCGGGAATTCTCAATTTTTCAGGAATAAATCTATATTCATAAATTCACCATGATCTGGCAAATCTGACCCGCAAAGTGTTTGAGTACTACTTTCAACACTTCCATCATCATAAAGTAGCTCTAAAGGTTTTAAATCGGCATAATATATCATTGGAGAACAAAGGAGAACACTAAAGAAGAGCAAAACTAGAACAACACCTAAAGCATTGGAAACACGTTTTCGACGAATTCTGAAAATTTTTTAAATAATTTGGATTCAAAAAATAATTATTTATTCTCCATACCTACAACATAACCAATAAAAAGGTCTAGATACTGCCAAAAATCTTTCAAAGCTCATTATTGTCAAAATAGCTACAGACAATAATTTATTTATATTTTCAACAGTAAAAAATATTTTGCAGCCAATTAACCCAAAACGCCAATGCCCATCGAGGAAATAACTTAAAAGCATCGGGACCATACAAAGTACCTAAAAATTGAAATTTTTTTAAATTTTTAATTTCCAATCTTTACCGCAATATCAGCAATACTTAAAGAAAGAATATACATAGCCATATGCCTAAATGTATAGTTGACAGGACTTCGTGTTTTGTGAAGAATTCTTAAAACAGATAAAATCACCCACAGATTGCCAACCATTCCAACAGTAAAAACCTTTAATTAATTATTTTATTTTAATTATTAGTAGTAGGGTTGGGGGTTTTCGAATCGGGCCGACGTTCGAGGCATTTTTTCGGGCCTCAATTTTTATCGGACCGGCCCGACCGAGTCTTTTTCGGGGCAAAATTCGATGCCCGACTCGATCTTTCGGACCGGACCGGGCCTCCAACCCTAATTACTAGTTAAAGGAATAAAAATTTTCCTTAATAATCCCCAAAAAGAGTAAAACAGTTAACAATTATTTTTTATTAAAGAATATAAAAGCTTCCATTGTACTCAATTTTAATTAATTTTAATAAAATATGTATGTACTTACTGGGACAAAATAAATAATTAGAAGAATACGTCCCCATAAATTTTCTATCATTTTATAATAATTAAATATTTATAAAATCTAAATAAAATAAATTAATTTATTTATTTAAAATATATTTAAATAAAATGTCAAAAATATTATTTGAATTTTAATCTTAGAATAAGAACAAGTCAAGAGTTAAAGTGCGGATTAACTTTGAATTTTTTTGTTTTCTTTTTTCGGGAAAAATAGTAAATATTCTGGTTAGATTAAAAAATAATTAAAAAATATTTTTTTAAATGACGGGATATTTTATTTTAAGTAATGAAAAATACATATTTTTACTTTACAGACAATTATGAATAATAAGGGAAAACAAGTTGCAAATATGTAGAAAATAATTTGTAAAAAATTTTCAATTAAATTGTGAAGGGAAATTAATAAATTTTATTAAAAGAGATAATTTTTTCTTTAAGAAAATCTTTAAAAAATGTCAGTAAAAATGTTTTTAAATGGCAATTTTATCTTTTGAAGGGATTATTATGTATTAACACTATACTCTCTTAATAAAGATTAGAAAAGAAAATTTATTGATATTTTTTTTTAATTAGAAAATTTTTTAAAAAATTAAATAATTAAAAATAAAAAAATTATTATTAATTTTCTAAGTCTTCCTTTACCCAGAAATTTTTTAAATACAATTTCCGTTAAAATTTTTATTGGCTTCTTTATTAACCTTTTATTTAATTTTTGTTTGTATTTATTTTAATAATAAAAAATATTTTTTTAATTAATTTTATTTTCTAGCAAAAATTGTTTTTTTCTAAAATATTTTTTATTTTCTTCCAACAGATTTGATGTTAAATTATATTTTATTTTTAATTAGTAGGCTTGTCTTTTTTGGGTAAATAATTGAAAAAAGAAATAAAATTTAAAAAAAATAAAAGCCGTGTTAAAAATAGCACAAAATAAAAGAAAATTAATACTAAAAATATTTTCTTTCAAGAGGATGTGACATAAATATTTTTATAAGGAGTTAAGGTCCAAAGATGAAATGAGTGCTAAAAAGGGGAGGGGGAATTGAGGTAAAAAATATTTGTGGTTATTTACACAATAAGTAAATTTTTGTTTTTTTTTAACTTTAAGTGTTTTTAATTACGATTTTATTAGATAAATGAAGACATGGCATAGAAAGAAGCCTCCAGTGGAAGCTTGGCGGTTATTGGTAGAGCGCCGATTATCCGGAATATATCTGGACCAAAAAAAATATTTGGTTATCAAAACATTTTTCGGTTCCGGATGTCCAGAACCCCCAACAGAACAAACCCCAACCCATCCAGAACCTCCAAAATAAAAGAAAAATTATTCAAGGGTCACGCTGAAATCTTCTTATATTAGAAATATTTATAATTTACACTCCTATTTTTAGTTGATAATTGTGAATAATTAGAGTTATTAATTTAATTTTGAATAGCGAAAACGTATTTAATATGTAATAATAACAAACAAAAATTAATTACAATAAAAATAATTAAACACTCCTTAAATTGTTTTGATTGTAATTAAACCAGGAGATATTTATATAAAATAAAAAAAAATTATTTAATTTATAAAATATTTTTAGTACAAAAACCAGCTTAAATTTACAAAAAAAATTATTTAAATAATTTAATTTAAAATAATATTTATATAACGAGAATATATTTTACTTTAAACTAAAAATAAATTTCGTAAAATAATATCATCTGTTTGTAAAGAGAAGTGGATATTAAAATAAAATAAAAAAATTAATTTTAACAGACAAAAAGTGGAAATTAATAAATTTTATACGGAAACAAAAGCTATTTTTGTAATAATTTTAAATTGCTGTCTCTGATATTAAAATTATATTTTTAAAAATTTTTAAACAAAAAAATTTAAAAAAGCAAAATAATAATTGGTATATAATTGAAATTAGGTATATTTGAAATTCTGTCAAATTATTTAACAAAAAAAAGTTTTTTTTTATTTAAACTTTGATCTTTTTATTTAAAGGAGACTTTCCCTGCTCTTTTTTTAATTTTATGTAAATTTATTTAAAAAAAATAATTTGGAGACAAATTTAATTAAATTTGCGAGTGTATTTATTAGGAAATAAATAATTTTTCTAGCAAATAAACAAGAATAGAAAATTAATAAATAGACAAGAAAAATAATAAAAATTGTTGAAAGATCTAGTTTAAAAATAAAAATAAATATTTATATGAAATATTAATTAATTATAAAATATTTTAATCAAATTAATATTTAATTTAATTTAAAATTAAAAATAACCTAGTACCTAAATTTAAATATAATAATTAGAAATGTGACAGATGTTTTTAAAAATAAATATTTTTAGATTAATTTAAATGTTAAATAAAAAGTTTGGACAACAAAATAAAGTAAAATTTTAAAAATTATATTTTTTGTTTAATTTCATTTTTAATTTAAATCAAAAATTTTTAGCAAATTTAAATTGAACGGTAAAATAAAATAATAAAAATTTAGTAGAGAATATTTAAAATAAAATTAATCTCTCACGTTTAAATTAATTTAAAGAAGAAAAAAATATTTTTTTAGATAGTCGCCATAAACTTTTCTTCAAATAAAATTATTTTTCGAATAATGAAAGGGATTAAATATACCGGATATGAAAGGTGTTTTAAAGTGGATATTTGCTAAAATAAATCTGTCGGTCTGTAAGAAAGTACATTTAAGAAGAGGAAGCTTTTAAGGAATTTAAGTGGGGGGAGGGAATGAAAAAAAATAAAAAATATTTAAATATATTAATTTTAAATGTTAAATTTAAAATTGATAAATTTTGATTAAAGAATTTATATTTTAATTTTCCAAAGTCTTATTTATTGGGAATAAAATTCAGACGAAATAAAAATCATTTGATTAACCAAAAAAAATTATTTTAATAAATATACTATTAATTAATTGAAATTATTTTTTAAAATAAATAAATTTAATCGAAGCTCACATATGTGTACAGCCTCGGGGTTTGAAGAACCGTATACTAAAATCAGATGTATTACATAATTCGGGGGTATCGCTTATGGATCTCCCTTATTCAGTGTCAAACCAAATTTAAAAAATGTAAAAGAAATATTCACGTTAGTAGGGGAAAGGGGGTGTCAAATAAATGAGATCCGGCTTTATGGTTATTTTTGATTTCTAAATAAACTAATAAAAAATATAATAAATAAAACTACAAAGGGGGAAATTTTAAAAAATAATATTTCCAATTTGTTTTACAATTAATTTTTAATTTTTATTTTGCAAATCAAAAATATTATTAAAATTATCTTGTCTTAATTTTTATGACAAAAATAAAAAAAATAAATTTAACAAAAATATTAGTCATTAAATAATGAAAACATTTTTAAAATTGACGTTTAAAATTAAGTTTTATTTTTCAAAAAAACACTTTAATTTTTATATTGAAGGATTAAAAACTTGATAAATAGAATTATTATCTAAAATACGAAGAATATAATAAATACTTAAATTACTTAAAAACAAAATTTAAAAAAAATTAGAAATTAAAAAAACAACTTGCAAATTTTTTTAAACAAAATATTTAAATTGTGTAGAATACATAGTTATGAAATAAGTTATCAATAAAAATAATATAAATATAATATAAATAATATCAATATAAAATTTAAAAATAAAAATTTAAACTATATGTATATTGTTTAAAATTATCTAACTTCCATTCGATTAAATTTCATTAATTATAGGTAAAACGAATCAAAATTTTTAAAATAAAAATTTTAAAAATTAATCTTTTAAAAAGGAAATAAATGTAGAATATAATTATTTTAATTATGTATGTTCAAAATTACTAACATACATAAATATAACTAATATTTAAATTAAAAAATTAAGACATTAAATTATTTTTTTGGTAAAATTTAAATTAAAAAAAAATAAATATATTCCAAAAATGGTAAAATAAAAATATTTTTTAAATTCAAACATTTAACATATGATTTTTAAAGGGTTTAACAAGGTTGTTTTTAAATTAAAAAAGGATAAATCTTAAAAATAAGTATTAAAAATAAGCTTAATTGATGAAATAAGTAGAAAAAGAAGATTAGAAATAATTTATTTTTGGATATTAATTTATTTGTTTTTTATTGGTGTATGGTTTTTAAATTTTTAGTAATATTTATAACTAATTTTATTTAAATTTTATAAAATAATAAGTAGAAAGTTGGCAAAATTTTAAATGGAAAATACTTTTAATTTATAGTAAAATGTTGTCTATGAAATTTTTAAAAAACTCAAAATAACAAATACTCCCTACAAATCCCTTGATATCTCCTATATACTTAAAAATCCCTCTATATATTGGATTGGAAGTATGCACATCATCCCGTCAACCAACAGCCTTATGGAAGAGAAGAAAAAAATTTATTTTTGGATTCAAATAATTAGGGTAGCGCCTTAGAGGTCGGAAGTGTCGGGGGTCGGGGTTGACTTTTGGGACAAGGTTCGGGGTCGGGCGTCATACCTTAAATTAATTTCTGTCATAATAATTTCTATAATCTTAAAAGTTTATTTGGATATACTTTAGCCGGTGGCCCACTCAGAAACGGGTCAAATTATATACCATTCGATTCGTCTCGGCGAGCTGAGTCGAATGGTACCACTCTTTTTTTGCGGAAATTTCTACGAGCCGAGATATAGGTCCTTGAAAACCGAAAAACCAAAGGGGGGACCAAGCACTTTTTTGGGGCGAAAAATTCGAATATGCAAATCTCATTCGAAAGAGCTCGTCGAACTGAGTCGAATGACACAAAAATCAACGAAATCCGACTTGATTGTTCCGAGATATAGATACTGAAAACTAGTAATCCAAAGGGGTGATTTTTGGAATTAAAAATTTTTTAACCATATTATAGTTCATTCGAAAGAGCTCGACGAGCTGAGTTGATTTTTGTGTCATTCGACTCAGTTCGACGAGCTCTTTCGAATGAGATATTATTTGCATATTCGAATTTTTCGCCCCAAAAAAGTGCTTGGTCCCCCCTTTGGTTTTTCGGTTTTCAAGGACCTATATCTCGGCTCGTAGAAATTTCCGCAAAAAAAGAGTGGTACCATTCGACTCAGCTCGCCGAGACGAATCGAATGGTATATAATTTGACCCGTTTCTGAGTGGGCCACCGGCTAAAGTACAGCCGTTTATTTAATATTAAAAATAAAAAATTTAAATTATTTTAGAAAATTATTAATGATTATAAATAAACTAAATTTATTTAACGGAAAAAATATTAAAATTAGAAAAGAATATATAAAATAAAAATAGAATATACATTTAATTATTCTATTATTTTTAGTTGTCATTGTTATATTTATTTATTTACATATTTCTTTTAATTGACTAATTAAATTTTTATTTGCAACAAATAAATGTTGCTTATATTTATATTTAATTAAAAAATAAATTAATTTAAATTATATATTTCCTTAAATAGGTTCTTTAGACAAGAAAAAATAATTTTAATTGTAAAAAAATGATAAAAAAATATACGAATTTTTTAGGTTTAGGTATAAATGTAAAAAAATAATTTTTTTGCATAATTTAACTAAAATAAACATCAAAAACCGTCTCATCTTTAATTTCATTAATTTTTCTATTGTTAGCATTATTTTGAAAGAAACCTTTGAATATTTTTTAAAAAAACGCTAAAGGAATTTATGTTAATTTTTATGTTTTGTTGCAAAAATATTATTTTTGGATTAAAAATAAGGAAGAAAAATTTGTTAAAAAATTATTAGAAACTAAAAATAAATATATTCGAAGCCTTTTGGCTTTGAGATAAATGCAACTTTATAAGAAAAGAGAAAATTTATTTAGCCAAAATTTAATATTAAAAATAAGCTACAGCTAGATTAAAATATATCTATTTATGCCGAAAAATTGAAGAGAAACACTCTTTGGCCCTTTTTGGCAGTCAGCCCAGCCGGCTTAATAAAAATATATGGATATTATTAAGAGCTATAATAAGATATGTTATAATTTTTCGAGCAGAAATAATCAGTGTGATTTATGATGACCGTTATTATTGTTTTGATGATTTTAAAGTTGGCACCTGGCCAACTAATGATAACCTTGTTCCACTAACGGGGTAAGGTGTGTCTAAAACATTTTTCAGATAAAAATTGGTTTTTTAAATTTTAATCTTATTTCGCTTCGTCCGAAATAGGTTCATTTCGTTTCGTTTGATTTCGTTTGATTTCATTTTTCATTTCGTTTCGTTACGCTCCGAAATGAAATAAAAATTTTATTTCGTTTCGATGAATATAAAAATTTTATTTCGTTTCGATTCGAAATAAAATTTTTTTATCGGCCATCCCTGGGTCCAACGCGAAAGGGCAGTTTATCAGCTTGTGCATGGATACGGATAATATCCGGATATCCGAGGATATATCCGGATACGGACGGATATGGAGTGCTTTTTTAAATCGAAAGGATGCGGATGGATAGGATATGATGCTCCAAATCCGAGCATATCCGTCCCTAACTTCTGCGATTAAACATCCTAATTTAATTTTAAAAATTTTATTCAAATTACTAATAAAATCTATCTAAGATATGACAATTTTAAATTGGAAGCAAATTTTAATTATTTTAATTTAAAAATATACATATAAATTGCAAATAACATTAAATATTGCACAAAATTATTTTCTTAATTTACTAGGTAAATTTCATTTGGTTATTAATTGGCCGAGACAAATGATCCGTGGACTTTTTTCAATTCAATCGGTTCAATTCCCAAGTCATAAACGTATCGATAGTCACTATCTTGTAAATGATCAATTATTGGTCCTTGAGGTTGAACAATTAGTGAAAATTGCCTCAATTGGAGGTGCCTGATGGTCAGCAATCTGTAAATATGATCAATTATTGGTCCTTGAGGTTGAACAATTAGTGAAAATTGCCTCAATTGGAGGTGCCTGATGGTCAGCAATCTGTAAATAAAAGATAATCTATCTTAATTTAGAAAATAAAACTAGCCTAACAATACAGCTTAGCTTACCTAGTTTCAAAAATGTTAGAACTCACAGTATAAACAACAGACTCAACGATTGCATTGACGCAATCCGAGATCTGCTGATCGAAGTGGTGTTGGCGATTGGCAATCCATTTGGTGTTCTTTGCATTTGGTGTTCTTTTCTTTTTCTTTTGCAATTCCAGCTGCCCTGACTTTACATATGGCGGAAAACGCCGCAGAGGTGCCCTCTTAAGAGGAACCCCCTCCTTCTTTTCATACAGCTTAGCAATCCCGTAAGAATTGTCACGGAATCGCCTGACTGTTGACTTCTTGTTTGCAGCTATAGGGAATTGATAGGGCCTAAAAATGAAATAAAAAATAAAGAAAAATCAATAAATTACTTATATTTCACCCTCTCTACTCTCATCGAGCACTCCGGGTTGATGCGGAGGCGCGGAGGAGATGGGGATTTGGCTGCATGCAGAGTCTTGCCTGCAAGCACCTCTGCCTGAGCTTGAGCCAAGCATTTAACCTTCTTCATTCCAGTAGAAGCAAACCTGAAAAGTAAATTATTAGCATCATCTACCGTAAGTCACCTAAAAGTCAAGCTAAAGTCACCTATAATTAAACTTTACCTCTTTTTCTGCGGTTTTGGCCGTTGTTGACATTGCTGTCCAGCCGGCACGTCCTTAACCATAGCCACTGGCACGTATTGGCCACTACGCACTTGCGGCGCATCGTTGTCAGTTGTAGCACTAAAAAGGAAACAGAAGGTAAACCTACATTGAAAACTTACATTTTTTAGGCGCAGTTGGCCTTTTTGGAGCAGTTGGACGGCGATGGACTGCCTTGGTGATCGGAAGCTCCTCAATTGGGATGAGGATTGCTTTTCGTTGTTGTGAAGACATAGCAATAAAGCAATAAAGTAAATATTTATAATATTTATCTAAAAAAGAGATTTAAAGGAATATTGATCACACCAGTCGTGGTATGGCCAATCTACCTAAATAGTTAATAGTTGGTCACTACACCATAATATAGGCGTAGTCACCAACCGACCCCAGACGGTCCCACCCCGACCCCAGACGGTGACCCACCCCGGCCCCAGCGGTCAAATGACCCACCCCGACCCCAGACGGTCCCACCCCGGCCCCAGACGGTCCCACCCCGGCCCCAGCGGTCAAATGACCCACCCCGACCCCAGACGGACCCACCCCGACCCCAGACGGACTAAGATATGACAATTTTAAATTGGAAGCAAATTTTAATTATTTTAATTAAAAAATATACATATAAATTGCAAATAACATTAAATATTGCACAAAATTATTTTCTTAATTTACTAGGTAAATTTCATTCGGATATTAATTGGCCGAGACAAATGATCCGTGGACTTTTTTCAATTCAATCGGTTCAATTCCCAAGTCATAAACGTCTCGATAGTCACAATTTTGTAAATGATCAATTATTGGTCCTTGAGGTTGAACAATTAGTGAAGGTATTGAGCCTTGGACAGCTGAGAAACTCTCGTACTTAAAATAATTTTTTTATTTTAGTATAAAATTCGAAAAATTATTTTTAGAATTTTTCGCATCGTCTTTTTGAAATTTTGGATTCCATGTTTCTGAAACGTCATTTAAAGGATTTTATAATTTATGTAATACCACTGAATTTTCGGAAATTGAAAAATTGGCTTCTCGTCGGTGGAAACTCATAGTTACCGTATCTATTCTAATAGACCCACAGCGATTCTATTTTCAAGACCTCTTTGTGTTATCTATCATGGGTGTAGTTCAGGATTGTACCTATTCCTGCCTTTATTTTTGAGTGGCTGCGAGTGGGTGCGGTTTTTTTTGTGGCTGAGCCCCACCTAATGTTTTGGAAAGGGCAACCCTGGTGTAGTTCTAATCATAAGCTTATACATAACATTTAAATATAAATACTAAAAACAAACAAATCCGTCTTCAACAAATCTATTGCCATCAAATCCATCTCCAACAACTCGTTCCTTTTTCCATTTTATTTCAACACATAAACGATGGGGTAATAATTTAGGTAATAATTGATACATTCGACGACAAGTAACAGATAATATGCGAAGAGAGGCATCATCCATCCATCTCTCAATGAGCAAATAAAAATGTGAAGGCATTTCGGCAAGGAAGAGACCTAAAAATATAATTATTGGTCCAGTGCTTAAAAGGAGTGTGTTATTTACCCGAGGAAGAGGCTGTTGGCACGCGCATCAAAATAGGCAAATTAGGCATCGGTTCATATACACACGCAGACAAGAAAGAATTATATCTAAATAAAAATAGTAAGACACTTCGAATTTCAAAAATATATACCTATGTAAAAATATTTGTTATGAGCCTTTACTGACTAATTTACTTATAAACTAAAATTTATTAATTTTGCTGCGTACGTAAAGTGAGATTTTAAAAACTGCAAATTAAAATAAAAATCATTAAAAATAAAGCTTGTGTGAAAATTAGCCCATAAAGGCCTCACTTATTTGTTAATTATAATTATTTAAACTCGCCTAAACACCCCATTTCCTTTAAGTGGGGTTAACGTATTCATTTTAAATGAGCACCCCCTCTGCCAGTTCGGACATCTTGCAATAAAGTTATAAGGCGTAGATTCATCCAGAATATTGTGTGAAGCATAGTGCGAGTTAAATTGGCTACGGGGGATATAGCAAGCAGAACAACCAAAAATTGGGTAGTTTACGCTGAGATATTCTTCGCCCAAAACAATGCTAAGAAATGGAATATTTGGAGTGACCTAAGGAAAAAATATATAAATTTAAAATATGAGTAGGGAGGGATTAACGAGTTAGTCAACGAGCTAGACTACAACCTCCTGACCAGACCTGTACGGAACGTTTCGTTTTATTGGCCAATTAACATGCTTAAAATTGAAAGTTAATAAAATAATTAAGTTTTTTGAAAATTTTTTGGAAATAAAAATGTTTCGTTTTGATTCATTAAATTTAGATTGTTTCATTTAGTTTTGTTAACGAAACGATTTTTAAAAATTTTTGTTTCGTTTCGTCCGAAAAAAATTTGGAGTTTCGTACAGGTATGCTCCTGACAGTCATTGCTAGACGTTTCAACCACTCGGGTCAATGATTTCACCCATGAGGAAATGATTAAACCCATAAATAAGCGTGGATCTCTTTTACATTTCTTTGTTTAATTAATCAGAGCGATGAATTTTGAGTTAAAATTTAAGTTCAGGAAAATGGTAATAAAGTAAGTTACAAAAAACTTAGTGAGCCACTCCCAAATTTTTTCATATATAATCTCAATCTAAAATTGCCCCTATTTCCTTTACTCTATAATCTGATTGGTATAGTAAGGTGAAAATTTTGACTTTGGTTTATAAAAATATAAACTTACAAGCAAGCTTCTCTTTCGGTAAAATTCAGGTAGAAAACTCAAAATTGAATTATTATCAAATAATTTTAAAATATTTTTCTTCTTTTGTTCAAAATCCCCATTCTCTTTGTTTTCTTTCATTGAACCCAATTGATGCAAATGTTGACTACCTCAAATAAATTATTCAGAATTTTACTAGATTTCAACAAATTAACCTGGATCTAATTTGCATAAACGACAACCAGCAAAAGGCTCACGAATTTTTTTGTTTTTGTTTTCCTGGAAATAAATTTTTTATGAGCAAAATCGAAAAAGTTTACAAATGTTTTTAAAAAATTTTTGAGGATCTGATAAATAATAAGATTACTGTCAATGCACCAAATATGACCAAATTCACATAAAAAGTTTCCAGTTAATTTTTTTGGAAAAATTAAGAGAAAGCACAGGGTGAAAGTCAATCTGACCAAAAATAAAAATGCCATGACTCGTAAGTACACAAACTAAATGTAAATTTTGACTACCTAAATTCCGTAAATTTTTAGTCATAAAACAGTCTTGTATAAAATGTGAACCTTAGCGTCGTTCTATAAAAATTCCAAACTCACAATTTCTTGTTTTTCTTCATCACTGCTATCAAAATAATCAGAATCTGGTTCATTTAAACTAAATTTTCTTTTGTAAAAATTTTTGTCTTCCAACGGCGCTTCATTTACTACTTCATTTTGCCGATTTTTATATTTATTTATTACTAAAGAATTTTGTTTGATGAAATCCATTGCAATTGCGGTAGGGCGAAGAGTAGAACGTTTTTTACGTGGAATTTGGAAGAATTTTGTTAGAATTTTCTTTAAAGATGAAAATATTTTTAAGAATTCATTTTTTTGAGAATTTTGCGAATTTTTTACAGAATTTTCTATCTTTTGTAGAATTTTCTACCTTTTAAGTTAAAAGCCAAAAAAATCTAATTAAAAAACATTTAACCAACAAAAAGGAAAATTTTCTGATGTAGTGAAAATAAATTTTGAAAGATTGACAGCAGGAAATTTTTAAATGTAAGCGAAAAATCAAGAAAATTCAAGCCTACATTTATTCAATTAAAACAAAATTTAACCCCAATAATTAATTCGGAATTTTTTAAATAAATTTAAAAAATTCATCCGCAAATCTAATCCGCAAAAAACTCTATAAAATTAAAAACCTGATCAATTAAAGCAATTGCAATGTCTGGGACTTGCAGTTCATTTAATTCTTCCATTGTTTTCTCATTTTCAGGAAATATTTTTTCTCCAGTTCTGGCAATTCTTTTTAACAATTTTTTAGCTTTTGCAGAGTAAAACTGTCGATTTCGAACAAATGGACAAAAAACTATAGAAGCACAACAGAAAGCAATATGTTCAGCAATAAGTTGTCGACGAAGTCGAACATTGCAGCCATAAATTGTATTAGGACAATTGCAGGGGGCCTGAGAAAATTTTTTTTGAACTTTACGAGTCGTCTTTTTCCTTCTTTTATGCATACTTAATTTTTATTTTGTTTTTGCCTTCAAGAATTTTTCAAGAGAAAAAATACGAAACATAAGTTAAAAATTACAGAATAGTTGAAATTTTTTTTAATTTTCAAAAAAACCTTTCCACAAATATGTTCAATATGATCTTCCAGTTTGCATTTATGTAAACGAACGCCACAGAAGTTACAATGAATAAGTGGGCATAGATCACCTTGTTTACAATTTAATTTAATACAATTGACACAATGTACATGTTCTGTTGGAAAGGATTTATCAATAATTGTAGGCTCAATAAACATTTTTGCTAAAGAAAAATCTGTAGAAATTTTATGAAACTAATACAAAATTGGATGAAAACTTTAGTTACTTATAGGGTTGGTCCCCGTCCCCGAAAGTCGGGGAATTTGGGTGGCGCTGCCTCCCCGAAAATTTTCCCCGTGGCCCTCCCCCCCCCCGTCGGGGACCAACCCTAGTTACTTAATTTCAAAATTTAAACAAAATTTATCGGTAAAGCCCGTTTCAGAGTAGCCGTTTCAGAGTATGGCCAAAAGGGGACGTTTCAGAGTACATACGAAGCAGGGGTGTGCCGAAACGGATTTTAAAAAGCGAAATGCGAAAAGCGAAATTAAATTTAAAAAGCGAAACGCGAAATGCGAAAAGCGAAATTAAATTTAAAAAAGCGAAACGCGAAAGTCCAAAAAACTCGAAAATCCGCGAAATGCGAAACTGGCACGCCCCTGATACGAAGAATATATTACCGTTGGAAATAATGTAAAATTACAATCAAAATATTTATGTATGTATGATTTATTTTTGTGATTAATTCTTTATTTTTAAAATCCAAAAATGTCCTTTTTTTAAATGTATTTTCTTATTCATACAATTTCTTAAACATTATTTTTATTTGACATTTCTTATTCATTTTTATCATTTCCCAGTTTATTTAAACTCAGCTAATTCTGTTATTTTGGCTTCACTTCTAAAAATTTATTTCCCAAAAATTCCCTTAAGCTTAATTTAAAATTGTAAAATTAATATTAAACTGAATAAATATTAATAAAGAAATATTCTTTTCTTTGAATAAATTTATGTAGCAAGGCTAGAAATAATTAAAAAGTATTATTTCTAACATTACCCTTAAAATCGAAATTTTCAGAAAACAACTGATTTATTTTTTTTAAATTTACTTCTTTTATGTTGTTCTAGAGCCAAAACCACAACATTTAACACAAATAACAACAACGGATATAGTTTAGTATACCGGAGTTTTAGTTCCGATACAAGACCCATACCATACCATTCGTCTCAACGAGCTGAGTCGAATAGTACCACTCTTTTTTGCCGGAGACAGTACTCTGAACTGGATATTCTGAAACGCCTTCTCTGAATAGTCCCTACTCTGAAACGGCTGCTCTGAGTGGCTACCCTGAATAATCCTTTACCCAAAATTTAACCGGAAAAGGACATTTAAGTCTGGCAAGTTTAGTCGGTGTACCTTCGAGTCATGACATCACATTTACCGCTGTGCTTTTCTTAATTTTTCAAAAAATTATTGAATACTTACATATTTTTTTATTTTGAACAAATGTAGATGAATTTGTTGATTGGTTATGAACACTTCATTGGAGGAATTGCGGGAGGATTTGTTAGTACGGCAACTTGTCATCCTTTTGGTTTTTTTTAATTTAATTTTTTTTAATTCAAAATTTTTTTAGATCTGTTAAAAATTCGTTATTCAGGTTTTTTCTTTTTTAATTTAAAGTAAATTTTATTGATTTTTGGGATTTTTATTAGAATAATTAATTGTAATTCCTGCGGACAATTTTTGCGCATTTTTTCATTTCACATTTAATCGATCTAAAAAATAATTCTAGTCGTTCAAGTATTTTTATTGGGTGTTATTTTTTTAGAAAATTCAATTTGACGCATTTTTGAAATGAGGAAAATTAAAAAATTAAGGGAAAATTTAGGACAAATAGGAAATAGGGGTGAAAAAAGTCCGCAAAAAAAATAAAAATTTAATCCCATCCTTACAAATTTTAAATTTTTAGCAAATGAAGGCAACCAATTGAGACCAAAATATTCTAGCTATTTGGACGCTATTCGCAAAATTTATTCAGCAAATGGCGTTAAAGGATTGTATAGAGGAATTACACCTGCTGTAGTTGCTGCACCTTTGTCTTGGGGACTCTACTTTCATTTGTTTGTTTTTAAATTATTTTTTTGGTATTTTTCCGGACAATTTTGCGGATTTCCTCCTTTTTTCTTTTTTTTTGCTTTGCCAGTTTTTCGAATATTTGCAAAAAACACAACTCTACATTGCAAGGGAGTAGCCAAGGGGGCTCCTGGGACTAAAGCCCTCCCCTCCTGAAATGGGGAAAAGGGAAAAATTTGAGGAGGGGACATTGTAATAATTTGTAAAAATTTGGGTTTGGATTTGGTACTTTTACCTATTTCGTTAAGTTTTCGCGTTGTTCCTTCATTTTTTGCATTTTCAACTAATTTTCTTTTTTCTTTAAATTTTTTTGAAAATTTTTAGTTATAATCGAATCCGCTCATTTACAAATACCTCACCAAAATATCCATTTTTCGACAATTTGTTGGCTGGGTCAATTACTGGAGGAATTATTCTTTCATTAACAAATCCTTTTTGGGTATGTAAAACTAGAATGTGTTTACAATATGAACATTTGGTAAATGAAAAACAATTTTCTGGACTTGTGGGATGTCTAAAAAATGTATGGAAAACAGAAGGACTGAGAGGATTTTATAAGGTTTTGAATTTTTTTACGAATATTTTTCGATTGTTTTCCCTGAAAATGTAACAATTTTCGGTAATATTGAACCGGACATACCCCCTTTTTCCTCCCAAATTTTCCCTCTATATTTTTGCAAAATGGTCAGACTTTTTTCTTTCTTCTATCCAAATTGCATTTCTAATTTCTGACTACAAAATATAAATGATTATTTAATTTTATACAAGTGCAAATACATGACAAAAACAAGTAAAAGGAGGAAAAATATACGGGAAAATTGGGGAGGAAAAAAGATTGTCCGGTTCAATATTACCCAATTTTCTTTTACTTTAATTTAAATTTTATTTTTTCTTAAATTTCTAATTTTGCTAAATTGAAAATTTTTCCTTTTTAAAGGGTTACATCCCAGGTTTAATAGGCACTACCAACGGAGCTGTTCAATTTGCAATTTATAACAGATTAAAAGATTATCGTTGTCATTCACTTGGATTGGCACAGGACTCGCAATTGGTTTATTTTATTAATTTTTATTAAATTAAAAAAATTCAGAAACCTTTGGATTATTTATTGTTTTCTACATTATCAAAATGTTCTTCGACAATTATTACTTTTCCATATCAAGTTTTAAGAACTCGTTTACAGGTATTTAACTAATTGTAAGAATTCTAAATAATTTTTTTCTGAAAATAAAGACTGGTCAAATTTGATCAAAAATTTGATTCATTAAAATACCTTTAAAAGTTGCTACTAGATACCCATCCTGCTTTAATCAAGCCACTTTTAATTATTGCCCTCCAAAATTTTTTTCTTTTCCCCATTTCGGGGAAGGATGGCTAACAAAAAGAAGTCTTCCAGTTATCCCAAAAATTTTATAATTTTATATAAAGGATAACTGAATAAAAAATATGAATTTCCTTGATGGGAATAGAAGGGCATAAAATTTTTCGATTTTGATTTCAACTAATGTCTTTGACCAAATTCCTGACCTTGATTCTTGGAAGACAAGGAAGCCCAAAAATACCCTCATCTCTGGATCCGGGTCGATCTCTCTAACAATTTTTTAAATATTAATAGGATCATCATGTCAAATATACAGGCACTATAGATTGCTTTTCTAGAACACTTAAAGTTGAAGGAGTTTTTGGTAAGAAAATAAAATTACAAAAAAAATTATTCAAAATTTTAAAGGGTTTTATAAAGGTTGTTTAGCCGCAACAATAAAACAACTTCCCTATAGTGTAATAACTTATATTGTCTATGAACAAACACGTTATTATATTGAAAGATTGTCAAAAACATAATACTTTTTGTTGAATTTTTTGTTTTGTTTTTAATTTTATTTTAATATTTTAATAGACCTCAAAATTTGTTTTTAAAAATTTTTATTTTTTTATAAAAGTTTTCCTAATTTATACAAATTTTAGCTGCCTCAGTAACGATGCTTAGGATTAGGTAGCTACGAATAAAATCGCTAGCCTCCCTTCCCCCAGTCCAGAAGTCAATCATGTGAAAATTAATTTCAGTAATTCTTAATTTTTCTGCTGCTGGCGTTAATAAGTCAAAGTTCATTGCTTCCAAAATTCAGATTTATTCTTACTCGTGCCAATCGCTAACGTATTTTTATACAGCTTCGAAGCGCTGGTCAGGTTGCACTCTCTTGCACACTCAAGTTGCATTCTCAAACTCTCAGTAATTCTCGAGTCACATTCTTTAACGCACTCTAATCTAATAAGTACTGAACCAAGAATTTAAAAAATTTTACGCTATGTTCGGGGGACAGTAGTAAGATTTTTAAATAAAGCAAAGGGAAAATAAATTTAATAAATATAAAAATTTAGGTGCTGTACATTTGATGGCTCCGGCTCCAGCCCCTCCAGCTCTGGAGTCTGAGTTTTTCTGAGCCGCTCCGGTTATGTGTAGTAGATTTAATAACCAAATTTTAGGGGACGGAGAAATTCAATTTTTCTGATTAAAAAATAATTTCCCAATAAAAATAAATTAATTAGACAGCTTGTTCCCAATGTTGGATTCGAATCTATTAGACTAACAATAAGCAAATAGTTTGTCAATTAAAGTCCAACATCTTAAACGCACCCTTCCATTCTTTTGAGATGGAGAATTTAAAAAGTCGAACTTCAGTTCCGGTTTTTTAAAAATCTTAGCCCGACTTCAGCTCCGGGTATTTTTCAAATTAAGCTCCGGCTCCAGCTAAAGCTGGGTCTGGAGCTAGCCTCGGAGCCCTGCACAGCACTGGTGTTAACTACAAGTAATTTGTCTCTAAACTTTTTAATTTTCAAGGAGTTTTCTACGTCTTTTTCATTGTTCAATTTCTTCACAGTAAACTATTTGGTATATTTCCTAATAAATTTAAAAAATAATTATTAAGGATTTAATGGTTGCCATTTTTCAGTGGTTGCCATTTAGTTAAGTATTTACCATTTGCGAGTTAAAAATTAAAAAAAAAATTTTATCTGGAAATATGTTTGTACATACCAGGGATGGGCTTTCTGTTTCTGTTTTGGACATGTATTCCATATAAATGTATGCATCCGAATAATATGTATATTAGTTATTATTTGGACACACATTTTCAACAGATAACCTTTATGGGACGTTTAAATTCCTTTGTACGCACCAGAAAACGTGCCGTCCCGATCCCCGAAATTGGGAATTAAAATTTCTTGGGAAACCTGATTCACGAATTTTAAAGAATAGGGAATCTTCGGTCAATTTTCGGGAATTTTCGGTCATTACTTACCTCGAGAGCCTCCATGAACATTTCTTTGTGGTTGGTTGTTTGGTGCCAGATTTTCTATTTGGGGTTGATCTTCCCGATTATCTTGGTTATGATCCTCGGAGGTTTCAAGTTCATTTTCTGTAGCTTCCCGACAAACTGGGCATATCTGCTGTAATCTTAGCCTTAATCATTGAAAAAATCACAAATTTAGTTCTACACCCATAATAAAAACTATTTAAAGATTTTTTATTTTCCATAGGAGTGTAGTGTAATTTTTAAAAAATTAGGGATTTTAATAGATTTTACTTGCTAATTTTAACATTTAAAAATAACAAAATATTTACCACTCTTGAATACATTTTTTATCGAAAACATGCTAAAAAATTAAAAATGTTAATTAATTAAATATTTTTATGTAAACTTTGCATTTTTTCAATTTTTGTTCATTCTCATATACTTTTTCCAAACAAATAGAACAATCCGCAAAATAACTTTCATCAATATCAATATTAATTCCTTCTTCAACTGAAAATTTTAAAAATATTCATAATAATAATTTTGTTTATGTCGTAGTGACATAAGTTTATTTTTTAAATTAAATATTATAAATCTCTAAAAATATAAATGAAATTATGATACATTTAAAATGATAAAATTAAAAGTAAACATTTTCTCTCAAAAATTAAATATCTTTTAATCTTACATTTTGGAATTTCTTTAAGAAAATATTGCTCAGAATCGAAATGATCCCACATATGTTGAAAAATTTTATCGTCATCAACAACATTCTTCTTCTTAATCCTAAAAATATTGGGCAGTCTAGCAGAATTTTTAAAATAAAATTTACCCTCTTAGATTAAAATGTTCATAACATTTTTCGATTTTCTCAAATTCTTGAGTACCTCTTTTATAATTTTCTAAAGTGAAGCGATTATGAAGTGTTAACTTCAACTTCAAACGAAAAACGTAATATTTATTCTTCCATAATTTTTTAAAATGATCTAAAATTGCTACGCCGTCATTATGTATGTAAGATGGCACAGCTATTACTTTTATAAATTCGGAACCAAAAGTTTCTAGAAAAAAGTTGGCCAAACATAAAGATTGTCGCGCTAAAATATTAGTTATATAAGATTAAAACAATCATTAACACTTTTTATAAAATAGTGCAAAAATAGGAAAAATTAATGGAAATTTTTAAAAACATCAGTTTAGGGTAAAAAACAAAAATATCTTTTTATTCGTCCATTTATTTCCAATAAAGACCGAATAGTTGGGTAATACACACCGAATATACTAAAAAGGCGCCACAGGTCGAATTCTTGAGGAACTCGAAAATCGGAAGGAAACCCTTGAAAACCCGGTAATAGTTTTGAATTCGCCCCCTTTTTTCCTTTCTATTTTTCCTCTTTTTTCTCATTTTATGGCAAATTATATATCATTCCATAGAGCTCTTCGAGCTGAGTCGAATGACATTAAAATTAACGAAAACTGACTTAAGTGAACAAAGTTATGACCGTTTATTTTATCCCCTTGGATTGACACAAAAAGTCTTCCCGATAAGGATTTAGCTTCATACTTTTGGTAAAAATGATTAGATCCATCCAATCATGGTATCATTTGACCAAGCTCGAAGAACTCTTTCAGATGATATATGATACATTATGTATCAAACAAAAAAACTCAAAATGGTCAGGGAAACGGTGAAAAAAAGGGGGGGGGGGGCGAATTCCAAACTATTACCGAAAACCCTCATTAAATCTCAAATCCCAACCCGTTTCTAAATCAGGGCTTCGATCTCGAATTTTTTTAAATCCGCAATTTTGATCGAAAAAATCCGCATTTGATATGAAAAATCCGCAAGAAATTTTCAAACACAAAAATTGAATTAAAATCATTTTATGCGTTATATTTTTTGACACCATCGATTGAATTGAGCAATTTTTTCACTACTAATGACTATCTTATTAAAATCCGAATAATTAAATGAAAAATTACAGCTGACTTGAGCCAATGCTTTCACCATCCCTAGTTATAATGAATTGTTTACTCGAAAAATCGTCCTTTTTCAGCGCCGCAGGCGAAAATTTTGCGGATTTTGGAAGGCCAGAGACAGATTTCTTCCATTTTCAGCGCCGCAGGCAAAAATTTTGAGGATTTTAGAGGGTCTTAGAAGAAAAATTATGACATTTTATACTAAAAACTACAAGAAAATACAAAAAATCCTCATAATCTTCAAAAGACCACAAAAATCCGCAAATCCGCATTTTTAAAAATAATCCTCATCGCCCTATCAAAAAACCACAAAATGAGGAAAAATCCGCAGAAATCGAAGCCCTGTTCTAAATTCATTTTAAATACTTACACAATTTGTCCTGAAAGGCTTGCGATAAAATTAAATGATTTTTGCCTGGTGTAGTTTTAATATCTTCAACTAAAAAGTTATCATCTTTTTGTTTACCTAATTTTGCAAAACAGTGAACTGCATAATCTTTACTCATTAATTCAGTCATTTCTTCTCTCTTTATTTCCAAATTCTCCAATAATTTTCTAGGAATTCCTCTCTGAATTTTCCAAATTCCGTCAAGTTCCTCGGTAAAAATTTCAGTTTTAAAATTTTTGCTAATTAAAAGGTAATCAGCAACACAATCGGCTTGTTCTGGTTTAATTGGGTTTGTATAACCAGGCAATATTGTTGTTAAAAACAAAATTAAAAAAGAAAATAATAAATTAGTTAAAGGCATTTTACATTTTTTGGGGGGAAAATAAAAAATAATTTTATGGAGGGTGGAGGGAAAAAATTAAAAATTATTTTATGGAGGGTGGAGGGAAGAATTTTTTAAGAATTTGCGAGTGCCATTGAGAGGAGAGGGCTTTAAAAAAAGCAAGGAAAATTTTCTTTGTTTAATTTTTCACATGAGAGCAATAAATCGAATATTTGATTATCGATGTTATTAATTATTATAATGTATATAGAGGGAGAATCACGAGGGTTTTATTTTTAATTTAAATTTTTAAACATGTTTTGGGGGATTTCTTTTAAAAAATTGTAAAAATAAAAAAATATAATTAAATTAAGTCAGAATTTCAAATTAAATGATTTCGTTTTCTGCTACCTCGCTATAAGGTCAAATGCTCAAGAATAAGTTTTTTGATCGTAAAGTCTCCCTAGTTTGACACTTATGTTGATTATTCCAAACTATTTTGACTTCTTAGAAGTTTTTCACAAGTTTTTGACAGAAAATTAAAAAATGTGTCATTAACAATATCAAAAATCAAATGTTTTTCTCAAGAGAATTATTGTTTTCTAGGAAGTTCCAGGAAACTTCATTAAAAATTTTTTTTTAATTTTCTGAAAAATTTTCTTCATCGTTAAGTCTCGTTTATTTACTCTACATAGTTTTGATTTTTTAGTGACTAAATAATTTTGTATTTTTAATGACTATTTTAATTTTTACTTGATTAAAAATATTGGCATTAATGATTAAATAACAACAAACAAATACTATGTAGAATTTCAAATAAATTCTTTAAAAAAATTAACAAAAATACATAAATATTTAATTGATGAAAAAAAAGATTTCAAAACAATATTTTGAGTGAGTTAGTAATCCTTTTCAGCTTAATCGGTTACTTTTTTCCAGGTAAATTTTTTGTCCTGCCATGGATTTCTTATTTTCCTTTCTTTATATAATGTAAATATTAGATAGTTTAATTATAAATAAACTAAATTTTTTTACTTTTTATTAAATAAATATTATTTATTTATTATTTAATACAGTACTTTAATATAACTTAACGATAAAATGTCCTCTTTTTTGTCAAAAAGTCTTAACACAGGACGTTTCAGTTTCAGTCTTGAAAATGAGATCAAGTTTCAGTCTGGAATCTCATTTTTTCGAGTTGCCTTCTAATTATTTTTTTTGTTTGATTGATGAATTTTCCTTAAACTTTTTCAATTTAAAATCATTTTAGGTTTTAATTTATATCAAATAATTTTCCAATTTTTTTCTCTAAATGTCTTTCGACTGTTTGCCTGCAGAATGTGATATTAAACCTACAACTAGCAAATTACGCGAAAGAATTCGACTACTTAATTCTGAGGAAGAACAAAATTTGCTTTATCAAACTAAACAACTTTTTGAAAAATTTTCAACAAAATTTGATGGAAACAAAAATAAAAATGTAAATAATTTATTTTTAGAATTTCCGATTTTGAGTCAAAAGATGGAACGTGAGGGATCCCGCGGGATCAATCCCGGTAATTCCGTTTGTCGCTTAAAACACGGGATTCCGGGACTGGATCCCGTTAAATCCCGCCCGGGATCCCTCCCGCTCCGCATTTTAGTTTATACAAACTAGCTGTTTACTTAGAAAAAGTTTTAAATTTTTTTTTTAATTTCCTTATTTTTCCTCCCCAAGTTTTTCCTATATATCTACAGAATGGTCAGCCTTTTGCCTTTCTTTCATCCCAATAGCCCTTCTATATTTTGCCTGCAAACAATCAAAAGAAATTAATTTGTACCCTTGGATGGAAGTAAGGAAAATTGAAAAAAGAAGTCTGACCATTCTGCAAATATACGGGAAGAAACTTGGGGAGGAAAAAATGGGGGGGAGGGGGAATGGGGTCTGTCAGGTTCAATTATTACCCAAATTTAATTTAAATTATTTTCCTTTAATTTTTTAGAGACTTACAGATGATTTAATTCAAAAAATATTTAATCTTTACAATAATTCAATAATTGATGAAATTATCAAAAATATTATGGATGCATTTAATTTGGATATTTTTGAAGTTGTTTTGGCTATTTGTAAACATCTTTGGGTTGATAAAACAAAACCTACAGATTTAACAAAATTAATTAAATTTTTGGCTTTAAATGAATATAAAATAATTAAATTAATTGAAGTATTAATTGATGGTCAACAAATTAATGATTTGGATGAACTACTTTCTGTGAGGGTTTTTTTTAAATTTTTTTGTTAAAAGATTTGAGTGAAATTGTTTTTGGATTAATTAAATAAATTTAAGAAAATTACATCGAATTTAGACCTCTTAACTCCAAAATATTTTTTCTATTTTTTACTTCTTTATTGATACCTTGCCTTCCTTATGCTGTGCTTACAGAAAAGATGTCTTGCGTTTTTACGGCAAAAAATAACATTTGGAATGAAGAGACGCGATTATGTCTCTACTCCTTTTGAATACTTTTTATTGTCGCAAAATGCAAGACGCTTTTTATGTAAGCACAGCATTACCCGCGGTCATTACAAATAAAATACCTAGAAAAATTTTGACCAAATTTAAGACGTCCTGCGTTTTATTTTTGGCCCCCACATTTTTTAAATACCTGTTACGGACATTATTTTAAAATTATTTTATTTTTATGGCTCATTTTCAACGCTTTTTTATTTTCAAAAATAATTTTTAGAATCTTTTAATTACTCCTTGTGATGCTTTACTATTACTAACAATTATTTGGACTGAATTGGAATTTCCATCAGTTGCTCGTCTTTTCGAGCCATATTTAACTTTTCCACCTCTTACAAGTAAAATTACAAACTCAGAATTGAAACAGGCGGAAGATGATTTTAATCAATTACTTAATGAACAATTAGATATTTATTCTGGAATTGATTTAAATATTGAAAGGTTTGTGTTTTTTTAGAATTAATTTTTGGTTGTTCAATTAATTATAATAACCTTTTGGCTGGATTAGAAATCGTTTTTAATATTTTCCTTTTTCCACTAATTGTAAGCCTCCCAATTTTTAACAAATTCTTTTGAATTATTCGGTACTTTGCTGTTATCCCTACTACTTTTTTGCGACTATTTTGAGGACTTATTTATGAACAAAATGGTCCGGCTTTCTTTCATTAAATTGACAGTTTATGACGGGAGTCACCGGCTTCAGCAATTGGGACCTAGACCGACGTTGGGTGGGTGTACCACTACTCATACATATTTGTAAATTCCGTAAACTTTTCGTTACTAAAAATTTTTCTTTCTCAAAATATTCATTTTTGCGTTAAAAAAGTCTGTTGATAAAAATTTTTAATTTTTTATTAAAACCCTGATTTTTTAGGAATAATCAAATTAGTAATGAAATAGATAATTTACTTGAAAATTCTGATGAACATCATAGAGCGACAACTGAAATGATAAATAAAATGAATGAAATAAATCAGGCTTTGGTATTCTATTTAAAAAATTTTATTTTTTTTAAATTTATTTTTTAAGAGTCGTGTACCTGATCATAAATATAATATTGAAACATTAGTTTCGGATTCATCAGAATCTGATTCTGAAAACTTGGAGGTTAAATTTTATTTTAATTTAGTTAGAATATTTAAACAATTTAAAACTCATTTAAGGATGATTTAGTAATTTTCAATGAAAGAATAAAGAAATGGCCAAATTGGCTTGAGCAAGAATTATCTCAAGCAAATTTAAATGAACATCTAATTCTGGAAGAAAATCAATTTTATTTTGCGCCGATCTCAAAATTAAATAATGAAGTTTCTACAAATGGTTATGCAAAGTGTAAATTAATTAAAAAGGTTTTTTTGTAAATTAAACTATAAATTAAAAAAATCGTTTTTTTGCCGACTCCATTTTTTAATTCATTTTTTTTCAGTTTATGTCACTTAACAGATACCTTTTTAGAATTAACTTTATTTAAATTTAGGATTCTGTCGGCCTCTGTCAAGTGAAAGGATTTTTACTTTCTGAAGGTTAATTTTTGGAATTTTTCAATTATTCTAATTTTAAATTTTATTTAGACACTACAACAACTTCTTTACTTCAATCTTCACAATTAGCAATGGGGGATGCACCAACTATTCGTTGTCCGGAAGGTACTCGTGTTGTTGCTTTATGTAAACGTGGAGCTATTCAAATTGGTTCTTTGTTAGCTTCTTATTTTGAAGGCACAATTGCTGTTAAACCTTTTAGCCAAAATCGTTTTGAATATTTGGTAAGGATTTTTTGATTTTTAAAAATTATTTTGAAGGTTTTCTTTGACAATGGGATTGATGCTTATGTCAAACCCACAGATATTCGTTTAATGTTTAACCAACCATTGGATGACAACCAAAAATTCCAACCAAGGCTTGCTTTTAAAAATGTTGTGAATTCAACTAGAGCTGAATTTATTCGGTTTATTTTATATTTAATTAATTCAAGGACGTAGCCAGAGGGTCGATTTCATGGGGAGGGGCTTAACATGGAGTGTTTAAAATGTTTCAAATATTTTTTAAAATTTTTCTAACATGTTTTTCACTTTTTTGATCATCCCCTTTAGCCCCTTGGATATGCCTTTAATTAATTAATATTTTTGATTTTAGTCATTATCTTGCATGTTATCCTGATTGGCCTTTGATACAACTTAAGAAAACTGAAAATATGCAAAGAATTTTGGTATTTTTTTAAATTTTAAAAATATTTTTTTTCTTTTAAAGGCAATTCGGAATGGTTTAAACGATTCTGCTTTTGTTTTGGATGTTGATAGGCAACTTGCTCTTCTTCGTTTTCCTGGGATGAATAAAGCTGCTTGGCCTTCAATTCAATCAAATGTTGTTAAAAATATTAAAGATTGTGTGGTTATTAATTGTAAAGGTTGTTTTTTATTTTATTTTCTAATTCTTATATTTTTTTCATTTTCGATATTTTCGTATTTAATAAAAGATTGTTTTTTAATTTTTACACTAAATCCAATTTTTAATTAAAAACTTTTAGAACATGCCCACAATGATGAATGGGTATATCGGGGCAATCCTTTACGTTTTCCAACTCTTGCCCTTTCAACAAATTATAATCAACACTCTACTCAAAATAATAACCAAAATACTCAACAAAATTTATCCGGGGTTTGTTTCCTAATTTAAAAAAATTCTTTTTCAATTTTTCAGAGACCTCTTGTTAGAACTGGACGTAAAATGGGTCAATTCGAAATGGCTCATCCACTCAATAGTGTAGATTTATACAAATCATTCCAAATAATGCAAGAAATAAGACACCAAACAGCAAGAAAATCATCAAAACAACAATCTATTGAATTGCCACCAATGCAAACAAGATCATCAGGAACTCTTTCAAAACGAAAACAATTAACTTCAAATGTTTATATTTTTTTATTTTAAATTAAATTTAATTTTTTAGGTTCAAGAGGAACGTATTGTTATTCCAAAATGGGTTCGTCCAAAAAATTTTCATAAAAGTAGTGGTAATGTAACAACTAGATTGACATGTTCACCTGTCTGTTTGAGTTCAATTAAAGTTACAAAATATCCTGATCGCTACCACTCTCCATATTCTATCCCTTTACTAAATGGATGGGCTAGATTGGTAATTTTAAATTGGTTTTTAATAGAGACAGGACTTTGGATTTTATTGATAATATCTGTTTTGATGGACGTTAACATCGATTATTGAAAAATATTCGGGGTTTTACATCGATATTTTTGTTATTCCTGCTATTCCGGTTAACAAGAAGTCCGTGGACAAAAAGTTCCGGTTCCGGGTAGACTGGAAGGTCAGGTTCTGGTCAACAAAAAAATTTTCGGACCATAACATTTAAAAAAAGAAGAATTTCCCATGTCCTAACAAATTTAAAACTTAAATTAAACTTAACTATCTTTGCATTATTATCTATTCTAATTTAGACACTCAACCTTACTTGTGATTCCAACACCAAAAGTTCTGTCAAAAAATATTTTACAGTCAAAAAGAAAATTGTTTATAAAACTCCTTGTGGAATTCAACTTTCATTTATTGAACAAATTGCTGAATATTTACAACTTACAAAACAACAAAATTTATCAATTGATATGTTTACTTTTGATCCACAAGTTAAACCTGAAATTAGAATTAAATTGGCTAATGTTGTTTTGGAAGATTTTACATCGGTTAAAAGAATTTCTTTAATTTTTTAAAATTATTTCTAGGGTCAAGAAGCTATTCCTATACCTTTAGTTAATGCTGTGGAGAATGCACCTTTGCCTGATGTTTGTTTTTTTTATTTTTTGTCTTTCGATTACTTTAATTATTTCTAAGACTTTATTCTTATTTTTCTGAATTATTTTATTTTTTAGATGATTTATCGACCGAGGAGAACTGGAATAAAAAGATTGGAACCAGGTTTTTTTGGAAAGATTTATGTTAATTAAAAAAATAAAAATATTTAGGTGGAAACAAACTTGTTGAAGAATCTATAAGTCCATTTTTTTGTACTGGCTGTACTTGTATAGGTATTTTAATGTTTTTATTTTTTTATTTTAAATTAAAAAGATGACTGCACGAGCGATAATTGTGAATGCCGTCAATTAACTATAGAAGCACAAAATCAGTTGAGTGAGTCTTTGAAAGTTCCAAAATCATCACCTAAAGGATATAATCATCGAAGATTGGAAAACAAACATATTAGTGGTATTTATGAGGTTAATTTAAAGAAAAATTAAAAAATTATTTTAAAAGTGTTTTTAGTGTAATTCCAACTGTAAATGCAATAGATTAACTTGCTTCAACCGTGTTGTACAGCAAGACCTTCAAATACCTCTTTCAGTATTTTAATTTTTAAATTTTGATTGAAAGATTAATTATTTTCATTTTTAGATGTTTATGACTGCTGATAAAGGTTGGGGTGTTCGCACACTTGTCGATATTCCTGAAGGAACATTTGTGAGATTTTTGATTTTAAATTTAAAAAAATCTGTCTAAAGGTCTGTACATATGCTGGTGAACTGATTGACGAAGAAGTTGCAGATAGCTTACAAAATGATATATATTTTGCCGATTTGGATTTAATTGATGTTGTAGAGCGTGAAAAGAGACAGCAAGGGATTGATTATATAACTGATGAAGGTTATGGAGATGATGAAGGTTTTGAAGGGAATTTTTAAAAATTTTGAAGTTTATTTTAAAATATTTTAAGTTTCTGAAACTCAAAAAAGTAGAAATGTTTCTGAAATTGATTTGACATATGAGGATGACGATGAGGCTTTTGTTGAGCCATCAACAAGTCAACAATTGGAAGAAAATGAGCCAATCTCTGAAATGGATGATCAGTAATAAATAGGGATCGGATTTATATTTAAATAAATCACTGAAGCGACCCTGCCCGCGAACTAACCACTATCTCTCCATTTTTTATCACATCAATCACTGGTCATTTCTGTCTTCTATTTTGAAGTCATTGGTCATTCAAGGCTTGTTCATGACTAGGATGTTTTTGTGCCTTATTTAATATAAATCCGATCCCTAGTAATAAAAAATATTATTTTTTTTGTTTAAACAAATTAAATTTTAGATTACGAGCAATTGGAGTTTTAAAAGAACCAAATGTTCAAAAAATTACTAAAAAGAAGAAAGGTAAATAAATAAATTTAAAATTAATTTATTAAAATTCCCCTTTCCTTTTTTAAAGTTAAACCTTGGAAGGATAAAGAATTTCAAGATTATTTTGGAAAGAATTTTTTGTTTGTTGTGGACGCTGCTAAAACAGGAAATATTGGACGGTTTTTAAATCATTCTTGTGAGCCTAATTGTCAAATACAACATTGCTTGGTATTTTTAAAATTAAAAATTTATATTTATTTAAAAATATTTAAGGTTGATACTCACGATTTGAGATTTCCTTGGTGTGCTTTTTTTACAACAAAATTTGTAAAAGCTGGACAGGTTAAAAAATGATATTGATTTAAGTAGAAATTATTTTTTCAGGAAATTACATGGGATTATATGTATGAAATTGGGTCAGTTGCAAATAAAGTTATTTTATGTTCATGTGGCTCAAATAATTGTAGAGGCCGTTTACTTTGATGTAAAATATTAAAAAATTCTTTTAAACTTTTTTTTTCTCATTTTTTAAATATTCTTTTAATTCATTTTTCAGTAAAATTTTTGCTAACGATTTTTTGCTAACGACGACTAGTATTAGAGACATTTTTAAGAAACGTTTAATTAAGTGTAGGAAGTGTCTACTAGAGACCGGATCGATACGATATATCGATGGAAAATATCGATGTCGATATTATCGAACGATAATTTTTTTGATTTTTTCGATATTTTTCGATAATCGATATTTTTCGATGTCGATATTATCAAACGATCACTCAAGTCCGGTCTCTAGTGTCTATGTATGTTAACGTAATATGATTTAATTTAAATTTTTGTTAAAAACAAAAATTTATAATATATATTCCAAATTATTTAAGAGAAACAATGTTTAGTATTAAATGTTTAATTTTATGTATGTACATTAGAGACCGGCGCGGGACGGGATCCCGACGGGATTTTCCGGGATCCCGAAATCCCGGATTTTTTTGATTTTCGGGATCCGGGATTTATCCCTCGGGATCCCGTCCCGGCATCGGATAAAAAATAAAATTTCGACTTGGGATCCCGGACATTTTTTATAATTTTCGGGATTTTTATAATTCTCAAAATTTTTGCCTGCGGCGCTGAAAAAGGAAGAAATCTGGCTTAAGGAACTCCAAAATCCTCAAAATTTTCGCCTGCGGCGCAAAGAAGGAAGATTTTTGGCTTAAGGGTCATCCAAAATTTTAAAAATTTTCGCAAGCAGCGCTGAAAACGGATACTGAACTGTTTGTAGTTTATGCGAATGCAGCAGATACGTTTTGAGTTATTATTGGAGTAAAGTGGAGGAATATTAATACATAGTGGGATTTTATCAAGGGACCTAGTGATTAATCCACCGATATCCCTCTAAATCCATTATAGAGGGAATTAAAGGAGGAGGACAATCCAATTATAAAAAATTATTGATATTTTTACAAATTTAATTTTATTTACTTAGTACAAATTGCAGTATTTTATGCACTTTATTCATAAAAAGTTTAAATTTTTTATTTTGAAAAAAAATCCCGAATCCCGGGCTGGATCCCGGATAATTTTTTTCGGGATTTTTGAAATTCGGGATTTTTTCGGGATCCCGTCCCGGCATCGGTTAAGAAAAAATCCCGATTCGGGATCCCGGAAGTGCGATTTTGCCGGTCTCTAATGTATATTATTTAAGTTCAATTAAAATATTTTTAATTAAAAAGCCTGCCCAAGAATTTGGTAATCCCAAATGAAAGCAGTCATTTGAATTCCAATTAAGGCCTTTAAAAATATAACGTAATTACGGCCAACTTCGTATTCAATTAAATACCTTTAAATATTTAATATTTTTCAATTAAATTTATTAAAAAACCAAGTAATTATTCCAAAAGCAATAATGAACAAAATAACCCCAATAACTGAACAAAGACGTTCCATTCGATTAATTATGGCATTTAAAAGATTCAAAACTTTAAATTTTTTTTTAAATTCTAACAAAAAGAAATTTACAGAAAAGGGCAACAACGCTAATTATAAATATGCCAAAATTAAGAGAATTAGCAAATCCATTACTTTCTAAAAAATATCTCTAAATGGATATTAATTTTCTAATAACCAGCATTAAAGAATGAACGCCCTCCATAAACGAGAAGTGTGCAAGTGCCATAACCAATTAGTAGCTGAATAAATTTTTAAAAATAAATAACCTCAAAAGACTCCTTAACAAAGACCCTTTTTAATTTATTTTTAGCCTAATTAATAGGGGTGTCAATTATATGGATATAAAATCGAAAAATATGGGCATAAAATATGGATATAAAATCCTGGAATATGGATATAAATATAATGAAAAAATATTTTAGAAATCAGTAGAAAACAATAATTTTGCCTTTAACTTTGCATTTTAAGAGCATTCTAAAAGATTTTATGGATTTAAAATTTCTGTTAAAATTTTTTTGAAAAAATTTTTCCGAAAAATTTTCGAAAAAATTTTTTGACCAAAAATTTCCAAAATTTTGAAGATTTTGCCAATTTTTACTAAAATTTACCAAAAAATGACCAAATATGGAATAAAATATTCAAAAAAGGAGAAATATTGATATAACATATGGATATAAAGGCTAAATATGGAAAAATATGGATTTTAAAGACCATTCTAGAAACCCTAAAACAAGCCAAAAACATGTTTTTCGTACATTTCATAGTCATGGGAATTCAGAAAAATATGGATTTCCATATTGTTAAGCATATAGCTAATTAATTCCTAAGGCTGAGCAGTAAGCGGCGTGGTGTAATGGCTAACACATCAGTCCGGTCTACTGAAGATGCTGGTTCGCTCCCAGCCGCCGAATAACCTTTTGCACTAGCTAAAGGAGAGAAATAGCTATAGCCCAGCTGCTTTACTATATAATTGACACCCCTACTAATTAGGTAATTTAAATTTAATAAAATATTTTAAATAAAAATTAAGTTAATATTTTATTTTCATAATTCCTCCTAATATTAATAGTCCATCTTAATCTATTTAGTAAATAATACCTGTATTAATTTAAGTCGAGTCCTTTCATTTTTCTAAATAAATAAAAAATATATACAAATTTTTATTAAAAATACTAACAACATTTCCATCATTGTCATTATTATTTCTAGCTTCGTTACTATTTAACTCTTTATTTGTAAGAAGTAAATATTCCCAAATAAATAAAAAAATAATAAAACAAATAAACATCTGTTTTTGTTAAATTAATTAATTAATATGTATACATATAATGCCGTTAAAAAAGATTTGGCACAAATTTTTTCAAATTATGCGAAAAAATTAACAGAAATTTTTGATAAAGAAATAAGTTACAAACTTCGCTTTTTTTCTTTTCTACTCAATATCAATAAAAATATTAATAGAAATTTTTAAAGAGTTTATGGCCGAACAAAAATTTGGATTTTTAAATTAGTTTGGTCCAATCTTTTTACACCTCAAAAATTGAGTAGTATTTGCACTTAAATGCCTACAAAATTTGTATTGAATCCTTTTTTCCAAAAGTTAATTAAAAAGAGAAATAATCGAAAATAATTAATTTAACATCTTTGGCACAATCTTTTTTCCGGCACTGATATATGTACATAAATAGGTATAAATACTATTCTATTTACTTACTGTTGTAGAATCAGTTATTGATAATAGTACACTTCGATATATTTTAATTAAATACCTAAAATTATTTTAGTTTGGCAATGTTTGTTTGTCTTAAGATTTTTAAAATGATATAATTTTATATGGACAATTCTGTTGGGAATTAAATTTTGAGAATCGTTGGAGCCAGTAAAGGCTAAAATAATTTATGGTATTGATATTTTAATTGCCCAGATTTCAAATTGTTAATGTAATAATTCCATACTTTTGTTCAAATTCCTGAAAATCCTTAGTTATGGAAGTTTTAATAATTTTTCGGATAAATTTTTTGTAAAATATTTCTTCAGCAATTTAGAATTTACCGTTGCCTGAAACCAATAGCTGCCACTAAACTTATATTACAAATTATTATATAATATTTTTCAAATTTTACAGTATTCACTTTTAAAAAGTTTAAAACTAAAAATAAATTAATTATTTTTAGAAATTAAAAACTTATAAAACAGACCATATAAAGATGTATTTAAAATAATTATTACAAAGTTAATAATGCCAACAATATTTTGACGAACTAAATTTAATTTAATATTTATATTCAACCAAATTCAATTTAGCCGGTCAAATTCTTACAAATTTTTTTCTTCTATGGGATCTATCTGGGATCCCACATCTGGGATCTATTAATTTTTCTATAATTATTAATCCCCGTAAATTTGTAAAGCTAAATGAGCGCGAGTGAATAACACCAAATAACTATGAATGGATAGATTTTGAGAGGTTATGTTAAGCTAAATTATCAAATTATCTCTTCCAATCGTATTGATTTTTGGCATCATTCAACCCAACTGAATGAGCTTTTTCAAATGAAATATCATATTTCAGCCAATATTTTTCGGGTTTGGGTCTCTATTTCGAAAAAAGATTTCGAAGAAAAACCTTCTTTAAAACACAATCCTTCCCATTTTAGACATTCAATTCTAGAATGTACAATTAATCCACAAAATATCTTAAAATTAAATTTTTAAAAATTAAAAAATATTTTTTTAAACCTGAAATATTTTAATCAGAAAATGATCAGTTTTTACATATTCGGGAATTATTGCTTTAATATTCATTTTTAATTTCTGATAAATTATTTAATTTAAAATTAAAATAAAAGATTAAAGTTTTAGAAACATCATTAAACTTGTTTTCTGACCCAAGAAAAGTTTTATAAAAATTTTAAAAAATTTTAGTCTTCGAAAATTTAATTTATAATTTGTTAATTTAAAATTAAAAATATTTAAATAATTAATTTAAAAATTAAACAAAAATAAAAGTACACATCAACAAGTATATATAATTGAAATTTAATAAGAAATAGATTTTTGATATTTTGTTTTAAATTATTTTGTCTCACATAATTAATTTGACAAATTATATAATTAAATTAAAAAGTAGAAACTTGTTTTAAATATACACTCTGTCCCAAAATTATGAGTTTAGAAAAATATTTCTTTGAAAATTAATTTTTAGATAATTTCACCATAAAATTAAGAAATATATTTTTGCACTTTTAAAAATTATTTACATATTTTTTTGTATTTTTAATGTGTAGATAAATGTTTATTATATTTATTTTATATAAAAATGAACTTTAAAGGATAAAAAATATTTTGATTTTGTCATTTTAACAGATAAATTATCTTAATAAATAGAGCTTTAAGTAAATAAAGTCAAAATAAAAAGCCATAATTTTATTTAGACAAATAACCATTTAATTCTTTTTATTTATTAAATTAAAAAATGTATTTAAAAATAATTATTTTAATTAAATTATTTTTATTAATATTAATTAATTGGTGCTGCTCCCATTAATCCCTCCAAGTCATCTTATTTCTCTGATATTACTTTAAATCCCAATTATTCCCTGATATCCCTCTTAATCCCCTTAATCATCCGATATATCTTCAATCAATCATTTTTCTGCGCCGCAGGCAAAAATTTTTGAGAATTTTGGAAAGCCTTAGGAGAAAAAATTCATTTGTTAGAGCCGGAAGCAAAAAACTTTTTGAAGTTTAGATGGTCTTAGATTTTCTGCACCGCAGGCGAAAATTTTAGAAAATTCATGACCACATTAAGAATTTTTAAAGTTTTTTCAATTTTAAAATATTAAAAAAAATAAATTTACAAATTTAAATCAAAGTTTAAAAACATTTATTTTTGAAAAATAAAATTTCTTAAACTTGATTTCACAATCATGGATTCGAACCAAGCCCTACAAAATATCAAAGGGAGTGAAGCCTGACTTCTAAACCACTCAACCACCGACCAACAAAAGCGAAACTGAGAGAAAATATATATGTATATTTCTTCCCCTTTCATTATAAAATTTAATGCGTAATTCGTAATTTTTCCCGATATTTTCGTAATCGTAATTCGTAATTTATGCTTTCCCGACCCGAACCCCACCCGAAACAATTCGAAAACCCCATACCCCTACACACTAGTGATGTTCGAGACTCTCGGTCTCGGTACCTGAGTCGGGAAATTTGCCGGGTTTTTTGGGCTCTCGGTCTCCCTCAGCTGCGGGTAGGTTAACCCACAACCCTTATTACAAAATGGAGGTAGGGGTAACCCGCAGCTTTGGTTAGTTACTCGGGTAATAGAACCCGCAGCTGCGGGTATGGTTCTAACCCTTATTAAAAAATGAGGGTTGCAGGTAATAGAACCCGCAGCTGCGGGTAAAAATGCAACCCTCATCCTATGAGGGTTAAAATCTTACCCGCATCTTTTTAAAATTTTTTAAAAAATCCACAGTCAACCTAAAAATTCCAAATTAAATATTTTTAGATAGATTAGAGTGTGCTCTATTTTTTGATATAATTTTTAAAAATTTTTGTTGAAAAATAAATTTACTATAAATTTTCGCGCAAAGTACCCCATTTTTGAGCGAAAAAGGGACTCATTCTCTCCAATAGGCTGTTGCGGGTAATCATCGAGTTCTGGGTTGATTTTTTTGTAATACAGGTTAACCCTCAGCTCGGGGTTCTATTACCCGAGTAAGAGAACCTGGTAAATTTACCAGGTTCTCCTACCAGCTTTTTATAATACGGCCCCGGGGGATAAAGAAAATCGTTCGATTTAGAGGGATATCGAGGGATGTAAGGGGATTCGAAGCGATTAATATGAATATCAGTGGATTAAGGTGGATATCGGTAGATTTAGAAGGAGTAAAGTTATATTGCGGATTTGGGGATTTAAGGGATTTGAGGGATTATGAACGATATCTAGGGATTTTTGGGTATTAGTAGGTATATCAAGTGATAACCCTCCTAATCTCTCGTCTCGACTCTCGCCTCGACTCTCGGTCTCGACTCTCGGTCTCGATCCGAGAGTCGGTCTCGGGGTTGATTCCCGGTCTTGGTCTCGGCTTTTTTTCACTCCCGAACATCACTACTACACACATGCCCCGAGCGTTTGGGGTGCGACCCTACATTTAACACTTTATTTATCAGACTATTTTATTTGTACTTGTGATCGCCGAATAAAGTATAAAAATGTTTATTAGACAGGTTGTCCTTTTATATTTCAAAATCTTTTTGCTTTAAAAAATTGCCGACAATTAAAATAATAAATTCTTGCACTTTTACCAATAAATTTAGTGATATGTATTTCAAAATTTATTTTTAATAGCCCGCTTTAAATTTTGCTCTACTTCACTTTCATGGTAAAAATGTGGGAAGGGAAGGAAATCTTTACGCTCTTTATAATTAAATTCCTCATTTACAGCTTTCCCCTTTCAACATAATTAAAATCTCTAGAATGGTAATGCTGAGCTGAGCTAAGGCTATATTTCTCCTTCAGCTAGTGCAAAAGGTTATTTGGCGGCCGGGAGCAACCAACATCTTCAGTTGATTTGGTATCCATTACATTTAAATTAAAGATTACATAATTTTTTTAATTTTGTAGCCAATAATGGAAATTTCGCCAACAGATAATGCCTTACAAATACTTGAAAAAGATTTGGATAATAAAAAAAGAAAAATTATTTTGCTTAACAAAGCTATAATTAAACGAAAAAATATTAATAAATATAAATTAACTAAATTAACTTTTATTTTAAATTTTGAAAGTTTACAAAAAATAAAAAATTTAGAAAAAGAAGAAAGAATTAAATATAAAAATAAATTTGTGGACAATATAGTAATTGAAAATAAAAGAATTGAAGAAATTAAAGGAAATTATATTGGATTTTGTATAAAATTTGAAAAAATTGAGAATTATTTAATTTATTTAGCACCTGTAGGGCATTTAATTGAATTGTCATTTAAAATTTTTGTAAATGTTGATGATGTAAGTGAAGAGAAATGTTATTCAATTAAAGATATGGATGATGAAAATAAAATAAAAATTATTAAAAAAATGAAAAAAGGGATGAAAATAAATATTTTGGAAAATAATAGAAATGATGATGAAGATGGAAAAATTGAAATTGTTGATATTTTAGTTAGAGATGTTAATTTTGTTGAAATTAAATATATTTTTGATGAAAATTATATTTATAATATTGAAAAAGAAGAAAAAATTGAGGAAGAAAAAAAGAAAGAAATTAAAAAATTAGCTAAAGCAATGAAAGGAATTACCATAAATGAACCGACAATTAAAAAAGAAGATGAAACAAAAGAAGATGAAGATAAGAAGGAAGAAAAGGCAAAAGAAGAAAAAACAAAGGGAAAGAAGGAGGAAACAAAGGGAAAGAAGAAACCTTTTGATTTTACTAAAGCTTTGGGTGGGATTTAAAGCTCGGAACATGTAAAAAACACGGGGTTTCCAGTGATGATTCTTGAATCCGATAAATGCTCCGCAAAAGGCATTTCTGCAAAAAAATAATTTTTTGCTGCATTCTGCGCATTTGCTTCCTTCCCTAATTTCCTTTAGGTGATTAAATAATTGGTTGACTGCTTGGCGTAATTTTTTCGTAGTGTAATTTTTTCTTTATCGAACATAGATAAAAAAATTAATATGTAAGAGTTTATTTACAAATAATTAAATAAAAATTTATCAAATTTAAATTTGTGATAAAGTTCTTAAAAAGTCTACGTCAACTTGGCGAAAATTTTGAGAATTTTATAATGCCAAGAAGCAACATATTCGTAGCAGCCCATGTTCGTCTCCTTTTTCAAAATTTCATATCCGCCAGTATCCGCGAATATTTCCGTATCTATCATCACGCATGTTTTTTATTCCAACCCAATTAAAGATTAATCTAATTCATCTAAAATATATAAGATAACTTTATAATAATAATAATTTATCTGCCATTCAGGCGTTAAATGTTGAAACAAATATATGTAAATGTAATGTGGTTGAAAACAAATAAAATAATAAAAGAGCAACAAATAAATGTGTTTAAAACAATCGGATCAACTGGTATAATCTAGAGGATCTAACGTTAATTGAGTCAAGTTAAATGTATCTAATAGTTTAGTAAATTGTATGGGAGTCTGTTTTCTGATATTTTCTGGTAATTTTGAGTATAGGCGAGGCACTCTATAGAAAAATGATTGTAAACGTATTTGAGTATTTGCCCCTGGAAGATAAATTTTAAATGCGTCGCCGCGGGTTTTGGTTTCATGGAAATAAAAGGCGTTATTTAGATTGATTCTGACATATCCATGTATAATTTTGTGGAAAAAATTTAGATCTATTTTTAAGCGCCTGATTTGGAGTGAATCTATTTGGAAAATTTCTAATAATTCGAGGTATGAAGGGGTAGCTAATCTTGGATGAGATCTTTTGAAAATAATTTTTAAAAATGTTTTCTGTACGGTTTCTATATGTTCTATATCTTTCTTTAAGTATGGATTGAATATAGGGGAGGCAAATTCTATGATTGGTCGGATATATATTTTGTAAAGATTTAATAATATATCTGGATTGTTAGTTTTGAGGGATTTAATTATTGTGAACATTACTTTTTTAGCTTTGGAAACAATGATATTTATGTGGGAATCCCATTTTAAATTGGACTGAAAGTAAACTCCCAGATCACGAATACTCTCTTCTTTTTGGATGGAGGAGATAAGTGAATTATAAAGAGAGTATTGTGAGTTCGGGTTCTGACGTCCAATGTGAAGTACTTTGCATTTTTCCGTAGATAGAATTAAGTCGTTTTGTGTTGAGTAAATTTCTAATTTGGAAATAAAATTTTGTAATGTGGAAGAAAAGGAGGGAGATGGTTTTGAGATATAATATGCCTTCAAATCGTCCGCAAAAAGCTTTATTTCTACACCTTTAGTTTTACATTTCTCAGGAAGGTCAGAAATATATAAAATAAAAAGAAGGGGGCCGAGGATAGAACCTTGCGGCACCCCACTAATTATACTCTTGGTATTTGAAAATGATGTTTGTATTTTTACTTTAAATTTTCTGTTAGATAAATAACTGGTGATCCATTTATGAAGTGCCCCAGTAACCCCAAAATTTGTTAGTTTATCTAATAATTTTTTATGTGATATACTGTCAAAAGCTTTACGATAATCAAAGTAGATGACATCTACTATTTCCTTATTTTCAATGGAATTTGTTAAATCATTAAATGTTTCTAATAATTGACTAGTTACTGATTTGGATGTGCGAAATCCGTGTTGAGAGTCAGGTAAAATATTGTTAGTTTCAATAAATTTTACTAGCTGGGCATAAATTATTTTTTCCATTATTTTGCTAATTGGTGACAGTAGGGAAATTGGTCTATAGTCATTAGGTGAGGAAGAGTTAACTATTTTTGGAATAGGAACAATAATTGCTTCCTTCCATTTTTCTGGAAGTTCTGAAGATATAAACGACTTTGAAAAGAGATAATAAAGAGGATATGCTAATGTAGCAGAACATTTCTTTAGAAAGTACTCTGGAATATTATCTGAGGATTCGTTTATTTTATTGGAGAGATTGGAGAGTAATTCGAAGACATTAAGTTCTGAAATATCAATATTGTTAATTTTTTGTTGTGGATTTTTTAATGTTATGTTATAATGGGAGCTCTGTTTGGTTTGGGTTTTTTCGATAAATATAGCTATTTGTTCAGCTTTTTCATTATCTTTAAATATGGGATTATTTTCCTCATCGATTAAGGTTGGAATGTTAGTTTTCTTATTCTTTAAGAAATTAGCCACAAAATCATATTTTGTTTCTATTTTAGACATTTTAGAATTTTCTCTATTTCTATAGTATCTCTGGATTTCCATGTCGATTTTTTGTGAGGTTTGATTAATTTTTTCAATTATTTGAGTATTTTGGTATTGGGAGAATAATTTGTCTCTGTTAATAATCATTGATTGGATATGTTTTGGTAATTTTGAAATTAAAGATTTAGATTTTTTTATAGGAGTGTATAAGTGTATGGCAGTTTTTATTATGTTAATAAATGATTGATATTGAGCATCTATTTCAGTTGAATAAGAAAAAACATTATTCCAATCGATATAAGAAAGATATGTATTAATATTGTCATAGTTAGCGTTTTTATAGTCCAATTTTGTTAGAGAGGTTTGTTGTTCTTGAGAAAAACATAATTGAAATTTAAAAGAGAGATGGTCAGATATGTGGTCATTTTGTGAGAAAGGTGGAAGACTTTGGATATTAGTAATGATATGAGGTGTATATGTTAATAGTATATCTAAGACATTGTTTTCCCTTGTTGGGAAGGTGATCATTTGCGTGAGTTCTAATTGATTAGATAATTCTAGGAAGCATTTTTCTGTCTGATTTAGATTGGTGCTTGATTTAGTGTCCCAATTAATTTTTGGTAAATTTAGGTCGCCTAAAATTGTAGTACTAAAATTCACCGAACCTAGGATGCTAAGTTGGTCAAGAAGATCTAAATTTTCATCAAAATTAGTTAATGAAGGAGGCCGGTAAACCAAAATAAAGCGATGCTTGCTAATAGTTTTTGAATCAAAAATATCAAATGCGCAGAGATCAAAGTTTTTATTTTTTGGAATATCAATTTTGAGGAATGAGATATTTTTAGCGAGGAAAACGCAAACTCCCCCGCCCTTTTTTGATTGTCGATCAGATCTTATTATATTGTAAGGAAGGTTTTGTATAAGTTGTGGATCGTTTATGGAGTGCCCCAGCCAACTTTCGGTGAATAATAAAATTTGATAGGTATTGGATTCTAAAAGGAATTTTAAACTATCTAGCTTGTTTACTAAACTCCTAACGTTAGAATAGTAAATGTTTAAAAAATGGGGTTTAAAAAAATATTTTGCAAACCAGTTTTTGTGAATACAATTTGAAATTACTTTCCCGAACCTCTTGTTGTAATATTGTTCATTTCCTTCATTTTCCATTTTTTGTTCCGCTCTTCTCGTTCTCGTTCCAATTCTTCTTTTGTTAAGCTTGGCCGTATGAGCAATCGTTTGTATTTGGCTTTGGTTCGTATGCCATCACGTAATTGTTTCCACTTTCCCAGAGCGACGTGCTGAAAAACAGAGGCCGGCAAAACAATTTTAAGTAATCGCCCACCGTTATTGGCTGGATTAGGTTTGCCAAGCCTATACACAGCACAAGGCTGTGCCTGAACATCCAGCATGTCCAGAACGCCGACGGCAGTTGCCACATCCTCTGCTGCCCTCGCACTTGCAGCGGATAATGAAGATTCTTCAAGCCCAATAAAAACCAAGGATCTTTTACGTTCTTGAGTTGCAGCATCAATAATATTGGTGTTTGTAGCTAACAATAATTTTTCCTCAAGATTATCAAGTTTTTGAGAAAATGAAAGTCGAAGATCATTTAAAGCTGTTGTTAATTGTTTAATGGTGTCATTAGTTGGTAGAGTTTTAATTTGTTGTTCAATCAATAAAAGTCGCGTGTCAATGTTTGAAGAAATATTTGTGTTGTCTGTTTTCTTTTCGTTTGTGGTGGGCATTATTTTATTGATTTTCTCAAACTTGGGTAATTAAATTACCTTAAACTTGGGTAATTAAACCTTAAACTTGGGTAATTAAACCTTATCACAAATTTATAAATTTTTATTTAAAATATACTCTTATTCATTAATTACGCTACAAAAAATTACTTTAAGCTGCAATCTAGAATATATTTGAGAATTTGATAACCCATAGGAAATTAAAATAAGGAAGCAACTGATTGTGCGCAGAAATGACTTCCAAAAATGCCATTGGCGTAAGGTAAACCCTTGAATCCTTCTAATCTATTAGAAAATGTAGTTCTTTTTTTAACAATATATAATTTATATTAATTATTAAATTATAACTAAACAAGAATAAATATGTAGTCTATTAATATTTATCTACTATGTACATATGAGGCTCTATTCCACTCACACCTTACATCTCCCGCATAATTCGCCTTTTTGACTTCTTCCGCCAATCTTCACACCCTTAATGACGGTCATATTTTTCAAGAAATTTATTTTGAATTTAAAAATATTTGAAAAAATGAATGCCAAAAAATGAAGAAATTCTTAGGCTCTTTTTCATTATAAAAATTTTTGTATAATTTCCGATATCCAAAATTTTTTTGATTTTAGTTTTGGACAAAGTAAGTATTGTTCTTGATCACTTTTTTAGAGAAAAAATATTTTTTCAAAAAAACCTGAAATATTGTAAGCATAAAATTATCAGTTTTTACATATTCGGGAATTATTGCTTTAATATTCATTTTAATCTCTAATAAATTATTTAATTTAAATTAAAATTAAAATAAAAGATTAAAGTTTTAGAAACATCATTCTGGTTAAAATTGTTTCGGTTTATTCAAACATGTTATCTAACTTAAAAAAAGTTTCATAAAAATTTTTAAAAAATTCTTATCTTCAAAAATTAGGTAATTTAATTTCTATATTTTAAATATCTCGTTAATTGAAAATTAAAAATATTTAAATAATTAATTTAAAAATTAAACAAAAATAAAAGTCATCAACAAGTATATATAATTGAAATAAAAGAGGAAATAAATTTTTGATATTTTGATTTCACGATTATAAAAATACCGGCACTGGACCCGTCTTAGGTTAATAAAGATTTCATTTACTTCTGGTTTTGAAACAATGATTTTTTGGTTTGGTATTGTTCTGAGGTCAGTCCTTGATCACATCCTTTTTGGATTCGAAATTTCTTGATGTCGTCCTGATTTGTTAAAAAAAATTTGATGGCTATTTCTTGACATTCTTTTAATATCAAAATCACTTAAGCTCAACAACTTAAGGACTTCCTTCTTTGTATTTCAACACAATAATCAATGGAAATGTTCATTGAATTTTTGTATATTTGTTAGAATTATGTAGATCTTCAATGGTTCCTAACTCAAAAGACAAAGATAAACTCGGAAGGAAAAAGAATTTACTATCTTCTACTAGAAAAATATTTTAAGGGTATAATTATCGTTTAAAACTTTCAAGCAAGAAGAATCTCAATTTTCGTTTAATACTTGATAATGTCCCGATGTTCATTAGTTATGATTAATACTGCCAAAATAATAAACTATACGTTTTTCGAATCTTTATGTAAATTTTAGTTAAAAATTTTTATTCTTTTATAAAAACTTGAAAAAATTTTATTTTTAAAATTTTCTTTAATTTTCTAATTTTTTCTTCATTATTATAAAATCAACTAAGTATAGAACAGTCATTATTCCACTAAGATGCTTTAAATAAAATAAAAATAATAAAATATATTAAATAGACTAACTGTGGATCCAATAAGCATTGAAATATTTTCAACACGTGAATGTCTAAGAATGTCATGATTTGCAATTAAAAAACTAAAAAAAGATTATAAATTTATAGTTTATACATTTTAAAAATTTTTTTAGTTTTTATGTGCATTTTTGATTTTAAATTGAAATGGAAAACTCAGGAAAATTCCATTTAAAAACGCATAACCTAAGTCGTGGAATGATGATAGGAACAGAATAAAGGCCAGATTAATTAATTTCCTTATATCCATATACCGTATTTCCTCTAATAGAACGACAGTCTCTATTTGAAAGACACCCCTATTAGAACGACAGTCTAGAGGGGGTTGAGAAATAGAACGACAGCCTCTATTTGAACGACACCCCCTATTAGACGACACCCCCTATTTTCTTCATTAATAAAATTATTAAAATGATACAGATCTTAATAAAAATTTTAAAAAATTGTAAAAAAATATGTTGAAAAATAGAACGACAGCCTCTATTTGAACGACAGCCCTTAATATAACGACAGTCTAGAGGGAGGTTGAAAAATAAAACGACATGTCGTTCTATTAGAGGAAATACGGTATATATAATCTCTTTATTTATGGTCCTGATTTGTTCAATTCAATTCAAAACACGTGAAAAATAAGCAGCATAAAGCTCTTTACTCGAGATTTTATTTATTCCAAATGATTGAACATTTCCCTATTTTTGCCCGATTTTTAGGTTTTGGAAAAGGCCAGCATGGGCAGGGTATTTAATAGGGAGGGGTAATTAATAAGATAAATATAAGTAAATTAATAACAAAAGATAACTACCAAATCATAAATAAAAAACAAATATTAGAAAGGACCATTCCAACAATTGAATAAATTTTCTCAAATTTATAATAGGCACCATTGAAATAATTTCTAACTTAAATTTAAAATAAGATCATTTAGATATTTATAGCTATCAAGCTGGGCAGCTTCCATTCTCGCTTCACGTTCTCCGTTTTTTCGTTTTCGTGTCCCGCCTTTTACGTGACGAGAACTGTGAAAGACTTAAATAATGTACCTATATAGAATTTAACTAAAATCTTAAATTTTGGATATTTTTATTTTATTTACACTGGAGGAAGCTTGTTAATAATTTAAGAGAAGAAATATTTTAAGAGAAAGAAGCTACTTTTCCTTCATACCGTCTTTTTGCGATTCCCGTCTTCTTGGTTCTAACTAGAGACCGGATCGCGACGATATCTCGAACGACGATTATCGAGGCTTTTCGAGAGATCTCGTACGATATTTTAGTTCCTTTTCGAGATTTTTACATCTTCGTCGCCAGAAAATCTTGATGGGTTAAGAATCATCGGATTGAGGGGGCTTGGAGGACTAAAAGGATATCAGGGATTGGAGGACATCGTGGGATATCTTATTACTCCTTATCCTTGATTCTAGATCCCCGATGATAAATTAAATATTTTAAAAATTCTGAAAAAAAGTTTCAGAGAAATTTTTTCGAGATATCTCGTCGATTCTCGTACGACACTCGCAGTCCTGTCTCTAGTTTAACACCCAGTTTTTTAAATATTATTTTGCCCAGCTCTGATTTATTTAAAAATTATATAATAACTTATTACCTACAATCCCAATATTAATAATTATAAAAATAAGGTTGACGTTAAATACAAAGAATAATAAACCTGAAGAAAAAAAATTTTAAATTATTTTTTTTTATTCCGTTATACATATGAATCAAAAATATAAAATTTTACCTGAAAGATTGTAACTAGTCGAATAGAGAGCACTTACTCCGAAGATAATTACTCCAAATATTATCTAAAAATAAATTTAAATTAAAATTTTAATCATAATTTGCAGCTTTTAAAATTATTGCCGTGTTATTATCAAACTTATTAAAACTACCTGTAATAATTTAATAAGAGCCCTTTTTCCATGCGAATATTTAATATTTATTGTAATATTTTTCTAGAAAAATATAAATTTTTTTACTATTCAAAATTTCAAACTTTTCCATTAATAATATTGCTATTATACTTCCCTTCTCCTTCATTATTTAAAGCTTTTTTTGTAATAATTAAATATTCCCAAATAAAGAAAAAAACAATACAACAAAAATACATCTGGTTTTTAAAATTAATTATATAAATATTTTATTTATTCACTTACTGTTATAGGATCATATATCGAAACTGCACTTTTATATATTTTAATCACATACCTAGAATTAACATTTTAGTATTAAAGTCTTGAGATTTTTAAAGGGATATAATTTTATGGGCTAATTTTGATAGGAATTATAATTTTGAGAAACGTTAAATCCACAAAAGTTCAATTAGGTAATTTAGAATATACATAGAGCCTCTTTAGAGCCCTCTTTCCATGTGAATAATTACTCATATTTTAATTTAATAATCATATACTCTTTTACAAATTCTCAGATTCCATCAAGGAAACCCCTTTCTTAGTTTAATAAATATTTAAAAATTTCTGAGATTATTTTTGCAAAATATTTCTTCAATAATTAATTTACCATTGCCTGAATCCAATAGCTACAACTAAACTTATATTACAAATTATTATAGAATATTTTTCAAATTTCACAGTATTCACTTTTAAAAAGTTCAAAACTATAAATAAATAGGTAAATTATTTTTGAAATTAAAAGGCAAAAAAAATCAGACCATATAAAGATGTATTTAATAATATAATACAAAAGTTAATCATAGCAACAATATTGTTTCGATCTAAATTAGTTTATAAATTTAATTTAACCGGTCAACTCGATTTAATTTCCATAATTTTTGTTTCATATCCAATTGAAAATTTATTTGGTACTCTCCTGATTTTCCACCTTCCCTATATTTGAAAGAACTTATCAAGTTAAATTGAATGACACCAAGAAAGATTATGGGAAATTGAATTAACCGACTGACAGTTAAATAAGTTTGTTATAATTTAACTCAACTCAATCTGATCTTTCAAATCATCTACCATTTGCATATTAAAAATTTCAGAAAATTTGCATATTAAAAATTTCCTTTGGTTCTCGGGTGTTTTTGTTTCAAAAAAACCTTCCTACAGATTCGTGATCAGTGATACTATTGCCGCATATAAACAGCAATAATTTAGGGGTGAAGTGGCAAAACGGGAAATTTAGGCATACTAATAAATTTGGGGTAAATAGAGTAGTGACCTTTAGAATTTTTTTTATAAATTTTCGTTGGATAAAAAGTTCAAAATTGGTTAGAATAGGAAGAAATTTATATAATTCAAAGCCAAGTTTGAGAATAAAAAGTAGTTTGTTAAGTTTAAAAATATTACTACCTTCCTTAAAACACAATCCTTCCCATTTTAGACATCCAATACTAGAATGTACAATTAATCCACAAAATATCTTAAAATTAAATTTTTAAAAATCAAAAAATATTTTCTAAGAAAACCTGAAATAATTTTATAATAAAACGATTAGTTTTTACATATTCGGGAATTTTTGGTTTAAAATTCATTTTTAATTATTTAATTAGATTATATACTAAATGAAAATTAAAAGTTTTACAAACACATAAAATTGTGTCTAAAATCTTGCTGCATGCGAGACCTTCAGCTGCATGCGAGAAACATAAAACTGTTTATAATTAGACCTTGGATTAAGGTTGTCGGTTCTGGACCGAAGCGAAGAACCGATGATTTTTCGGTTCGGTTTCGGATATCTGAAGGTTTTCCAAGAACCGACAATCCTAGCTTGAATAGATAAAATTAAATGAAAATTCTTTGATGTTTACGCTAAAGGTTTCAATCATATTTATTTTTTTTGCCAAAAAAGTTAACCAAAATTTTGATTCAATAGAGATTTTTAAAATATTTAAAGTGTCGAAAATTAATTTAATTTATATTTTAAATATTTCACTAAGAATTAATTTTTAAATTTAAAAATATTTTGATAATTAATTAAAAAAATTAAACACAAAAATAAAAGTACATTTAACAAGTATATAATTGATAGGGGAAGTACTAATGTTTCGATATTTTGTTTCCTTTAATTTATCTTTTGTCTCAAATAATTGCCAAATTATATTTTAATTAATTAAATGTAAATAATCATATTAAAATTAAAAACCTGTTTTTTTGTTATTTGTTTGTGTTATAAAAATTTTTAAAATAGTTTAAATTAAAAAAATTCCTTCCTCTAGAATAAAATAAAACTTAAAAAAAATTTTTAAATTCAAAAATGTTTTGATAATTACCGTATTTTCTCTATTAGAATGCCACTCCCCAGTTGAATGCCAGTCTCTAATAGAATGCCACTTGGGAAGGTGATCGAAAAATAGAATGCCACTCTCTAATTGAATGCCAGTCTCTAATAGAATGACACCCTTTAATAATGAAAATTTTCCAAGTATAATAAAATATTTTATCTAAAGCTATTTCTATTGATTTCTTCTTATTTTCTGTTCATTTAGTAATATTATGTAAAGTAAAATGCGGCAAAATTGCAAATCCGAGATCCCGTAACGGGATTTTCTAAAAATGTTAAGGATTTTTCCTTAAAATTTTTACGTAATAGAGACAGTGATAAAGTGAACTTGATTTAAATCACTGATATCGGGGGTTGAAGGGATTAAGAAGAATTCAGAGTGATATCGGCGGATTTGTAGCGATTAATAAGGATATAATTGGATTCAAAGGAAAAAGGGAATATTGTGAGGAAGAGATATCAGTGGATTAGACGGAATTTAGAGAAATATCGGGAATTATAGGGAATAAAGAATTCTATATTTGGGAGAGTAGAGGAGCATAGAGGGGAAATCTCCGAATCTTCTTATCCCTACAAATCACTTGATATCACCCTAATCTCTGCTTAATCCATCTTAATCATCTAAATCTTCAATATCTTCACCATATCCTCTTGCTCAATAAATCTCGCTTTTCTTCAATCATCGATAGCAGCTCTTAATACATCAAAATCAACCAAATCCCGCTTAATTTCTCAAAATCCTCCTTATCCCTCAAATTTGCTGAGCCTTAAAATCTATTCTAATGCAAATAATTTTCATATTCAACTTAAATTCGATTTTAGCATTTTTCCTATGTCAGGGTGAAACTAAATTTTGAGACAAATTGAATTTGCTAGACGAAAATTTTTTATAGTTTCAAAATTTAGACATCGAAAAATAGAATGCCACTCTCCAGTTGAATGCCAGTCTCTAATATAATGCCACTTCCGAAGGTGATTGAAAAATAGAATGCCATGGCATTCTAATAGAGAAAATACGGTAATTTAAAATCGGTATTTAAGTCTTTCTGTACTGTATTACCGATACGGAATACCGATAAGTAACGAAAAATACGGCCGTAGTACGGTACAATCTCTAATTTTAACTCATTTACTTTAATAAATTATATGTATTTCACTAAGAATTAATTTATTTAATAAACTTATAATTTTCTAACAATTAATTTAGGTATTATTTAATTAGGATTTTAGCTATAAATTAAAATTTTATTACTAGTAAAACCCAGCCCTAGTACGAAAAAAATAAAAATTTAAATAAAAAATTTTAAATTTATCTATACACAGATTATTTTAATATAAAATTTTTTGAAAATAAAAGAGGTTAAAAATTTTCTTAAAAATAATTCTTTCAATGAATTTTTAGTTAAATGCATCTCCATGCAGAATTTTATAATCCCAAATAAATAACCCCATTATTATTCCAACAAGTATCTTAAAATAAAATATTGTTAAAGAAATTAATTTAAATTAATAACCGTTGCAGCAATATGTTGTTGGCTATGATTGAATTCATATTCAATTAAATACCTAAAAATATTAATTTATTTTTAGCTAAATGAATTAAGTGTTAATAAAAAGTTTAAGGATTTTAATTTAAAATATTTTATTCCACCGACTGAAATGACATGAACAGAGGTGGGTCGGAATTCCGATTTCCGACTTTTGAGCAAGTTCCGATTTCCGGCTCTTCAGATTTCCGACACTTCTGACTGTTCCGACGCACACCTGGTCATGAATTAATTTAAAATATCTTTTAATCTATCCACTAATTAAAGGATAAATAATTTAATTAATAAATGAATAATTTAATTAGTAATTTTTTGTTTATTAAATACCAAAACATAATTGCAAAAGCAATAATAAAAAGAACCATTCCAACAATTGAATAAATTCTTTCCATTTTATAATTTGCAACATTGAGTAAACTTAGAACTTAAAAAATTATTCTTCAATATTTAAATTAATTAATTATTTAATTACCAAACAAAACTAAATTAATGATGACAATAATAAAATTTACACCGCTCACAAATCCCAATCTACCTTAAAAAATAAAAATTAATTTTTAAATTTAAATTTTTAAATTTAAAACCTTCATAAAAACAAGTTCTTCCTCCATACCAATAATAACAAAGTAAAGAACAAACAATAAATCCAAAAATTATCTTTAAAAATTAATGAATATAATTTATTTATTTAATTTCTAACCCCCTTACATTATACAAAAGGGGGTATTTAAATTTTAATTGTGACTTAACTTTCATTTAAAATTAGTAATTATTCAAAGAATAATTCCGGAATTGAGTGATCCCGGTTTAAAGGTGCGATAGAGTTAGCTGCGGTAGATCTGGTTGTTCCCCTCCTAGATTAACAAAGAATCCCAATATTCTAAAGGTGTCCAAGACTTTTCTTGGATTTTTTCGGTTTTGGTCTTGTTTTGGGGTCAAGTTTTGATCTCAGCTTTCTTGAGGATTTTAGAAGAAATACTCTAAATGGGGTACGATTTAAAAAAGTTTCGCCTGGGAAAGTGAATTTCTCTAATTATTTTTAAATACCTGTAAAATTTTAATAACTCCTCTATTTGTTTGTAAATAACCAGTATTTAATGAAAGGCCTCCCATTTATTTAAATAAAAATTTAAAAAATTTCTAAAATTAAAAAAATACATGTTTTTCAATAATTTTTTAAAAGCTCGTAATTATTAGATTTTTTCATAAAACTGAGTTAAAATTTGCAAAAAAACTTTCCGGTCAGAATTTTTGTCTCATTCGACATAAGAGCTCTTTAGAAGGAGCTAATTTTCATTAAAAAATTTGCTAGGCCTTTCCAATGTTTTCGATTTTCAAGTTCCTATAATTCGGAAAGTTTTCTTCCTTGGCAGAAAGTTTTTGCAGATTTAAACTTAGCTTAAGGAATTGAATAATTTCCGAGCCCCAAATTTATAAATTTAGAAAAAAACTTTAAATATTTTTTAAATAAAGGTAAATATAATCAATTAACTTTAATTATTTTGTAATAAAACATTTTTGTGTGGTTGTCATGGAAATTAATAGAAAGGAAAAAATGTTTTTATTTTTTCTCTCGATTAAAAATACATATTTTAAATAAAAACTAGTTTGGAGAATTTGTGAAAAATTTTTTTTGAAAGATTAATTTAAAAATATATATTTATGAAGAAAAAATATAAGGTATTCAAGTATACCTAATATTTTTATTTTGAAAATACTAAAAGATTTGGTATTGTAAATAAAACTTTTTATCAATATAATTTTCGTGTTTACATGTAAAAGTTATATAAAAATGATATAAAAATTTTTTTGGAATAGAGAAATAATATACCTACCTAAATTATATACACCTTATTTACTTATATTTACTGATAATTTTTAAAGAATTTTTAAAAAAAAATAATTTTAATTGCTATATTTTTATATTTATAAATAAATAAATGAATGAGTCATTTTAAAAGTAAAATTGAAAAAAGAAAGGAATTTTTGTTTAAAATTAGTAAAATTAAAAAAAAAGAAAAATAAAAATTGATTTGAAAAATGAAACAAATGTTTAAAAGTTTTTTGTGTACAAACTTGTTTAAATTAAATAAAAAAAAGTAAAATGATATATTGAAGAATTTTTTTGTTAAAAAGAAGGTAAATGTTGCACTTTTTAAATTCGAAAAAATGAAATTTTTTGGTCAATATATTTCTGGTTTGGAGGCATTAATAAATTGAAAAAATTGGGACAATAAAACTAGAGCCCGGACGGAGGGGTCGGTCGATATTTTTTCGATAAAAGCGAAAAATATATATCGAAAAATATCGAAAAAAAAATCGTATCGAGCCGGGCTTTAAATAAAACTATAAATAAAACTATAAATAAAACTAAAAAAATGAAAGAGTATACCGTATTTACTGTATTAGAGCCCCATGGGGCTCTATTTTTCAACTATCCCGAAAAGGGGGGCTATTTTAAAGAGGGGGCTATAATTCAGACGGGGGCTCTATTTTTCAACCAACATCCAAAAGGGGGCTTTATTAAGGAGGGGGCTCTAATTCGGAGGGGGGCTATAATACAGGAAATACGGTAAATTAAAATATACTTAAAATAATCTAAAAAATAAAAACATCCTAAATCTCAATCTTTCGTCAATTTTTGTTTTTCAAAAATTTCTTTTATCAACACTCTCTTATCTGTAAAACAAATATTCACAATAAAATAAAAATGAGTAATTAATTAATTTAATTGGAGGACAGTTGGGGATTAAAATATATAAAAAAATCCCGGAAATCGGCAGGCTAAAGTTTATTGATCATTTTTTATTCCTTATTAGAGAAAGGAAGGTAGGAAGAAGGCAAGACAAACTTTTGCGAATAATGAGGGGGGATTATGTGCTAGTACCCAATTTATTTACCAGTTTCTATTTGAACTTTCGTCATTTTCTAAAAAAGAAAGAAATAATTAAAAGTATTAAATAAAAATAAATATTTTATCTTACTTTTAGTTTTATTTTTTGGAGGATCTAAAAATTCAATGAATTTAATAAGAAATGCTTTACGACAAAATGGACAATTATGGTGATCTTTATACCTTAAATATTAATTAAAATATTTAAATTACTTAAAAAAACACCCCTTACCAAGTCCAAAAACAATTAACGTGAAAAATATGCTTTTAAATAAATTAATAAATAAATTTTAAATTAAATAAAAGATTTACTTTACAAGGAGTTGATTGTGCAAGTTGTCCTTTTTCAATATTATAAAGACAAATACTACATTGAATATCATTATTCTTTTCAATTTCAAAAGTTCCCTCAACTAAAAATTAATTTTAATTTATTAATTTATTAAAAAATATAAAACATTTTGGTAATTTTTTGTAGTAAAATTGTGTTGGATCAAAACGGTTATATAATGCATCGAAATTGTTTTCATTATGATCACTTAATTAATTTTTAATATTTTAATTATTATAAAAATAATTTTTTTAAAGAATTTTCTAACAAAATTTAAATAATTTTGTAGGGGTTTAAGAGGGATTAAATTAAAATTTAGATAATCATAAAAGGAATTCCAAGGTCTACCAAATTATGGAAAATAGGTTTTGGGTAACAAAGAACAATTAACGTATTAGCTTAACAGAATGTTTTGAATTTTTAAACAAAAACCCCGACCTGAAACCCGAAGCTCTACCCCGACAAATCCCTATCCCCGACGCCCACCCCCACGCGGCAAAAACTCCCGCCACCGAAGGCTCGGGGTGCTACCCTATTTTGAATTCTAATGAATCGAATCAGAATTTAATTCATTCAATAGTTCCTCTCAAAATACCAGGTTAAAAAATTAAAAATTAATTCAAAACATTATAAAATAATTATTTAAAAATATTTAGAAACCAATTTTTAATATTTAATATTTTTATGCATTCATTTAATTCTTTAATTTGCCCTTCTCCAAATTCGTGATTATATAGTATATCATAATAATCTCCTACAAATTCCCCTCTAAAAGCATAAAATTCATTTTCTCGGGGTATTTTAAAATAATCTTTAATTGCATCCTCTCCTTTTTCTATTAATTCTGGTACTTTTTCCTCATAATAATGTCCATCAAAGCCAAAATGTTTTAAAAGAAATTTAGTTAAACAAATTGATTGCTCTTCTAAAATTACACAAAATTTTGGGACAATTAAATTTTATTTTTAATCAAATTTTAAAAATAATTTTAAAAAAAGTTTTTTGTTATTAGCAGCTAAAAGGTTTTTTATCTTTTATTAAACAAAAATATAGTTTATTATATAATAATCTCCTTATACCTAATTTCTTCTGATATTTTTCAGATATAATTAAATAATCTTTATTATTTTCAGTAAATAGCTCTCGAACATTTAAAATATTTTTATTTATTTTATTTCTCCAAATATAATTTTTAATTTTATTAAGGTAGCCTTCATTATATTTTTTATTCAAATATTTATTTAAAACTTCCGAACATTTTTTAACATAATTTTTATTAACATTTCTTGTTTTTTTTAACAAATCTTCTTTATTAATCAAAAAATCAGTTAAAAATTCTCTAGTTACTCCCCTTTTAACAATCCATTCTTCTCCAATTTTTTCGGCAAAAATTTTTGTTTTGACACATTTATTAATTAAAAGATAGTCGGCAACACATTCTTCTACACTTATTGCCAAACATAAAATGGAATAATTCATAATAAAATTTAAAAATAATATTGAAAAATTTAAATAATAATACATTTTTTTAAATCAAAAAAGTTAAAATTAAGCGTAAGAAATTTTAAAGAAGGCTAACGAGAAAGGCTAACAGACATAAATATTAATGTTACGTGGACATAAAATTAATTTACGTCTTTCAAAAGAAAATAGCATTAAAAAAGGAGAGACAAAATCGCGCGCGACTTTTCATTCCTGCCTCCCCATTATCTTTTCTATCGCAAGACGCGCGCGATTTTTTATGTGAACGTAGCATTAGGGAGAGAGGCTCCATGAGAGGAGGAGAGACTCCAAAAAATGAGAGACTCCAATATTTTGTTAAATGCCCAGCCGATATTTTGCCAATAGGGGGAAAATATTCTGGAAGAATATCCTGAAATATCATGTAGAAAAACGCTAGAAAAATCTCAGAAACTTATTTAGCGCCCTGATGCCAATCCACAATAGCCCATCCTAGCTAGTACATATATGTCGCCAGTAAATTATAATTTCAGGGAGATTTAAATCTTCCTAAAATTCAGAGTCTCCCCGAATTCTGAAATTCAGAGACAATTTCCAGCGTATTTTGGAAATTAAAATTTTTGTTTTACTGTAATAGAAATTTAAAAAAAAATATTTATTTTAATTAATAACAACAATATTTTGATTATTTTAAAAATTATTGCATATTTTGATTTACTAATTGTGTTTGCTGTGAATACGGCTTAACAAAAATTGTATTAACAATGGGACTTTGTGAAGAATTTTTAATAAATTGTTTTTTAACTAATTTATAAAAATCTTTAGAGTAAATAATTAAACAAATTTCCTCAATAAATTGAATTATTGTATAAAAAGAATTATGTAAAATATTTATAATAATTATTGCAGAAATATTTTGAATGTTGTCAGTAATAAATTCCCCTAATTTGGATAGGCCAATTAATGTTGGACAAGGAATTAAGCTTATTAAACAAATAATGAAGACAAAAACACGGTCTTTTTGGGCATTTTGATTTGAAGATAAATTTTGTTTGTATTCTTTAAAAAATATTTTTAATTAATTATTAAATAAATATTTAATAATATTGAATAAATTTAAGCCCCAAAAAGAAAGTCTTGGCTGACAAAGTTAGTAGCTTTACTAACATCGCTTTGAAAAAAAATCAAAATCCCCAAATAAAATATCTTAGGTACTTTTTCGTTTTCTTTCCTTTGCTCCTTTTTTCCTAAAAGTTAAAAATTTATGGCATTAAGTATTTTGGAAATGGTTCGGTATTTATCTTTGTGTACCAGTAAAGCTGTTATTCCCTTGGGATAGATTAATAATAAAATTTTAATGTAATAGAAAGCTTTATTCACCAAGAGTTATGGTACACACAATACCGAACCATAGGTTCTAAAATACAGTGCCCGGTACTTATCGCCATAGAGTACACGTTCATGACACGTTTATAACTTTTAGAAAAAAGAGAAAATAAAAGAAAATGTTAGGGAGATAACGGAAAAATGCCAAATAATAGTTTGGGAAGAATTTCTTCCAGAAATAAATATTACTAACAAAAACTTTTCAATAATTAAAACCACTTACTATAATCATAAATAAATTTTATTAAAGTTGCAGTATATAATGGTGTAGATATAATTAAAGATAACAAAATAACCAAATCCCCTTCCATAAAAATACCATAAACAAGAGGACTGTTAATTCATAAATTATAATTTACCGTATTTCCTCTAATAGAACGACATGTCGTTTTATTTTTCAACCTCCTCTAGACTGTCGTTCTAATAGGGGTGTCGTTCAAATATAGCTGTCGTTCTATTAGAGGAAATACGGTAATTTAAAAAATATTTTTAAACTTTAAAATTCCATTTTCAGCAATTCCAAGAATAAAAGAAATATATTGTAGAGAACTCCAAAAAATATTAATTACCCAAATAATTAAAATAATATATTTTATATTTCTTAAAAAAATATTTTGAATTTTTAAAATTAATTTTAAACTTTGATTTCCATATTTTTTGATAACTAAAAGGGAAGAAAACAGCCTGAAAACGATTTAAAGCTAATCCAATTATATGAAAATAAGCAGCATTTAATAAAATTATTGCACAAGGTAAAATAAAAAAAGAGCTCCAAAAAGAGGTGGAGAATTTAAAATAATTAAAGAAATAAACGTATATTTGACGAATTTGATATAAAATATTTGCACAAGACTTGAAATATTATTTAATTATTTAAAATTAATTTTTGGTACTTTTCCGTTATACGACCGCAAACTGAGTGCCAGCCGACTTTGAACAGCTGTAAATTTATGAAGCTTGATCCACTACAAATGAATTTTATATCATTCAAAAGTTATCAGGTTATAACTTTTTAACTGGTGACAGGGTTGTCTTTTTACCCTATTTATAGGGGATTTTCCCTATTTTTGATCTTTTCGCCCTATTTTTTCCCTATTTTTAACTTTTGCCATATTTTGCCCTATTTTTAACATTATGGAATATTTTTCAAATTTTCTTGGATTTTTTATATGAAATGCGAAAAAACAAAGAAATCTGACTCTTGGACATCAAAATTCCCAAAATTTTCGCCTGCGGCGCTGAAAAAAGAGAAATATCTCCTATTGGTCTTCTTAATCTTTTAAAATTTTCGCCATCGGCGCTAAATAAGGAAGAAATCTGGCTTCTTAACCTTTCAAAATTGTCAAAATTTTGCTAAAAATGGAAGAAATCTAACCTCCTGATTATCCAAAATTCCCAAAATTTTGCCTGCGGCGCTAAAAAGGAAAATAAAGATCTATTATTAAAGGTAGACGAGAGAAAGCGAACGGTGTTCGACTTTCAATTTCAAAGATTTTTGAAACTATTTTCATTTTTGGATATTCGTGTCTTATCGATTTACAATTTTCAAAATACCGTATTTTTCCCAATAGAAGCGCACGTCCCAGTTGAAGCGCACGTCCCAATAGAAGCGCAGTATACGAGGAGGTTGAAAAATACAAGCGCAGGTCCCATTAGAAGCGCACGTTCTATTATAAGCACACCCTATGTTATACTTATCTCTGCAATATAAATTTTAATTTTCAAAAAATTTTAAATTACTATTTACTTTTTAGTTACTTTTTAATTACTTTTAGTTACTATTTTAAACAAGTATTCTTCATTTACATTTAGATTAAGAATTTACACTTTTATATAAAAAAATGGAAATTGATGTTTAGGTGAATGTTCAGTAATGTACCGGTGTTATACTCGAAAACGCAAAACTTATTCTATCGATAAATTTTTTCAATTTTCCCTTTGTACTACTTTCACGTAAACGACCAGATCCCTCTCTTTTCGAAACGATTTAAGGTTTTTTGAGTTATAATTGGGGGAAAACTTATTTCCATCTTCCCTAGGGGATGGAGTGGAAAAAGCTAGATGGATGATGCTCTCACAATCGGGTATTTGAGAGCAATTATAGGGCAACCAGTGTTCTCAAAACGCTTGCTTATTTGGGTCCACCACCATGAAATTTTATTTGGGATGGATAGTTGAAGCATGAGATGTGATTTCAAAAGAAAATGTTGCAAAAAGCTTTTTGGTTTGTGGAATTGGAATTCCAAGTGACGGTTCCGAAAATGATGAAATACATTGTTTTAGACCAGATGGTCAGGCTTTAATACATCAAGCTTGAGAGGATAAAGAAATTTCAGAAAGTTAGGTAGAAATTGATCTTAATGAAGATAATGAAAACGGAATTGAAATTAATAATTCTATGGAGATTTAAAATTTATTTTAAATTTCCATACATAATGTTATAAAAATTAATTCGCATAGGAGTTGAAAAATACAAGCGCACGTCCCATTTGAAGCGCACGTTCCAATAGAAGCGCAGTCTACGAGGAGGTTGAAAAATAGAAGCGCATGCGCTTCTATTGGGAAAAATACGGTATGTTTATTTAGAAACAGATTCATCCTGATCTGCTCAATTTAGTTAAAATTACTGGAGAACATGAGGAATAAAGCTTTTTATTTAAAATTTTAATTATTTTTATGTCTTTAAAATAATTCCCTATTTTTTGCCCTATTTTTGACCGATTTCGCCCTATTTTGGCCCTATTCTTGAGTGGCTGCGCCCTATTTTAGTGTTTTGGAAAAGACAACCCTGATTGGTGATCATACCTGATCCATTAAGTTGGAAAAAAGCGAGGTTATCGAGGGCTTTTGAATGATATAAAATTCATTTGTATTGGGTCAAGCATCAAAAAGTTATAGCTGCTAAGTCCGCTGGCACTCAGTTTGCGGTCGTATAACGGAAATGTAACTAATTTATTTTAGTTAGAAAACCTTGCTAAAAAGAATATATAGAGCTGTTCGCTTTTTTGAAAATTTATATAGAGGACGAATAATTATAATTAAAAAAAGGGCACACAAAATGGTAAATATTAGTTGAATTGTGTCGACAATATTATGCATTAATTTATCATTTGTAGCTAATAGTTCGGCGTTACTACTATTACTCATTATTCTTAAGAATATTCTTGGATGAGTTTAGTTTGCTTTCAGTCTGGTAAAATTAAAAAAAAATTTTATTTTTAAAAATATTATTCAGCGTTGCTTATAAATGGAAACAATAATATGTACCTATACAATTGCTGTTTAAAATTATATCCGCACTTGAAAAAATTGAATACGGGATGGCAATGGACAAATATTATGTAATTTTGATGAAACTTGGAGAATTTAAAATAAGTGGAGAATTTAAATTTTTAAAAATTTTAAAAATTTTCAAACAAAAATTTGACAAAGTCAAAATTCATAAAATTTTAGATTTTTTGAATTCATTTGAATATTTTCAAACCCTTTTAGTATCGCCATGCTTCTAATTTAATCTAATAGTTTGTTTTGCAAAGTTTTATGATATTTCGTCTACTCAATCCCGAGTTACGCAATTTCTTCAAGTGCGGATATACCTAAGAACAGGCCTGTATATAGTTGATTTATTTAAGTAATTAATTATTCAGTTACAAAATTATTTCTTTTCACCGTCCTTAATTTTAAAGATAATTTTTAATTTACCTATACATTTTTTTTGTTTTTTTCTCAATTAATAAATAATAAACTTAGAAAGTTAAATTAATAAAGCAAATAAAGGTTTTAAATAAATAAATTATTTTGTTTTTTAAAAGGAATAATTAAATGTATTTATATATTTTTAGAAATATGTATTTATTTATTTTGAAAAATATTTATTTATTGTTCATTTTTATCTTTATTATATATAATTAATTCTATTTATGCAAAACTTTAATTTAATAATTACTGTAAATTCTCTCCCTGACGGCCTTTCAAAATTTTTAAAATGTCAAAAATCTCTCAAAAAAATGCAAAGGTTTTAATGCAGCAGGGCTCTAATTAGAGCCATTTATGACATTTAAAAATATTTTTAGATAATTGTTATTTAAAAATAATTATTATTTATTTTAATATATTAACATCTCCATTTGAACCATGGTCTCTAATATAACTTCATAAAATGGAAGGGTTAAAAAATATAACCACGGGGAATCTAAAAATTATTTTTAATAAATTTTATTAAATAGTTCCAAAATAATGTGGGGATTAATATTTCAAAATTGTATAACAATATTTATTTCATAGAGAAAAACACGAATTTAATATCTAAAATATTTTAAAAACTCCCAATTTTAATCTTTTTATATCCCCTATTTAAAGATAAAAAATTTAAAAATAAAAAATAATTTTAAAAATAATATCCAATTAAATACCAAAAATCTTTTGAATACGGGTATATATAACTTTAATTTTGTCAGATTTTTCAATAAAAAATTTTATGTACTAAACTCCAATTTACTAATAAATGAATAAACTAGATAAAACGGTACCCAAGAAATTGTGCTTTATCGTGATAATAAAAATAAAAATATGTTTAAATGCGGAATATAACAGAATATAAAATAAATTGGGGTAATGCTGAACCCTGAGTATGGCTCAAGTAGCTGATTCCCAAAGACGGCTCCGGCCAAACGAATCCACAGAACAAAATGTCAATAACTTTATGTTGGAGTGATTAAGAGAATAAATCCAAAATATCGGCATTTTGGATTTCCTTTTTTTCAGCCCCCATGCAAAAATTTTGGAAGGCTGAGAAAGCAAGATTCATCCATTTTAGGAACAAAAAAACATTTTTAAAAATTTTAAAAATCGGAAAAACAAAAAGTCGAAATTGAAAGAAAATCATAAAAAGCAAGTCAAAAATCGAAATTTCAAAACAGCTCTAATTGGAAACAGAGGTCGGTCAGAATTCTGATTTCAGACATATTATTTCCGAATTTCATCATAGATTCAATAAGGATAGGAGGCCTATATTTAATAAAGATAGGAGATAAAGCCACAAAACATCCAATAGAGCGGCTTTTACACTAAAAGCCAAAAAATACCCAACAGAAAAATAGAAATCTAAAAAATATCACAATAATGTACGAAAAAAATTCTGAATTATTTTATTTGTGGAAGTTCGTTTCTTTTTAGTTAAATCTTGGCGACACAGGGGACATGTTTTATTTGTTTTAAACCTAAATATAATTGAAGTATTTAAATAAATAATTTGTTAAAGTTTTTTCATAAGTTTTAATTTAAAGTTGGAGCGATACGATATATCTCTAAGCGATACGATATATATACCGGATTTATTCTAATAGAAACACATCTCTATTTGAACCACAGTCTCTAATATAAGCACAAAATTTGAGAGGTTGAAAAATATAACCACAGTCTCTATTTGAACCACATCTCTATTATAACCACATATTACAAGATTCATGTCAGCGATGTAGTATAAGGGTTTTAAGGTTATTTTTGCGTCTTTAGCGTTATATTCGGTCAAATTTACGCAAATTTTGATCGAGACTGAGTTAATTTCTAGCGACTCAGGTGGAAATGTTTGAGCTTTCAAATGTCTTGCAGTAAGGAATCCTTTTTAAAAAAATACCAAAAGATAGGGAAATCCCAAATCCGGACGGTATTATAAAACGAGGTTGGAATACTTTATAGAAAGGCGTTTAAAACTCGAGCAAAACTCGTTGTTCAAGACTGTCCTGAATCAAGAATTTAGGGGGTGTTCTAGCTATTATCTTAAAATGAATCAAAACCCAATGAAAGGAGGTCTTTCCCATCCGCACGATCCGAAAAAGCCGAATCGCAACCTTCGGTTATCCGAACTTATGGTTGAGTTCAGCGCCATATGCGAAATTTAGAGAATTTTGGAAGGCGAAGAACGACCAAATTGATTAAAAATTATAATTATTTTTGGGGTTGTATGACAGAAAAAATTACTGAAATTTCCTGATTTTTCAAAAAACTTGATTGAAAAATAAAAGCACAGTCTCCATTTGAACCACAGTCTCTAATATAAGCACAAAATTTGAGGGGTTGAAAAATAGAACCACAGTGGTTCTATTAGAATAAATCCGGTATATACGATATCTCCCTCCCTTCCCAGTGGTCAAGCAAAATTTACATAAAATTGTCGTCTTTATTTTATGAAAAAATAAAATAATAATTACCAAATTGTAATGCATTCATTGTGAAATAAATGCTGAAAATTGGAAATTATATTAAATAATTGGCCCTTTCTTTCAAAAATACTAAAATTAATTAGAATAATCAGAGTAGAATAATAGAGCTTGAAGTATCAAGAGTAGGTGTACAGCATGGATGGGCCGGGTTACCCGAGACACGATCAGATGGCTCGAATGGATAATCTTATTTTGCTCAAGGCAAAAATCAGAAAATACCAAATTGACCACTCCGAGTCATTTTGGTTGATAAGTACTAAATATCATTTCTTTTGACAAGAAAATTTTTTCTATTTTTAAAGGAAAATAACGGGTGAAGACGGGGTCAATTATTTAATTAAAAATACTTTGCAATCATGTAATTCTCGAGCAGTTTCGCCAATCTCAAGATTAGATAAGCAAATAGAACATTCAGAATCAATTTCTTCGTTTATATAAAATAGTGTATCTATAATTTTAAGAAATTCTTCTGTTAAATATTTTTAAGAAATTAATTTTATATATTTATTCTTCAATCCTAGTAATGATTCCTAAAATGGAGAGATTTCAAGGGTCCCAGAAATTTGGAAAAGTGGGCTTCAATTTTTCGGAATTTTGGGCTCAGGAGGAATTCTGTTCTCTAAGGAAGAAAGACTTCAAGGTATTTACATCAAATCTGAAAATAACAGCTTAGTCAGAAATATATTTAAAAATAACAGGGTTGTGCAGCAAAAAGAATTTATTTTTTATATTTTCACAGTTGAGCCCTATTTCTTATTAGTGTTTTGAAACTCCAAAATCCTTTCCCAACTAATTAAAAAACAGACAGATGGTCAAAAATCTGCTTTTTTGAAGAAATTTTGATGGTTATTATTTCCTATTAAATTTTAAAAAATGAAAATATACTATTAAAGTTCTCTATATATAATTTAAAAAATAATTAATTTTACATTTATCTGTTTTTATATAATAAATTTTGTTGAAATATAATTGTTTTTCATTGAAGCGTTTATACAAAAATTGAAAATCAATGAAATCATCATTATCGCTGCAAATATGTAAATATGTATATTTTTTTAATTTTATTAAGAAATTAAAAAAATAAAAATCAGAAAAAATTTTCCACTTTATCAACTGCAAAACTCGGGCTAGTAAACCTTTAAGAAGAGCGAATGAGCAAATGGTCAAGTTCGTTAGATGGACAAATATAAGACCAAGGGCAAGGATTTAACTCAAATAACATATACACCAGGGCCCGTACTATAAGAACGTGGTTTGTGGTCATTTAACCGGTTACCGGAGGTACCTTTGCTACTATAAGAAAAACCTCTGGTTTTTGGTCAAATGACCAGGTCATTTAACCAGGTCATCTGCCCTTTGGTTAACCCGTACTATATGAAAAGCACTTTTTGGTCATTTAACCCCTACCGAGTGGTAAATCTCAGACCCTGCTCTATAGCAGGGTTAGCAAAAATTCCGAAGTCTATAACTCGGTTCGAAAAAATAGTAAAATTACAAAATTTTAAATTTAAATTCTTTAGAGTGTGTTCAACAAACTAAAAAAATTTCAGAATTTTTGGATAATTATTTCTTGAGTTATAAGGAAAACCGCAAGGTACCCCTTTTTTAGCCAATTTTAGCGTTTAAAAGGGTGGTAGGCTTTTTAAAAATTCTATAACTTTATGGAAAATTGAGAAATTTTTAAATTTCTCTCAATTTATATATAGAGAATTATCTCCTCTATCTTATGATGTAAAATTTAAGTTTTTATCTTTCTGAAATTTTTTTGACTAACTCCCTTGATAGTTTCGTTAAGAATTTCATAATTCAATCAAAGAGAGACCATAAAAATTCATTCAGTTTTTACATTTTTATTTAGTCAGATAATTATCCTTTATTTTGATCTTGTCTTTTCAAGTCAAAATACAGGCAAATAATTTTTCATTTTTAGTCGGTACTATAAGAACTTGGTTCGTGGTAAGCAAGAAGAAAAAATACCAAGCCTCTTATAGTATCAAATCAGCTCTCTGTATGGGTTAAATGACCTGGGCAAATGACCAGATTCTTATAGTACCAAATCTACGACTCGTTCTTATAGTACGGGCCCAGGGGTGTGCCGAAACAGAAGGCGAAAGTCGAAAAAGGCAAAATTTTGGCGAAAGGAACACCCCTGGGAACACCCCCCCCTCCCCCCACTGCTCTCTGATACATCATTAATTTTATTTAAAAAATAATTAAATAAAACTTGTTATAAACAGGCATAATTTTGTTGCATTCTGTTAATTCTTGATGCTCTTTTGTTCCTTTTTTAAATTTTAAATTTGGGGAACTGCCAGATCCTTTCCATTCCCAACGAAAGGCCACAAATTTTCCTTCAAAAACAATTCTATGAGAATATGTAATTGCACTTTTCTCGTTTTTTATTTCTTTCGAATCAGGAACTGTTTCTTCAATTAAATGATCTTTCCCGTATATTTTAAAAAGAGCATTTGCTAAACAAATGGACTGTTTTTCTATAAAATGTTTTTTTAAACAATTACATATGTATTGTTTTTAGGAAATAATTTTTTACCAAATTAAATATTTTTAAATATGTGGATTTAAAATGAAAAAAAGCTTTAAAGGATAAATCAAAATAATTCCCAAAATATACATATTTAACTACAATCAATCCCTACTAAAAATTACAACAACAATTATTTTTAATTATTATTTTTTGATCTTTAAAAGTAAAATTATTCTAAAAATTAAACAATAGTTAATCAAGTAAATACATAATATTTACCAAATTTTTCTTTCTTGGTCAAAATTAAATACTTTCCTTTAATAGTAGCAAAATTATCCAAATATTTTTTAATGTCCAAAACACGATTCGAGATATCTTTGTTTTCTTTTAAAAAATTTTCGTTTTTATCAAAACATTTTTTAGCATAATTAATGTCTTCAATTTTAGCCATTTCATTCTCTTTAATTTTCAAATCTTCTATTAATTTTTTATCAATTCCACGATAAACTTCCCATTTCTTCAGAGTTTGGTAACTAATAAGTTCTCTTACATTTGTATAATCAGCAACTTCTTTTATTTGGGGATTATGTTTATATAAAATATATTTAATAATACAAGATTGATAACAATTGAAGGATATAAAAATTAAAATGAAAATAATTAAAAAGGTTTTTGACATTTCTTTCTAAATAAAATTAAATGTATATATCTAAAATTAAATGATAAATGTCCATTTCAATGGCCATTATCCGCAATAGGCCGGCCATTATCAAACTTTTTCGGCTGTGGCGAAAATTAAATGTAACCCTATTATGTTTAATAACAAAGTTTTAGTGTAAAAATGCTACTCTCCATCTTCGATTCCCAGCTCTCGATCATTTAATTATTTTTTAAAATGACCAACTGAGCTAAAATGAAATCTTCTACTTTTGTATAATCAGCAAATTCTTTTATTTGTGGATTGAATTTCTGATTCTCTTATTCCTGCTTTGATTTGGACAGGAACCAAACAGGAATCGACACAAATAACTGCAAATTATTTTTCAATTTTTACTTCGATTTCGATGTTTTTGAACTTTTTTCGATCCGATTTCCAATTACCAAAGATTTTTCTTGTTTTGAAAAATCTACTAATCATTTGATAACATGAGGGAAACAAAGGGAAAGAAGCCGAATAGGGTTATAGGATCCCGGGAAATCCTCGTATATCCGGATCCGGAACCGATGATTTTATTAAGGAAGTGAAGATTGTCCAGTAACGTGAAGTCTCTGGAATAATTTGAGAGAGGCACAACGCTACCGTGGTGGATAATAAGTAGGGATGGGATTTATATGGACTATTAATCGAAAAATATGGACATATAATATGGACTAAAAATCTCAAAATATGGACTGAAATATGGATTATAATCCAAAATATGGATCAAATATGGGCCGAAAACTGAAAATTTTTAACGGAAAAATTTTCATCTTTAAGCAGAAAATGATAAATAAGCTAATTTTAATGCAAAATATTACAAAAAAATGAATTTAAAGTAATTATTGTTTCTAAAAATACTTTGTATAATATTTGGGCCGAAAATTTTTTGAAAAATTTTTATAAAAAATTTTTGAAAAAAAATTTTTTTTAATTTTTGACAAAAATTTTTCGAAATTTTTTTTTCAAAAAATTTTTTTACAAAAATTTTTGACCAAAAATTTCATGAATTTCAAAATTTTGACCAATTTTTGGCAAAATTTTTCAAAAAATGACGAAATATGGACAAAATATGGAAATATGGACGGAACGCCAAAATATGGAAAAATATGGAAAATATGGATTGATAACTCATTATCGGTCTTATCAACACATGCTAAAACTATGTTTTTTGTGCGTTTCACGACCTAACTAGGTCAGGAAAAAAATATGGAAATCCATATAAATCCCATCCCTAATAATAAGCCAGTTTTTCTAGTTGCCTATTCTTAAGATAAAAAAAGTAAGGACAAGAGGATAGAATTCTTTCTTTTCAATCAAAGGAAAATCACTGGGATGTTCAGGGACAATCTTGCCAAGAGGATTGTGGAAATTCCTGACTTGGTTTGGAGAACCGAAAATTTAGGATATCAGGACTTTATTCGGATCCGTCAATAAAGCAGATTTTATATATATAAGTTTACAGCGAGTTGTACATTTGCCTAATTAAATTTCTGATTCTCTTACAAAAATATTAAAAGTTTTTCCATATTAGAAAATAATTTTAAAAAATCTTGCTTGTAAAATTAATTTTAAAAATAGCTAATAATTAGCTTAGTAAATCTTTAAAATAGTTGCCATTGAAAGAGACAAAAATTAATAAAATAAAAATTTATTTATTAAAGACAATAGAAAATGGATTCCCAGACAGAGGGCAAATAAAAAAATTTTCAATTGTCGATGCTATTGAATTTTATACACATGATTCTTAATAAATAAATTTATTAAATCGATTTTAATTAAACATTTTAAAGAAATAAAATTATGTTTAAATAATTTAAACTTTTAATTCAAACAATTGTTTATTGTTTAATTTAAATTACTAGCGGAGGAGATCGCCCGAAGATTGAAGACAACCATTGAACTCTTACCCTCATCTTAAATTGAGGGTCACTCTTAGGCAGTTCTCCAACCCAAAATTAAACGTTTTTTAAAAAAAAAACTTTTCTACTATCAACTTTATTCTAATTTTGATGTATTCCGACTGTAATAAATTAAGTGATTATCCTCATTTAAGCAAAAACAAATAAACTAATTGGATATAAATAATGGTCGTTTTATATTGAAAAATAAATTTTCTTATTTCAAAGTTTCTAAAATTTTACTTAAAAACTCCAAGGAAAATTTCTTAAATATTTAATTTAAATTTCAAATTTTTATTTAAAATTGAAATTTTTATAATTTAAATATTCTAAATTGTTTATTTAAAAAAATAAAATCAAAATTAATTAAAGAGAGATTTATTAAATGTTTTTAATTTTAATTATTTATTTTTATTTAATATTTATTCAATTCCAAATAGTACTTTAATTGAAGGCCTGACCATGAAGAATTTGGTAATCCCAAATGAAAAGAACCATTTGAACTCCAATAAGGACCTTTAAATTTTAATTAAATTCTTTTTTATTTTTAGAGTAATTAAGTAATTAATTAATTAATTAAGTAATTAAAAAATCAAAAAATTTCGAAATTTATAGATAGTCAACGCCTAGAATTCTTTCTTTTTAGTTGTGGGTTCCGTTTACTCTTATTTTAGTAAATATAAATTTTGGTCAGGCCCTTGAAGGACTGGTTATATCACGATAGAAAGTCTCTTAAACACAGACTTCCCCCCATAATCACAACGGTTATACAAACAAATTTGTAAGAAAAAAACTAAAATAATTATCAATTCAAAAGATTTTTAAATTACTTTAACCCTCAAAAAATAATTTTTTCAACATTTATTTTTGATTTTTTAGACAGATATTTTTGTTTTAAAAATATTTTCCAAACCGTTGCACCAATAAGTTGATTACGGCCAACTTCGTATTCAATTAAATACCTTTAAATATTTTAATATTTTTTAAATTAAATTTAAATAACCCAACCAAATCATTATTCCAAAAGCAATAATAAACAAAATAACCCCAATAACCGAATAAAGACGTTCCATTCGATAAATTGTGGCATTTAAAAGGTTCAAAACTTTAAAGAAAAGTTAAAGAATATTTTTAACAAAAAGTAATTTACAGAAAAGGACAACGTTAATGACAACTATGACAAAATTAAGAGAACTGGCAAATCCAACACGTCCTAAAGAAAAATATTTATTTTAAAAATAATTTTTTTTTAATAACCATCATAAAAGCAGGAACGTCCTCCCCACGCAGTTGTACAGAGAAGTCCGCAAGTAAAGAAACCACAAATTATCTGAATTAATTTTTTAAATAAATAAATAATCACAAAGTCTCTTTATTAGTTATATTTACAGTGTGTACATAATAAAACTATAACCCACCTAAAATTTTATGCTTTCTTAAGGTTCTAATGAATGAAAATTTTTTTAATTTTTACCCAATATTGAAAATGTAATTCAAGCAAAAATTAAAAAAAATTTTTTATTAAAAAATTTTCATTAAAACCTTAAGAAATTATAAAATATTAGGTGGGGTTATAGTTTTGTTACACACACTGTATGTCGGTAGGAGGTAATTGTTGTAATACTTAATCTTATTTATATATTTTAGTATTAGTAATAATTTAAATTAAAGATATTATTTACCTGAAGAACTTTAATAATCCCTCTATTGGTGCTGAGATAACCAGTGTTCAATCCTCCCATTTTATATTAGAAAAATTTTTTTTTTAAATTTAAATATATAATTGCTATAAAATTAAAAAAAATATATCTAATTAATTAAACAAATAATTAAATCTTCATTAAAAAACAATAAAAGAATGAGGTAATTAATTAAAGGAAAACAGATTTTAATTTGTTTGAATGAACTTTAAAAAATATTTTAATAATCGCCTTGATATAATAATTGGATATATAAGTAAAGATTTCGTCACTCAACCTTCACAAATAAAAACTTTTTATTAGTAAACTCAACTTTAAGCTAACAAGTTTCCGGTTTAAACACTAATAAAAAAATATTTTTTTAATAGCTTTTGGATATTTTCCTCCAAATTTTATCTGTTATTTTCTCCCACAAATCACTCACATTTTTGGCTATAAATTCTTCGTCCCTCCACAATTTAATATTAAATAGATACCAAATGGCAGAGGTTGGTTGTTTACAACATTAAAACGCAAAATTGTTATTTCGATTCTCGAAAGAAATATTTTTATATAAAAAAAAGATTATTTAATACACAGCTGTGCTTGCATGTGACAGCAGCCAAAAATCGAGAATTTAAAATAAAAAGGAATCGAGATTCGAGGGTTTGAGTAAAAATATATTTTTATTTATTTTTGATCATCAATTTAGAAAAGAGTATGGGGGTTTTCTTTTAAATGCGTCATTGAAAGAAATCGAGATTAAACTAATAGGTTATAAAAGTATATCCCCATTACTGAAAGGAAAAAAAGATTTTTAGAAATAAATCATTGAAACAAATTGAAGAAAAGATAAACAGAAAATAATGTAAAATTATAAAGAAATCAAAATAAAATTGAGAGAAACAAAATCAGGACCCTCTAATATTTAGTAAATCCCCAAATCCTAAACCAAAAGAGAGAGAGAGAAACGTCTCAAATTTAAGTAAAAACTTTTAAATAAACGTTGTTTCTATCAATTCTCGATTTATCTCGCCTCATTTTATTTAAGTAATTGATGCTTTTCTTTATGCCCTTTTTGCCTCATTTTCCTCTTTTTTCCACTCATTTACTCACAGCTTGGGGCCCCTTTACATTTCTTCCCTGCTGTTTTTATTTTTAGTGTTTTTGGGGGGTTTTGGTATGTTAAATAAAAGATAGGAAATAACAAAAAAAAAGAAAATTTTGGGGGCTTTAACTAAGTGAATGAATAGGAACATACACTAAATGAGAACAACAAAAAAAATATTTAGATAAACTATTTTAGAAACACATTTTTTGTGTAAATTTAGTGAAAAAATATAAATATATTTAATGTTTTGTTAGTTTTTTTTGGATTTTAGGACAAAATCCTAAGGGAAACAAGAAGAAAAAAGAGAGAAAAATAGAAGAATGTTTTTACATGTTTTTTCATTAATACTAATGAACGGAAAAAACGAAAGTTTTTAGAGAAAATTTAAAGTAAAGAATTTATTTATGTTTTTAAATTTAGAGTCAAACTTCATTTAAAGATTTGAAAAAATGAACCCTGTCTTCCCGATAGGTTTTTCTAGAATGATGTCCCCACGCCAGCGCCTTCACCAGAGACGTGGCGTGTTATTATTTACAGAATATTAAAAAAACTGGTACTTTATGGATATGTCACCCCCCTCCTATTTTGAGTCTCAGAGTTTTCCTTAAACGTAGAAAATGGTCAGAGATTATTTTCTTCTCCATGCCAATCATTTTTTCTTTTTCAAGTATTTTGATCGTTTATTTTGCCTTTTCACAAATTTTGTACTTACATTTCACTCATTTCGTTTCTACAATTACCACATTTCATTTATTTTGCTTGAAGAAAGAAAAATGATTGACATGGAGAAGAAAATAATCTCTGACCATTTTCTACGTTTAAGGAAAACTCTGAGACTCAAAATAGAAGGGGGGTGACATATCCATAAAGTACCAAAAAACTTGTCAATAACTATTATAAAAATAAGTAAGGATTTTAGATAAATATCCAAATAATAAAATAGGTTGTTAAAAAAAAGAAAATATTCTGGAATTTTCAACTATGTACATAATACTTAAAAATCGTAAGAGGAAATTATTATGTAACTATTTTAATATTTTTACCTAAAATAAACGTCATAAATACTTTATAAACAAAATACCGTATTTCCTCTAATAGAACGACAGCCTCTATTTGAACGACAGCCCTTAATAGAGCGACAGTCTAGAGGGAGGTTGAAAAATAAAACGACATGTCGTTCTATTAGAGGAAATACGGTAAATAAATAATGATATAAAAAATAAATTATGGAAAATAATGTAAATACTAAATTATTTACATAAAATAATTATAATAAAATAAATAATTAAAACTTAATTCTCTCAAATATTTTCAAGGCAAACATTTTATTTAAATAAATATATTTAAATATTATCTCTTAATTAATTAAAATTACTTTTTTATCATTCTCATAAAATTTCAGAGAGAATGACCGGTTGTCTTTAAAATAAAAATTAAATAAATAAATTCATCTTTTCACATTCCTCAACTATACCGCAATAACTGACACGAGGTTTATATATATTTTAAATAAATATATTTTTGGAAAATATGGCAGCTGTCACATTGACTAAAAAATAATTTTTCAAACTGAAAAAAGGACAAATATGACATGTGAGAGGAAAAAAAGAATTTTTGTCCATAATATTTTTGACAGGTTCTCTTGAAGAATCTCTTGAAAAGTTGCCTTTTTGGCCTTATTTTTCTTAAAAAAATTATTTATTTTATTATTTTTAAAAATTCTTAAAAAATTATTTTGTCTATTTATGGAATTTTTTCATACATAATTAATAAATTGTTAATTAAGAATATTTTATCGAGTCTCTTATATAAGAAATATACAGGTGAAATTAAATAACAAACCCAAAAAATGTACATAGTTAACTATATAATTTGTTAAAAACCAAAAATTAAATTTTAAAAAATATTTCTGTTAAAAATTAAAGGAAAAATTAATGAAAGACTTTAAAAAAGATTTTTAAAACATTTAATTAAATGAAAAGAACAAGAAATTTTCAAATGAGTCATTTTCTCGTGAAGTGGTAGAATTAAAAATTGTAAATATTTTTTGTTGAGTAATTCTCTATTATTTTATAATTGCTAGGTAAATAAACAACCTTTCCATTATTTTTTAAAAATACTTTTGTCGTCCTTCAAAAAATTATTTTTAAAAATACTAAAGGTTATTATGTGTTTATTTGTGTGTAAATAACAGTTTTAAGTGCCCAGCCAAAATAAAATAAATTTAAAAAATAAAATAATAATTTTTGTGAAATTATTTCCATTATTAATCTAATTGAATATAGCCTGACATTTTTTGTTAAAGACTAAACTCTATAGTGATCGTCTTGGTTTCGATTCTTTACTCCTATTACAGTACCCTCCTTGCTGAATTCTTCTCTTAAATTTTTAGTTAATTAATTTGGTGGAGTTACAAGAGAGTTGGCCGGGATCGGGATCCCGGTCGGAATCCGGGATCGGTATCACCATTCCAAAATCCCGATCCCGGGTTTTTGTCAAAATCCCGATACCGGCCAACTCTAGTTACAGTCACTTGCGGACCTTTGAGAACACAAGGGGAAAAAGTTTTTAAAATTAACAAGTTTTGTCATTTAACAAAAAATTGCAAATTTTAATTTTAGAAAATCGGCAGCGCATTATTTTAGTGTTTTGGAAAGGGTCACCTTTAAGTTACACTTGTCCTCTTTAAATTTTTCTTAACCAAAATTTAAAAAATTCAAAATTTTTCAATCTCTTGAATTTAACTAAAACAAAATAAATTACAATTAATTAAAGATTCTGTTAACTTTTTTATAAAAAAATTGCAACAATCACAACCAATTTATATACATTTTGTGAATAAATAAAAACTTGAATAAAAATTAAAAATAATTTAAAAAAGAAAATACAATTAAAATATTTTTAGAATAAAAAAAGAAGGGATTTAACCGACAATGTTAAAGATTCCAAAGGCTTTAAAAAATTTCAAAAGTTTTAACTACAAATCTCTCTCATTTTTAATATTTCTCATACAAAAATGTAATTATGTAACTGTCAATTCTTTGTTCCTCTAAAATTAAAAAAAATTAGGAACTTTTTAAACAAATAAAAAATTATTTTAAAGTTTAATTCTTACATCTCAATCATTTTTACATTTTTGATTTCACCACAACATAATGGACAAGTCTAAAATTTGTATTCAAATAATTTGGAAATAATTTTTTAAAAATTAATATTTATTCTTAATTATTTAATAAATTATTTTTTATAAAATAATAAATTACTTTGTCTTTCTTGCTGTTTAATTGAAAAAATGATTTTATTTTAAATATTTAATATTTTTACTTACAATTCTTGAATACATTTTTTATGAAATATACACTCTGTTAACTAATTATACGCACCCCCTATTTTTTGGGTTTTTCAAACTTAAATTGGAATGTGGCTTTCTAGTTTTCTGTGTATTAAATCTACAAGCTAAAAGCCATCTATTATAACAAAAATTTTAAATTTAAGAATTTCCCTTCCAGACTTATGGGCATTTTTTCCAATAATTAGTGTTAACTAATTATACGCACCCCCCTCTAAAATTTTTATTTATCATTCGAAAAATCCACAAATGAACATAACTATCAATATAGATAGGAAATACAAAAGAAACGAAGTTCTAATTTGATTCCTTCATCGAGATATCAAAACTCGAAAATCAACGTAAAACGGGGGTAAAGGTCTTTAAAAAATATTTTCGACCCCTTATAGGCTGTATTAAATTTTCATTTTATACTTTTCTGAAAGCCCTTTAAATTTGCTATATGAAACCTCTATTATTATTATGCCCTTTTTGCCATTTTGTGGGTTTTATGCCCTGTTGCCTTTAACGTGTCATAAGCACGGACCCACAAAATATGCACTAAATATGCATGTTTCGACTGGACAGTCTCATTTCGTAAGGAAGTCTTACGACAGAAAGATGAGTAATTAGAAGTCTAAAAGAAATATAAAAATATTTAATTTCCACTTAATCATACATTTCAAACTTTTAGACTTTGCACCTTTATTATTCATTATTTTATATTATTCATTTCCGTTTCCTTAAGATTTCCATTAAAACTAATAGGCTTTATCTCTCTTATTTAATAAACTCTAGCAGCGACCTTCGATCGCTCATTTTGCCTATAAATAAGTGTAATTATCTCCCCTTATTCGGTTCATTCCTATTCTTCATTCACATTAAAAATAAAACTAGCTTCTCTCAACATTGTTAATTTTTCTCCTTTTTAAAATAAAAAGAATTATTCTCTAATATTGTTTTAACTTTAATAAATATTGGAAAATAAATTAAATTGGATTTAATAACTTTTGAAAATAAGAAAAGTTAACTCAAAGAAGAAAGAATTGGTTCTTTGAGAAATTAAATCTAAATATTAAATAAATTCTTAAAGGAAGGGCGTAGTGACAGAAGACCCACAGACAGAAGACCCAAGGACAGAAGAACCACAGACAGAAGACCACAGACAAAAGACCCACAAGGAAAAATTTCTACTAAAAGCTTAGAATAACAAGATTGGACAATGTTACGATACAAAAATCAAACAATATAACTATGGGGTGTCGGCGAGACGCTTGTGCAAAACCCCGCGCTTCGCGCGGGGTTTTGCGGGACGCGTCTCGCAGGTAGTCAACGGTCGCTGGGTTCTGCGCTAGTAACATAGACCTATTTTTATTATCGCTGCAGTGGGCATGCTTAACATCCTTCGCAGGAGCAAGGACCCTCAAAAAGACGATAGGTAAGGAGCCTATATGAAAGCAGTATGAATAATCCCGATTAATGGGGGGACTGCCGTGGTAATTCCAGCTCTTCAAATACAAAGGATTATTGATGCGGTCACTAAGATTAAAAATTAAATACAAACTTAAAAGCAATGTTTAGTAAATTTGAATATTCAATTATCGCTATGATTGGATAATTTCAAATATTTTTATTTAATCTTTATTTGTGTAACGGTATAAATTAAGCAAAATTTTTTTTTAAATTTTTTGTAAAAATTATTATAAATTACCTATTTATTTACCTTCTAAATTTAATCAGAAACAAAATTGCAATTCAAAACAGAATTCAAATTAATATATTATTGAAAATTAAATACGTTTTCCTAATCTTTAACTACAGGGTGCGGCAACTTTTCCGCCCCTTTTTTTTTGCCATAACTTTCTTCAAAGTCAACCAAAATGGATAATTCTTTTTTTATTTTATTCCCAACACTCTAGGAAAATTCTTGATACTAAAATTTGTTTTAAATTTTATGGTTTAGCCTGCTTAATCTTCCTTCAGAGTTTGAGTAAGATTTTTTTGATTAAAGTTGGCCTGGGCTCAGTGTTAAGATTTTGATATTTGAAAACTTTATGTCATTCGAATAAGCTCTTAAACTGATTCGAATAATGGTTAAACAAAACTCTTATCTGGTCCATGAGCTGAGATATGAATTTTTAAAGGATAGATTAGAATATAAGTCTAAGTTTCAATTTTTTAGGTGAAATTTTCAAAAATTTTATTTACTTTAACAGCTGGAATAAATAAATTCGTAATAATGAGGAAGCACAGGCTGACAAGTGAGTTTACTCAAGTGAATAATGCAAAAGATTTGTCCCCATTATTTCTCTATTATTTAAGCCTTATTTGATACCATTTGTAAGTACAGTACTTCCAAAATAAGCGAATCGCAGCCCTGATTTAAAATAAAAGTCAAAATTTGATTGGAATCCATTTGGAGGTCAATTACGACCAATTAGGGAAGCTATCAGGCTAACGAACAAGGTGGGGAAGGCACATTCACTCAACCCGCATCAACTACATATGCCCCCTAGTATTTATAAAGAGAGAGAAAGAGACAGTCGAGATTTTTTAAAATTTATTTAGTTGAAATTTTAAAAATAATTTAGTAGGTAGTTGTTGTGGTAAATAAAAGCTTTAAAATAAATTAATTGTATCTAAAAAATTAAATAATAATAAATAAATAAAAGTTTAGCTCTAACAATTAATTTTGTATTCTCTAATATTTAATTATTATGTTAAATAATAAATGGTAATTACAATCTGTTTATACCTCCATATATTTTCCTTTTATCTTTTTATTATTTTAAAGATTATTATTAAAATATACCGTATTTACTCGATTAATTCCCCTCCCTCAAATAATTCCCCACCCTCGATTAATTCCCCATGCCAAGGATGGGTTGAAATATTAATTCCTCGGGGGAATTAATCGAGTAAATCGGTATAGATAAGAAGTAAAGGCTGAAATGGATTTATTGCCATGTATTTTGTTTCAACCCTTAACTTCTTCTATTTAGGCTGGCAGCAATATTTATTTATAGAGAGAGAAGTGATTGTCGAGGAAAAGAATTCTTATAACGAATAAACTAGCGTATATCTCACTCATTTCAATCATTTTTAATGTTCATTTAAGAGTAAAATTTTAATAAAATAAATTACCTAAATTGTGTTAAGGAAGCTAAATAAATTCTCTGAAAAAAATTAAAAACAATAATAAACAAAAGTTAATGGCTACTTTTGTAGATTAAGTTCCTCTAGCAATTGTTTAATAAAAAATTAATATTTTAGATGATAATTTTAAAATTAAAAATTATCATTATTTTTGTTTCTAATTTTAAAAAAATTAAAAAAATTAAATTATTAGTAATTTAATTTTAATTCTTAAAATTTAAAAAATTTTTAGATTTTTTACTAACACTAAAATTTAAAGATTTATTCTTACTAATATTTCTAATGCTTATTTAAATGCTTAGTAAATTATTTACGCTTAAATATATAACTGTTTGTGTATGAGAGAGAAGGAAATATAATAATAACTTTTAATTGCTTCAAGCTTTTAAAAAATGAATAATCACTCTTTTTCAACAATAAATTAACACAAAAAATTGTTATTGATAAAATTTTAATTATTTTTAAAACTTTTGTCGATGTTATTTATCCACGTTCGTCATAAGAAAATTTTTTTGAAAGTTAAAAAAATCAGAAATTCATTCCAACAAGACAAAATTTTATGTATTTAAACAAGCTTGATATTTAAGAGAGTTTAAAACATTTTTATTTCCTCAAGTTTAACTAATCCTACCCGATATTAATTAAAATAAAATAATGCGTGGATTATTTTCTTTGTGTTTGTGTATCTTTCTAATTAGTCAAATGTTTTTTGAGACAGGTTTTTAAATTTAAAATTAATTTTAAATTTAAATTAAGCCCCTAAAAATTACAGCAAAAAAAGATAGTTTTTTATTAATTAATTAGAAAATTGAGGGGACATTACAAAGACATGAATATTTTTATTTAATCATTTTTAATCATAAATTTGATTTTAATTTAAAAAAGTTTTTAATATGAACAAAAAAATATTTCAGAATTTATGGTTAAATATTTCTAAAATTATTTACAATGTTAGACAAAAAATTGCCATTTTTTCTAAATTTATATTTAATCAAAAATTAAAATAAAATTATTTTAAGCGACATTAATAAAAAAACAAGCAATTTATTCTTCGCTTTAATGACCTTTTCCTTTTAAAATATTATTATTAATTTTCAAATTTAATTTTCATAGAGTTTCTAATTGTTAAACTTAACATTTTTTTTTAAATTTTAGCTATCGCTCCTGCCGTTTGTCCCGGTGGTTATAAAACGAACAAAGGTTTGATAATTTTACTAATCCATTTAAAAAAAATTTAAATGGATAATTTTAATTCTAAAAAAATTTTGATCAATTTTTGATTTCAGCCTGTAAAGGACTTGGTGGTAACAGTCCGCCAGAGTGTAAAGACTATATTGGCCCTGACAAAGTTAATGGGAAACTTGTAAAATACACAAAGTGTAAACATATTATTGTGAAGAAGAAAGGCTCCTCTTGGTGTTGTCCTCCTTGATAATATTTGGGCAGATATCAGAAGTCTAACAAAATGATAATTTGAATTAACAGAGAAATTTAAAAAAAAGAAGAAAAATTCAAAGCAAAATAGAATTCAAAAAAATTCAAAAAATTTTTAAATTCTTTTTTTAACAAATAAATGATAAAAATATATAATAGAGAGTATCAATGTTTTCAATAAAAAATAGAAAGTGACCTTTAAATAAAAATGGATATATATATACTATATGTACAGTAAGGTGCAAAAGTACAATATTTTTAAAAGAAGTTTACCTCGTTTTCCGTTGATTTTCGGATTTCGAGATCCCGATTAATGGGGGGACTGCCGTGGTAATTCCAGCTCTTCAAATACAAAGGATTATTGATGCGGTCACTAAGATTAAAAATTAAATACAAACTTAAAAGCAATGTTTAGTAAATTTGAATATTCAATTATCGCTATGATTGGATAATTTCAAATATTTTTATTTAATCTTTATTTGTGTAACGGTATAAATTAAGCAAAATTTTTTTTTAAAATTTTTTGTAAAAATTATTATAAATTACCTATTTATTTACCTTCTAAATTTAATCAGAAACAAAATTGCAATTCAAAACAGAATTCAAATTAATATATTATTGAAAATTAAATACGTTTTCCTAATCTTTAACTACAGGGTGCTGAAATGGATTTATTTAACTACAGGGTGCTGAAATGGATTTATTGCCATGTATTTTGTTTCAACCCTTAACTTCTTCTATTTAGGCTGGCAGCAATATTTATTTATAGAGAGAGAAGTGATTGTCGAGGAAAAGAATTCTTATAACGAATAAACTAGCGTATATCTCACTCATTTCAATCATTTTTAATGTTCATTTAAGAGTAAAATTTTAATAAAATAAATTACCTAAATTGTGTTAAGGAAGCTAAATAAATTCTCTGAAAAAAATTAAAAACAATAATAAACAAAAGTTAATGGCTACTTTTGTAGATTAAGTTCCTCTAGCAATTGTTTAATAAAAAATTAATATTTTAGATGATAATTTTAAAATTAAAAATTATCATTATTTTTGTTTCTAATTTTAAAAAATTAAAAAAATTAAATTATTAGTAATTTAATTTTAATTCTTAAAATTTAAAAAATTTTTAGATTTTTTACTAACACTAAAATTTAAAGATTTATTCTTACTAATATTTCTAATGCTTATTTAAATGCTTAGTAAATTATTTACGCTTAAATATATAACTGTTTGTGTATGAGAGAGAAGGAAATATAATAATAACTTTTAATTGCTTCAAGCTTTTAAAAAATGAATAATCACTCTTTTTCAACAATAAATTAACACAAAAAATTGTTATTGATAAAATTTTAATTATTTTTAAAACTTTTGTCGATGTTATTTATCCACGTTCGTCATAAGAAAATTTTTTTGAAAGTTAAAAAAATCAGAAATTCATTCCAACAAGACAAAATTTTATGTATTTAAACAAGCTTGATATTTAAGAGAGTTTAAAACATTTTTATTTCCTCAAGTTTAACTAATCCTACCCGATATTAATTAAAATAAAATAATGCGTGGATTATTTTCTTTGTGTTTGTGTATCTTTCTAATTAGTCAAATGTTTTTTGAGACAGGTTTTTAAATTTAAAATTAATTTTAAATTTAAATTAAGCCCCTAAAAATTACAGTAAAAAAAGATAGTTTTTTATTAATTAATTAGAAAATTGAGGGGACATTACAAAGACATGAATATTTTTATTTAATCATTTTTAATCATAAATTTGATTTTAATTTAAAAAAGTTTTTAATATGAACAAAAAAATATTTCAGAATTTATGGTTAAATATTTCTAAAATTATTTACAATGTTAGACAAAAAATTGCCATTTTTTCTAAATTTATATTTAATCAAAAATTAAAATAAAATTATTTTAAGCGACATTAATAAAAAAACAAGCAATTTATTCTTCGCTTTAATGACCTTTTGCTTTTAAAATATTATTATTAATTTTCAAATTTAATTTTCATAGAGTTTCTAATTGTTAAACTTAACATTTTTTTTTAAATTTTAGCTATCGCTCCTGCCGTTTGTCCCGGTGGTTATAAAACGAACAAAGGTTTGATAATTTTACTAATCCATTTAAAAAAAATTTAAATGGATAATTTTAATTCTAAAAAAATTTTGATCAATTTTTGATTTCAGCCTGTAAAGGACTTGGTGGTAACAGTCCGCCAGAGTGTAAAGACTATATTGGCCCTGACAAAGTTAATGGGAAACTTGTAAAATACACAAAGTGTAAACATATTATTGTGAAGAAGAAAGGCTCCTCTTGGTGTTGTCCTCCTTGATAATATTTGGGCAGATATCAGAAGTCTAACAAAATGATAATTTGAATTAACAGAGAAATTTAAAAAAAAGAAGAAAAATTCAAAGCAAAATAGAATTCAAAAAAATTCAAAAAATTTTTAAATTCTTTTTTTAACAAATAAATGATAAAAATATATAATAGAGAGTATCAATGTTTTCAATAAAAAATAGAAAGTGACCTTTAAATAAAAATGGATATATATATACTATATGTACAGTAAGGTGCAAAAGTACAATATTTTTAAAAGAAGTTTACCTCGTTTTCCGTTGATTTTCGGATTTCGAGATCCCGATTAATGGGGGGGGGGACTGCCGTGGTAATTCCAGCTCTTCAAATACAAAGGATTATTGATGCGGTCACTAAGATTAAAAATTAAATACAAACTTAAAAGCAATGTTTAGTAAATTTGAATATTCAATTATCGCTATGATTGGATAATTTCAAATATTTTTATTTAATCTTTATTTGTGTAACGGTATAAATTAAGCAAAATTTTTTTTTAAAATTTTTTGTAAAAATTATTATAAATTACCTATTTATTTACCTTCTAAATTTAATCAGAAACAAAATTGCAATTCAAAACAGAATTCAAATTAATATATTATTGAAAATTAAATACGTTTTCCTAATCTTTAACTACAGGGTGCTGAAATGGATTTATTTAACTACAGGGTGCTGAAATGGATTTATTGCCATGTATTTTGTTTCAACCCTTAACTTCTTCTATTTAGGCTGGCAGCAATATTTATTTATAGAGAGAGAAGTGATTGTCGAGGAAAAGAATTCTTATAACGAATAAACTAGCGTATATCTCACTCATTTCAATCATTTTTAATGTTCATTTAAGAGTAAAATTTTAATAAAATAAATTACCTAAATTGTGTTAAGGAAGCTAAATAAATTCTCTGAAAAAAATTAAAAACAATAATAAACAAAAGTTAATGGCTACTTTTGTAGATTAAGTTCCTCTAGCAATTGTTTAATAAAAAATTAATATTTTAGATGATAATTTTAAAATTAAAAATTATCATTATTTTTGTTTCTAATTTTAAAAAAATTAAAAAAATTAAATTATTAGTAATTTAATTTTAATTCTTAAAATTTAAAAAATTTTTAGATTTTTTACTAACACTAAAATTTAAAGATTTATTCTTACTAATATTTCTAATGCTTATTTAAATGCTTAGTAAATTATTTACGCTTAAATATATAACTGTTTGTGTATGAGAGAGAAGGAAATATAATAATAACTTTTAATTGCTTCAAGCTTTTAAAAAATGAATAATCACTCTTTTTCAACAATAAATTAACACAAAAAATTGTTATTGATAAAATTTTAATTATTTTTAAAACTTTTGTCGATGTTATTTATCCACGTTCGTCATAAGAAAATTTTTTTGAAAGTTAAAAAAATCAGAAATTCATTCCAACAAGACAAAATTTTATGTATTTAAACAAGCTTGATATTTAAGAGAGTTTAAAACATTTTTATTTCCTCAAGTTTAACTAATCCTACCCGATATTAATTAAAATAAAATAATGCGTGGATTATTTTCTTTGTGTTTGTGTATCTTTCTAATTAGTCAAATGTTTTTTGAGACAGGTTTTTAAATTTAAAATTAATTTTAAATTTAAATTAAGCCCCTAAAAATTACAGCAAAAAAAGATAGTTTTTTATTAATTACCGTATTTTTCCCAATAGAAGCGCACGTCCCAGTTGAAGCGCACGTCCCAATAGAAGCGCAGTATACGAGGAGGTTGAAAAATACAAGCGCAGGTCCCATTAGAAGCGCACGTTCTATTATAAGCACACCCTATGTTATACTTATCTCTGCAATATAAATTTTAATTTTCAAAAAATTTTAAATTACTATTTACTTTTTAGTTACTTTTTAATTACTTTTAGTTACTATTTTAAACAAGTATTCTTCATTTACATTTAGATTAAGAATTTACACTTTTATATAAAAAAATGGAAATTGATGTTTAGGTGAATGTTCAGTAATGTACCGGTGTTATACTCGAAAACGCAAAACTTATTCTATCGATAAATTTTTTCAATTTTCCCTTTGTACTACTTTCACGTAAACGACCAGATCCCTCTCTTTTCGAAACGATTTAAGGTTTTTTGAGTTATAATTGGGGGAAAACTTATTTCCATCTTCCCTAGGGGATGGAGTGGAAAAAGCTAGATGGATGATGCTCTCACAATCGGGTATTTGAGAGCAATTATAGGGCAACCAGTGTTCTCAAAACGCTTGCTTATTTGGGTCCACCACCATGAAATTTTATTTGGGATGGATAGTTGAAGCATGAGATGTGATTTCAAAAGAAAATGTTGCAAAAAGCTTTTTGGTTTGTGGAATTGGAATTCCAAGTGACGGTTCCGAAAATGATGAAATACATTGTTTTAGACCAGATGGTCAGGCTTTAATACATCAAGCTTGAGAGGATAAAGAAATTTCAGAAAGTTAGGTAGAAATTGATCTTAATGAAGATAATGAAAACGGAATTGAAATTAATAATTCTATGGAGATTTAAAATTTATTTTAAATTTCCATACATAATGTTATAAAAATTAATTCGCATAGGAGTTGAAAAATACAAGCGCACGTCCCATTTGAAGCGCACGTTCCAATAGAAGCGCAGTCTACGAGGAGGTTGAAAAATAGAAGCGCATGCGCTTCTATTGGGAAAAATACGGTAATTAGAAAATTGAGGGGACATTACAAAGACATGAATATTTTTATTTAATCATTTTTAATCATAAATTTGATTTTAATTTAAAAAAGTTTTTAATATGAACAAAAAAATATTTCAGAATTTATGGTTAAATATTTCTAAAATTATTTACAATGTTAGACAAAAAATTGCCATTTTTTCTAAATTTATATTTAATCCAAAATTAATATAAAATTATTTTAAGATACATTTCTAAAAAAAAAAGCAATTTATTCTTCGCTTTAATGACCTTTTCCTTTTAAAATATTATTATTAATTTTCAAATTTAATTTTCATAGAGACTTAAAAATTACTACAATACCCCTCATTCTAATTGTTAAACTTAACAATTTTTTTTAATTTTAGCTATCGCTCCTGCCGTTTGTCCCGGTGGTTATAAAACGAACAAAGGTTTGATAATTTTACTAATCCATTTAAAAAAATTTAAATGGATAATTTTAATTCTAAAAAAATTTTGATCAATTTTTGATTTCAGCCTGTAAAGGACTTGGTGGTAACAGTCCGCCAGAGTGTAAAGACTATATTGGCCCTGACAAAGTTAATGGGAAACTTGTAAAATACACAAAGTGTAAACATATTATTGTGAAGAAGAAAGGCTCCTCTTGGTGTTGTCCTCCTTGATAATATTTGGGCAGATATCAGAAGTCTAACAAAATGATAATTTGAATTAACAGAGAAATTTAAAAAAAAGAAGAAAAATTCAAAGCAAAATAGAATTCAAAAAATTCAAAAAATTTTTAAATTCTTTTTTTAACAAATAAATGATAAAAATATATAATAGAGAGTCTCTTATCTGGTCCATGAGCTGAGATATGAATTTTTAAAGGATAGATTAGAATATAAGTCTAAGTTTCAATTTTTTAGGTGAAATTTTCAAAAATTTTATTTACTTTAACAGCTGGAATAAATAAATTCGTAATAATGAGGAAGCACAGGCTGACAAGTGAGTTTACTCAAGTGAATAATGCAAAAGATTTGTCCCCATTATTTCTCTATTATTTAAGCCTTATTTGATACCATTTGTAAGTACAGTACTTCCAAAATAAGCGAATCGCAGCCCTGATTTAAAATAAAAGTCAAAATTTGATTGGAATCCATTTGGAGGTCAATTACGACCAATTAGGGAAGCTATCAGGCTAACGAACAAGGTGGGGAAGGCACATTCACTCAACCCACATCAACTACATATGCCCCCTAGTATTTATAAAGAGAGAGAAAGAGACAGTCGAGATTTTTTAAAATTTATTTAGTTGAAATTTTAAAAATAATTTAGTAGGTAGTTGTTGTGGTAAATAAAAGCTTTAAAATAAATTAATTGTATCTAAAAAAATTAAATAATAATAAATAAATAAAAGTTTAGCTCTAACAATTAATTTTGTATTCTCTAATATTTAATTATTATGTTAAATAATAAATGGTAATTACAATCTGTTTATACCTCCATATATTTTCCTTTTATCTTTTTATTATTTTAAAGATTATTATTAAAATATACCGTATTTACTCGATTAATTCCCCTCCCTCAAATAATTCCCCACCCTCGATTAATTCCCCATGCCAAGGATGGGTTGAAATATTAATTCCTCGGGGGAATTAATCGAGTAAATCGGTATAGATAAGAAGTAAAGGCTGAAATGGATTTATTGCCATGTATTTTGTTTCAACCCTTAACTTCTTCTATTTAGGCTGGCAGCAATATTTATTTATAGAGAGAGAAGTGATTGTCGAGGAAAAGAATTCTTATAACGAATAAACTAGCGTATATCTCACTCATTTCAATCATTTTTAATGTTCATTTAAGAGTAAAATTTTAATAAAATAAATTACCTAAATTGTGTTAAGGAAGCTAAATAAATTCTCTGAAAAAAATTAAAAACAATAATAAACAAAAGTTAATGGCTACTTTTGTAGATTAAGTTCCTCTAGCAATTGTTTAATAAAAAATTAATATTTTAGATGATAATTTTAAAATTAAAAATTATCATTATTTTTGTTTCTAATTTTAAAAAAAATTAAAAAAATTAAATTATTAGTAATTTAATTTTAATTCTTAAAATTTAAAAAATTTTTAGATTTTTTACTAACACTAAAATTTAAAGATTTATTCTTACTAATATTTCTAATGCTTATTTAAATGCTTAGTAAATTATTTACGCTTAAATATATAACTGTTTGTGTATGAGAGAGAAGGAAATATAATAATAACTTTTAATTGCTTCAAGCTTTTAAAAAATGAATAATCACTCTTTTTCAACAATAAATTAACACAAAAAATTGTTATTGATAAAATTTTAATTATTTTTAAAACTTTTGTCGATGTTATTTATCCACGTTCGTCATAAGAAAATTTTTTTGAAAGTTAAAAAAATCAGAAATTCATTCCAACAAGACAAAATTTTATGTATTTAAACAAGCTTGATATTTAAGAGAGTTTAAAACATTTTTATTTCCTCAAGTTTAACTAATCCTACCCGATATTAATTAAAATAAAATAATGCGTGGATTATTTTCTTTGTGTTTGTGTATCTTTCTAATTAGTCAAATGTTTTTTGAGACAGGTTTTTAAATTTAAAATTAATTTTAAATTTAAATTAAGCCCCTAAAAATTACAGCAAAAAAAGATAGTTTTTTATTAATTAATTAGAAAATTGAGGGGACATTACAAAGACATGAATATTTTTATTTAATCATTTTTAATCATAAATTTGATTTTAATTTAAAAAAGTTTTTAATATGAACAAAAAAATATTTCAGAATTTATGGTTAAATATTTCTCAAATTATTTACAATGTTAGACAAAAAATTGCCATTTTTTCTAAATTTATATTTAATCAAAAATTAAAATAAAATTATTTTAAGCGACATTAATAAAAAAACAAGCGATTTATTCTTCGCTTTAATGACCTTTTCCTTTTAAAATATTATTATTAATTTTCAAATTTAATTTTCATAGAGACTTAAAAATTACTACAATACCCCTCATTCTAATTGTTAAACTTAACAATTTTTTTTAATTTTAGCTATCGCTCCTGCCGTTTGTCCCGGTGGTTATAAAACGAACAAAGGTTTGATAATTTTACTAATCCATTTAAAAAAATTTAAATGGATAATTTTAATTCTAAAAAAATTTTGATCAATTTTTGATTTCAGCCTGTAAAGGACTTGGTGGTAACAGTCCGCCAGAGTGTAAAGACTATATTGGCCCTGACAAAGTTAATGGGAAACTTGTAAAATACACAAAGTGTAAACATATTATTGTGAAGAAGAAAGGCTCCTCTTGGTGTTGTCCTCCTTGATAATATTTGGGCAGATATCAGAAGTCTAACAAAATGATAATTTGAATTAACAGAGAAATTTAAAAAAAAGAAGAAAAATTCAAAGCAAAATAGAATTCAAAAAAATTCAAAAAATTTTTAAATTCTTTTTTTAACAAATAAATGATAAAAATATATAATAGAGAGTCTCTTATCTGGTCCATGAGCTGAGATATGAATTTTTAAAGGATAGATTAGAATATAAGTCTAAGTTTCAATTTTTAGGTGAAATTTTCAAAAATTTTATTTACTTTAACAGCTGGAATAAATAAATTCGTAATAATGAGGAAGCACAGGCTGACAAGTGAGTTTACTCAAGTGAATAATGCAAAAGATTTGTCCCCATTATTTCTCTATTATTTAAGCCTTATTTGATACCATTTGTAAGTACAGTACTTCCAAAATAAGCGAATCGCAGCCCTGATTTAAAATAAAAGTCAAAATTTGATTGGAATCCATTTGGAGGTCAATTACGACCAATTAGGGAAGCTATCAGGCTAACGAACAAGGTGGGGAAGGCACATTCACTCAACCCGCATCAACTACATATGCCCCCTAGTATTTATAAAGAGAGAGAAAGAGACAGTCGAGATTGTTTAAAATTTATTTAGTTGAAATTTTAAAAATAATTTAGTAGGTAGTTGTTGTGATAAATAAAAGCTTTAAAATAAATTAATTGTATCTAAAAAATTAAATAATAATAAATAAATAAAAGTTTGGCTCTAACAATTAATTTTGTATTCTCTAATATTTAATTATTATGTTAAATAATAAATGGTAATTACAATCTGTTTATACCTCCATATATTTTCCTTTTATCTTTTTATTATTTTAAAGATTATTATTAAAATATACCGTATTTACTCGATTAATTCCCCTCCCTCAAATAATTCCCCACCCTCGATTAATTCCCCATGCCAAGGATGGGTTGAAATATTAATTCCTCGGGGGAATTAATCGAGTAAATCGGTATAGATAAGAAGTAAAGGCTGAAATGGATTTATTGCCATGTATTTTGTTTCAACCCTTAACTTCTTCTATTTAGGCTGGCAGCAATATTTATTTATAGAGAGAGAAGTGATTGTCGAGGAAAAGAATTCTTATAACGAATAAACTAGCGTATATCTCACTCATTTCAATCATTTTTAATGTTCATTTAAGAGTAAAATTTTAATAAAATAAATTACCTAAATTGTGTTAAGGAAGCTAAATAAATTCTCTGAAAAAAATTAAAAACAATAATAAACAAAAGTTAATGGCTACTTTTGTAGATTAAGTTCCTCTAGCAATTGTTTAATAAAAAATTAATATTTTAGATGATAATTTTAAAATTAAAAATTATCATTATTTTTGTTTCTAATTTTAAAAAAAATTAAATTATTAGTAATTTAATTTTAATTCTTAAAATTTAAAAAATTTTTAGATTTTTTACTAACACTAAAATTTAAAGATTTATTCTTACTAATATTTCTAATGCTTATTTAAATGCTTAGTAAATTATTTACGCTTAAATATATAACTGTTTGTGTATGAGAGAGAAGGAAATATAATAATAACTTTTAATTGCTTCAAGCTTTTAAAAAATGAATAATCACTCTTTTTCAACAATAAATTAACACAAAAAATTGTTATTGATAAAATTTTAATTATTTTTGAAACTTTTGTCGATGTTATTTATCCACGTTCGTCATAAGAAAATTTTTTTGAAAGTTAAAAAAATCAGAAATTCATTCCAACAAGACAAAATTTTATGTATTTAAACAAGCTTGATATTTAAGAGAGTTTAAAACATTTTTATTTCCTCAAGTTTAACTAATCCTACCCGATATTAATTAAAATAAAATAATGCGTGGATTATTTTCTTTGTGTTTGTGTATCTTTCTAATTAGTCAAATGTTTTTTGAGACAGGTTTTTAAATTTAAAATTAATTTTAAATTTAAATTAAACCCCTAAAAATTACAGCAAAAAAAGATAGTTTTTTATTAATTAATTAGAAAATTGAGGGGACATTACAAAGACATGAATATTTTTATTTAATCATTTTTAATCATAAATTTGATTTTAATTTAAAAAAGTTTTTAATATGAACAAAAAAATATTTCAGAATTTATGGTTAAATATTTCTAAAATTATTTACAATGTTAGACAAAAAATTGCCATTTTTTCTAAATTTATATTTAATCAAAAATTAAAATAAAATTATTTTAAGCGACATTAATTAAAAAAACAAGCAATTTATTCTTCGCTTTAATGACCTTTTCCTTTTAAAATATTATTATTAATTTTCATAGAGACTTAAAAATTACTACAATACCCCTCATTCTAATTGTTAAACTTAACAATTTTTTTTTAATTTTAGCTATCGCTGCCACATGTCCTGGTGGTTATAAGACGGGGAAAAGTTTGATAATTTTACTAATACATTTAAAAAAATTGATAATTTTAATTCTAAAAAAATTTTGATCAATTTTTGATTTCAGAATGTAGACTTGGTGGTCCGCCAGAGTGTAAAGACTATATTGGCCCTGACAAAGTAAAATACCCAAGGTGTAAACATATTACTGTGAAGGGGAAAGGCTCCTATTATTGTTGTCCTCCTTGATAATATTTGGGCAGATATCAGAAGTCTAACAAAATGATAATTTAATTAACAGAGAAATTTAAAAAAAGAAGAAGAAAAATTCAAAGCAAAATAGAATTCAAAAAAATTCAAAAATTTTTTAAATTCTTTTTTTAACAAATAAATGATAAAAATATATAATAGAGAGTAGAGACCGGACTTGAGTGATCGTTCGATATATCGGTATCGATATCGAAAAAATATCGAGTATCGAAAAATATCGAAAAAATCAAAAAATTTTTCGTTCGATAATATCGGTATCGATCATCGATAATATCGAGTATCGAAAAATATCGTCGATATTTTTCGATATTTTTTCCCGACGGGGGAAGTTGTACCAAATACTGGGGAAGTTGTACCAAATACTGGGGAAGTTGTACCAATGACGGGGGAAGTTGTACCAATGACGGGAAGTTGTAACAATGACGGGGGAAGTTGTACCAAATACTGGGGAAGTTGTACCAATGACGGGGGAAGTTGTACCAATGACGGGGGAAGTTGTACCAATGACGGGGGAAGTTGTACCAAATACTGGGGAAGTTGTACCAATGACGGGGGAAGTTGTACCAATGACGGGGGAAGTTGTACCAATGACGGGGGAAGTTGTACCAATGACGGGGGAAGTTGTACCAATGACGGGGGAAGTTGTACCAATGACGGGGGAAGTTGTACCAATGACGGGGGAAGTTGTACCAATGACGGGGGAAGTTGTACCAATGACGGGGGAAGTTGTACCAATGACGGGGGAAGTTGTACCAATGACGGGAAGTCCACTATATCCACCTTAATCCGCGTGTAACCCTCGATATCCTTCTAAATCCACCGATATTTCGCTTGATCCCTCGATGTCAAGTACAAGTCCCTTGAACTTAACTTCAATCCCTTCAAATCCCCTACGAATTTTAAATCCCATTAAACTATGGAGACTGATATACACAGGAGACAACGTGCAGACCGGACCGGTCGGATTTAAAAAACCCGGATTTGGGACCCGTGCTCCGGAAAATCCGGCCGGAGTTCGGTCCGGCGCTGGTCACTATATTTAATTTTAAAAAAATAAAACATTAAGCCAATATATTAAAATTTAAAAGAAATTAATATCGAAAAATATCGAACAATTTATCGTTCGATATATCGGTATCGATATCGAAAAAATATCGAGTATCGAAAAATATCGAAAAAATTGAAAAATTTATCGTTCGATAATATCGGTATCGTTTATCGATAATATCGAGTATCGATATATCGATATTTTTATCGATATATCTTATCGGTCCGGTCTCTAATAGAGAGTATCAATGTTTTCAATAAAAAATAGAAAGTGAACTTTAAATAAAAATGGATATATATACTATATGTACAGTAAGGTGCAAAAGTACAATATTTTTAAAAGAAGTTTACCTCCGTTTTCCGTTAATTTTCGGATTTCGAGATCCCGATTAATGGGGGTTTTAATTAGGGTTGTTGGCGACCGGCTAAAAACCGGTACCCTCGGTTTTCGGTTTTGGCCGGTTTGCGACCCCCGGTTTTCGGTTTCGGTTTTCGTTTGACCCCCGGTTTTTGGTTAACCGAAACCGGTTTATGCCTGAATTTGCCATACAGAATATTCAATTCATATTTTATCGCATTATTATGCTTCATTGGAATATTCTAAAGATCAGCCAACGAAACTTTTGTTATTTAGGGCCGCAAGTGAAAATACAATGCTGGGTATTGGCTATTTATTAGCTTCGGAAAATATTAGCTCCTACGGAAAATAGATGAGAGTTTTGGAATGTAATAAAATCCAACTTAATCCTCGAAAATCCTCCAATTTCTTCTTTTTTCCGCGCCGCAGGCAAAAATTTTAAGAATTTTAGATCTCAATTAAATTTTTGCAATGTTTTTTCAATTCTGATAATATTTAAAAATAGATTTTCAAGTGCTAAATTTCTTCCATTTTCAGCGCCGCAGGCGAAAATTTTGAGAATTCTGAAAGCCTGGAGACTAGATTTCATCAATTTCTGCGCCGCAGGCGAAAATTTTTAAAATTATAGGACTACACTAAAAATTTTGACCTGTTTTTTCACTTTTTTTAATATTGAAAATAAATTTCTAGTATAGAATAAAAACTTAAGTTTAAGATTTTTAGTTTTTGGAAGTAAAATAAAAATAAGTCAACTTTACAACTTTGGATTCGAACCAGGGATGATCGAAATAAAAAAATTTTTTATTTCGAATCGAAACGAAATAAAAAAATTTCTATTTCGTTTCGGAGCGAAACGAAACGAAATGAGCTTGTTTCGGACGAAACGAAACGAAATAAACGAAATAAAATAAAAATTAAAAAATATGTATTTTTCAGCTCATAGAAGCTTTTAATCGATATTTAAATAATAAATATGCAACCCAAGAGCTAGATTCGTGACAAAAGCATACCAGAAACAAAAGCGAACACTACAAATCTTCCGATATTCACCTTAATTCCTTTAAATCGGAGGATATCCGCCTTAATACTTCTATATCCTATTAAAATCCCGCGATATACCCACTTTGGACCTTAGATCTTATTCATTCAACATCTTTATTAATGTCCAAATCCGTTCGCTATTAGTCCTCAACTGAGCCAAATACAAGGGAGGCTCAACCGCGAGCTTATCCGAGAACAATTAATTTAATTATGACCAGTGTTTGGAATAATTTAACCTGTGTTTTGTAAATCTTATTCCATGGAAATTTCACCTTTTAATCTCTTGGTATCCCTCCTAAACTCAAATCCATTTATGCGCCGCAGGCGAAAATTTTTTAAATTAGTTAAGGCTAGAAGCAAAATTTCTTTCATTTTTGCGCCGCAGGCGAAAATTTTGAGAATTATGGAAGGCCTTAGGAGAAAAAATTCATATTTTAGATCGCGTGTAAACAAACGTTTGGACTCAACTAAACTCTTGAAAAAATTAATTTATAAAGAAATTCAAAAATTTAACTAAAATCCCACAAAATTTCCTAAAAATCTAAAAAATTTTTCAAAAATTGCCGTCGTTAGGGGTGTATTTTTATTTCGTTTCGTCCGAAAATTTTGGCTATTTCGTTTCGAAACGAAACGAAATAAAATTTTTTCTGTTTCGTTTCGAAACGAAACGAAATGGAAAAAAGGGCACGAAAGAGCGAAACGAAACGAAACGAAATTTCGATCATCCCTGATTCGAACCCTGTCCCATACTAGAAATAATTAAATGACACCATCAAGTAACCACTCAACCACACACAATGTTATGGGACGCATTGAAAAAAATATTTATTGAAGGAGAAATTAGGAAAATTATTTTGACGAAGTGTGTTTTGGGAATTCAAATGGCCAAAAAATTCCCAAAAAATTCCATCTTTAGGGGTGTATTTTATAAACCGAAACCGGTCAGTTTATGCCATCGGTTTTCGGTTTTCGCCGGTTTTTGACCCCCGGTTTTCGGTTTCGGTTTATTGGCCAAAAACACCGGTTTTCGGTTTCGGTTCGGTTAACCGACCGCCAACAACCCTAGTTTTAATTCTAAACAGGGCTGCGATCGAAAAGTGAGCAGTCGAAAACTGTAATAAATTATAAAAATTTCTACTAAAGTTAATTAATTAATTTAAAAATATTTCTAAAAATTATGATGACTCATTTTTGGACAATCAATCTTTCATTCATCCACTAAGTAAATTCGCTCGTCAGCCAGTCATTCTCTCATTATTGCGAATTTATTTATTCCAGCTGTTAAAGTAAATAGTTACTCTATTTAAATAAATTCAATATATATTTACATATAAATATATTTGTATTTAAATAATTTGTTACAACCCGAGGTTTGTCAGAGATTTAACTAATGTCGGCGTGCACAAGAATGTGTAAGGCACTTTAATGCCATCCACCTCCAAAACCCCAATCCCCCAATCACCAACCAATCACTTTATTAGTTCCATATGTATATTGTTCCTTCACCTTTAATCCTTCCCATCCCTTCCTTTTAGTTATTCATACACCTCTTCACGTGCTTTCCCAGATTGTTCACCTTTTTATTTATTTATATTTATCCTCCCACCTTCCCATTATCCATTGTAACGCCCCATTTTATCTACAACTACATAAACAACTTTGGAAGAGAAGAAAGGGATTCATTCGATGTCCATTCGTGGCTCAGTTGGGATTGCGATGGAATGATTAGGAATTAATGAATGTTTTTAAGATTAACCTTTTTCGATACAATTATTTTTATTCATCTTCGTGCTTTACTTTTATTTAATACATTTATTCACCCTATATTATATTTTGACTTCACTTAAATAAACATGATCAATTAGACTTAAACGTGTAAATATTTAAACCCTCAGGCCAGAATTAGAACCCGTACAGCTCCCCTAATAGACTCATTGCCAGGCCGTTCTCATCTTGTCCTCCTTATCCCTTTCTAGGTAGTTTAACGACCTGTCCAATGACGCCCGATGGACGGTGCCATCAGACATGATGCCATCGGATGACTTCACTGGGGCAGAGTTACTAATGAGTTTATCCGGTGTAGAAATAAACAATGGTAGACGAAGGGATTGGAAAGAGCTGGAAACAGACTACGGATATCAGTGACTAGCTCCGCTAGTATGATCCAACTAGACTGACGCTTACACTGGCTTTTATACTATCCTAACACCACTACACAACATAATTAGTGCTGTGTATAGCTCACGAAGTTAGCTCCTGAACCGGATTCACCCAGAGATATAGCCAAGCTTTGTAAAAGGTAGAAGACGGAGCCACAAAATGGGTAATAGTTCGGTTCGTATACCGCATCCTTTTTCCTTCCTAAAAGTATTAAAAAATGGTCAGTCAGTCTTGGATTATAGAACTTGTCGAGCTGTGTCGGATGACACCAAAATCACCCTCGGTCTTAACTTTGGGCCGAGATACAGACCCCCGAAAATTGAAAATTTGTTTAATCGAATTTTTAGCCCAAAGAATGGTCTTGGTCCACCCTTTTATTTTTCAATTTTTGGGGGTCTGTATCTCGGCCCAAAGTTAAGACCGATGGTGATTTGGTGTCATCCGACACAGCTCGACAAGTTCTATAATCCAAGACTGACTGAGCATTTTTTAATACTTTTAGGAAGGAAAAAGGATGCGGTATACGAACCGAACTATTACCACAGAATGTCAGATATCCAGTATTGTTTATAATTTTTAAAAATATATGTACATTCTAATTAAATTTAAAAAAAAATTTTGCATTTAAAATTTAAAAAAATATATTTTTTACTTAATTTATATCAAATTGATTTTTAGATTTTTATTTAATTTTTAATTTTATTATTCCAATCAAAAATGAATTCAAAATCTGATTGGCTTCAAAAGATTGGGGAATATCAGAATAAATTAGAGGAATATCAAAAAGTAGTATTTTGTGAAGAAAAGTTGTGGTTTTTTGGACAGAAATGTTTGTAATTTTTCATTCCGCTAAAGAAATAACAAACCCTTTTTAATTTTTTTAAAGATTTTGAACGTCCAGATTATCATTGGGGGAATTATGTAACATTTAATGGTCCTCATTCTGATTATTTCGATACAATTACAAATACTTGGGGTGGTCCAAAACAATTAGAAGCAATTTCTTCTAAACAACATTTTGGAGAATTAATTTTTGTTTCTGACTCAGAAATTTTTCTTTTATTATTTTCTCATTTTGGGACAATGTGTTTTTATTCATTACATCAATTCAATAAAAATAAAAGATGCTGGGAATTATTTTTTGAATTTGAAGAAAATAATAAATTAGGTAGGGGAATTTTTTAATTTAACAATGTTTATTTAAATTTAGAAAAAACCCCCTATATTTTATTTAACAGAATGCCAAACTAGAAAGTAAAGATTAACTCGATTCGATATTTAATCTAAAAATACTGATCTGTGAAAAATCGGGTTAGACTTGTGGTCTTCGATCCAGGGCCCCTTCTTTCCAAACTGACATGAGGCCTAATCCTCTAAGCCATCCACCCACCCATCGGGGCCCGTATCATAAGAGCAAGTTGTTAAAACGGTATCATAAGAAGTTGGTCATTTAACCAGGTCATTTAACCCCTAACGAGAGGTTTTTTCGTATCATAAGAGCGTCTGGTTTTTTTCTTCTTGCTTACCACGAACTCGCTTCTTATGATACCAATCTATTTTACCCTATATTTTTCCATTTTTTAATTTTGTTTTTTAACAATCTAATTTACATTTTTTAATTTTTATTTAATTTTAATTTTTCCTCTTTTTAATTTTGTATACCTCAGTTGAGTCCCATTATACATCAATGATAGGCTAATAGGGGATTAGCACAGATATCGAGGGATTTTGGGGAGATAAAAGAGATTATGTGCATTAATTCCTCCGTGATTTGGAGGGATATCATGGAATATGGAGGCAGAGCTCCTAGCTAGAGATCAAATATCAAATTCAAATAAAAATCGACTAAACAAATTTCAAGTCAAATATTTTGAAAAAAATTTGATTTCAAATTATTTAATCAAAATTCATTAAATTATTTGATCAAATCCAAATTTCCCTCTAAATTTTTTGACTTCCCTTCAAATCCCGTGATATTCATTAATCAGACAGAAAATTACGAAGCATATCAGAGGATTTATGACATGAAGATGGATATATAAGTGAATTTGATAGCTTAAGAGTGATATCATGGATTAGGTGAGAGTAAACATTTTTATCCGAACGATGACGAATACTAGTCCGATATTGTTTAAAGGTCAAACCGTACTAATTTTGAGACTAATTTTAAACCGTACTAATTTTGAGACAGATTTGTAATTATCAAAGGGATATACTGGTATCCTTCTTAACTCTCGGATTAAAGTAGATTTTAAGGATCCGTTGATTTCCTTGGAAATTTTTATTTCTAAAAGTGTCCGTATTCTTTGGATACGGACACATTTGGTATCCTTATCTCCGGATACGGATAACAAAATCCGTGTCATGTTCAAGTCAGTTATTAAAAGAATTTAGGTAATTTAAATTTACTTTATGAAAAATTTTTTAAAGAATTTATAAATTCAAAATGAAATTTATGAGAGAGACTAGAGATCGGCACAGGACAGGATCCCGCACAGGATTTTTCAGGATCCTGTCCGAAATCCTGCCTTTTTTCAGTTTTCAGGATTGACAGAATTTTCAGGATTAATCCTGCAGGATCCTGTCCTGTTCGAAATTTTAAAACCCAATCCTGTTACAGGATCCTGCAAATGCGATTTTACCGATCTCTAGAAGAGACCCTGTATATATTCGTCCATCCCTCTATATCCCTCTTATTATATGCAGATCTCCACTCTAGATGGATATATATTTATTTAAAAATTTATAACAGACAAGAAAATTTGGGAACAGATCTATGAATTTTTAGAAAAGTTAAAAAATTGGCAATCCAGGAGAATTGGGGTCCCTGCGAAAAAAAGTTTAAAAATAAGAAAAAGGGTTTTTCTAGAGTAAAAAAATATGCTGATTACAAATCTGAACTCGGATTTTGAAAAAGTCTATCCCGAACCCGAATATAGGTCCTCGAATATCGAAAAACCATAGGGGGGACCAAGCTGATTTTGGGGTGAAAAATTCGATTTTTTGAATGATACCTCTTTCGAAAGTCCTATTCAAGCTAAGTCGAATGACACCAAAATCAACTAAATCCGCCTTGATTGGACCGAGATATAGGCATAAATTTGAGACTAACTCTCAAAAAAGGGGTACCTTGCGATTTCCCCTATAACTTAAAAAATACTTGTCCAAAAATTCTAAAATTTTTACAGACCCATAAAAACACTCTAAAGAACCTTCATATAAAATTTGGTAATTTTACCATTTTTTAGAACCGAGCTAGAGCTCATGGTAACTTAACTTACCACGAACTATAGCAGGGTCTGAGATTTACCACTCGGTAGGGGTTAAATGACCAAAAAGTCGTTTTCTTATGATACCGGTTAACCACGACCTCTCGGTAGGGGTTAAATGACCTGGTCATTTGACCATGAATCACGGGTTTTTCTTATGATACCAATTTTACCGGCCGGTAAGGGTTAAACAACCACGAACCACGTTCTTATGATACGGACCCGGCTGGTGCGAATTTGTTGTTATTAGAAGCCGATACCCATCTTTGCTTTTACTTTTTCCTTCACTAATTAGTTAGCGACAGATCAATCCTTATACTTGTTCAGAAATTTGGATGAATTTTTTGGAAAAAACAAATAAAATAGAAAAATATAAAACGGAGAGCAATTTTTAAATTTTTTAAGACCAAGAAACAAAAAAATATTTAGAAAATATTTGAAAAATAAAGCAAAGAAAAGTTTATTTATTTTTAGTTCCTTCTGAAGAAAGTTACAGAAATGATTTAATATTTGCTGGAGAATTAAAAGAAAATGAAAATAAACTTTTATATTTTGTTTCATACGAGAATCATAATTAGAGCGTGTTTTTTTAGGTCCAAAAAATTGTGAAATAGGATCCTATTTAGGTCCAAAAAATTTCCAAAATAGGTCCGAAATAGGTTGAAAAAGGCCAAAATAGGTCCAAATTTTGACAAAATAGGTTCTAATTTTGGTTGAAATTAAAACATTTATGATAGCACATTTACTGAATTTGAACTTTTTTATTTATTTTTTTATTTTAAATAGAAATTTATTGAAATTTGAGTGATTTAACAATGCCTACCCTAAATACCATAGCATTTGAAGGGATTTGGTGATATAAGAGGAGTTGACGGGATAAAATGGAATATCGGTGGATTTGAATTGAATAGAGATTTATTGGGTTGAAGGGATTTGGTCATTTATTTACCAAATCATTTATTTAACTCCAAATTCATCTTCTTTCATCCGTCAAAATTACCAAATAAACAAATAAAAATTTAAAAAATTTGTTGACCAAATGGTGTAGGGATTAGTTCAATAGTCAGTGAAAATCAATGAAGTGTCTAATTTTAAATGATATAATTTAAATATAAATAATTTTAAATATAAATACTAAATGACCAATTTTCGAGGGCAGTTCTTAGTACGATGGCAGGTTTAGTTCCTACTAAATCGTAGATATACCAGAATACTAGCGCCGCAGGCGAAAATTTTTGGGTTTTTGGGTGTCTGAGATGCTAGATTTGGCGGAAATTGACTAAAAATAGTCAAATTTTATGAAAAATTTTCAAAAAACCTAGAATAGGTCCAAAAAAGGTCGAAATAGGCTCAAAATAGGTCTTAGGTCCGAAAAGGCCGAAATAGGTTTTTTAGGTTTTAATAACTCGAAAAGTACGTTACACTATGCGGTAAAACAGTGTTTTTTCGACTTATCTCATCAAGGGCTGTTCGCAAAAAAAATAGGTAAAAACCTAAAAAAACACGCTCTAATCATAATATAAATATTTATTTATTAAAAATAAAAGGGAACAAAGAGATTAAATGTCAAAATATCCCTATAATTTTGCCTGCAAATTATTTTCAAGGATTTCAACCGACACATTCAATATTATTTTCTAATAAATTAATTTATGTACAAGGAGGGATCTTATGTTGTGGATTTCGGTGGGAACCAAATTGGTTATTAAAATTGTCGTTGGAAGAAGGAAAAATGTCTGAATTAATTAAAGTAAATCTTTTTTAAAGTAAAAATTAACAATTTAGTTTAAAATACAGTAATGGAGAAAAAGGATAGGGACCAGAGTTGGGCCGGAATTCCGATTTCCGACGTTTTTTTCCTTCCGATTTCCGAAAAAAAAATTTTGATTTTCGATTTCCGACTTTTGAGCCAGTTCCGATTTCCGGCTCTTCCAACTTTTGACACCTCTGACTGTTCCGACTCACCTCTGATAGGGTCAAACACAGGTGAATTTAACCTCTATAACTAATTAACACTAGAGACCGGACCGACACGATATATCGAAAAAAATATCGATGTCGATATTATCGATAAACGATACCGATATTATCGATCGATCACTCAAGTCCAGTCTCTAATTAACACCCCTTCAACTAATTGAAATATTTTTTCTGTAGAAAGAAAATATAGCAAAATTCAAGGGCTTTCGAATAGGACTAATATAAAATTTTAAAATAAGGGGTCGAAATTATTTTTGGAAACCCCAATTTTCCGTTGATTTTCAGGTAACGAGATCTCGACACTGAAATGAGATATAAATAGTAGAGCCAGTTTTATTTTCACCTACTTTTGTCCCTATCTTTTTGTCCACGAAAGTATTTAATAAAAATTATTTATTGGCAGCCAACCAAAATATTTTTTAATTTAAAAGTTTGAAAGTACCAATCATCCTGAATTTAATTATTCTGGCTCTTTAGCCAATGCTTTTATTGCAAACAAAAATGTTTGGATTCATTTTGGCGGGACTAAACAATTTGGATTGAATAAAGGAATTTTTAATGGAGAAGTATGGATTTTAGATTTAAATGACAACAATCACCCAAACTGGAAAATGTTGGAAAACAGAAAATTACCCAAAACAATGCCGGGAAGTACAGCAATAATTTATGTTAAACAATTAGATAAATTATTTGTAATTGATGAAGAGAAAAGAATTTTGAAGTCGATACAACCTTTACTTTGATTTTTTATATTTTAATTAATTAAAAATTAAAGAACAAAAACTTTGTTTAACAAAAATTCTAACCAAATTCATTCAACTCTTAACAAAACTTATTATCGTTTGATAAAGAAATTTATAAATATGTATATGTACTACTGAACCTGAGGATACAAAAAATTGGAGTAAAACTGAATTTCGTACCCCTTTCCCCTATTTACTTTCCTCGGAGTACATACTAAAGATGGGCAGACCTAAAATGTGATACAAACTTGCTCTATAGCGATAGGACAGCTTTGCAATAGAACTAATGGTCAAGTATTATATGTATGTAGCGCCGTTTTAGGCTGTACTCGCTACGGAGGGTAGGCCGGGCATGGTCTTTGCTACACGATGGCCGCCGCTTCGCTCGGTTGCCGCCACTTCGCTCGCGGCGATCGAGCGAATCGTTCCGCTCGGCAAAAACTTTTTTCCTCGGATATACTAAAATATAAGCAAAAAGAAATCAGAACATGAACCAGAATAACTCAACTGCTGCCACTCAAATGGCCTATCGGAATTTAAAAAAAAATCGATATTTTAACCTTTTTTACCTTGTCGATGTTTTAACAATTTGAGCTAAGTCGAGATTTTAACGCAGTGATATTTTAACGATTCGATATTTTAAACACTTTTTAACCGTATCGAGATTTTAACCCATTCTTAGCCGTCCGAGATTTTAGCGATTCGATATTTTGTTCGGGACCGAAAAATCTAAATCAGTAATTTAGTCCCTTGCGGAAACGTACGATGGTATTCACCCTGTCACATCTACTTCCATTGTCTCATTAAAGCTAGTTTGCCCAAGCTCGAACCAGATAGTGTTAATAAAAAAGTAATATTACATTTGTGCGTATTTTTCATCTTTGCCGTAGTGGCATTCTGTCCCAAGACCATTTTGTCTAGCACCATTTTATGTTAATGCCATTTTTATAAATCGATTTTTTCTATCGTCTCCTTTCTATCGTTTCCTCTTGAACCCGATTGGACGCGGTTCATTATGGCGTAAACGAATAATTATTTGTGCAATTTATTTGAGGTTTTTAATGCATAATTTTTATCATATTTTTCTGCAATTTAATGGGGTTCTCTTAAAGATATGTATTAAATAAGAAATTTTTATCAAAAGTTATAGAATTACACCGAATCGCCTGCGCCGAGTTTTTTTTCCATTAGTTATTTTTCTCTGGTGTTATATTGGCTATACTGATAGTCAAGCGTCTAACTGTTGGACTAGACTTTTTTCTAGACTTATTTTTTTAACTTGTTATAGTTAAAACAATTTGTTTAATTTTTACATAGTTTACGGCTAAATATTTTCTTGATTTTTTAAAATAATTTGTTGAAGTTTTTAATTATACATATTTTTTAGGACATTATAGACTTTTCTGGCCATTATTTCAATTGTATCGTTCAAGGCCAATCATGAATCCGGTAAAATCTTTTGACTTTCTTCTAATTAACCTCAAAATCTTTTACTTTTTAGAGCTCTTCGACTGCACACATCTTGGCTGAATTGACACTTGGGGAACGTGAAAAGGTTTTGAGTGAACGTTATTTGTGTGAACGAGATAATTTAATTTCGGTTTATTTTTATCTCTTTTTTGAGAAATATTTTTGTAATTTAGAAATTTATGGCATGGACTGAGCAGGACCAAACTGATTTTTGCAAACATTTACTTCAACGAATGTGTCATCATCAACATGGACAGATAGATCAATTTCTTGGACCAATGCTAAAGAGAGATTTTATCAGCTTGTTGCCAACTGGTTTGGCTGAAAATGTTTTACAATTACTTGATGCCCAATCTTTATATGCTTGTGAATTAGTTAGCAAAGAATGGCATAAAGTGATTGCTAATGGGATGCTTTGGCGAAAGTTTTTTGAACGTAAATTTCGTTCTGATCAACTCTGGCAGGGACTTGCTAATAAAAGAGGATGGTTGGTTATAATTTTAATAATTCTTTTCTTATTTATTACGTCTGTCATAAGCATATTTATTAAAATGATTCTAAACTCAAATATTTTGAGTTTTTCGTTTAGAATATGTTTAGACGTAAATTACGGTCAGGTGAGGCTCCAAAGGCACTGAGAATTTAGGGGCTAGGAAAAGCGGTAAATGATAAAAGCACAAGGGCAATACATTTGATATAACAAAAGTAAGAGGGAATTAGGTTTGAAGGGCAAAAATTTGAATAAGATGAAAGGAAAATATTTGAAAGTTAGATGAGGGAATTATTTACTTTAATATATTAATTGTAAGGAATGGGGGAAAATAGATAAAAAAGGCTAGACTGATATTTTTTCTTTTATCTTATGTTTAATATTTTTTCTTTTATCCCCTAAAATTTTTAGGAAAAATTTCCTATTTGTATCTAAGAATCAGGCAACTTGTTCCATTTTGGCAGCTAGTGGTTATAGTGTTGCTGACTTTGAAAAGCTTCGTAGACCAATTGATAAAGAATTTGATCCTTTAGAATTACAGCATAAATTTTATCGGTTTTTAATTATTTTTATTTTTTAATTATTTTTTCTTTTAGTGGTCTCTATCCTCAAATTATGTCAGACATTCGTCAAATTGAACAAAATTGGCGCGAGGGTCATCATCGCCTTGAACGAATTAATTGTGGATCAGAAAATAGTAAAGGTATTCTTATATTTAAACTTAATTTATTTTCACTAAATTCTACTTTCCCACTATTTTAATATGGATTATGATAGGGTTATATTTTTATTCATTAGTATTTTTCAATTTTTAGGTGTCTATTGTCTTCAATATGATGATGAAAAGATTGTCTCTGGACTGCGTGATAATACAATAAAGGTGATTAATTATCGTTAATATATTTTACTTTTATTTAAAGATTTGGAATCGTCCTGCTCTTCAATGTGTTGCTACTCTCACAGGTCACACTGGCTCTGTGCTTTGTTTACAATATGACAACCAAATTATTGCTAGTGGAAGTAGTGATGCAACTGTTCGGTTTGTTTTTCTTTTTCCTCTATTTTAAATTTCTCTTTAATTCCTTCAAAATTAAACATGGGATATTCTTAAATTTAATTTTTGTAGGATCTGGGATGTGAGGACTGGTGCTCAATTAAATACACTCATTCATCATTGTGAGGCTGTTCTTCACTTACGATTCCAAGATGGAGTTTTGGTTACTTGGTTAGCTTTTTTTCTTAGTCTCAAGATACTTTTTCCTTTCTAGTTCTAAGGACCGTTCTATCGCCGTTTGGGATATGGCATCCCCTACAGAAATAAACATTCGGCGTGTACTTGTAGGACATCGCGCTGCTGTTAATGTTGTAGATTTTGATCAGCGCTATATTGTTTCTGCCAGTGGTGATCGCACAATTAAGGTTTTTTATTATAATTTTTTTATAATTTTAATTTGCATAGGTTTGGAATGCCGGTACGTGCGAATTTTTGCGAACTCTTAATGGTCATAAGCGCGGTATAGCTTGTTTGCAATACAGAGATCGGTTAATCGTTTCTGGTTCAAGCGACTTCTCTATACGGTATAATTAGTTTTTAACCTTTGGAAACCTTTTTCTTAATTTTCTTTGGATACTTGATTGATACTTTTCAATTTATCATATGGAATTATTTATATTTTAGTCTTTGGGACATTGAATGTGGAAATTGTTTGCGTGTGCTAGAAGGTCATGAAGAGCTTGTTAGATGCATTCGATTTGATTCCAAACGCATTGTTTCGGATGCATATGACGGGTAAAGATTCAATAAAATTTTTTTAATTTTTAAATATTTTAGAAAAATTAAAATATGGGATTTACAAGCTGCCCTTGACCCGCGAACACCGCCCAGTAGTTTATGTCTAAAAACTTTGTCAGAACATACAGGAAGAGTTTTTAGACTACAATTTGATGAATTCCAAATTGTAAGGACTTAAAAATGTTTATATTTTTTTACTAATTTTTTTAGATAAGTTCTTCTCACGACGACACAATTTTGATTTGGGATTTTTTAAATGTTGCAAATAACAGAGCAATTGCTGCTGGGCCAGGTGGCGGAGGATTGGCGGCGGCTGCTGTTGTTGGTGCCGTTGGGCCAATTCAGCAACAAAATCTACAACTTGCACAAATGAATGGAATTTGATTGTGATTTTATTTTGGGTTTAATTAAAAAATTTAAATACTATCAAAATGTTGCTCTAATTATTTCCTTTTTATATTTAAATTTATCATTGAGGGAATTTTTAAATTAAATTTTGGATTTCATCCTTTTTGTCTCATTTTGAATTGAGTTTCTTTGAATTTAGAAATTCTTAAATTGGAAAAATATATTTTTAAATTCCCTTTTATGTTCCATCTTTTACATGGGAATTGGATGTTCTAAGATTGATTTGATTGACATTTTACTACTGACTTTTCTTTTTCATTGTAAAACTCTTTCACGGATTTTATTAACTAGAGAACTTGAATAATTTAATTAAGATTAACATAAATAGTTAACAAAAAAAAATTCTGGATATTTTAATGTTTAAATAAATAAATTTTTAGTTCTCTAGTTCCAAACATGTATATACCGAAATAAAACCATTACTACTAATAAATAAATAAACTTCATTTTTTTGCTTTATATTGACCAAAATATATTTTTGTTCTTTTAAAGTAAAGAAACAATTTTTAATTCCATTTCCTTCTCACAATCTATTTTTTCTCTTAAAATTACCTAAATGTATAAAATTATTTTAATAAAAACACAAAATTTTGAGTGTTTCATTTTTTGTGTAAAAATAACCAATTTTCTTTTTAGTATAAATTGTGTTGGAATTATTTTTGTTTATTATTTTTTATATTGTTTTTGAACATTTTTTTATTTTTTATTTTAATTCAGAAAATAGATAATATTAAGGATATTTTTTAATTTATGCCTGCTATTAGCAAATTTTTGCATCTTTCGCCTTTATTAAACAATGCTCGTCAAATTGCTCCTCGGAGTGATTTAGTTAGTTTTCTTCTCGTAGGGAATGGACAACAAACAGGTTTGTATTAAAAGTATTTGCTTGTGTTAGCCTGGTTTTCGTGATGGGTTTTTTGCCTAAAAATTCGTCGGGGTTTCGGGGGACCCTTGTTACCCTAATTTAATCAGCTTGAAATTTATTTTTAGTAATTAATGTTCGTCATTCCGGTCATGCATGGGTTTTTCGTCGGCGTCAAGGACAATTAATTAGCAACAAGCTTAAGGACGGTGGTCATTTTTATATTGTTGGACTTGGATTAATTCCTGGCTTTCTTCTTTTGATTGTAGTACATGCTATATTCGGTTAGTTTTTCTAAAAACTAATACTTGTTATAGTTACCCAAAATTGATATATAAATTTCATAAAGTTGCTGAAAGTTAAATGTTTTCTATCTTTATTTTCGATATCCAATTTTGAAAAATATTGAAAGGATTTTTCCCAACGGTGAAAGTGTGAAAGGAAAAGATACATATTTCTCTTTTGAGAGAAGTATCTTGGGCACAATCTACTTTTACCACTCGTTTTAAAGCTTTAATTAATTCTTTTACTTGAATCCAAGGGCGTAAGTAGAAATTGCGGTCCAGAAAAGAAAATTATTCCCCTTAACTATTTTTAATTAAAAAAAGGTAGTCAATGTGAACTTCAAGAATACCCAAAAGAAGGTGAACAACCTCCTCATTATTGGCAATTTGAGAGGACACCTTTACGACAATTTTTAGCACGTTATGTTACTCCAAGCGGTAAGTCTTTTAAATTTTAATTTTTTTTAATCAAAAAAGATATTCAATATCATGAGTCTTGGGCTTCGCGTTTCTCTCATTGGCAAATTAGAAATCGATGGAATAGAATTGAGGCTCGTGTTAAACATTTAATTGCTGAACGACAGGATTATAAAGCTTATCATTACCATCCAGTTACCGTTGAATGGTTGGATGTTGGTTAGTTTATTTTTAGGAATATTTAAAATTTATTGGAGATTTGTCAGATAATTTTTCCCCTCTTTTTTATAATTTTTGAAATATTTTTGGGGGAATATAAAAATTTTCTGATTTGTAAATAACTTAAAAAACTTTTCCTACTACTATTTAAAAACATTTTATAGCTAAAAGACGTGCTGCCATGTTTGAGCAATATTATTTTGCTTCTGCCAGTGCAACAACTAGGATGGAGTGAAAAGTTGGATTTTTGGTTTAGATAATTTTAATGTAAATTGTTAATTATTTTAGTAAATTTTTGTTTTTAGGATAAAAAATTCTGGAATTTTTAAAACTTTTTCAATATATTTAGATACATACAAGGTCGGTTCATAAGAAAGTTCGTTTTTTAACAAGAAAGATTTTTCCGAGAAAAATCGATAAATCTCAAAATCCCACTTTTTATCACTCACTACAAACAAATACAAAAATCAAAGTTTTTATTACAATTCAATTAATAAAATATCGGCATAGAACAATTATATATAGGTATATTTTCTTTTTTTCGTATTCCCCTCATTCATTGTTCACTCCGTCTGAACTTAACGTCAACTCTGTGTTCACCAAAATTGTTTTCTCGCCATTCATATATCTGCGGTAGCATAAATAGACAAACACTGCAACAATGCAAATTCTGGAAAAAGGAAAAAAAATTTTGAAAATTTTTTTTGAAAAAATTTTTAAAAGAGACGTACACTAGGAAAAGAGTCGCAAAAACAATCGCAATAGGAGGCACCATTCCGCTCTGTTCTGTTGTAGTGTAAAAAGAGAAGTTTAGGCTTGTACTGAAGAACTAAAACTTGCTGTTTATTTGTTTTTATAGTACAACTTTATGAAAAAATAAAGATTTCTTTCATAAGAGGCCCCAAGTTTCTTAGGAGCCAAGCTTCTCTGTAAAATCCCCCAAGCTTCTCTGCAAGATTCCGACTTCTCCCCTTTGGCCTTCTCTTCAGCTTATTTTGCTTCGCTTTCTTCCGCCTTCGTCTTTCGCCTTTTTAAAATACGGCAGGGCCCATCCCTGATGTCCCTTCATCAATAAAACCCTTTTTTAGAGTTCTAACCAAAGTTTTTGTATTTTGGCCGCAAGTTATTTTTATTTATTTTCTTCGTTACATATTTTCCTCGTTATAATTTCAGTCAAAGTCATCTCCGTGTGTTTGGAGACTGAATGACCCCATGTGTCTCATTTATGCTACACTCCTACATGCACGACTGCTCACATTAACGACATCCAAGAAACCTTTACTCGTAAAGTGGAGATCCAACTAAATTTACTATAAAAAGCCTACTTCTCTACCTATCAAATTAATCACTCTCTACATTCACCACTGATCACCAAAGCCGTCTTCATTGTCAACTATCAAATGGCTCAGCGCGCAACTTGTCCCGAATGCAGGGCGGAGGTCGATAACCAGCCTACAATCTTCGCTCAGGGACAACTTTGGTATGTTTCTCAATTTGTTTTTTTCTGTCAAAAAATCTTCTCTTATTTTGCAGGCATCGAGAACACTTCCGTTGCGCCAACAATGATTGCCGCCGCCAATTGGATGCCAACTATCAGGCAAGAAATAATGCAAATTTGATTTGAATTTTCAATAAACAAGTTTTTTTAGTTGTTCGAGAACCGTCCCTACTGCCTGGAATGCCATGCTAATCGCCGCAATCCAAGATGTGCCCTCGAGACTTGCCAACAGGTCCTGGCTGGAGAGGTCTACTTCGCTTTGGACAACTACTGGCACCCGCAATGCTTTCGCTGTGAAGGATGCTCTCGTCCATTGGAAGGCGGAAACTACTACTTGGTGGATAATCGACCATATGGTGCGGAATTTTTTTTGAAATTTTTTTTTGAGGAAAAAAATTAAATTTTCTTTTTGCAGACTTGGCCTGTCACTGGGGAAGGCGTCTCGCTCTTCAGAACAGAAACGACCAGCTCTGATTCTGCTCTCTCACAATGACGTCTTCGATGCTTCAAACAGGATCAAATGCTAATAATGAAGGATGCTAATAATAATGTAGATGTTCTCTAAATAAATGTATATATATTTTTGTGATTGTAGTATATAGATTATATTGTATGTATGTAAATTGTTGATTGTTTATATTGTATATAAATTGCTTTCGGCTTTTTGTTCACTTGAAAAATAAAAATTTTTTGCTTGCGGCGCCAAAAAGCGAGTGCGCTTGAACCCAAAATGGTTTTAGTTATCAATAAGGGAAAGGCCTTCAGTAGGGCTGAAGAGATATCTTTGTTCATTTAATAATTTCTTCCGTCCTCATCCGAATTCCATCTTTCTTGATTCTTCTATTATCACTTTCGACCTTTTAAGTTATTAGCTGAACCACCCCGTTTTTGGCAGATCTCTGATTTTGGTTAACCGAAGTCTGTTTATAGATAAATTTTATTACCATAATCTATATAATCCTAATTAGGTAAATGTTATTGAGAAAACCCCAATTTCAAAACAAATAAAAATAAATTTGTCTAGTTTTTTAATAAAAATTTTTTTGTCAGTCTGATTCAATAATATTATTTTTATTTCTTGGCTCAAACCACTTCTTTTTATCATTTTTGTTAATTAAAGTTTTCATATTTCCTTTTTGTTGTGATAACGACAACCACCCTTTTGGTTGACCAACAGCCCCTTTTATTGTTTGTTCATATTCTATTTGATCATCTAAAAAATAATTTTTTAATTCAAAAAAATCTAAAAAATAACCTCTAATTATTTGTTTATCTGCCTGACGAGAATATTCAAAATATTTTCCAGAAAATAAATTTAAGCAAATCCGAACATCATCTGGCATACTAGCCATTAAAAATCCAAGTACTTGATCTAATGGGCCTTCTGCCAACATTTTTGTAGCATAATCAGCTATTTTAAATTAAAAAAATTTTTAATCTAAAAATCATTTTTTTTACAATTCCCCATTCCTTTTGGCACAAGTTTTGGCCAATAAGACAAAAATTCTTCAACAATTTCTTTTTCATTTAAAATATAATCTTGTTCATGTTGAAATACACAATGTTTGTCTGCACAACGTCCATTTAATTGAAATGGGCAAAGAGGAATAAATGGATTTAAATTACTTGAGAATGCTGGATGAGATAATAAATGTTGAGGAAAATTTGGACTTAATCTACAGAAAAAAATAAAAAAAAATTATTTAAGTAAAATATAAACCTATATAAACGAATATTCATTAATGGAAGTGATGAAGGTAGAAGTATTGGGGGAGATGGAGATTCTTTTCTAACATCCTATAAAAGAATAAAAAAAATTTTTGATTAAAATTTTATTTAAAAATTTTTCAGAATTATTTTGAAATAAAAATCAGAATAAAAATAGGGTAAAGAATTTTTGTAAAGGGAGGGCTTCTGCCAGGGGGCATCTGGGGAAAATCTCTTCCCACTGAAATCGACCCCCTGGCTACGCCCTTGATAAATAATTAATTCTGATTTATTTTTAAATAAAGATTTTTCTTTTCTAATATTTTTTCTGCTTGTATTTATCAATTTTGTCTTATTTTTAAAAAATATCCTTTTCCAAAATTTTAATTTTCCCTTACTTGTTCTTCCAAATTTTCAGAAAATTCAGGTACTACAGATGTTGTATTTTTATCCATTTCTATCAAAACTTCATTTTCTTTTAAACTGTTTTCATTAGCTTCATTATTTTTGTTTTCTTTTATTTTCTCATTAACAATATTCTCTTCTCCTTCAAATGATTCATCATTTTCAGCTATTTCACCTTCTTCAAGAGGAATATTACTTGGAGAAATTTTTTTCTTTTTATTGATAACTTTGATTGGCTCTGTTAAACTAAAAAATATTTAAATTTTCTAAAATTTTTATTTTAATATTCCACCCCTTGTAAAAACAATAGAGGGAAGTACATAAATATATGTCGGCGGCCAAATTACATACAGGACAAATTCAGTTTGGCAGGCCAATTGGGGACTGAAATCCAAAAATTTCGATATTTCTTTGTGTTTAACTTTGGGGTTGGGTTCCGCTAATTTACGCAAATCGAGATCATGCTCAATACCTATGCCCACTTTAAAATAAAAACTAATTTATTTGACATAAAAAAGGATTAAAAGTTGAACTTTTTACCCAACAATTTTTTTTATTTTATTTTTTAAACTTAAAAACCTTTTTAATTGTGGAACTAAATGTTGATTTAAATCTTCATTTCTAGAATTTATTAATATCGGTTTTTGTATTTCTTTTTGTTGTTGTAATTGTCCAACAACATCAACAGCTTTAGAAGGAATTAATTCACGCAAATCGAGATCCTAAAAATTAATTTAAAAAATAATTTTCTTTTAAAAAAACCTCTCCTTCGTTAATAATTCTTGCAATTTTTCGATTTGTAGAATTATTATCCAATAAATTTTTTCGTTTTCTTGTTGGAATTGGTAGTCTAGAAATTGGTGTTGTTCTCTCATTTTCAGGCAAAATTTTTTTAATTTCATTTTTTAAATTTTGTTTTTGCTGTTTCTTCTGTTGTTTAGCGACAGATTGAATGTCAGAATAAATTTTGTTAATTAATTTATTTATTGTTTCATTTATTCGTTCCAATTCTAAATCACAAATTGTCATCATTTCCTTTAGAATTAAAAAAATAAATTTTCTTTTCATTCACAAAATCGACGTGGAAAAATAAGAACAGCACAACTTTATAAGAAAAGGAGAGAAAAAATAGACTGTGCTTATGGGATGTAAACTACACAAGTACCACTTATTTTACATCTGATTTCTACTCAATAGAAGAATCACTCCTGCCGTTTGGGGGAGGGGGGCCTCTTACCATTATTATAAGATTAATGTGAGTCGGGAGTCGCTAGCCAACTATGTCGAGAGTCACCAGATTTAATTAGCTTCGGCAATAAGGACCTATATCAATTAGGACCTATGTCAAAAAATATGGGACACGCCCGAGTAGGCGCGGGCCAAGTAGGCGCGACCGAGTAGGCGCGACCGAGTAGGCGCAGGCCAAGTAGGCGCAAGGCCAAGTAGGCGCACGGGCCAAGTAGGCGCAAATCTTTTAGCTTAAAATATTCAAATTAAAAAATAAGTCAGTATAAATATTTTTATGTTAATGAGTTAGAAGAAAGATTCTTGATAAAAATTAGAAGAAAGGTACCTATTTTAGAAGAAAGACACCTTAAATAACGATACCCTGTTAGTATACGTTCGTACTGTATGCATTAACTAGGCAGTTCAAAAGTGTATATTTATTTTTTAATCCATTAAAAGCTTTTAATCATCAAAAGACTCCTAACTGTAGCTGGACTTTTTTGTGAAACGCCTTGATAGTCGTATCTTGATTGTTAATTGTACCTTTGTATATACTTCATGTTCCCTTAAACTGGTTAGTTCCTAAAGGCTAACTAGTTAGTCCCCCTTAAACTAGTTGAACTAGTTAGAGTATTCATAACATTGGTAAGCCACAGGAATTATCAAAGCAGCATGGCTCTCACTAATTAACAAACTTAGCAAATAATCCAAAACTTATCAGCAGCTAAGTATGGAGCTTTTATGAGAAAAATATTAAAAGATTTTTTTTAATTTTATCAAAAAATAAAAACATCAACGAGCTTCACTTAATAAATTTTTTTCCCCAAGAAGGGCAGTTTTAGAAAAAGTCCAGTGTCCACATAAAGTTGCTTGATTATTCAGCCAACTAATTAACAAAATTAGTTGAAGATTAATAAAAAAAAATTTGGGTAAAAATTAAGAAATTTACCCTTGCGCCTACTTGGCCTTGCGCCTACTTGGCCTGCGCCTACTCGGTCGCGCCTACTCGGTCGCGCCTACTTGGCCCGCGCCTACTTGGGCCGTACCCAAAAAATATGGTTTACAAAAAGATAGAATGGTAGGAAAACTGCAATTCCTCCAACTGACAGGAGTACCTCACGGATTAAGCGAAAACTTTTAAATTAACGAAAAAATTACCTACTTGAATTTCTCGCCGCCTACTTAAACAAGAATCTCTTTTTTTATGTGCCGAATCCAATTGTGAAATTAAAATAGATAACTTATTATTTTGAGAAGATTTTCTTTTTGGTGATTGAATACTTCCTTCACTTGATTCCGTTAATTGTTTTCTAGTCTTTTAATAAAAAATAATTTAAACTAAAAAAAATATTTACTTGTGATTTCACTAAATTTTCAAGCAATTTTTGTCTTAAAACTTCGTCGTCGTCGTTGTCATCTTCTTCAATTTGTGGTGATTTTATTTGTTTTCGATTTTTAGACATTTTTCTAAATTATTTTTTAATTTTATAAAATTTTAAAATAAAAAACCTTAAATTCGTGGAAATTTGTTCTTTTTCTATTTGCTCGGTGTCAACGTCCTCTTCATCTATATATTCACCTTCCTCTATTTCGCTGTACATTTTTACTGAAAAAAACAAAAAAAAATTAAAAGTGCTTTGTGTAATAATTAAATTTATGATTGTTTAAAATCGTTTCTACTTTGCTGAGACTCAACCATCCATGAAAATATTTTATTTTTATTGGAAACATTCAGACGAAAACAAACCATGTTTAAGTAAATGTTTATTAGAGTCAGGCAACAACGTGACAAGAAAATTTACTTCCTTCAAATGCTAGACTCTAATGGTAATTTAAGGAAAAACCGAAAATGGGAAAGGAAAATTGACCGGCGGATGCCTGACCCGAACCGAGAAAGCCGTGAATTCCTAATCTCTATCTCATCCCGACACATCCGAAAAAGCCACGAAACGGGACCGGATCCAGATTTTGTTGCTAAATTCAGTTTTCGCGAGTTACAAAAAAATTAGTAATTTCTTCGTTTATCATTAAAATATTATTTTTTTTCTTTAATTTTCAGGACAAAAATTATTAAATTTCTTCATTTTTATTTTCTAAAAATTTCAATAATTAATTAAATTCAATAAAAAATGCCTCTACAAATGAATGTCAAGGAAAAACAAAAAGTTTGGTTTCGCGAAGCGCGACACATTGAAGAAATAAAAGGAGCATTTTTAGAATCTTTAAAGAACAAGGATGACTGGTTTTTTTTGTAATTTATTTTCTCTTTATAACCTTTTTTAAAGGCGTAAAATACGCGAAAGAATGAAAACTGTTTCTGTTGCTTTAGTTCTTTGTTTAAATGTTGGTGTGGATCCGCCTGACATTAAAAAACCTTTGCGATGTGCAAGAAAAGAGGCTTGGGTTGATCCAAGTACTTCTAACCCTCAACGATCTTCACAAAAAATTGGGCAAAGTTTACAAAAAATTTATGAAAAGTTGCAGCCAAGAGCTCGTTATAAATCTGCAATTGACCCCACAGGTTTTTCTTTAAAAAATAAAATTTATTCTAATTTCTTTAGTTGATTGTGTCCGTAAACTCTGTACAAGTATGAGAAGAAATGCAAAAGACGAGAGGGTGCTTTTTCACTTTAATGGGCATGGGGTGCCGAAACCTTCGGATGCTGGCGAGATTTGGGTTTTTGACAAAAATATAACACAGGTTTTTATTTCTCGTTAATCAAATTAAAATATTTTTAGTATATTCCTCTTTCATTATATGATCTCCAATCGTGGATGGGCGTCCCTTCTGTTTACTTATGGGATTGTAATTCAGCCGGCACAATTCTTAGAATGTTTATGCAATTTGCTGACGATCATTCAATTAAGTATAAATTTTTTTGAGAAAGAAATTATTTTTCATTTTATGATGACATTTAGGCCCACCACAAATTTTTTAAAAATATTTTTAGATGGATGGAAGATTATCAAGCAATGCGAGATAGAGATAGATTAGCTCAACAACAGCAACACTACAATTCACCTGGCCCATCAATTGACCAAATCAACGACTCAAATAATTTTTACGGCAGTAATGGAAATGATGTGGCTTCAAGTGGAGCTTCAACAAGTAGCCATTCTGTCCAAACATTTAAGGTATTTTTTAAAATTTATATCGCTTTTAATTAACATATGGGAATTTTTGAAAATTCGTTTATTTATCTATTTCTAATTTTCTTTTTGTTTTTTTCTTCCTCTGAAAAAATGTGAAGATTTTATTTTTGAATATTTCCTAATATTTTTTATTTTTTTAGAATTGTATTCAGCTGGGTGCTTGTTCTGTCGGTGAAACACTTCCTTTCCATTGTGCTGATTTACCTGCAGATTTATTTACTTGTTGCTTAATTACTCCAATACAAACTTCACTTCTCTGTCATATGCTCAAATTGGGGGTTAAATCACGATTTCCTCAAAATATAATTGATGACATTCCTGGCGTTTTAACTGATAGAAGAACACTTCTTGGTGAATTAAATTGGATATTTACAGCAATAACTGATACAATTGCTTGGAGTTGTTTAAGTCGAGACACTTTTCAAAAGCTTTTTAGACAAGTTTATTTTAAATTATTTTGTTCTTAAAATTATCTTTCTCTAACAGGATTTACTTATCGCTTCATTATTTCGAAGTTTTTTACTTGCTCAAAGAATAATGTTAGAAAATGGTTGTCATGTAGTCTCAACTCCAGAACTTCCATCTGTTCATGCCCACCCTTTATGGGAATATTGGGATTATGTTTTAGATTTATGTATCGCAAATATGTACAATCTACTTCAATCAAAGGAGAGTATTATGTATTTTACTAGAACTGATTGTTATGTTGGCACTCCATCACTTAAACCTATTTGTTTGTATTTTTAATTTTTAAATTTTATTAAAAATTTTCTAGTTCTTATTGAACTCCCTCAAAGTGCTATAACTGAATCTGAATATGCCTACAGTTGGTTCTTTATTGAACAGCTCCAAGCCTTCGAAGTTTGGTTGAAGTTTTCTGTAGATAAAAATGAGCCTCCTCAACAACTTCCTGTTGTCCTTCAAGTTTTGCTTAGCCAAGTGATTTTCTACTTTTTATTAAATATTTTGAAAAAATGTTTAATTTAAATTTATAGATTCATCGTGTTCGAGCACTCGAACTTTTGGCTCGTTTTGTTGACCTTGGTCCCTGGGCTGTTGTTTCTGTACTTACTGTTGGAATATTCCCCTATGTGCTAAAACTTTTGCAGTGTGGTACAAGAGAATTACGTCCAGCTTTAACTTTTATTTGGGCAAAAATACTAGCAATTGATCCAATCTGCCAACACGATCTTGTTAAAGATAATGGGTATTTTATTCTTATTTAATTAAATTTATTTTATATTTTAGTTATTATTATTTTCTTCAAGTACTTAATGATCAATCAATGTCTCCGCGTATGAAAATTGTTTCTGCTTTTGTAATGGCTACAATAATCTGCAATAACTATAGGTAATTTAATTCTAATATGTATTATTTTTATAAAATATTTGAACGATCATTAAATTTCCTGATAAATTTTATTTAAACATTTACAGGCCAGCTCAAGATAAATTAGTTCAGAGTGACTATGTCAGTCTTTGCATCGAATTATTATCAAATCAACAAGTTACTCAATGTAGAATGCTCTGTTTATGGCTACTTATTGGACTAGGTCGTCTTTGGTCAGAATGTGACAAGGCTAGATGGCAAGCTATTAGAAATGTTGCTTATGATAAAGTATAGTTTTCTTATACTTTTTAAAATTTGAATTTTCTTGTAATGTTTTAATGTAAAAATTTTTATTAGGCTGTTGATTTTCTGAGTGATGAAGTACCAGAAGTCAGAGCAGCAGCTGTATATGCTCTTGGTTGTTTCGTTCATAATACTTCACGAAATAATGAGCATGCAACAGCGGTATATTTTCGTTTATGTTTTAATGGGAATTTTTTAATTTTTCAAGGTTGAAAATGAAGTATGTGACAAACTTTGTGAAAATTGTATTTATGATGGTTCTATAATTGTGCGTGCAGAATTGGCGTCAGCAATTCAATGGTTTGTTATTGATTTCCAATCTCGTTTTGCTGCAATTTGCATTGAATTGGATCGAAAAAATGAGCATTTACTCCCTGAACAAAATTCCGAACTTGAAAGACCAATAATTACCGGTTCAAAAATTCGTATTGGAAATGGAACCGTGCATGCAGGAATGGGATCACAATTGGTATGGTTTAAAATTTGAGATTTTTTTTTGTATTTTAAAATTATTTTTTTAGCATCAAGCCTTGGCTTCTGTGGACTTTACTGGTAAAAAACAAAGTTTAACAAATAGTGTTGCTGAGAGCAGTTTACCGAAAAGAAGTATGAGTAGTGTTTATTCAATTATTCCTCGATCGGCCTCTCTTCTTTGTATGTTTTTATTTTTTATTTCAAATTCATTTAAAAATACATTAAGATCCTGCCAGCCGTCAAAGTACAAATTCTAGTCGTAAATGTAGTCTTTTACCTCGATCTGATTGCCCAACATCATCTAGTCTTCATATTGATTCTCAAAGCGCTTTCAAGTATGCTTAAAAATATTTTTATATCTTTTTTGAGTTAGAAATTAATTAACCCACAACATTTCTGATATAAATATTAAAATCTTAATTTTTTCAATATTATTCTTCCTAAAAGATATCGAATTCTTGCTCATATTCGTACACTTGAAGCCAAGGCATTCATTGGTCCGTTTGAACGAATTTGGCTTTGTGTATTGCGTTTGGGACTTGATCCATTTGAGGATGTTAGTAAAATGGGTGAACGTATTATTACCTACATATTTGATCTTTCAACAAAAATCAAAGAGGCTCGTACAAAAGTTCTGGAATTTAAACAACAAAAAGGTCATAAACATATGTCTGCTTCTTTGGGGGAAGGAAGAACTGTTTCTGGAAGAAGACATGATAGTGGGCAATCAAAGTCAATTAGCGATGTTGGTTATATTGATGGAAATAACGAATATAATAATAATGATACTTTACATTCTAATCCATCGGTATCTAAATTTACTCGGTATTCTAACTTACTCATTTTTAGGTAAAATTTCTTGTTGGTTCCCCTTCGGCGCAGCCATCGACTAGTTCAAACTATGACAACAATGTTCTGACTATCGACACTGGTAATACATCTACAATTAAAGAAGAGGAGAATGGAGGTGAAATTCCACCGGAACTAGCCCCTACAAGCAACGGTAGCAGTGCCAGAACAACAAATTCTATGACTGACTCAATGGTTTCTGAAAATAAAAAACAAGAATTACTATCTCCTCCTTCGACATCACTCAGACAATCTCCTCAAACTATGGACAATGCTAAGCGAAGATTATTGATGGATCCCTTTATTCATCATAGTTTATACACACCAAAGCGAAGTGTACGTTAAAATTGATAGCTTTGCCTCATAATTTTTATTATTTTTCAGATTTTTGGTACAAAGTCTGGTGCTTATTCTCAAGTTAATAATGACATAAGCGATGCATTACTTGCTGAGCAAGCTTCAACAATTGCAGCTGAAGGACTTGTAAGGACTTCCTTTGTTGATTGGTGTGCCAAAACATGGACAGGTTTTATTTTCTTTCTAAAAATTTATTTAATTTTTAGAACCACTTTATGGAACTATTTATGATGATAGCTCAACTTCGACTCGTAATTCACTTGTAAACAGTGAAATGCCTTTCACAGTTGAGCAACCCACCGATTGGGCAATACATATACACGATGGAATTTGGCAAAAATCAAAAAAAGAAATGGAACTTATAAAAGATAAGAAGGCCCGATGTGAAGTACAGTGTATGAAATTGAAATTTGATCAACCAGCGACAAGTTTAGCTTGGAGTCTTTTAAGGCCTTATGTTTATATAAGCGATGGAGGAAGAGTTCGTATTTACAGGTATGATCAAAAGTTTTCTAATAAAAAAATTTCAAATCAAGCTATCCTACCGGCGATACTTTACTTCAGCAACAATCTTCTGCCTCTCAACAACAACCAGCGCCACCTCCTCCCAGCAAACTTTGCAGTGAATGGCAAGTAGACTGCGAGTCATTTCTGTTAGATTCTATTACCGATTTAATGGTTGTTAATGGTTTAACTCATGAATTATTGATGACTGGTTCAAGAAATGGATTGCTTAAGGTTTTTATTTTTTTTATTACTGATGTAATTAATGCTTGGTCTCCTTTTTGATCTAGATTTTCTCTTCTCGTTGAGAAATCTAATAACATAAGTACTTGTTAGTTCCTTTATTTTTTTAATTTATTATAATATTATTTTAAATTTAAGATTTGGGATCCACAATTCTGTGAGCATTCTTATTCACTCAAAGGACAAACAAAGTTAATTACGGCGACATATTTGTTGAATGACATGCCACGTCTGGGTAAAGGAAATAAAACACTTTATCAGTATGTTATTGTTTAAAATATTTAAATTGAATTTAAAAATATTTGTTAGTTGGGATCAAGACAAAGGTCGTCTTATTTGCTCTGGAAATGTAAGAATTTGTCGAATTTGGGATGCTTGGGCAGAAAAGTCTATTTTTGATGTTTCATTACGTCATGGAAAAGGAAGTGTTGTAAATATTGCTTCTGATTTGAGTTGTGATCTTGTTGGATGTGGTTCGTTTATTCTCTTAAATATTTTTAAATTATAGTATTAATTTATTTTCTAAATTAATTAATATTTTTTGACAGTTATGTAAATTTTATTCTTGATTTTCTTTTCTGTATTCTGGAAAATATATTTAAGATTTAATCTTTAGGGTTTTCTGACGGTACATTGGCAGTATTTGATACTCGTCTACCTTCCAATGAATGTGAAATTATGAGATTGAGAGATTCAAATGCTCCGGTTGTTGGGATGGGAATTTTACGAGAACGTCAAAGACTTTTAGTTGGAACTAGAGATGGACTTATACGTTTATGGGAGCCGAGAATGTTCCAAGTAATTTTTATTTATAATTTGATAATATTATTTTAATTTTTTTGAGGAACCGGTTGCTGAATTTAATGTTGTCACAGAAGTTTTTCAAAATAGTTCATCAGTAAGTGACAATTCAAAGCTTCTTCATCAAATGGAAGTACAAAGAAATGCTCAGGTATTTAAATATTATATTTTTGTTTTGGGCATTACAATCACTTTTTAAATTAATTAGAAATATTTTTGATAAACAGATTTGATAGACTGAAATTTATTTTATTAAAGAATGAGTAAACTAATTTTTAAATCAATTCTTTCTTATTTGTTAAAGAAAAATAGAGAAATTCAAGTATGTCCAGCTATAGCTCAGTTGGTAGAGCGTGGGACTGTAGTTGTTAACTGTCATCCTGATGTCGCTGGTTCGAATCCGGCTAGCTGGAATTCTTTTTAAATTTATTAATTTTAATGAAAAAAATTTTTCCACAAATATTTTTAACTTAAAAAAGTTGAAAAATTTTTTTTAATTTAATAAAGTTACTGAAAATTTTAATATTTTAGTTTCTTTATCTAAAAATACTTTTTTCTCAGTTAGTAGCTTGTGCAATGGCAGACTCTTCTGTTTATATTTTTGATATTGCTGGTCGTGGTGGTGTTTTATCAAAAATTCGTTATCCATCGTCAACAGGCGGAGGTGCCAGTTCTTATTTTCATTCGCCATCATCTGCAATTGGCGGACTTTCTTCTTTATTTTTAAAACATACAAGAAGGAGAAGTAGTAGTGGTGGAAGTAGCGCTGATGGAACTACGTTAATATTTTTATTAAACAATTTATTTCTTTTTTTACTTTTAAGGTCTCAAAATACAACAAATATGCTTTCTCCTGGCCGTACTTCAAATAATAAACTTTTACAAAATCAACAAACACAAATTCAACCAGTTCCTGCAGCAATGCGTTTCCATCAATATCGTGTTCTTCTTGGTGTAGCAACTGTTGAGGGACAATTCCGAGCATTCTCTATGCCAAACGTGGATTCATCAAGTAAATAGGCAATATTTAAAGAATTATTAGTTTGGGACGAAAATTGAATTTTTTCAAATTTTTATGGTACTATGTGCCTTGTATATACATTTTTGGTGTGTCTTTTTTTAATGCTTCCTCATTCCTTTATGCTGCCCGATATATAAATATATATTTATAGAATTTTATTATTTGAGAGAAGAATTTGAAATTTTTTTCAAGTCTAAAATTTTTATTTTTTTTAAATATTTAATTGTTTGTCACAAAAAATTTTATTTTTAGTCTCTTATCAGAATTCTTTTCATTTTCATACCTTTTACTTATTCTGTTAAAAATCTCTTATTAGTCTAGTAGAGATTGAAAAAATTGTTACACTAAAATCTCAGAATTTTAGATTAATTTCAATCTCTCCTAAAAACATTAAAATAAATTATAAATAGAATTATTCAGCTATTATTCTCTCCTTATTTATTTAACAAATCTCGACTAAAAAATTTTTTGTTTTGCGCCTTCTCACAAATTAATTATTTTTATATTTTAATATAAACTCTTGACTTATTTTACTTATAAAAATTATTTTAAATATATTTTTATTTAAAAAAAGCCATCAAATATTCGGTGAATTCACTCGCTTATTTATTTTTTAAAATTTTTTCCTTACAAAATAACACATCATTATTTTTGAAATATTCAAAGCTAGATTTATTAATTGTTGAGGGTTGTCCTCTCAAACTTTTAACAACCTTTCTTGATTTAATTTTTGTTAGTTGCAATCTTTATTTTTAATCTTATCTTTAATTTCTTTAAAAGGGCTCGGCACGGTTCATTATTACAATTTTTTGGTCCTTCGGTCCCATTATTAAATGAATTAATTTTAATAAATCTAAAGAATTTTTTAAGTAAGCTAAAAAATAGGTATATACAGGGTGGGGCAAAAGTTCGGCGACAAATTTTATTTTGTCCTTTCTTAAAATTTTATTTTAAATTTTGCTTTTTGTTTATTTTTCCCATATTCTATGATTCGTGCTCTACAAATTTTATCTTGAAAATTTTTTTCTATCTCATAAAGTAAAAATTTTACAGACTTTTAAAAAATCGTGCTTCTATTATTTCTTTGTATTTTAAAAATGTTCGAAAATGTGACATCGCTAGACGGCTCGATATCTGTCGTATGTTGGTTTCCAAAGCAATAAAACGATATCACGAGCTTGGAAATACTCAGGACCGCCCTAGTAGTGGCCCGCCGGTAACCGCAGTTACGCCTGAAACATCAACGTGGTCAGATTCCGAATTCGCCGTTTTTCTGAACAATCGATGTGAAAAACGGCCTCAGATCTCGGAATGAGCTCGAGGAGCCTCCTAAGAATTGTCATAGTGAAGCTTAGACATCGGAGCTAAAAAATCAGCCGCGCATATTTCCTTATCTATCGAATGAAGCATCAGAAGCTTCAGAAATGTCGAAGCATTAAACGCCTGGTCGCCATAACAGAGTGGTGAAATGTAAAAATTAATGCTAGTCTAAAAATGACATTCTGAGGGGGATTGAGCATCCATGGCCATTATAGCTTTACGGAGAAAACCAATTCTCGCTTCAGCAGGATTGAGCACCCGCGCATGGAGCCAAAACGACAATCCAGCTCTGTGGGGAGCTGTTTCCTGGTTTTTGGGAGTAAGATTTAAGGCCTTCAAACTCACTGGATTCAAGTCAGTGGATTATTCTATTTGGGCATTTCTGGAGCAAAAAGTATGCCGAATCCGATACGCAACATCGGAGGAACTAATGTTGTTTTGGAGCGAGCCTGGAACGAAATAACCGTGGAACAATGCGCGACCATTGTGAGTAACACCCGTAAGTATTTGGATGCGTGTATTTCAGTCAGGGTCGGTCATTTTGAGAAATTACTTTAATAAAATGATTATTATTTCCTATTGATTATATTTTATCATTTTTTAATCTTAAATAAAATTTTTTTACAATAGATTTTATTAAAAACATTTGTCGCCGAACTTTTGCCCCACCCTGTATATATATATTTTCTTTTTTCTTATATATTTTCTTCCGCTTATTTATTAAAAAAATTTTATTCATATTTTAATCCTCGAAAACAAAAATTAAGATTTACCGAAATCTTTTAATTATTTAATTTTATTACATATTATTCTTTTAATACATATTTATCGCCTCTTAATTTGCTTTGCACTGCGAACGAAAAAATTATTTTTATTAGTGTGAAAATTGAATAAAATATTTTCTTTTTAATTTTGTTTATAAAAGATTTATTTTTTTAAATTTTATATTTAAATATTTTATTTAATTTTTAAAAATAATTTTTTTTTGAAAATGTCCATTTTTAATCAAAACTTTCGAATTATTTTTCAATCAAAATATCAGATAAGGTAATTAAATTAAAATAATTTTTATTATTTATTTTTTAAAAGATTATTTTGTTCAATTTCACCATTAAATAAAATAAATTTAAATTTATTTTCAACAACATCCACAGAAATTAAATTAGAAGAAAATTCAGCCAATGTTTCCACTCAAACTGTTGGAAAAGGTCTTAGGGCAGCGATTATTGGATGTTCAAATGTTGGAAAGTCTGCTTTAACGGTTTTTAAAAAATATTTTTTTTAATTCAAAAATCATTTTTAAAATTTTTATTTTTTCAGAATGCTCTTATACGCTCCCCTATTTGTGCTGTTAGTAAATTAGTTGATACAACTAGAGCGGTTTTCCTTGATTTTTTTAAATATTTTTAATTTTTAATAATAGAATACAACAGCAGCGCTAACTGAAAATCAATGTCAATTAATTATTGTTGATAGTCCTGGTAACTTTTTAATTAAAAATTAAAGTAATGATTTTTGGTCAAAATTATTATTAAAGGTAATTTGAAAGGGAATTTCTTCCAAAATATATTAAAATTAAATTTTAAAGGTTTGGTCAGTTTAAGTCACGCAAAAGAAGTAATTGGCACTCATTCAGACGATCGAATTTTAACACATCCAGAAAAGGCAATTGAAAGGGCTGAACAAATAATTGTTGTTCATGTAAGGGAAAAAATATTATTTTAATTAAAAATTAAAGTAATGATTTTTGGTCAAAATTATTATTAAAGGTAATTTGAAAGGGAATTTCTTCCAAAATATATTAAAATTAAATTTTAAAGGTTTGGTCAGTTTAAGTCACGCAAAAGAAGTAATTGGCACTCATTCAGACGATCGAATTTTAACACATCCAGAAAAGGCAATTGAAAGGGCTGAACAAATAATTGTTGTTCATGTAAGGGAAAAAATATTATTTTAATTAAAAATTCAAAAAAGGATGCAACAGCTAAAGGTCAATATTTACAACACAGAATTCTTTACATTCTTCAACGTTATATGCACATTCCTGCTTGTTTAGTTATTAATAAAATTGATTTAATTGAAAGTCGTGCTGATTTACTTAAATTAACTGAAATCTTAACTGATGGAACTGTTGGGGGAGAAAAACTTGAGAAAAAACCTGTAAATTTTTTAAAATAATTTTATTTTTTTGTTAAGTTTTAAGTTAGGTTTGGTTAATGTAAGATTTGGATTTTATTATTCTAATACAAAAATCATTTCAGATCTTCGCCTAATTCTAACAGCATTAATAATTTAAAATACCCAAGTTTATAACATTTAAGAGGAATTAAAATATAAGTAATTGGAGATCGGACTAGGAGTTTTTAGAGAATTTTCAGATTAATATTTCGGCTCTGCCCAATCTCTAAAAATAATTATTCTTAAATTTAAAATTTATTTTCATTTTTAGATTAGTCTAGGCATTGTTGGTTCAATAATTTCAAAAGCCAAGAAATCTAAAGGATCTAACAATAATGAATCTCTTAGTCTTCATCCACTAACAACAAAAGAACGTGATTCTAATTGGTATTCTCTCTACAATAAATTACTACATAAACCTTTACATAAAGCTAGGTAATTTTTAATTTAATTTAAAATTCTTCTTAATTTTATTTAGTTGGTCAGATACAAAAAAATTATTTAAAGAACAAAATGGCTGGCCACATTTTAAGGCAGTTTTCTTTACTAGCGCTCAAACAAATGAAGGAATAGATATACTAAGAGAATATTTGAGAGAAAATTCTGTTGATAAACAATGGAGTTTTGCCCCACAAACTGTTAGTAAAAAGGTAGAAATTTGAGGGAGAAAATTTTAAATTAAATTTTTAAAATAGAATTCTCGTTTACTTTGTGCTGAATATGTCCGTTCTGCTTTATTAAATAATTGCCCTCCTCATGTAGCCTATAAACTTCGAGTATCAATTACTGAATGGGAATTTGATGAGGACCTTCCTGTAAATGAACAAATGCTTAAAGTGGCTGCAAATATTTTTTGTAAGTAATTTTTGTTATTTAAATTATTTTTTGTTGAATTCTAAGCGGTTTCTTGAAAAATTCAAATTTATGACAGAGCTGGCCTTATACTGTGCTGGCATAAAAATCGCGCTCGTATTGCGAAAGAAAAGATAATGGAAAAAGAGGAGAGAAAATCGCACGTGATTTTGCCTCTCATTTCTGAATGTTATTTTCTATCGCAAAACGCAAAGCGACTTATGTAAGCACAACCTAGACCAAATCATATAGATTTGGGATATATGAGGATTTTATTTTTTATTACCCTTCGAAAATCTAAAAGGACATATTCCTTATTTTGATTTTAAGGCGAGAATGAACGTGAAGCTCGACAAGTTTGGTATCGAATGGAGGAAATTGAGAATGCAGTTCTTCAACAATTACAACAAGTATTTTGTCAGAATGTCATTTTCCGCTTATTTATTAGAGTTAAAGATCGTTCAGGTATTTATCAACCTGATGAAAAAGCTGAGGAAAAAAAGAAAATAATGAAAACTGAAGAAAGAAAAGTAAACTAATGTAAAAAATAAAAATTAAAAAAATATCCGTAAACGTTCTAATTGAATTATAAACACCTACTTTCCAACATAAGTCCGCTCAGACATATTGAAATTAGATGTCCAAGATTTCAACTAGAACGTTTATGGATGTAAAGGATACGGGTAGTTTAGTAGATCTAGTGGCTTTTCATTTTTTATCATTTGGTCATTATTCTTTTGGGAAAGGCCTAGAAAAAGATTTTGACTAAATTTCTAAACAAGTTACTAAATTTTTTGGATTTTTTGTTGAAATTTCAATTAATAAAAATTATTATTTAATGTCTTTTGATTGAAGGTTATTCTTTTATAGTATTAGAATTTGACTAGAATCTTTAAATACGAATAGTTTAGCCAAAGGAACCTTTTGATTGTTTCAATAATCTCCTAATGTTGGAATTGATAAACTGAAGGAATTCGAGCTTCGTAAATAATAATACGTTTATGATTTTAATAAAAAATATTTTTTTAAAGAAAATGTGGATATTATTTAACAATAATAGAATTGCATAACATTTACTTAAGAGCCCTGAAATAAATACTAATAATGAAAAATACCATAGAGTTTTAAGTTATCAAATAAAAACCCTGTGGTGGTTAGAAGGCAATAAAAACCAAAATTTAAAAAGGAGATTAAAAACAGAAAACGAGGGAAAATTAAAATAATTTGTAACCAAATAAAATTACCAATTAAAGTTCACTCTTCTTTTTGTCATCTTTCTTTGTTTCTTCCTTCTTTTCTTTTTCAGCCAAAACATCCAAATCTTCCAATTCAACATCAGAAAGGTCAATTTCTTCTTCGGCATCAATACCGGGTAATTCTCCATCCTTTCCATCCCATGGCTCAACCACTTCAACATCAGCGTTTTTACCACCAGGAACTGAAGATGTCTTTCCCTTTCCATAGGAAAGATCACGCAGAAATTCAGCTATTCCAGCTTTTCCGAATGAGCCTTTAAAAATTGAGAATTGTAGAATGAAAGAAAATCTGAAGACTGTACTGAACTTCTAAAAATCTCCCCCACAAAAAAATTGTCCCAGAAAAACACAAAAATTAAAGACAAACCAGTTAAAGTGCTGTATTTAAGCTTTCTCGAATTCAAAGCCACCATTGCTGGGTAACCAAAACCTCCAATTCCAAAGGATTGTTCAATTCCTTGTTGTTGACCAGCCTCTGTCCAGAGCCAGCCCCAGTGACTCTTCTTGAACTTTTCTGCCAATTCGCGTAAAAGTGACAGGTAACCGTTACGACATTCTGACTGGCAATCCAAAATGTGTGGAAGGAAAGTAATTATACAGCTAAATAAAAAAACAAACTAGCGATTAAAAAAAGGGGAGATCAATTAAAATTAGGGAAATAAATATTAAGAAAACAAACAGTTGCATATCCTGACAGGCAGCCTCAAAAGTCTCCGAATTAACAATTTGTTTCAGTTCAGGCGGAGGCAAGTGTTCAGCAACACGATCGTTTGCCCATTGAACAATATCGCTTCTAAAATTTTAATAGAAAAATTTAAAAAAAAAAATAAAATATACGTCGTTCGACCGCCATCATAATCAAGAGCATCACTGAAAGATTTTCCGCCAGCAGGGAAGAATTTAATTGTAGGAAAACCACGAACTTCGAAACGGTTGGCAATCACAGTATGGACAGTAGCATCTAGAGCGCCCATCTATTTAGGAAAAAAAATTTTTTTTTAAGTTTTAATTAAAATAAGTTCTGAATAGATTAAATTAAAGACTAACCTTCATTTTCCCTTTAAGTTCAGAAGCAGCAGCACGCCAATGAGGTTCGAGGTTCTTTAAAAAATGAGGTAAATCAAAACATTAAAAACTAATTAAAATTAAATTCACTTAACAATATTGAAAAAAAGTAAAGGCAGAAAAATTTAGGATTTAAAAGTCCAAAAAAGTCACACCAAGGAGCAGAGTTAAAAGTTCAATTTTAATTTTTCCAGATAGCTCATTTGGAATCAAATAAATATACCTATGCACAATTAAGAAAATAAATTAACAAAAAACCTTGCAGTGTCCGCACCAAGGAGCAAAGAATTCAACCATCCACGGATCTTTGCTGTTTATAACAAGTTCCTTAAAACAAAAATTATTTTAAAAAATTTAAAACAAAAAATACTTCAAAGTTTGCATCAGTTAATTCAATAACAGCATTCGAAGCACCTCCGCTCTTTGAAGACTTTTGATTATAATTGCTTCCACCACCTGAGAGACGAACAGAAATAACACGTTTAATTTCAGCAACAGCAGAATCAGTTATTGATTGAGCAGTTCTCTGTCCGTTGTAGTCACTGGGACGCTAAAAATTCATAAAATTAATAAAAGAGAGCAAAAAAATTTTTTTTTGATTCGTAAGAGGTACAACGGTTTTTAAAATAATATTCGACTCAAATTTGAAAATAAAAACAAACCTGTTTGTTTTCGCCAAAGATTTTAATTGTTGGAAAGCCTTGAACGTTGTATGGAGCTCCTAACGATTGATGCTAAAAAAGAAAAAAATTAATGGGTGTTGATTTATCAAAAAAATAAATTTCTAAACTTAGATTGACAATTTATATTCTCAAAGATTTTTATTTATTCATTTATTCCAAATTCGAAACAAAATTTTAAAAATAAAAATATTAAAATTCCCAACCTGTGTCATATCAACAGCGCCCACTTTAACAATTCCTTTTAATGCCTTAGCCACTTTCTTATATTCAGGTTCGAGCCTCTACAAATTAAAAATTAAATTAAAAAAATATTCACACAAAAAACCTGGCAATGTCCACACCAAGGTGCATAAAATTCAACAATCCAAATCTAAAATAAAATTTATTTTTTTTAAATTATTTTTCTAAAACTAACCGCATCATCGTCCAAAACAAGTTTATGGAAATTCCCGGCAGTTAATTCAACAACATCATCTGCACTGTTATAATTGGCAAAAGATTTGTAGACAAAAATAAAGAAAATAAATAATAATAAATTCATTTTTACTTTTATTTTTGAAAAATAAAATGAAATTTAAATATTTTAGAAAAATAAAAAAAAATAACAAAATATTTACTTCAATTTTATGTCGTGGAAATAAACTATTGGTTAATTTTATTTTTGTGATAATTCGAATTATTATATAAATTTTTGTTTCGTTTATTCTAAATTATTTTTTGCCAACATTTAAATGGGCAACCTTTCAAAATACTAAAAAATCCTAGAATTTTTAGAATCCTGTAGGGAATTTTTTCCTTCGGATATTTTCTACTCTAATTCCAGTTTACTTTCATTTTATTTTTCACTCTAGCCTAAACTCTCTCATTTGATAATTTCAAAATAATAAAACTTCAAAATATCTAAAACCTGAAAAAAACTTTTTGCCACATCTTGAGGAACGACTATTCGTCAGTCGAGTCCCGTCATTTGAGTCCAGCCATTACATCTTTTTTACATTTGAATTTATCATTTAAGAGCTCTTGATAAGCTAAAGTTTTTTTGTCCTATTGACGTGCCCAACTAAATTATTCTAAAATCCTTTGTCTAACCAACTCCGATCCTCAGGTTTTTGTCGGTTGTTTTAATTGTTGTTCTGATTTGTCCATTTATACCTTTTTAATGGATCGGATTTGATAGCCTAGTAATCGGCTCTCCAAGAGCTTTCGAATTTTGCTCGAGTTGGATACTCAAAGGGCTCAACTTTAATTAAAATTCTAAAATCCTTTGTCTACTGTCCCTTCTTTCTACTAATGTTTTTTCTCTATCAATTGGGTATGCTTTCTTTGTTTCTTCCAAATTTGGTTGTGTCTTCGTATAATCCAGCTAAAAGCTTGGAATTTTTTTCATATTCTTTCACTAAATTTTAAATATCGATTTTTACTTCTAGAAAGTTATTTTAAACTTTTTCTTTAATAAAAAAATTTCCTCAAATAAATAAAATGGATAACAATCAAAAACCAAACCCCCCAAATCTCCAAATATTACCCCCTCCTCCAATTACATCATTAACTTCCCTCATTTCTTCATTTCCCTCAACTCCACGTTCACCATCAACTAATAATTCTAATATTCAAACACCAACCTCTAGCACAAATTATTATTTTTCTTCATTAGTTTCTCCAATACATCAACGTTTTATTGGTATTTTTTAAAAAATTCTTTAAACAATTGAGGGGCCTTTTTTGATTTTTAATTGTGCTGGTGGTTGGTTTTTCTTTAATAAATGGACTTTAGCTTTTTTTGTAAATATTCTAAATATTCTCTTCTTTTTTTAATCACAAAAAAGAAAGATTTTTTGCTCTTTTTCATTTGTTTATTCAATTTTTGCATTTTTATCGCTTTTTTTATAATTTTTTTTTCTTTTTAAATAATTCTGTGTTTATTTGTCCAAAAATTTTTTTCAATTTGTGTTATAATTTTTTAAATTTTTTAAATTAAATTTTTATCAAAAATTTTTAGGTTTTGAAAGAAAAGTTAAAAACTGGCGTTTATTTCGACATATTTCAACAACAAAAAGCAGTCAACGGTCAACTTCTTGTGATCCAGCAGAAAAATCATCAAATAAGCCTAAAGAGGGAGTGAATAAAAACTGTCAAAAGAATAAAAATTCTGGAAGTCTTACTTGCCCAATTTCGAGAAAACACTTATATAGTAAGTTTATATTTTAATTTTGTGGCTGATATTTGTTTAGGGTTTTTGGTATAGTTTTTTTCTATTTGCATTTTTATTAGTCTCAAGAAATTTTTTTATCGTAGATTTTATTAAAAATATTTTTTTAGATTTTTTAAGTAGAATCAGGGGGGTTAAATAGTTGTTTTCATTCCCCCTTTTCCTCGCCAAGTTTTCTCCTATAATTTGTATAAAATTGGAAGAATTTAGCTTCGATCACAATTGCCTTACTATATTTTGATAAAACAATCAAAAATGATTATTTTTTATCCTGTTAGAAAGAAAGGAAGGTAATTTTGATATAAGAAAGGAAAGTCTGTCCGTTCTTTACAAATTATAGGAAAAACTTGGGGAGAAAAAAGGGGGACTGGAAACGACACTATTACCAAGCCCGGTATTATATTATTGATTTTTTAATTTTTTTCTGGTAATATATCGGTCATATACACCTTCGATCCAACTTAAAAATTAATTTAAAAATGGAATTTATTTAAATAATTTAAAAGTGAATCTTTCTGGTCCTTCACGTCCTCGTCCAACATTGGATGCTGTCTCGACTTCTAGTGATAAAAGTATTAGTCCAGAAGAGGTTTTTCTAAGTTTTTTGTCTAAAATGTATTTTTAGGTTCAAAGTCGATTCAAAATAATTGAGGAAAATTCGGGAACTTTAAATTTTGGTAATAAAATATTTACTGGAGTTAAATATGAAGACTTGGAACGCCAAGATCAGGTTTTTTTAAAATTTTAATGAAATTCAGACCGGTTTTATTTTTAGAGTTCTCTTGGTGAAGGTACAAGTGGTAGTGTCAGCAAATATAAATTTAAAAGTAGAGCAATTGCTGTTAAGGTTTGTTTGAAATATTTTTTAAATTGTTAATATTTTAAAGCCTAAAAACCGCGAAAATAAATTGGTAATAGTTTGGAATTCGCCCCCCCTTTTTTCACCGTTTCTCTGACCATTTTGAGCTTTTTTGTTTGAAACATAATTTTATCATATATCATTCGAAAGCTCTCTACGAGCTCGGTCGAATGATACCATGATTGGCTAGATCTGATCATTCTTACCAAAATTATGAAGCTAAATCCTATTTGGGTAAACTTTTTGTGCCAATGCAAGTGGATAAAATAGGTGGTCACAACTTTGTTTACTTAAGTCAGATCTCGTTGATTTTAATGTCATTCGACTCAGCTCGAAGAGCTCTTTCGAATGATATATAATTTGCCATAAAATGAGAAAAATCTAAGAAAAAATAGAAAGGAAAAAAAGGGGGGGCGAATTCCAAACTATTACCAATAAATTTGTTTTCCTTTCAAACTCATTTGATTTTATTAAAAATTATTTAATTTTAGCATATGAAACGGACAGATTCTTTCGATGATTCCAAAAGAATATTTATGGATTTGGAAGTAATATCAAAATGTGGGGATTGCCCTTTTATTGTAAAATATTTTGGATATATTTTAACTTTTGTAAGTTTATTTTTTGTGAAAATATTGATTAAATTTATTTTACTCAGAGATTTACCACAATTTTAAGTTTTCTAATGTTATATCCCGTCTCAATTTTAACGCTTTTAGTAAATAGTTATTCCATTTTAAGTGGTTATTTTTCTGGTTTAATGTTTGTCTTTATGTTTTCTGTTTGTGGGTTCTTCGATACCATTATACTATATCTCATTCTGTAATTATTTTTTAAATATTTTAATAATTTTTACAATATAAATAATTAAAAATATTTTTAAAGGATTATCTGTATATTTGTATGGAAGTTATGTCTACTTGTCTTGACAAACTTTTAACTAGTAGACAAAAATCTCGTCCACCTGATCAAGTTGGTCTTCCAGAAGGAATTATTTCTCAAATTGCTTTGAGTGTTGTCCGTGCTCTTGATTATTTGAAGGAAAAACATGTGAGGTTTTTTGAAAATAAATTTGGATGTTTTTCCATAATTTTATTAAAAAGTTGCTGTCTTAATTTATTCGATTCGATTATTTGGAGTTAAAATTTCACAGATTTTTCTTTCCTTTCTAAATTTAATTTATTCTTAATGTTCCACTTTTTAAAGAAAATTATGCATCGGGATATCAAACCCTCTAATATTTTGATGGATTATTATGGTAATTTTAAACTTTGTGATTTTGGAATCTCAGGAAAATTAATTGAATCAAAAGGTTTTTAAATTTAAATTTTAAAAAATAAATTAAATTTAGCAATTACAAAAATTGGTTGTATGGGTTATTTGTCACCCGAGAGAATTTATTCTGATGATCCTCATTATGATGTTCGTGCTGATGTTTGGTAAATAAATTTATGCAAACATTTTTGAATTTTTAATGAAAGAATTTGGGGATGCCTTTAATTTTAGTGTTAGAATTTTTTCACGCAAATTTTTTATCCAATCTTTTATTAAAATTATTTTAATTTTTCAAAAGGTCTCTTGGAATTACTCTTGTCGAACTAGCCACCGGCAAATTTCCTTATGAAAATAGAGAAGCTTTTAAACTTATGATTGAAATAAAAGAGAAAAATGCGCCTCGTTTAACTCCAGAAAAAGATGGACTTTCACCTGAATTTTGTGGGTTTATTGCTGATTGTCTTCAAAAGGATATGGAAATGAGACCAAAATTTCGTGAATTATTGGTATATTTTTGAACTTTTATTATAATTTTAAAAATATTTTTTTGGGAGGATTCTATCAGTCAAAAATTCTGAAAAAATAAATTTATGAAATCAGACACGTTGTCAAAGAAAAGTTTCGGTCCGGGGGTAATTTTGAAAATGTTCATGCGACAATTTCGGGAATTTTAGTAGGTTGTTGGTTCCGCTGAATTTAATTCACTTCATTTTAAATTCAAAAATTTGAATTTATTATTTACAAGACTTTATTTTTTCTTAAAAGATTTGCAACTCAAACAAATTTAAAAATATATTTTGCTTTATCTAAACAATTTAATACATATTATCAAATTTCTAAATTAAGGAGCGCCCATTACTTCAAAATGCAGCTACAACAAACTCAGACGTTAAGCTTTGGGTTGAAAACCCGACAGAATATGCTAGACTTTATGGAAGGAATTAAAGTTATTTCTTGTTTTCTTAAATTCTTTTTTAGATTTTATTTATTAATTTTTTAAAAAAAGGAAAATTAATTTAAAATTCTTATTTCTATATTTTGTAAAGATTTTTAAATTTTTATTTTTTAATAAATTTAAAATCGGAAACTTATTTCATTTTTAATGCTGTCTTGGCTATTTATACCCTCCCCCTCCTACTTCTCAAAATAACCTTTCTTTTCTTGTCAATCGAAAAATTAGGTAAACGTTGATTTGGACCTTAAAAAATGAAAATTATCATGAAAGCTTTAAGTAATTTTAAAAGTGTAATTAAAATATTCTTATATTATACTTTTAGGAAATATGGATTACAATATACATAAATGAATAACTTTATTTTTTAGAATATTTTCTTTAAAAATTGATTATTCCTCTTAAATTTTAATGTTGATTTATTCTTATACTCTTTAAATAGCTTTAAAATTAATTTTAGAAAATTGTTTTTAAATTATTAAAAACTTTATTTTTCGATTTATTTTTCAATTTTTTAAAGAAAATTTTTACCCGACATAAAAAAACAAAAATTAAATTTCAGTTGAATTCATAAATTTTTTGTCTTCGAAATTTTTCAAAATTTTCACCTCCCGAGCTAAAGTTAAGTCAAAATTCTAGTCTTATTCTCTATTTTGAAAGAAATATGATATTTTATATAGAAACTTTGGATTTGTTTATAAAACCATTAATTTATAAATATATACAATAATATTTATATTTCTCATTTCCCATTCAAAACATTTTAAATAAAAACAAAATATTTTTAATTACAAAATTTTAATATTTTTTAAAAATTAAATTCAAATTTTTTGTTAAATACATATTTGAATATTCATCTTTAAATTATCCATTAAAATATTTGAAAACATACCTATATGTCTAAAATTAATTTAAATAATCCAAAATTTTATTAAAATTTAAATAAAAAATAAAAAGAGAGAATGTCTAATTTAATAATAATTTTTATTTATTTATCCTCCTTTTTAATATTTTCAATAATATGTAGAATTAATGAAGAAGAAATTCTTGAATTAACAAATAAAGACGAAACTAGGTTTTAGAAAAGTCTAAAGTATTTTTAAATTAAAAATTTAAATAGATCTAGAATTATAATGGTTGACGGTAATATTTATTTTGTTGCTGGGGTTAAAAGAAATATTTCTTTTATTGTATCATCTGGCTCCAATATACAATTTGGAAATACAAATATAATGAATTTACCTAATTCGGTTATTTAAGCTGAAATAATTATTTTTAAAAAAATTTTCTGAAGAAAAGTAATTTTTGAAAAATAAATATTTAAATATGTAAATACTAGAAAAGAGGGTATAATTTTACTTCCAAATGATTTTAGACGGAAGTTGCTGCAGTTCGTAATTTACTTTTAAATGCTCAAGAGCGTATGCTTGGATTCGAGACTACTTTACAAACCTCGAATCTAGAGTTAAAATTTAAAAAATATTTTTAATTTACATACCGTATATCCTTTATTAATTACCCCGGGTAATTATTGTTTCGACCTTCCCCTGGAGAGAGTAATTAATCGAGGGAGGGTAATTATACGAGGTTTGAAATTTAAACGTGTTCTAGGGCATTTGCTGGGGGTAATTATTGTTTTAATCTATCGTTGGATGGGGTAATTATTTGAGAGAAGGCAATTATTACAGGTTTTACGGTATTGTTGATTAATATCCCCCTTTTTTGTGACAAAAATAAATTCAAAATTTTATTTTTCTATTAGGTGGCAAAGCAAAATAAATGACTTACTTCAAAAGGTATTAAATAAGTTAGTTAAAATTTCATTAAATATTTTTAAAAAGCATTCATTATTAACCAAACAAATTTCGGCACAAGTAAATGATACTTATCAAAGGACTCGAACCAACAGACGGGCTCGTTTACTTATTTTAAAGCTTACAAAGCAAATAGAACGTCTCTTCAAACTTATGGCTACAGATGAATGTTTAATAGGTGGTGCTGATAATTGTAAAAATGGAGGTGTATTTATTTGAGGGAATGGAGCAAGATAATATATATTTTTGTAGGGACTTGTATTGATGGTTTTGGTAAATTTCAATGTCTTTGTCCCGCACATTTTCAAGTATTTTATATTAAAAATCTCTTCCATAATCCTTCAATAGGGAAAGCATTGTGAAATACGTGTTGATGAATGTGCCATTTATAGCGGGACAGCAATTGGCTGTCAAAACGGTGCTAAATGTACCAACAATCCTGTATTTATATTTTATTTGCCTTAAAAATTATTTTCTATTTAATATAGAAAATATCCGGGTTTACTTGTAATTGTACATCTGGATGGCATGGACTTCTCTGTGAACATAAAGAGAATACTTGCGACGGTGTTGATGATATTTGTGGGACTAATGGGCATTGTATTCCAAGTCGGAGCAGTCAGTCTGCTGTAAAAATTGATAGAATAATAAAAAATAATTTTAATTTAAAAAAGATTGGATATCGATGTATTTGTGAGCCGGGTTTTAAACAAGGGGGAGATCCATCGAATCCAATTTGCGTGGATATAGATGAATGTGCTTTAAATAATCCATGTTATCCGGGAACAGAGTGAGCTAGTTTTTGTGTTTTTAATTTAAATAAAAATATTTTGGGTGTATAAATTTGCCTGGATCTTTTAAATGTGGTGGATGTCCGTCTGGATTAATTGGTAGGGTTTTTTAATTATTATGTATGAAAATTAAGAGAGCAAACTCTCTTTTAAAATAACATTCTAATAATAAACCTTCCTCTATTTCCTTACTTATTAGGAAATGGTTTACATTGTTTGGATTTTGATGAATGTGCAAATGATTTAACAAACGAATGTTCTAAACAACCACCAGTTGAATGTATAAACATTCATGGAAGTTATAAATGTGGAGAATGTCCAACTGGATATTTATCAAAAGGAGAGAAACAAGGCCAAATTTGTCAAAAAATTGATATTTGCAATAATCCCCAATTAGTTAATGGAGGTTGTTCTCCATTAGCTAAATGTGTTAATGAACCTGAATTTCATTGTATTTGCCCTATGGGAATGATTGGAAATGGAATTGGGCCTGATGGTTGTGAAAATCCAAAAATAAATGGAACGGATGAGGAGAATTTGTGTTTAAAATATAATAAATATTGTTTAAATGGAGGGACTTGTCAAGTAATTTTTTTAAAAATATTGCTACAATTATAAGCAAACTATAATCATTTTAGGCAATTTCTCCAACAAAATTTAGGTGTTTATGCCCAGAAACACATTATGGGGGTCATTGTGAACACCCAAACCCTTGTCTTTCTCGACAATTTTGTTCTGGTCATGGAAGATGTCAAAAAGATCCTTTGGGGTGTATTTGCTTTAAAGGCTTTTATGGGCCACGTTGTCAATTTCAGGAAGACGGTATAATAATGATTTAATTAATGTAGTAGTACTATTTATGTTTATTTATGGAGAGTTAATAGAGGGTGGCGGCATTAGTTAAATAAATAGGGAGTGAAAATAAATATCTGCTTGAATTAATTTATATTTAAAAGGATGTGGTTTTCATACTTCGAATGAGACGGGAGAATTAATTTATGAACGGACTGCACCTAGTCCATTGTTCGATAGATGGACTTGTACTTGGCATATAGAAATGTTTGACACTAGAAAAGTAATTATGATTCTTTAAATTAATAAAAAAATTTTGTGGTATTCTAGAAATAATAAACTAAACATTTTTTAAATATACGAAAACTTTCTTTTATTACTCAGGTTTTACAAATAAACTTTCTCAATCTGACTGCTCCTCATTTATTTGAAGTTACATCAAAGGTGATTTTATACTTTGAGGAGTGTTGATTTTTGTAAAATTCCTTTAAAGGGATGTGAAAACGCCTTTGTTACCCTAACTATTTTTGACGGCGCTGATCCATTGCAAAGTCCAACACTTGCTTCTACACAAATTGTAAATATGTGCCATGGAGAGGATTTTGAAGTATTTAGAAATTAATTAAAGATTAATTTTGTTAAAAAAATTAGATGCCCTTTAAACACCCACTTTTTACTTCAACGAATAAAGCAGTCATTCGCTTGAGTAGTCGAATTCAAGGTCGAAGTACTTTTTTACATCTAAATTGGACTGCTAAAAAGCCAAGTATTATAATTTAATCCTTAAAATCTTAAATTTAAATTCCCTCGAAATTTCTTCAGGTTGTGGTGGCAGATTTTCCAGTCCCACTGGGGGAAGGATTGATTATTATTTGGAAAGTTCTCGACGAGATGAGGAAGAATTGTTGGGGGATAAAGCCTGTATTTGGTAATTTAATTAATTTGTTTATTTAATTTAAATAAAGGTATGTAAATGTTCCACCTCAATTTCATATTGAGTTGGGTCTTCAAGTTCTTCGATTACCTAGTGCAGAAACTGTCAATTGTTCATCAAACATTTTAGAGGCAATTAATTATTTTTTGCATAATGAATAATTTAAAAAATTGAGTAGAATGATATATTAGGATATATTAACTAAGCAATTAACTATTTGCTAATTAATATTCTTTTATTACCTACAACCCTAAAAGAGAATTTTAAATAATTTCCAGATATTTGACAGTCAAATGCCGTCAAACAAAACACTTTCCTCTCAAAAGTGCTCTTCTTTGCCAACTAAGGAAGCTCCAACAATTGTACGAACATCCGGTCCTTTTACTACTATTTACCTTCGAATAGATGGACAACAACAACTTTTTAACAAAAAATGTTAGCAAAAAATAAAATTATAGTAGAAAATCTTTATTTCTAACCTTTTATTAATTTTCTGATTAAAATAAATTATTTAAAATTAAAGGTGGAACTTCCTGTACATCTATCGGCTTCTCTATTGTTTACAAAACAATTGAATGTAAAATATAATTAATTTAAAAATTAGTCTTTAATTTCTAAAAAGTGCCAACTGGCTGTGGGGGCAAAATACAAGCAGAAGAATCTTCCTCATTACTTCAATCACCCAATTATCCACATATTTATTTTCCTAATTTGGACTGTCTTTGGATTATACAACCAAAAATTATTTCAAAAAATAATACAGAGAATAATAATGAAAATAATAAATTGATAAGTAATAATGAGGAGAATGATGGGGATGATCCTTATTTGGTTGATCAAAAAGTGGAGATTTTCTTTGAGCATTTTGATGTGCCTACAACTGTTACTCAGGTATTTACTGATATGTAGGATATGTAGAAATACCGGATTTATTCTAATAGTACCACGTGTGGATTAATTTTTCAGCCCCTCCATTTGATGTGGTTATATTAGAGACTGTGGTTCTATTAGAATAAATCCTGTATAAGTGAAATTAAAAAAGTTGAAAATAAATTAATTAAAATTTATTTTAAACAAAATTATTTTAATTAAATTCAACCAAAATCCAAAATTTGTTCACTGCTAAAGAATTATTTTTTCAATTCATTCCCATAATGAGAAATTAATTTAATAAATATTTTAACTAAAATTAAAATCCTCTCATTTCTTTTTAATTAAAAAAGTATTCAAATCCCCTCCTTCGTCATGTAACAATAAATTCTTGTGTTGGAGATTCTCTACAAATTGTTGAGAAGGAATTAACTTACTGCAATATGCAAAAACCTTCACTCAATTTGCCCATTGTAGCTCCTTATTTTTCTTTAAAATTCCACTCTGATTCTTCAATTGGTGGATCTGGATTTTCTATACGTTATCATTCTGGTTATTTTTTAAATTATTATAAAATAATTTTTATTTTAAAAATCAAAAAAATCAAATAATTATGAATTACCGTATTTTCTCGATTAATTCTCCACCCTCGATTAATTCCCCATGCTAGAGTTGAAACAATAATTCCCCACTGCCAAATACCCTACCAAAACTCGAATAATTCCCCTCCCTCGAATAATTCCCCATCCCATGTATGAGTTGAAATATTAATTCCCCAGTTGAATTAATCGAGAAAATAGGTACTTAATAAAGCTATATTTTAGTTAAAAGATTAAATAACAAAATTCGTTTTAAATACAGGGTGCGGCAAATTCGCGCAACTTTTTATTTTTACCATAACTTTCTTCATTTTTATCAAAAATTGATAATTCTTTTTTTTATTTCACACCTAACACTTTAGGAAATTCATTGGTACCAAATACTAAACATTTTATTTTCGGACAGCAAAGAAAAACGAGACCAAACATAAAAACGGGTAAAAATGCAATTTTCTTGTAAAAGTTTAAGTGATCATAATTTTGTTCAAAATCATCCAATCCCAATAATTTTGGTACCAATCGACTTGTCTCGTTCAGGAGTATCGAAATAGCTTATAATGTCATTTTCGAAAATTTCACACAAAAAATTCATTTTTTTCAAAGTTTGTTTAATCTATCATTCAGAGGGCCGTATCTCGGTTCATCTATGTGATAGCTGAATGATTTTTACGTCATTCGAATCAGATTGCGGAGCTGATTCGAATGATATATAAATTTTACATATAGAAATCATACCTCCGGCTCCAGGCCAATTTTTATCAAAAAAATTTTGCCTAAATATTAGACGGGAAATTAATCATACTAAATTGTAAATTTCAAAAGCGATTTTGGTATCAATAAATTTCCTAAAGTGTTAAGTATAAAATAAAAAAAAAGAATTATCAATTTTTCATAAAAATGAAGAAAGTTATGGTAAAAATTAAAAGTTGCGCGAATTTGCCGCACCCTGTATATAATATTACTTATAATTCATTCTTACATTAAACTTTTAGTTTGTCAAAAAGATTTTACTTTACCAAACGGCACAATATCTCCACCAAACTTTCCCGGCCCTTCATCACAACCCTTTAAATGTACTTATAGAATTATTGCAAAGCCAAGTCAGGTAAAGAAAAAATAGATTAGCAACAGTTCTGGGATGGCTCCGGGAGCTCTTAGCGGAGCTAAAATTTTGAAAACCATTGAGCTGGAGCCGGAGCCAAGAATTTTAGATGCCAGGAGCCGGAGCCAACAAGTGACAAATACACAGCATTGATTAGCAATTAAATCTAATTTTATTTAATAAAGGCTATTCGTTTACGTTTTGACAAAATTGGATTTACTACAAGTTTTGGTTCTTGTTTCTACAATACTCGTCAAAATAACCCACAAATTCAAGATTATGTTGAAGTATTTAATTAAAATCCAGAATTATCCTTTTTTTGTTTTAAAGCTTTCTGGAGGCCATTCATCTAATGAAGTAGCAAATAAACGTTATATCTGTCCTCGTTACCCATTTGTGGCGCCAGGAGGAGAAATTGTGACTAGTGGAATAAGACCATTCTCTATTACATATAGTTGGTTTATATGGGGGAGGAGGAGGGGGCTTTCGAATATCCAAAGAATTTCTTAGACAGACAACCCCATCTTTGAGTGTTTTAACAAAAATTATTTTTTAAGGTACAAGCGGTTCTCCAACAAATAAAGGTTTTCTCTTTTATTATGAAACATTTAACATTGGTTGTGGTGGTGTCTTTACAATAAATGAAAACGGAGAACAAAAAATAACAATAACTAGTCCAAACTATCCAGAACCTTATATTCCTTTTATGTATTGTGTTTACTTCCTTCGAGTACCAATTGTTAGTTTTTTTGAATAATTTAAAGAAAACAAAGTTTTGTGATAGGGAAAAGCTGTCCGTCTTAGTTTTGATGTTTTTGATGTAGAAAATGTTGCCCACAGGGATGATTGCGATTTTGATAATGTTAGAGTTTTTGATACTTATACTGATGATAATGAACATGGACAGTTACTTGGAAAGTAAGTGTTAAGTATTTATTCGATTAATTGGGTAATTATTGTTTTAACCTTTCGTTGAAGGGGGTAATTAATAAAGAGAGGACAATTATTTGAGTGAGGGGGATTCTGCGGTCTAGATTCCGAAAATCGGAAACATTTTTATGTCGGCAAGATCCCTGATAATTAGGGATCGGATTTTTAGGTCGTAAAAACCTTAAAATAGGCACCTAAATAGGTTGCATAAAATGCTAAAATAGGTGACAAAAATAGGCAAATAGGTCGTAAAAATAAAGAAATAGGTTGCAAAAAAGGTCGACATAATGGGCAAGAAAGTCAAAAATGCCGAATAATTTCGATTTTAATTCAAAAATTTCAGCCCCAATGCAAAAATGTTAATAAAATTCCATTCTTGAAAAATTTTTGATTTTTGAGGATAATATTTTTCAAAAAATCGAAGAAAAATTTTTGAGCCGATAAAAAAATTGACAAAATTTTTGAAAAATTTTAAATTTTTTTCAAAAATTTTTGAAAATTTTTATTAAAAATCGAAATTTTATGAAAAAAGCCCAAAATAGGTGACAAAAAAGTGAAAGAATCACAAAAATATCCAAAATAGGTTAAAACCTATTTTAGGTTGCAAAACGCCAAAATAGGTCCAAATAGGTCATAATAACTCCCCGTAAACAAAAGATTTTCAAGAAATAACAACGGATTTGAGCTCAATTCATCAGGACTATTCCGCAGAAAAAATAGGTTATAACCTAAAAATCCGATCCCTACTGATAATACATAAATTTGGGGTGTTATTGATATCATGATTTGTTCCCTACTTTAAGACTCATTCTCTCTCCCCCATTCTCCTTACTTTAAAATTTATATATTTTAAAGATTCTGTGGAAAATCCTTACCACCTCCATTAATTTCCAATTCTGGACAAATGGCTGTTGTTTTCATTAGTGATCGTTCTGTGAGCGGTTCTGGTTTCTCAGCAAAATTCCAGGCAATTGATTTGACTTCACATTGTGACAGGACATTTACAGCATCCTCAGGGGAATTTGTTTTTGATTTTAGAAATTTTGAGCAAAATGAATATTGTAATTATAAAATTCAAGTAAATAATTAATAAATTAAAAATTTAATTTAAAAATATGTAGATTTCTTCAAATCGTCGTATTCTTTTAAATATTTTAAATATTTCTTCTCCTTGTGATTATGGAACTTTAATGGTTCGGAATGGCCCCTCAGAATCATCTCCAGGGTTTGCTGGACTTTATGGAGATTCTGAAATTTGCAGTTAATTTTTAAGAAGAATAATTCCAAAATATTTTATTTTTAATTAAAGATGAGAATCCAATAAAGCAATTAATCTCTCAAGGAAACCGTCTTTTCCTTCGTTTTCGTTCAATAACTAATAAAGCAATTCGGTTTGAATTAAAATACGAGCAATATGAAGCTGGTAAATAATTAATATATAAATTTATTATTTAAATATTATTTCTATATTTCAGGCTGTGGAGGTCACATAACAGGATTTAGTGGAGCTATTTCAACACCACAATATCCCTTTAAAGATTCTCATTCACTCCGTTGTGAATGGTTGTTAGCTGTACCCTCAGGAAATAAAGTTCCTTTCTAAGAAATTCTCTCAAAAATTATTTCTTTTGTTCAGATCCAATTCCAAATAATTAAATTAGACAATCTAGACTCTGAAGATTCTGACGGGAATTGTTCCCCTTTTAGTCGAAATTTATTAGAACTTTATGATATAAAATATGGAGGAGAAAATAGTAAAAATGAACATTTAATTGAACGTTATTGTAAACAAGAAACAACAAATCCATTACCGATAATCTCTTCCAGTAATTCTTTAAATGTTAAATTCTCCCAACATGGGGGTTCTCATCATTCGCCCATTTTTGGATTTTTAGCTGAATTTTCTACTGGTACATGTTTCTGAATATTTCTAAATTAAAATATTAATTATCAAGTTTGTACTGATATTCGATTGGAAGGATTACATGGAACATTACAATCACCTGGATATCCACAACGAGTACTCTTACCTAGAAGTAAGAAAGATTATTGAAAAATATTTTTAAATTAGTTTTAGACTTTTCTTAAATGAAAATTTTTTGCAAATTTTATAATTCCTTTGATAGAGCTCCTCGAGCTGGGGGGTTGAATAAGAATTTACACAGATTTTTCTAGTTAATTTTAATTAGGGTAGCTTCCCGTACCCCGACGATTTTCTGGCAAAAACCCCGATCCGAACTCCGAAGGCGCTACCCGGCAAACCCCGATCCCCGACGATCCCGACCCCCGCAGGCTCGTGGGGCTACCCTAATTTTAATAGTAGGAGGGACAGATAACAAAAGATTACCCGTTTATCTATTCTTTCTTTTAAAGATTGCAAATGGAAAATCCAAACTCCTTCTGGCAGTCGAATTCAATTGCAATTCCACTTATTTAGAATTACTGATACTGGAAATAATTTGGGTCAGAAATGTTTTTATTTAAAATAAAAAATCAGAATATCTCCCTAATTCTGATTTTTTTAAAATAATTATTTTAAAAATCAGAACATTTATTCTTAATAATTTAATCAGAAAATTAATTTTAATTATTAAAATCAGAATTATTTTTATAGTTAAATTTATGAGAACTAGTCCAGCCTTTTGTGCTAAAAATTATTTGAAGGTTTTATTATTATTTTAAAATAATTAAAAAATAAAAAATCAGATATTTTCAAATGAAATTATACAAATTATTTGGATAAAAAACGGAAAAACAATGAAAAGTAACGATTCAACAAAAATCCCCGAAAGTTTATGTCTTGGAATTGCTGAACCAATAGAAATTATTTCAAAACAAAATAAATTAAATTTGGAATTTTATTCGAGAAATGAACCAGAAAATCATTTTTGGCTTAGTTGGAATACTATTGGTAATTATTGAGAAAATAATTTAAAAAAGAAATAAATATAAGGATGTGGTGGTGTTATTACACAAAATAATTCTCGATTAATAGCTAATGCTTCAGAAGGGGCAGATTTTGTAGGGGAGGATCCTTATCGAAAATGTATTTGGTATGTTAAGGTAAATAAATAGAGTAATTTTTAAATAAAATTTATTTAAATATTTAAAAGCCTCCAATTGGTTATAGCATTAAAGTAATGATTGAAAGGATGCAGACAGAGCCCGTCCCTGCTGGACAAAAGTGTTTTGAAGTTCAGCCGGCTGGCTTTAACGGGGGTGAAAAGACTCGTTTAAGAGATGGTGTTCAAGTAGGGGGAGAATTTTTGAGAATAATTTAAAAAAAATAAAATTAAGTTTTACGCTGTTGACAGTCAATTTGCTTTTGAAAGATTATCTGGAGGGAATGAAGAAGATTTGCCTTTAAAAGCATTTTGTGGACAATTAAAAAATGTTAGCTTTAATTGGGGAGGAAATTCAGCTTCTGCTGGAGGGTTAGCAATTGTATTTAGTTATCACACAGACACAACAGAATTATTAACTGATACTTTAATTGGGGCTGCAATTTTTGGTGATGGAACATTTGCTCCTCTTGATGATCAAATTGTTTTTTCTGCAAAAATTAATTTTTTGCCTATTTCCACAGAGGGAAATGGAGGAGTTATTTTTGGTTGGAATTTGAGATAAATTACAGTCGAACTCAATTTTAGATATCCAAAAAATTAGGTACCCAACTAGTTTAGACATTTTTTCAAATTTGGTTGGCCAGTTGCTAAGGGGGCTGCCTAAGCAACACTATAAGGCGCCCCTCATTATACGATTCTTTAGCTTCGAAGGATATCTAAGTAAAAGTTCGACTATATTTGGGACTTTTAGTATTTTTTAAAAATAATATTTTTAGTTAATCCACATTCTGATTCATTTATTCAATCACCAAACTATCCAAAGCCTTATCCAAGAAGCATTGAGGCAAAAAAATAAATTTATTTACTTATTTAAATATTAATTTTTTAGTTAACTTGGAAATTTGAAACGCCTGAAGGGTTTATACCAGCATTCCAAATTTTGAATTTTACAAGTCCAGTGTTGGGCACATCAATATTTGATAGGCGGGGAGGTACAGGAATATTTGCTATTTTGTCTTCTCAATCTTTATCAAATAATTCTTTAAATCCTGAGGATTTTACTTGCGGTTATCATATGCTTTATTTGCGTGGGGGTCTTATTTTCTCTGAAGGGATGGTTGAAAATAATATCTCTTCTGGGCAACAACTAAATCAAGAAAATTTGTAAGTGAGAATTTTGAGTGATTTTGTGAAAAAATAAAAATGAGGAATGAATAATTTAATTAAAAATTTATTTTATTTCAAATTAAAACTAAATATTTTTTTAAAGATTTTATGGAAGCATTTCACAAACAAAATATAGAATTTGTAAAGATATACGAGTAAATCCGGTTGAAATAATAATGGATGGAAATTTGGTGAATAAATTTAATTTTTGTTTAATTTTTTCGGTTTATTTAAGGGTATAGCCACATTTAGAGGGGCACCTTATGACCAAATAAGTTCTGAGATTAATGTTCCCCAACAACAACAAAAAACTCAACGGCCAATAGGTTTTCGTCTTCATGTTTATGCAAAATGTGGAGGAATTCTTTTGGTTAATAGTGAACGTAAAGTGCTTAATACAGCAAATGTTGGGTTAAAAATGCAACAAAATATTAATAAAATAAAAGAAAATAATAATAGCAATATTTGTGAATGGAATTTACGTTTGAGAGAAAATTCTGAAGGTACATAATCCAAAAATCTAATTATGAAATTATTTTTTAAGGCAATCAAAAAATCTTTGTTCGTGTCGAGCAATACTTTTTCCCACCAACAACACAATTATCAGAACCAAATAATATTAGAGAACCTCCTCAGTTGGAATTTTTCTGTGGAGAAGATTCCAAAGGAATTGTTGAAGCTTCAACAAGGCATTACACAAACCAACAACAATTTATTTCTATATCAATAACACCCCAACAACAACATTTCCATGAATTTGTATGTGATCAGAATCAGGCAAGATTGGTTGGAAAACAATTAGATACAATGGAATCATCTGCCTTTCTCATCAATTATGATGTTGCTTCTACTTGTAATAAAATTCTTAAAACAAAATTACCATCTTAAATATTTTTAATATGACATACTACAATGGAACCTTATTTTTAGATACTCTTCGAATTAAATACCCCTTAGTTTAAGTTGTTTTTTTAGAATTTGGTTGGTCATAGTGTGCGGGAAGTTTCTTAAGCGATACCCCCTATGTAAAATAAACCCCGTTATAAGATATTATTTATCCAGCTCCAAAGGCACATCAAAATTAGGCCTGACTATAATTTATTTTTAAAGTTTGTGGTGGTCAGTCAATTAATGATCAACAAGGCAGACTTGCACTCAATCCAATTTTGCCCCCAACAGAATGTGAATGGACTATTAATGCCGTTAAAGGCTCCCATGTTTCTATCCAAATTCTTGCTTTTTCACTCCCAAAGTCAGAATTCTGTACAATTTCATTTTTGGAATTTCGAGAAAAAAATTCGAGTGGTCAATTAATTGGACGTTTTTGTGGAGATTTGTTTCCCCCGTCTGTTGAAAATATTGAAGGACCTATTTATATTAGATTAAGACATAAAATTGAAGAAGATTTGGATATTGAAGGGGATGAAGAAGGAAATAATGATAATGAAAAAATAGCTAGAATTGAATTAAAATATACAAAAAGTGAGTGTTAAATAGCAATATTAGCAAGGAATTTAATTATCGTTAATTATATCTTCTGGATTTATACTTACAATTTAAATTCATTTTATTCAAGTTTATGGCCAAACATCTTCTCATATAATCGAATCGCCACCCGAAGGGTTAAATCAGCCAGTTTCTTGGCGAATCGCTACAGAAGATTCTGAGAATTGGATTCAGTTTGGATTAGCAGAATATATTTTAGGCCAATTCCCTGCAAGATTAGATGTTCACCCATCTTGGTGTTTTTTGGTTCCTTCCTCGTCGGTTGGTAATTTATTGGGAAATATTTAAGTTAAAAAAAATTTAAATTTAGGAAGAAGAAGCCTGTGCTGTTAACGATCCATTAGCTATTAGCTTTACTCATCTTTCACCTCCCGAAAGAAATTATTTATATAATTTACGATCTAATAAAGCAACAATTGTTTTCTATCCAAAATGTTTTGTTTCCAAAAATTGTCTTGTATCTCCATTTAAATTTTATTGGAAGGAGGTAAATCCAAGGAAAGGAGAACATAATGGGACATCAGAAATTGTAATTATTGTGAGAACCTTAATAATTAACCTCATTTTTTACTTGAAAGGATAATGTAGAGAAAACAAAAGATGGAGGCTTTACTTGTGGGGGAGAATTAACTGCAACATATAAAATACAAACACTAAATAGTCCGATTGATCAGAATACAATGAAGTTGGTAGTTTTTTCTGATTTATTTATTTTTTCGAAGTAACCTAATTAAGCTTAAATTTGAAAAATAAGTTCACTAAAGGATTTTCTAAATTATTTTTTAAAATTTTCTTAAAAGCTATCCTAACAATGAGAGATGTAAATGGACAATAAGACGCCCCCAATTTGCCAATATTTTGTTGTCTGTTACCAATCTAGATTTAGAACCCCATCCAGAATGCCAATATGATTGGTTATCTCTTGGGACAGTAAATTATGAAAAAGCTAAAGAATTAGATAATATTCCAACGATTCAAAGAATTTGCCAAAAACAGCAAACCTCAACAACATCAACAATTGAAATAAATTCATCAGAATTTGCTTTTATTTACTTTTATACAGACAGGTAAATACATATTAATTTAAATATTTCTTGATCTAGTCGGGTCTCTCACCTATAATAAGAACCTACTTACTATAACTTACTAATATGTAGTCAGCTGAACCTAAAAGATTGGATAGGACTTGACCCTAAAGGTCTCCGATGCAAGGTTTTTACCCATGTATTGGGAGCTCTCGTTTTTATTTTTTTAGATCCTTACCTTTATTTACTCTTTTTTTCAGGTCTCGGACTAGTGGAGGGTTTTCTCTTAATTATTCATTATCATGCAATTCTATTGAACTTTTGCTTCCATCTCAAGGAATTTTAGATACACATTTATCCTTAGAACCTTCTCCTGAAGATTTAACTTTATCTATTAAAAATTTAAAATGTCACTGGTCAATTCTTGTTTTATCGAGAAGGGATATTTTTGTTCAAGCTTTGGATATGGATGTTTGTCCAATTTTTTCTGAAAAACTTTTTTTATTTTTAAGTTAGCCCCGAGGGAGTGGTCTAGCCAGGAATGTGTGAATGATGCTTTAGAATTTTCATCTACCCCTTTCTATAGCGAGGAAACAATTGCTAATCGTTCTTTAGTACATTGTGGACAAGAAAAGTTTAATTTGACAGTTCCTTCTGGTTATTTATTTATTCGCTATAGAAGAGCTTTACCCAAAGGAAGGGTATTTCAATAAATAATTTTTGGAAATAAAGACACTTTTAGGGATTTAAACTTCGCCTTCACGAAATTATCCACGACTGTGCTTCTTCAATAATCCAACTTGATCAATTTTCTCCTCAAAAAATAATTAATTCTCCAGAATTTCCACTATCTTCCCCTAATTCTTTAGATTGTAATTGGATTCTTAGTGCCCCTCCCGGAAGGCGATTGCAATTTACAATTGATCCCAGAACATTTCTTTTACAAAATCCAATTAGTGGGGATCGGTAAGTCTGTGAGGGAAGAAATTTTGAAATAAAAATTAAAAAAAATAATTTAGTTGTGAAGAAGATTATTTAGAAATTCGGGATGGAAGTTCACATGCATCAACATTAGTTGGACGTTTTTGTGAAACAAATGCTCCAAGTACTTTTATATCAACTAGCGAACATTTGTATGTTCGTTATGTGACTGGTTAATAATTTTTTTTATTTGTCAATAAACATTTTCTCCCTTAAAATTAAGTCTCTCTTAAAATTAAGTTCCCCTTAAAATTAATAAGTTCCCCCAATCTCCCTTAAAATTAAATTTTTTCTTCTTTTTTCAGACAGCGATTCAGAATCCCCTGGTTGGAATGCTACAATTAGTTTATCTTTTTGTGGAGGTTCTGTTGTCCTTGTTACTGGACAAAATTCAACAATTCATTCTCCAAACTTTCCCGATGTTTACCCATCTTCTTTAAATTGTGAATGGATTATATTTGCACCGAGAGGGCATTTTGTTGAAGCAATGTTCTTAAATATAAACAAAAAAATATTTCTTTAATGTATTTTTTAGGATGGAACATTTTTGGTTATCTGCTACAGAAAATTGTACTTCTGAATATTTAACAATTAGAGATTATAATTCTTCGGGTTTTTCTAATTTCTAAAAATTAATTTAATTTTTAAAACAAAAGGTGAATATATCCAAAAACCTTCCTGTTCAAAATTAACTTTAAATTCTAACGGTTTTTATCGTTCACAGCACCGTTCCCTTTCAATTTTATTTGTTGTTAATTATACAACAAGTTCAACAACAACTTCGTATATTAGTACAAACACAGCTGCTAGAGCTGCCCGTTTATTCTGTTTAGCTAGAAAATGTGGTTTTAGTCTTCGACTTTGGGCATCTAAATTGTCTTGTGGAGGGACAATAAAAGATGATGGAGGGGAATTGTCTTTGCCTTATGGAAGTAGTTATATGGCAGAAATTCCTCTTTTTTGTCAGTGGAATTTTCAAGCTGGAATTGGTTTTAGATATTTGTTAGATTTTGAATTTTTGGCAGGAAATGGTGGGGAGGAGGAGGTGAAATTAATTATTTTCTCAAAATTACTAAAAAAATATTTTAGCATGCTTTAATGCTTCCTTCTAATAATGCGGATAAAATAAATTGTTTCATAGATTTATTGGTAATTTCTAATCTAAAATTTTCTTAAAAACTTTAAAAAAAATTTTTAAAGTTTTATGATGGAATTGACTTTGGTGATCGAATATTAAATAGTAATTCTCAATATTTTTGTTCTAACAAAACTCGAATAATTTCTACTTCTGACATTTCTATATTAAAATATGATAATAATAATTGTGGAGAAAATTATTTGAAAGGATTTTGTAATTATGCTAAAATCGTTAATTTATCGCCAAAAATTGAATGGAAATTATTAAATAAAAAACAATTTAAAATTAAATATACAAAAGTGCCGAAAGATTTAAATAATGCTTCTTGTATGTATGAATTAACAATGTCTGGAAATTTAAGTTTAAACATGCCCCAGGTAAAATTGGAAATTTTGAAAATATACCGTATATTCTCTGATAATTACCCTCTCTCAAATAATTACCTCCTCTCAATTAAATACCTCCTCTAGCGAGGAGTTGAAACAATAATTGCCCTGGGGAATTATGTGAGCATATCGGACTCAACACACTTGATTACCTTCTGGTAACCCTCAAAAATATCGAAAAAGCACTGCTTCCTAATTTTTTTCTTGGGACCCGTAAACTAGAAGATTACCGAAATTTTTAACACAATTACTTTGTAAAAAACTAAAAAATAATTCTAAAAAATTTTTCAGACTTTTGGTGATCAACAACAAATTTGTAAAAAATTAATTTAAAAAATATTTTATCAATTTATTTTAGCATTTTGTCATGTCCAAATACGCAAATTAAATTCAGACTTTAATACTTTACATTTAAAAATTTTAAATGCAAGCTTTTATACTTCTGGATATTCAACAGATAAATTAAGTAATAAATGTACAAATTGGGAAAGTCAATTTTTAATTAGAGGTAGTTTTTGATTGAAAATTAAATTAAAAAATCATTTTTTAGATGAAAATTCTGATCCAATCGATTTTGAAGAAATTATTTGTCGAAATAATTATATTGCTCAAAATAATCAGACAAACTTTATTTTACTTAATTCTCAATTAGATATTTATGCTTTTAAATTATCTGCTAATATAATTTTGGATTTTTATGGTTTTTGATTTTAAATTTATATAGGGGTTGAGGGGAGAGGGGGGGGGGATTTTAATTTTTTAAAATTAATTATTGAACTTCTCAAAAATTATTTTAATTAGAATGTGGCGGGTTAATTGATGAACGTTTTATGGGTATGTCTGGTGAATTGAGCAGTCCAGGATTTGGAACATCCACCAATTACAGTAATAATTTGGAGTGTCTTTGGTTACTTAGAGCACCTGAATCTTATGTTGTTGAGGTGAATTTTTTTAAAATATACCTAATTTGTTTAGAAAAGTTAACAAATTCAATTTTCTCACAGATAAAATTCACTACAATGGATCTGGAATATCACATTGAATGTTCACTTGATATGTTGGAAGTTATTTCTGGTAGTTTTTTTTTTTGGAATATTTTGAAGTAAGAATAACAAATTTAATTTTTTTCAAAAAAAGGTGAACGCCAATCTTCGGCTGTTATTCACAGATATTGCAATTCTGAAAGTATGGGAGAAGATCAGAAACTACCAGAACGTTTTCGAACTGTTCGTTCTGCCGGCCGTTCTTTAACACTTCGTTTTCACACCGACAGTTCTGTCAGTTTTTCTAAATAAAAAATTATTTAAAATTTTATAAATTAGATAACCGCCCGTGGTTTTTCTCTCCAATATACATTTTCCTTACCAAATCCAAAACAATGTGGTTTCAATCTTCATTCACTTGCCGGCGGATTTATTCAATCCCCTGGTTACCCATTAAATGATTATTTAAACAACACAAATTGTTTGTGGGATTTACAAGTCCCTACTGGCTATCATATATTAATTACTTTTGAATATTTTGATATTGCCCAATCAATTGATTGTAAAAATGATTTTTTAAAAGTAAGTTTTTGGAACGATGAGGAATTTTTTTATTTAAATTAAAAAAAAAGATCTCAGAAGAGCACCAATCACGTGCTATAGTCCCTCTACGTTCTTATTATTTTTATTTTGATCATGAATCGCCTGGCCAAAAACTTTGTGGAAATAAATTACCTTCACCTATTCGAACAGAAAGCAACAGGGTTAAGATTAATTTTACAACGGATTCTCGTAAAACAGCAAAAGGATTTAAATTACGTTGGGAAGCGGGTAAATTTCTGTTTTTAATTTTCTTGAATAATTAAAAAATCAGAATAATTAAATAAAAATATTATTAAGAGCGAGTTAAAAGTTTAATCCCGGGCAGGCTTCGATCCTGCGACTTCCTGGCAGTTTTTGATAGGTGCTTTCGCTTACGACGTACAGGTGCTCTACCGACTGATGTGAGCTACCGGGACGCTGCTTTCACTTTCTCTTTTAGTAGATCTTAAACCCCCGTCTAGTGCGCGTTTTAAATGCTAGCCAGCTGGATCTTTCTCCTCCTTACAATTAGCTTATTTTTGGAACTTTACTGAATTATTAAATACAAAAGAGATTCTGTTTTCCACGGATAAATTATTATTTTTCTGATTTTTATTTTTCATTGGGAATGTAGAAGTAAATTTTTAAAAAATTTTCTAATTTTAAATTTAGTTTGTGGAGGTGCTGTATTTCGAAATAATCATGGTGTAATAACCTCTCCAAATTACCCAATTAATTATCCAAATAAACCAACACAATGTGATTACCTTATTGACCCAGAAGTACAAGCAGGCATTACACAAATTGTTACTTTAAAAGTTTTGGATTTTGATTTGGATAATACAAATTTTGTTGATTTTAATAAAAATAATAATCAACGACCTTTTTGTTCTTCTGATTATTTGGAGATTAAAGATGTTGAACAAAATGTTACTGTTCAATTACTTTGTGGGGCTACTTTCCAAGCTGATTCAGCAGAGGCTGTTTCCATTAAAGTAATTGGATAAAATATATTTAAATTTAAATTGTTTAGGGGCCAATTGGTGTCCGTTTCGTAACAAATCGTTCACAATATTCATCAGATTCTTCCAAATGGAAAAATCGACGGGGTTTCAAATTATCCTATGCATTAGCAGATTGTGGGGGTGATGTAAATTTAGTGACAGATCAACAATCATTTCGATCACGTTATTTAATTTTGTCCTTCTTTCAATTTTTTATTTAATTTTAGAGTCAGTTTATATCACTTCCCCAGCTTTTCCTCTCCCCTACCATCATTCACTCGATTGTGTTTGGAATATAACTGCCTCTTCTGATTATATAATCTCTTATAAATTTACTGATTTAAATATAGAAATGGGGGTGCAAGGGGATTGCCCCTTCGATTCTGTTGAAGTTTTTGATGGAAAGGAATTTAATAATCAAAGCAGAAAAGTAAATGAAATTCTGATTTTTAATGGAAAAATACACAAATTTTAATTTATTTTTAAAGTTAATTATTTGTGGAGATAAAGCACCTGACGGTGAAATGAAAAGTAGTGGGCCTGGATTACTTGTTCGGTTTAGAAGTGATCACAGTACAAGTTTTGATGGGTTTAGAATGGTACAGTAAATATTATAATTATTTTAAAAAATATTTAAAGGTATTAACAGCAACATTAGGGCCTTCCAAAGGTTGTGGAGGTCCTCTTAAAGCTGTGGAAAATGAATGGAAGAAATTAAACGTTCCAATTGACCCTCAAACTGAAAATTATTACCCAAATCTTCGTTGTGAATGGAATATTGAAGTAAAAATAAAATTAAGCTTTAATTTAAGCCGTCCTTCAACAATTTTTTAGGCTGAACGTGGAAATCTTATAGAAATTCGTTTAATTGAATTAAAATTAGAACAAAAACCTCCACAACAAGAACAACAACAAAATTCTGTTAATTCAACTTTAGCTAATTATGTTGGACTTTCTTTTTTGGAAGTTACCCCTTGTTTTGATTATATAGCTATTTATGATGGACCTAAAGTAAAACTAAAAAATCTGTTTTCTAATTTACTACAAAAAATTATTTTTAAAGGCAACTTCCCCTCTATTACTTCCTCCAAGTTGTAGTTTACCTTTAACTGACAATAATGAATTAAATCCAAATTTTATTTCATCCCATCGCCAAATTGATGTATTTTTCTCTTCTGATTCTAGTACAGAATTAGCTGGAACTGGATTTCAAGTAAAATATTTTAAATTTAATTATTAAAAAATTTTTTTGAAGGCTGAGTTTAGAGCAATTAAATCTGACTGTGGAGGGGCTTTTCTTGCCGGCCAAGAATGGTCTGATGTTAGTTTTGTTAGTGAAAGGACATTAAAAAGGACAAATCAACGACATAAACGGCAATTATAATTGAATAATTAAAAAAAAATTTTTTTGAAATTTTATTACTTTTCAGTTGTCGTTGGTTTCTCTATACAGAAAAACAGCAACCTTTGGAAGTTATTTTTGAACAATTTTCATTTCCATCAACTAGCGGTAATTGTTTGGATGAATTTTTGGAACTTCGCGATGTTGGGGCTTTAAGTGAATGTCAACATCCTGCTTGTGCTACAGAGCCATTACAAGGAAAAAAAGAAAGAACTATACGTACATGTGGAGATAATGTTAGTAATTAAGGATAGGGTGATGTTTAAAGCAGATTTTTAAAGTGAAAGGAAGCAACATCCATCCTTCCCAAAATCTTCTATTATTACTTTAGATACGAGATTTTCTTTAGATGGATTAAAGTAGTTTCGTCAAAGCTTCTTTAATTCCAAAATCATTTATAAATCAAAACACCATTTATCTCTATCATTTCCCTTTAATTTATTCAGGCACCTCAATGGTACATTTCAAGTACTTCAGTTATTCAATTAACTGCTTCTGTTCTTCTCCAAAGCCAATTCTCTGCTAGTTTTCGTATTCGTTTTCGAACTCTTTCTGCTTGCAATCGAAGTATTGAAATTGACGGAAATGGTTAAAGAATTTTACAATTTGTTAAAAATTAATTTTCTTCTTTAAGTTCCCGATGGTGTTTCATTAGCTTCTGGACGTATTACTTCCCCCAATTATCCACATTCCCCTTATTTGGCTAATTCTAGTTGCACAACAAAGTTTAAACAAAAAAATATTTTATTTAGAATATTTCCTTAAAGGTTAATTGCAGCAGAGGACCATCGTCTCTTTCTCGTTTTTAAACATTTTGAATTAGAAAGGGGCCGTCACAGAATGTTACCTCAATCAATGTTATTTCATCGTTTTCGACCAATTGGTGTTAATTCAGATAATTTTATTGGTACAGCAACGAGTGGGGCTGATAATTGTTTATATGATTATTTAAATATTTGTTGTTTATCAAATATTAATCAATTAAATGTAATTTTAAAGAAATAAAATTTAATTAAAAATAATTTTTTAAAGAAAAATAATTCCTTTGAAATTAAAACAAAAACTTTTTGTGGTTCTTGGTTACCCCCTTCATTAATTTCTGAAAATAATAAAATTGAACTTACTCTTACTACAGATGCTTCTATTATGGAAAGTGGTTTTGAAATTAATTATTATTCTGTTAGGATAACAAGTAAATTAATTTTTAATTAAAAATATTTTAATTGTAAATACTCCCCATTGTTTTGGGAGTATTTCTTAGTTAGCTTTACCTATCTATTTAATTGCAAATCAAATCAAAAAGGGCATACACTCTGTCAGAAAATGATAAGCACCCCTTAGTTTTTACGTAAAAACATATAGTAAAGCTTGTGCTGGGCCAGGATGGTGTTGGGATATTGGGCGGGTTGCGTGCGATGTTAAGGTCCCGAGAGGCGATGCCGGTGGGTATGAGCAGAGCGGAGGGTAGGCCTTTCTATGCACCGGTGCTGCTGGTCGATTACGAGATCGACTTGCCCGGGAATAATATGCGCTTGCAAGGAATTAATAATATAAGCTTTTAGCTTCTTCTGCAGGATTACTTTCTTTACATTGATTACTTTTCCAACTAACTGGTGAACAGTCGACTGATCCCCTTTTCACTATTTTCCACTAGCTTTTATCTTAAGTCCTTATTTGTCAATCTCCTCCCCTTATTCTATCCTTTCCCAGAGGAACTAAAGTTCCTTCTTTCCATCCTTGCCCATCCGGATCAAAGTCCGCCTTACACCTCCAACCCCGGGGAAGACCGTCCCCTGGTCTTTTCTTAATTTCCCAAATTTTAAATTTTATTTATTTTTCATTTTATTTTATTTTTAAACCCACCACAATTTACAGGTTTACCATGTGCCCCAAGTCTGTGCCTCCATTTCTGTCTTCTTCTTTTCTCACCTTCTTCTACAGTCTCTTGCCAAGTGTCCGGGATTTCCACATCTGTTGCAAATCATTTTTCCTCTTCCTGTTCTTAGTTCACCACCACGTATTAATTTAACTTCTTCCACTTTAGCTTCAATTGACCTTCCTTTTAAATCATTGAGTACTCCATTTGAGTCGCGTGTTGGTTCTTCGTGTTCCATCACTTCCAAATATCGTTCGTCAACAAAGGGAGTGTGTTGTTTTGCCGCTGTGATGAATCTTCTCCATGTCTCGCCTTCTCGTATTGCTTCAAAATCAGCAATAATGATTAATCCACTCTGTGCCCTGGACAATGCCACCGTGGCACGTCTGCTGTCTTTCAAAAAGTCAGAGGCATCTGCGCGAGCTGCTGAGCCAGGCGCTTTAGTGCTCGTTGTTACAAGAATGATTAAACGGTGCTCGCGGCTTTGAAACGCATCTACAGAGTTCACTGAGACTTGTATATTTTCTTGTTGGAGCCTTTCTCTTATTTTCTCGCATTGAAACGTGTAGAGGCAGATTATGGCAACACCTTGAGGATCTCGGTGCTCCAGCGCTTTTGCAATAGTAATCGCTGCTTCAGTCTGTTCAGGCGAGGAAAGTGAGTAGGAGGCACTGTCCTGCTCGATTCTTCCTCTTATATTTAGCAGTATGAGTGGAACATCGTTCACCGGAAGATTTATTCCCAGCTTTGTCAATCCTGTCCGTTTTTCTGCGGGAACTGCTGCGATCACTCTTTCGCCGTGTTTTTCATAAGAAGAATAGTCGAAGCATTCAGTGATAATTGGGTGCGAGCGGTAACATCGTTCCAAGATTGTGACTGATACTCTTTCGCAATTTTCCATTTGATCAGTTACGCTCTCAAGACCGTATCCACTTTGAATTACTTCTGGTAGTTCTTTCAGGTGAGTGCCCAATTGACGGACATCTCCCGTCAAGAGGACGGATCGGACAAGAGGTAATTTGCACAGGAGGTGAACCATCATGGAGAAACTTGTCTGAGTGACCTCGTCGATTATGAGGTGAGTGGTCGATACATGAGCGCGTGGAATTCCTAAACACATGTAGATTGTTCCAAAGATCGCATTTTTAAATTCTCTAGCCAGATAAATTTCGCCAACTTTTCTTTCTTTGGTGTGACGTGGTTTATCTTTGATGTGGGCCAGGTAATCCGTTACGTCTCTCTTTTCAGAACCTTCTAACTTCTCTACAAATTTTCCTTTTATTTTATTTTCAAGTTGGTGTTCATTTAGTAAGAGTATTTGATCTCCGTATCTGATGCGTGCTGTCGAGGCGAAGAATGCCAACATCTCACTTCCTAGATTAATTTGAGCACTCTCATCGATCAGCTTGCTCACAGGCAAGTTTGAGTTTGCTGTAGCCAAGACTGCAATTTTCGGGTCCTTCTTCAACGCTGCTGCTATACATGCGGCGGCCAGACGTGTTTTCCCCGTTCCTGGGGGTGCCTGCTGGTAATGCAGGCGACCCCTTCCTTCATGAAGCCAATTTGAGAGTGTATTTTGTTGTTCTTCATTTAAACTCTTTACACACTCTAATTCCTTCGGAATATCACCTCCAACCACCGAATCGTCCGTCCCTGGACGCCCGAATAAAGCTTTAAGTATTTCAGTTCGTGGAGATTTTTCTTCTTTAATTAATTGAGTTGGGGCATGAAGACCGAATGTGTCAGCTTGATCGCGGTATCCGCCGGGTGTTTCGGCAACTTGAATAATTGTAAGCATTCCGTGTGTCATAGCTTCAAAGTCTTCATCGTGTTCATAAAGACCTTCATTTGGGACAAGAATTATATTAACTTCAATTTGTAGTAGTCCGTCGTCTCGGTCACATTTAACTACTTCTTTTATGTAACCGTTCGCAAATGCCTTCCTTTCAAAACCAGTTTTAGCTGTAACTGGTGTATCTTTTGTCCAAATATTAAGTACTTTAGCTATGTGGGCTTTTTGCTCGTGTATGTGACTAATCGTGAATGTTCTCTTCTTTTCATCTTCAAGAGGTTTAACTACTCCAAAATAACTGGTTTCCATTCTACCAACTTCTTCATTTTCCGCAGCAGTAATTAATGCTGCAGCGATTATGTCTTCAGCCAACTTCATCTCCTTCAGTGTATAATCCTTATCAATAGGAAATACTTTCGGAAGTCCTGTTTTTGTTAGCCAGCGCCACCTTTCAGTGAACGGTTCAGCACAGGCTAAAATTTGAGAACCTTCTTTAGCCATTATTTCTGTTCCGAGTCGGTATGATCCTCCGGGTGGAACTATATAATTTGATCCTATCATCCAACCAGCTGGGATTGGAGCTAATTTTAGATTTACAAATTCTGATAGTCTTGTTTTTGATAAGTCGAGACCGTGTCTGCATTGTTTTGCGTATAGCATTCCAGATCTCTCCATTCCGTACGCTGTCACTCGAGCTAGCGGTGCTTTGCCTTCTTTCTTCTTCAAATATGTAATAATTCCTGTTTTAGTTGTCCAATACGGAAAGTGAGTGACATCAATCATTAACGCTGTAGCTTGATAGCTTAAAATTCCTGTATCCTTTCTATACCAATTATCAATGGTGACTTGTCTTCTTCCTTCAATCCATGCAAATTTATTTACGAATATTGAGTCTCCCGGAAATAGTGGACGTTCAAGGTCGGTTGTTAATTCATCCGGAATTTCAATTGCAAAAGGCCACATCGATAATTTTTCGGGGTTGGGAATAACAGCGGTTTAGAAGTGATCACAGTACAAGTTTTGATGGGTTTAGAATGGTACAGTAAATATTATAATTATTTTAAAAAATATTTAAAGGTATTAACAGCAACATTAGGGCCTTCCAAAGGTTGTGGAGGTCCTCTTAAAGCTGTGGAAAATGAATGGAAGAAATTAAACGTTCCAATTGACCCTCAAACTGAAAATTATTACCCAAATCTTCGTTGTGAATGGAATATTGAAGTAAAAATAAAATTAAGCTTTAATTTAAGCCGTCCTTCAACAATTTTTTAGGCTGAACGTGGAAATCTTATAGAAATTCGTTTAATTGAATTAAAATTAGAACAAAAACCTCCACAACAAGAACAACAACAAAATTCTGTTAATTCAACTTTAGCTAATTATGTTGGACTTTCTTTTTTGGAAGTTACCCCTTGTTTTGATTATATAGCTATTTATGATGGACCTAAAGTAAAACTAAAAAATCTGTTTTCTAATTTACTACAAAAAATTATTTTTAAAGGCAACTTCCCCTCTATTACTTCCTCCAAGTTGTAGTTTACCTTTAACTGACAATAATGAATTAAATCCAAATTTTATTTCATCCCATCGCCAAATTGATGTATTTTTCTCTTCTGATTCTAGTACAGAATTAGCTGGAACTGGATTTCAAGTAAAATATTTTAAATTTAATTATTAAAAAATTTTTTTGAAGGCTGAGTTTAGAGCAATTAAATCTGACTGTGGAGGGGCTTTTCTTGCCGGCCAAGAATGGTCTGATGTTAGTTTTGTTAGTGAAAGGACATTAAAAAGGACAAATCAACGACATAAACGGCAATTATAATTGAATAATTAAAAAAAAATTTTTTGAAATTTTATTACTTTTCAGTTGTCGTTGGTTTCTCTATACAGAAAAACAGCAACCTTTGGAAGTTATTTTTGAACAATTTTCATTTCCATCAACTAGCGGTAATTGTTTGGATGAATTTTTGGAACTTCGCGATGTTGGGGCTTTAAGTGAATGTCAACATCCTGCTTGTGCTACAGAGCCATTACAAGGAAAAAAAGAAAGAACTATACGTACATGTGGAGATAATGTTAGTAATTAAGGATAGGGTGATGTTTAAAGCAGATTTTTAAAGTGAAAGGAAGCAACATCCATCCTTCCCAAAATCTTCTATTATTACTTTAGATACGAGATTTTCTTTAGATGGATTAAAGTAGTTTCGTCAAAGCTTCTTTAATTCCAAAATCATTTATAAATCAAAACACCATTTATCTCTATCATTTCCCTTTAATTTATTCAGGCACCTCAATGGTACATTTCAAGTACTTCAGTTATTCAATTAACTGCTTCTGTTCTTCTCCAAAGCCAATTCTCTGCTAGTTTTCGTATTCGTTTTCGAACTCTTTCTGCTTGCAATCGAAGTATTGAAATTGACGGAAATGGTTAAAGAATTTTACAATTTGTTAAAAATTAATTTTCTTCTTTAAGTTCCCGATGGTGTTTCATTAGCTTCTGGACGTATTACTTCCCCCAATTATCCACATTCCCCTTATTTGGCTAATTCTAGTTGCACAACAAAGTTTAAACAAAAAAATATTTTATTTAGAATATTTCCTTAAAGGTTAATTGCAGCAGAGGACCATCGTCTCTTTCTCGTTTTTAAACATTTTGAATTAGAAAGGGGCCGTCACAGAATGTTACCTCAATCAATGTTATTTCATCGTTTTCGACCAATTGGTGTTAATTCAGATAATTTTATTGGTACAGCAACGAGTGGGGCTGATAATTGTTTATATGATTATTTAAATATTTGTTGTTTATCAAATATTAATCAATTAAATGTAATTTTAAAGAAATAAAATTTAATTAAAAATAATTTTTTAAAGAAAAATAATTCCTTTGAAATTAAAACAAAAACTTTTTGTGGTTCTTGGTTACCCCCTTCATTAATTTCTGAAAATAATAAAATTGAACTTACTCTTACTACAGATGCTTCTATTATGGAAAGTGGTTTTGAAATTAATTATTATTCTGTTAGGATAACAAGTAAATTAATTTTTAATTAAAAATATTTTAATTGTAAATACTCCCCATTGTTTTGGGAGTATTTCTTAGTTAGCTTTACCTATCTATTTAATTGCAAATCAAATCAAAAAGGGCATACACTCTGTCAGAAAATGATAAGCACCCCTTAGTTTTTACGTAAAAACATATAGTAAAGCTTGTGCTGGGCCAGGATGGTGTTGGGATATTGGGCGGGTTGCGTGCGATGTTAAGGTCCCGAGAGGCGATGCCGGTGGGTATGAGCAGAGCGGAGGGTAGGCCTTTCTATGCACCGGTGCTGCTGGTCGATTACGAGATCGACTTGCCCGGGAATAATATGCGCTTGCAAGGAATTAATAATATAAGCTTTTAGCTTCTTCTGCAGGATTACTTTCTTTACATTGATTACTTTTCCAACTAACTGGTGAACAGTCGACTGATCCCCTTTTCACTATTTTCCACTAGCTTTTATCTTAAGTCCTTATTTGTCAATCTCCTCCCCTTATTCTATCCTTTCCCAGAGGAACTAAAGTTCCTTCTTTCCATCCTTGCCCATCCGGATCAAAGTCCGCCTTACACCTCCAACCCCGGGGAAGACCGTCCCCTGGTCTTTTCTTAATTTCCCAAATTTTAAATTTTATTTATTTTTCATTTTATTTTATTTTTAAACCCACCACAATTTACAGGTTTACCATGTGCCCCAAGTCTGTGCCTCCATTTCTGTCTTCTTCTTTTCTCACCTTCTTCTACAGTCTCTTGCCAAGTGTCCGGGATTTCCACATCTGTTGCAAATCATTTTTCCTCTTCCTGTTCTTAGTTCACCACCACGTATTAATTTAACTTCTTCCACTTTAGCTTCAATTGACCTTCCTTTTAAATCATTGAGTACTCCATTTGAGTCGCGTGTTGGTTCTTCGTGTTCCATCACTTCCAAATATCGTTCGTCAACAAAGGGAGTGTGTTGTTTTGCCGCTGTGATGAATCTTCTCCATGTCTCGCCTTCTCGTATTGCTTCAAAATCAGCAATAATGATTAATCCACTCTGTGCCCTGGACAATGCCACCGTGGCACGTCTGCTGTCTTTCAAAAAGTCAGAGGCATCTGCGCGAGCTGCTGAGCCAGGCGCTTTAGTGCTCGTTGTTACAAGAATGATTAAACGGTGCTCGCGGCTTTGAAACGCATCTACAGAGTTCACTGAGACTTGTATATTTTCTTGTTGGAGCCTTTCTCTTATTTTCTCGCATTGAAACGTGTAGAGGCAGATTATGGCAACACCTTGAGGATCTCGGTGCTCCAGCGCTTTTGCAATAGTAATCGCTGCTTCAGTCTGTTCAGGCGAGGAAAGTGAGTAGGAGGCACTGTCCTGCTCGATTCTTCCTCTTATATTTAGCAGTATGAGTGGAACATCGTTCACCGGAAGATTTATTCCCAGCTTTGTCAATCCTGTCCGTTTTTCTGCGGGAACTGCTGCGATCACTCTTTCGCCGTGTTTTTCATAAGAAGAATAGTCGAAGCATTCAGTGATAATTGGGTGCGAGCGGTAACATCGTTCCAAGATTGTGACTGATACTCTTTCGCAATTTTCCATTTGATCAGTTACGCTCTCAAGACCGTATCCACTTTGAATTACTTCTGGTAGTTCTTTCAGGTGAGTGCCCAATTGACGGACATCTCCCGTCAAGAGGACGGATCGGACAAGAGGTAATTTGCACAGGAGGTGAACCATCATGGAGAAACTTGTCTGAGTGACCTCGTCGATTATGAGGTGAGTGGTCGATACATGAGCGCGTGGAATTCCTAAACACATGTAGATTGTTCCAAAGATCGCATTTTTAAATTCTCTAGCCAGATAAATTTCGCCAACTTTTCTTTCTTTGGTGTGACGTGGTTTATCTTTGATGTGGGCCAGGTAATCCGTTACGTCTCTCTTTTCAGAACCTTCTAACTTCTCTACAAATTTTCCTTTTATTTTATTTTCAAGTTGGTGTTCATTTAGTAAGAGTATTTGATCTCCGTATCTGATGCGTGCTGTCGAGGCGAAGAATGCCAACATCTCACTTCCTAGATTAATTTGAGCACTCTCATCGATCAGCTTGCTCACAGGCAAGTTTGAGTTTGCTGTAGCCAAGACTGCAATTTTCGGGTCCTTCTTCAACGCTGCTGCTATACATGCGGCGGCCAGACGTGTTTTCCCCGTTCCTGGGGGTGCCTGCTGGTAATGCAGGCGACCCCTTCCTTCATGAAGCCAATTTGAGAGTGTATTTTGTTGTTCTTCATTTAAACTCTTTACACACTCTAATTCCTTCGGAATATCACCTCCAACCACCGAATCGTCCGTCCCTGGACGCCCGAATAAAGCTTTAAGTATTTCAGTTCGTGGAGATTTTTCTTCTTTAATTAATTGAGTTGGGGCATGAAGACCGAATGTGTCAGCTTGATCGCGGTATCCGCCGGGTGTTTCGGCAACTTGAATAATTGTAAGCATTCCGTGTGTCATAGCTTCAAAGTCTTCATCGTGTTCATAAAGACCTTCATTTGGGACAAGAATTATATTAACTTCAATTTGTAGTAGTCCGTCGTCTCGGTCACATTTAACTACTTCTTTTATGTAACCGTTCGCAAATGCCTTCCTTTCAAAACCAGTTTTAGCTGTAACTGGTGTATCTTTTGTCCAAATATTAAGTACTTTAGCTATGTGGGCTTTTTGCTCGTGTATGTGACTAATCGTGAATGTTCTCTTCTTTTCATCTTCAAGAGGTTTAACTACTCCAAAATAACTGGTTTCCATTCTACCAACTTCTTCATTTTCCGCAGCAGTAATTAATGCTGCAGCGATTATGTCTTCAGCCAACTTCATCTCCTTCAGTGTATAATCCTTATCAATAGGAAATACTTTCGGAAGTCCTGTTTTTGTTAGCCAGCGCCACCTTTCAGTGAACGGTTCAGCACAGGCTAAAATTTGAGAACCTTCTTTAGCCATTATTTCTGTTCCGAGTCGGTATGATCCTCCGGGTGGAACTATATAATTTGATCCTATCATCCAACCAGCTGGGATTGGAGCTAATTTTAGATTTACAAATTCTGATAGTCTTGTTTTTGATAAGTCGAGACCGTGTCTGCATTGTTTTGCGTATAGCATTCCAGATCTCTCCATTCCGTACGCTGTCACTCGAGCTAGCGGTGCTTTGCCTTCTTTCTTCTTCAAATATGTAATAATTCCTGTTTTAGTTGTCCAATACGGAAAGTGAGTGACATCAATCATTAACGCTGTAGCTTGATAGCTTAAAATTCCTGTATCCTTTCTATACCAATTATCAATGGTGACTTGTCTTCTTCCTTCAATCCATGCAAATTTATTTACGAATATTGAGTCTCCCGGAAATAGTGGACGTTCAAGGTCGGTTGTTAATTCATCCGGAATTTCAATTGCAAAAGGCCACATCGATAATTTTTCGGGGTTGGGAATAACAGCGATTGCCCGTTTCTCTTGCACTTGAGAAACCACATATCTCTTCTTTCGACTTGCAGTTATTGCTTCCTCTTCAATTTTCTCTTTCTTCTTTTCAGATTTAGATTTTACTTCTTGCCATTCCTGATTTTCAAAAGCCTTATTAGCAAATGATTCTTCTTTATTCGGGTTTTCCCAATTAGAAGACGATTGGGCCCATTCAGACTCGTTTATTTCGCCTTCTTCCATTTGTTCTTCTTCACCTTCTTCATTTATTTCCATATCTTCTTCAAGAATGAGCTTTTCCATACTTTCAGAAATTTCTTGTTTTTCTTCTTGTTCAGCTTCTTCCATGATCTTCTGGAAGGCTTCTTCTTCTTCCACACTTGTGTGTGTGGTTGACTTTGTTTTTTGTGAGCCCGTAGGCTCCATGGTCAAAAGACCAGCATTTTTTAGATTTTTTGGATCCGTAGATCCCATGGTCAGAAGACCAACATTTTTATTTAAGCTTCTTGAATCCGTGGATTCCATGGTCATAAGACCAGCTTTATTTGTTGTTGTTGAATCATTTTTCTCAGAATTGAAATAGAAATGACCGCGGCCACGTTTTCTAACATTTTGATTGTCCATTGATAACTGAAAATTGAGATTTTAATTTAAAAAAAATTCTGAAATGGGAGAGAAAAAAAATTAATGTGAGTTAAATACGCGGTTGTGTAAAAAAATTAAATGTGAAATAAAATACGCGGATAATAAAAAGATTGATTGATTGACAAAGTTTAAATGATTTTGTTAAAGAGAGGAGTGAAAATTAAAAGATTAATTAAATGAAATTTGATTAATAGAATAAGAGTTTTGAATGTATGACCCCTATCAATTTTATATTATATTTTTTTTTAAAAGGAGAACTTTTTCTTTTTAGGATTTTCTCGTAAATTATATTTCTTTCGAGTATTCTTGTCTACTAATTCAGTGTTTGTATTTTGATTTTCCTGTGTATCGGGAGTTTCAATTTCTTGTGAAATATTTTCATCTACAATACCTTCATTTTCTTTAGCTCTTTCCAGAGCCTTTTCTTCTTCACTCGATAATTCAGGTACTGTACACGCGGGTGTAAGTGCTTCAAAACATTTCTTTAGTTGATTTATGTGCACTTTTCTGGGTGTACCCTGAGGTGAGTTACAACTTACTATTGTGACATGTACTCCTTCAATTTTTACTACTCTAAATACACCTTTCCAAGGCATATGAAATTTCTTGGAAGTTCCTATTTTCCCTGCATAGTTTCTAAGTAATACTCTATCTCCTACTGTGACTGTGGGGTTTCTTACTAGTTTGTCATATTGAGTCTTAGCTCTTAACTGTGCTTGCTTGTTTGCCTCATCAGCTGCCTCCCAGGCGCATCTAAGTGATGTGACTAATCTCTGCTTGAATTCAGAAATGTCTGTAAACGCAATTGGACTGTATACTGACGGGTCTAATATTTGGTCTACGCAAAAGATTGGATCGCGACCAAACATGAGAAAGAATGGCGTTTCACCTGTCGACGCGTGTATCGAAGTGTTATAACAGAAGCATGCGCAGTCTAAAAACTCGTCAAAATCTGGTTGGTCTTTACTTATGTATTTAGAAAGAATATTATGGAATGTTCTAAAGGATCTTTCAGTAACTGAATTTCCTTGAGACCAATGCGGTGTTGCATAGCTTTTGTTAATGTATAGCATTGAACAGAAATCCTTAAAGAACTCGCTTGTGAAAGCTGTGGCATTGTCAGTTACTAGCTCTACGCAGCCGCCATATTTTAAGTAACAATTATTGAGAAATGCTTTTGCTAGTGTCATTGCTTTAGTGTCTGGGACAGGTACCGAAATAACGTATTTAGTGAACCAGCAAATTATATTCATTACATGTTTATTGCCATTTTGTGTTAATGGGAATGGTCCTGCAAGATCTAATCCAACTTTAGCAAATAGTGTGTTTACTGGTACCATTTGCATTTCTGCCCTATATGGGGGATTCGGTGAGTGCCTGAGTTGACAAGTTATACAGTTTCGTGTCCAGGTTAGAATATCAGCGTGCATTCTTGGCCAATAATATTTTCTACACTTCTTGAGGGTCTTTTTCAAATTCATGTGTCCACCCCCTAGTTGTGAGGAGTGAAATGAGTCAAAGATAAGTGCCCTGAGTGAAGATGGTACGAATATTCTTGGTTTTAAATTCGGAAGTTTGTGACATAGTATATCCCCTATAATTCTCAGATTTTCAGCATTTAATACAAATTTCTCCTGATTATTGGGTGATATGTCCTCTGGGAGTTCCCCAGTTTTTATAAATTTAATGTAGTCTGCAGCTTCCATGTCATTTTCTTGTTCTTGCCTAATGTCTATCGCATAATTTTCATTTTCTTTCCTAAGGGTTAAAACAGACGCGTAATGTTCGTCTATAAGTCCATCTTTTATAGGGAGTGTGAAACAAACTGGGAATTCTGCAATGTCTTCTAGTTCGGCTTTCTCTTCTTCTGATTGATTTTGCAATCGCGAGAGTGCATCAGCGAGTAAATTTTCCTTGCCGGCTATGTGTACAATTTTTATATTGTAATTTTGCAATTCTATGAGCCAGCGTGCTAAATTTGGACTTGCGTCTGCTTTCTTTAGTAAGTAAGCAAGAGGTTTGTGATCAGTGTGTAGTTCTATTTCAGCCATATAAATAAAAGGTCTGAATTGTCTTAAGGAAAATATTATAGCGCCCAATTCGATTTGGACGGGTGCCCATTTGCGTTCTGAAATTGTTAAAGTCCTGCTGCAGTACGCGATGGCTTTATATGTATTATTTTCAATATCTTTTTGCATTAGCGCGCCTCCCTGTCCAGTAAGGGATGCATCAGTAAATATATGGAAAGGTTTTTCGTAATCCGGAAATACAAGAACTGGTTGACTAGTTAAGATTTTCTTAATTTTATCAAATGCTTGTTGTTGTTCATCACCCCAATGGAATTCTATTTCCTTCCTAGTGAGCTTTGTGAGTGGTTCGACTATTAGCGAAAAGTTTTGAATATGCTTTCTGAAAAATGAAGCCATGCCTATTGCTTGTCTAACTTCTTTAACAGTGGTGGGTGCAGGTAAATTATTTATTGTTTCAACTTTTGCAATACTGGGAGTGTACCCTGTGGCATTTATTGTGTATCCTAAGAAATTCATTTCCCTTGAGGCAAATATGCATTTCTTGGGACTTATTTTTAGAAAGTATTTTCTTAATCTGGTAAAGACCTGCCTTAATGCTTTTAAATGTTCATCAAAGTCTGGAGATTTTGTAAAGACTAGGAAATCATCTACGTATGCTAGAACACACTCATCTAATCCGCTAATTACATGCGCCATTACTCTTGCAAATGCGCTTGTTGCGTTCCTTAGCCCAAAAGGCATGTGTGTCATTTGGTATATCTCATCTTCCATTATTACTCCACATTTTCTGGAAGCTCTTTCCGTTAATCTAATTTGTAAATAACCGCTTGACAAATCTAGTGAGGAATAGTAATTGCAGTTTCCTATTCTTTCCATTATTGACTCTAATCGCGGTAGCGGAAAGTGGTCTGGGACTGTTACTTCGTTAAGCTTCCTAAAATCAATGCAAGGTCTTAATCCTCCGTCCTTCTTTTGTACTAAGACTATATTCGATACCCATGGAGTGTCAGATTTAACCATTACTCCAGATTTTAAAAGTGCTTCAATGTGTTTCTGAAGTTCTTCTCGGTATTTAAATGGAACTCTATGTGGTCTGGATGTTATAGGTTCTTCAGTTGTGGTAATAATGTCATATTCACCTGCTATACATGACCCTAGATCATATTGTGTTTTACTAAATACATCAGAAAATTCTTCACACAATTTCTCTAATTTTTGTCTATTTTCCCCTTGTACTGAACTTTTAGAAAAATCTACCTTGAATGTTGGGTTTGCTTCTACAGTGTTTACATATTCATCAACATTAATATTTTCTACCTGTGTTAACCATGGCTGCTCATTAATTGACCAAACCTCATCAGCCAGAGCAACATGCATTCCTTTGCAAATGTGCTTTGGTTCAGTTGTTGGATTGGCAATTAGAATTTTGTTTTCTTTTGCATTTGGTGTAACCACTGCCTCGATGAGTGCAAGATGGTCCTTCTCAAGCCTTTGGTCTAGTGAATGTACAAGTGCCAACTTTTCTCCACCATTAGTTTTAATTTTCACTGAAACAAGTCCATGTTTTCCTGGTAGAATTGTTTTAGCTTCCATAGCTGCTACACGCATGTTTCTTGACTTTGATTTATTTTTATCTGAATAATTAAAATTATTTTCAAAATTAATTTTTCCTTTATTAAAATCAAAAGTTATTGGCGGAAGTCTTTTCAGAATATCACATCCTATAATTAATTGGTATGTTCTATTTCCTGTAATTTGATTATCTTCTACCACTCTTATAGTTACAGGTAATTTAGTGCCCGCTATTTCTAGTAATACTTCAGCTTGAGCTAGTACATTAATTTCATGCCCAGAGGCAGATGTTATACTAATTGTTGCTGGGGTTAGGTTTAATCCTAAAGTCCTTGCAAGTGAGATAGGAGCAATCGATATGCTCGCACCTGTATCAATTAAACACTTTACTGCTTTGTTATTTATAAACACCCCAGTAATTGTGGGACATGACTGTAGGGTATTTATAGAGAAGTTTTGTGATGCCGTGGCATCCATGTCTTTTGACAACTCTTTATCACACGTTTTATTTACTCTCATGGCATTTACTGTGTGACCTTCAGTTTCCACTGATTGAGGAAATTTAGAAACTTTTGGGATCCAAGACATTTTCCGTTTTTGTGACTTTACACTTGGAGTTTTGTCTCTTTTAAACTCAGGATTTTTGTTTACTTTTACCATTGGAATCTCTTCTATGTTTCTGTTAAAGCTTGTCGGTCTAGCTCTACTAATTACATTTCTACCTTGACCAAATAGCATATTACCCAACTGTCCTTGTCCTAGATAATTTTCTGCTGCTTTAATTCCCCATCTTATCAGTAAATCTAAGGTTAGTATGGCGATTAAAATTGATATTATGACCTTCCATAACCAAGTATAGTCCCCAATTATTTCAGTTACGAGGCTATTTCCAGCCTCTTTCCACTGATCAGAGAGCGTTTTTACTATATGCATATCTTTTTGTTCAATGCGATATGAAATTTCGCTTGCACGGACTAAGTTACTCATGAATGTATGCGTTTTGAGATCCGTGAGATTTACTAGCATTAATTGATGGAATGAATGCGATTTTATTTCAGGTATACTGTAAGATTTGAGTTCCCTTAAATTAAATGGACGAGGTTGAATTTTTCTAAATTCCCCTGAGGTCTGGTTTACTTCTAGTACCTCATGATTTATTTCTACGATTATTTTCCCATGTGTTGAACACGGTGCTTTTCGAGCTGTGGGTTCAATTGTCATGGTTAGTGGGTTGAGAAATGCTAAGTGTTCCCGGCTTTCTGCTTTAAACTGAATTGGGATTAAGTCGAAACATTCGCTAAGATTAGTAGCTTTGAATGAGTACTCGTCATTCTTGATTGGTATGCACGGCCATACACGCAGTAGTGATGACCCTTCTCTTTTAGCTGTGACATAGTCATTTTCAAATATCATTCTAGCCAGGCCCGTTGGGTTTGACAAGTATGCAGCAAGTGCCCATTTTTTAACTAGGTCCAAGTTTTGGCAAAAGGTTTTAAGCGAGTGCGTGAAAGTAAATGTTAGAGTGTCAGCCATTTCTTTGTCTAAGTATGTTAATTTCGCTGCCATTTCGGGTGATGTTACTAAGCTAAGTTTTTGGTTATTATTGCTTCTTTTAGAGCGACTACTAGTGACTGTAGCTAGTCCTTGTTCGGATATTTCTAATATGTTACTACAATCCCAAAATTTTGGAGTTGGTTTAGCAAAATGAAGTGCTAATTGTGCGTCATCCGATAACCAGGTGTTATCTAAAAATTTTCCTTCCCAGGTTCCAATTTTGATATATCGGCACATTCTATCCTTTGTGGGTTCCCATTTAAGTATTGTATTGTCACTTAATACGCAAAGACCCTTCGAATAGGAGCAATTATTACTTTCCCCAAATGAGGTTCCTATGCCTTCTTCACCCCAGTGGGAATTAATTTGTACACTAAATAATAAACAATTTTCGGATTGGACCTCGGTCCACCAAAACGATCCTATAAACCACATTTTTGGACTTGAGTCTATTTTATTTGAAGTGGTCCAAAGATTATTTTCTTCAGTTAATTTTCCTAAACTACATTCTTTATCTTTAATCATTTTAGAGCATTCTTGTTCACCTACTGGGAGAGTTTCAGAGCCTACAGGTTCGTTAATTGGCACATTAGAAAGCGTTGTAAATTTTCTAAGAGTTTTTCTTATTTTTCTACAAGCCCATCCTTGGGTTGTGTACTCAAGGTCATTTAGCATATAGACATTTCTAGTTTGTGAAATTGGTACATGAGAAATATTTGGAGAGGGTATTGGACAGTCTGTCATGTCAGGAAGAGACCATAAAGTAGGCTGTTTTTCAGTTTGGCATATCATTGGGTACTGTGGAATTGATAATCTTTCCATTGCCTGCAGCGGTGTTGCTAGCGCTAGTACTAGAATTACCATTGGAAGTAGTTTAGGACTTAATTTGAAAGGTTCCCAAGAGACAATCGAAGGTTTTTCCTTCTCAACATTTGATTGCTTTTCTTCGGGTTCCTCATTTATTGGTTTAGTTTCACCATGTAAGAGGTTAACATTTTGTGAGGATCCATTATTTTTAGAACTTCCTACCTGCATGTTCTTTAAGGTCGATAATATTTCTTTTAGCATACCACTATCATTGGACATATTTGATGGACCAACATCTGGTTCTCTTCGGCCTTGACCACGTTGTGTTTGAAAGTCTGCAATTCTTGTGCGACATACATTTGCAAAATGACCAACTTTCGAGCAATAATTACAAATAGGTCTGTTGTTCCATCGTCGATCATTAGTTGGTGTTCGCATTTGTCTTGTGTCACGATAGTTCATGTCTCGACGAGGGTTGTGTTGCCTAAATTCTCCAAAATTATTTCGATTATTTTGAAATTCATTTTTATTTTGACTTTGTCCCCACCTTTGTCCAAGCTTTTGTCTGTTTGGATTAGTGGGATTTAATGATTGAAACTTCCCTGGTACATTAAAGGGGTTTGATTGTTGCATTGCATGCACTTCTTGATTTGGCATGTCAAACATTGATCCAGTGCCTCCAGGTAACATGATTTCGACTTCACGAAGATCTAAGCATAATTGTTCAAAACCTCTATCTGTCTGTGAAAAGTTTAGTAATTTCATACAAAATGCTATGTTAGGTCTTAAACGTTCTAATAAAAGTTCACATAAGTACCGTTCCTTGTTTGGACCAGAAATATCAGCAGCTGTAGCCATTGCCAGAGGTCTAAAGCGTGAGAGGAAATCTTTGACTGACTCACCTTCATGCTGGCGGCACATTAAAAGCGCCTGCCGTGAGAGAGCACGTCGTTGAGGAGAGTCCAACTCCTTTCTTATGCTTTGAAGTGCCATTTCACAAGTTAATTTTTGAGTTGGAGACAATTCTTCGAAGATTCTTTTAGGTGTGTCTTCCAAAAATAGTGAAAGACGAGCAAGTTTTTCTTCCTCTGAAAGTTTTATCCCAAAGACCTTAATTCTTTCTAAAAATTTCTTTCCCCATTTATCAAATGATATTATATTATCATCAGAATATACCTCAAGCGATGGGATACCTTCGTGGTGAAGCATGTTGAGAGTGTGCAATCCTTCATCAGTTGACATAGGTGGGTGTCTGACTTGTCCATCCACCTGTGATTCATCAGCCCAATTATTGTCATTATTTTCACTAATGTTCGAAATGTTTAGTTCTGGAATAGTAAGAGGCATTAAAGTTTGATGTCCAACCCTTATTTTATTCGGGGAGGCAGACCTAGCCTTTCTTTTAGATAATTCAGTAATGTTTTGTTCACAGGTATTTATTTTGTCACCCAAAGTGGAAAACCCTTGATTAACCTCCTCAGCTAATTTAGTTAATCCTGTCGAATTTTGGGTTACCTTGCGATTCAAAACTCGAAGAGAGCGATTTACACCCTCCTCTAAACGTATTGTTTCACCAAATACCTGTTCCAGGTCCTGTATCTTCAGCTGAGCTGTGTTGGATTTACCTATTAGTAGTTTCTTGTCAACTATATTGAGTGGCGTTTCCTCCAAATTGGAAGAAGACGAAGAATTTTGTGGTACCTTGGTACCCGCGGGCGTAATGCCCTTGTTGCTTATGTCTTCATTACCAACCATGAAGACCAATTAGTCGTTGCTTTTGTTGCTTTCTGATAGCTTTTAAGTTTTGTTATCTGTAATTGATTCTTTGATTTAAATAAAAATTTAAAAAAAAAATTTCTTAAGTGTCAGCCTTACTAAAAGCTAAAGAGAACTAAATGTGAATCTGTAAATGTTAAAAGGATTCCTGTTTACAGTTTACATGAATGTTACACAAATGCTGAAATGCTTCTTCATTTCAGTGTTTAAATGACTGTGAATGCTTATTCATCCCTTTCGAATGTTTACCTGAATGTTTAGATGCTTATCCTTTCCTTTAAGCATTTTTCCCATTAATTTCTTTTTACTTTACACTGAATTTTTCTCAAACAAAATGTTGAGATAAATGTTTAAATGCTTATCCTTTTTCCCATTAATTTCTTTTTACTTTACACTGTTCTTTTCCCAACACACTTTTCACTTTTTTTTTTAAGATTGTGATTGTTTATCTTTACTTCCGCTTTTTTTCCTTTTTCCCTTCTCTCTTTTTTTCAAAGGAACTTCTTTATTCTTTTTTTAAAAGGACCTTTGACCCCTTTCTGGATTTGATAAAAAAAATTATGGTTCATACATTCAAAATACTTTAAAATAAGTTTAGAGAATATTAAGTGAGGAATCATATAATGAACGCGAGAATTTTGGAGAGTTACGAAAATAAAGTCAAAATTGTTGGACAGTGGATCATTTAGAAGAAAAAAATAACACGAATAAACAAAAAAAAATTTTTTTTTTGAGTAGGCAATAGATTTAAAGAAATAGTTGAAAACCCCAACAAATAAAATTAAAAAGAAATTTTGTTGTAGGGCAATAGATTTTAACACAATCGTTGATTAAAAAAATTTAATGAATAATAAAAATTCGTTTGTATTTAGAAAGCCACAAATAATTTCAAATTTATTACCGTTATTTTAAATAAACAGAAAAGGAATTTTAGATAATTGATGGAAATAGATGCGCGGTGATTTTTAAATTATTTTTGTTAAATCTAGACAATTTCGCGTTTCTTTTAGTCTTTGGCGTTTTGTTTTTGCGTTGTGGTTTGGCATTTTTTTTTTTTTTTTTGCGACAGTTAAATGCCCTGAAGTACGAAAATAGCATATCATATCTTTCTAAACCTCCAAAAAATTTAGATTTTGTCTGAGGCATTACAGAGGTTGGTGTTTCGTGTTTTTTTTTTGTTTTGACACTGTGATTTTGCTCCGAAACTAACAATTTTTTTTAAGCCGAAACTAAAGCCAATAGCTAAAAGTTCGCCCACGTTTATTGTAATTTAAAAATTTTCGCCTGCGGCGCAAAATGGTGAAAAGAAAGTTTGGCCTTCTTTTTTCTTGCTATTATGTATTTATTAGAATATTTAATATAAGTGTTTAATTGGTTGTCGATTTAACTATAAAAATCAAAATATATAAAAATCGAATATTTTGTGAGCGAAAAATTACTATTATGTTTGTTTAAAAAGGATCGTAACATTTGAAATATGGTTTGATAAAAACTTTTTTTTTTGAGCAATGATTTCAGTGTATTTGTAGAAAATAAATAAATGTGTATTATAATGTTTATATCATATACTATACCTTTTTATTAGAGTTGCTGGCGTTTTCGAAAAAATTTTTTTTTGAAAATTAACCGTTCTTAAAAAATTTTGAGGCCCGAAAACAGCAACATTGAAAATAAGTGATTTTATTTCAAAAAATTTTCCTTAAATAAAATCGGTATTTGCAGCTCTAATTTATATGTATATTTAAAAATATTTGTGTAAAACTATATATATTTTTTTTAAGTATTTTTGAAGACAGACGGAATAAATAAAAAATTTTTTTATTTGAAAAAGGAGAAGAATGTTTTAACAAAGGTCGCTCCTTTCTATCTTATGACTTTTCTGTAATGATTCATTAATAGGAAAAAAACATGTTTTTTTTAAAAGGAGTGAGAGAGTGAACAATGTATTTATATAAAAGAGTAAAGATTTAAAGATTAATGTTTTTTTTTTTTAATGTTTAAAATAATATATATTTTGAAGAAAATTTTTTGAATAAAAGACAATTTGGTTGTTGAAGAAATTAGACAAAGGATTTTTTGAATAAAATAAATAAAAAATATTTAAATAAAAAAAAATTTTTTTTTTGTTGTTGTTGAAGTAATTTAAATTTATTTTTGTAGTTGAAGTAATTTAAAAAAAATTTTTTTTTTGAAGAATCTTTTTTTTTGTTGTTGTTGAAGAATTTTTTTTGTATATATATATTTTTATATACTTTTATTTTTTTTTGTAGGCCCGTGGGCCTCATGCCACAATGGCAGCTTTCATCCTCCATTCCGCACCTCACCTTGATCTCCTCCCCACCGCCATGGCCAGTGGCGGGGGGAGGTGGGACGGTGCTACCAGTAAAGCTTGTGCTGGGCCAGGATGGTGTTGGGATATTGGGCGGGTTGCGTGCGATGTTAAGGTCCCGAGAGGCGATGCCGGTGGGTATGAGCAGAGCGGAGGGTAGGCCTTTCTATGCACCGGTGCTGCTGGTCGATTACGAGATCGACTTGCCCGGGAATAATATGCGCTTGCAAGGAATTAATAATATAAGCTTTTAGCTTCTTCTGCAGGATTACTTTCTTTACATTGATTACTTTTCCAACTAACTGGTGAACAGTCGACTGATCCCCTTTTCACTATTTTCCACTAGCTTTTATCTTAAGTCCTTATTTGTCAATCTCCTCCCCTTATTCTATCCTTTCCCAGAGGAACTAAAGTTCCTTCTTTCCATCCTTGCCCATCCGGATCAAAGTCCGCCTTACAATATTCAAGTTTAAAGTAAAATAATTTTAAAATTTTTAATGAATTTTTAATTCATTATTCGAAAGAAAAACAATAAGATATAGATTATTCATGGGTAGTAGGGGATATAACTGGTATTTTCAAAAAATCCACTGTCAGATAATTATAAGCACCCCTTAAGTTTCGGCATTAGGGGTCGTTCGAAAAATCTAGAAAAATTCAGGTAAGCATAACTAATTATGTCAATTGAAAATACAAAAGAAACTAAGTTCTAACATAACCCCTACATCAAGATCCACAAACTCGAAAATCAACTGAAAATAGGGGCTAGACGTCTTAAAAAATATTTTCAACCCCTTACAGGTGAAATAAAAATTTCATTTTGGGCTTATTTGAAAGCCCTTGAAATTTGCTACAAGATAGTTTTCATCTCATGATTCAGAAAAAATTCTTCTTTGAGAAATAATGAGATTAGTTTTTAAATTACATTTTTATCACTTTTTGGGGGGCGTTTGAGTGATTTTTATGACTTGAAAGTTTAATTGGAAGAAGACGAAGAATTTTGTGGTACCTTGGTACCCGCGGGCGTAATGCCCTTGTTGCTTATGTCTTCATTACCAACCATGAAGACCAATTAGTCGTTGCTTTTGTTGCTTTCTGATAGCTTTTAAGTTTTGTTATCTGTAATTGATTCTTTGATTTAAATAAAAATTTAAAAAAAATTTCTTAAGTGTCAGCCTTACTAAAAGCTAAAGAGAACTAAATGTGAATCTGTAAATGTTAAAAGGATTCCTGTTTACAGTTTACATGAATGTTACACAAATGCTGAAATGCTTCTTCATTTCAGTGTTTAAATGACTGTGAATGCTTATTCATCCCTTTCGAATGTTTACCTGAATGTTTAGATGCTTATCCTTTCCTTTAAGCATTTTTCCCATTAATTTCTTTTTACTTTACACTGAATTTTTCTCAAACAAAATGTTGAGATAAATGTTTAAATGCTTATCCTTTTTCCCATTAATTTCTTTTTACTTTACACTGTTCTTTTCCCAACACACTTTTCACTTTTTTTTTTAAGATTGTGATTGTTTATCTTTACTTCCGCTTTTTTTCCTTTTTCCCTTCTCTCTTTTTTTCAAAGGAACTTCTTTATTCTTTTTTTTTAAAAGGACCTTTGACCCCTTTCTGGATTTGATAAAAAAAATTATGGTTCATACATTCAAAATACTTTAAAATAAGTTTAGAGAATATTAAGTGAGGAATCATATAATGAACGCGAGAATTTTGGAGAGTTACGAAAATAAAGTCAAAATTGTTGGACAGTGGATCATTTAGAAGAAAAAAATAACACGAATAAACAAAAAAAAATTTTTTTTTGAGTAGGCAATAGATTTAAAGAAATAGTTGAAAACCCCAACAAATAAAATTAAAAAGAAATTTTGTTGTAGGGCAATAGATTTTAACACAATCGTTGATTAAAAAAATTTAATGAATAATAAAAATTCGTTTGTATTTAGAAAGCCACAAATAATTTCAAATTTATTACCGTTATTTTAAATAAACAGAAAAGGAATTTTAGATAATTGATGGAAATAGATGCGCGGTGATTTTTAAATTATTTTTGTTAAATCTAGACAATTTCGCGTTTCTTTTAGTCTTTGGCGTTTTGTTTTTGCGTTGTGGTTTGGCATTTTTTTTTTTTTTTTTTTGCGACAGTTAAATGCCCTGAAGTACGAAAATAGCATATCATATCTTTCTAAACCTCCAAAAAATTTAGATTTTGTCTGAGGCATTACAGAGGTTGGTGTTTCGTGTTTTTTTTTTGTTTTGACACTGTGATTTTGCTCCGAAACTAACAATTTTTTTTAAGCCGAAACTAAAGCCAATAGCTAAAAGTTCGCCCACGTTTATTGTAATTTAAAAATTTTCGCCTGCGGCGCAAAATGGTGAAAAGAAAGTTTGGCCTTCTTTTTTCTTGCTATTATGTATTTATTAGAATATTTAATATAAGTGTTTAATTGGTTGTCGATTTAACTATAAAAATCAAAATATATAAAAATCGAATATTTTGTGAGCGAAAAATTACTATTATGTTTGTTTAAAAAGGATCGTAACATTTGAAATATGGTTTGATAAAAACTTTTTTTTTTGAGCAATGATTTCAGTGTATTTGTAGAAAATAAATAAATGTGTATTATAATGTTTATATCATATACTATACCTTTTTATTAGAGTTGCTGGCGTTTTCGAAAAAATTTTTTTTTGAAAATTAACCGTTCTTAAAAAATTTTGAGGCCCGAAAACAGCAACATTGAAAATAAGTGATTTTATTTCAAAAAATTTTCCTTAAATAAAATCGGTATTTGCAGCTCTAATTTATATGTATATTTAAAAATATTTGTGTAAAACTATATATATTTTTTTTAAGTATTTTTGAAGACAGACGGAATAAATAAAAAAATTTTTTATTTGAAAAAGGAGAAGAATGTTTTAACAAAGGTCGCTCCTTTCTATCTTATGACTTTTCTGTAATGATTCATTAATAGGAAAAAAAACATGTTTTTTTTAAAAGGAGTGAGAGAGTGAACAATGTATTTATATAAAAGAGTAAAGATTTAAAGATTAATGTTTTTTTTTAATGTTTAAAATAATATATATTTTGAAGAAAATTTTTTGAATAAAAGACAATTTGGTTGTTGAAGAAATTAGACAAAGGATTTTTTGAATAAAATAAATAAAAAATATTTAAATAAAAAAAAATTTTTTTTTTGTTGTTGTTGAAGTAATTTAAATTTATTTTTGTAGTTGAAGTAATTTAAAAAAAATTTTTTTTTTGAAGAATCTTTTTTTTTGTTGTTGTTGAAGAATTTTTTTTGTATATATATATTTTTATATACTTTTATTTTTTTTTGTATGCCCGTGGGCCTCATGCCACAATGGCAGCTTTCATCCTCCATTCCGCACCTCACCTTGATCTCCTCCCCACCGCCATGGCCAGTGGCGGGGGAGGTGGGACGGTGCTACCAGTAAAGCTTGTGCTGGGCCAGGATGGTGTTGGGATATTGGGCGGGTTGCGTGCGATGTTAAGGTCCCGAGAGGCGATGCCGGTGGGTATGAGCAGAGCGGAGGGTAGGCCTTTCTATGCACCGGTGCTGCTGGTCGATTACGAGATCGACTTGCCCGGGAATAATATGCGCTTGCAAGGAATTAATAATATAAGCTTTTAGCTTCTTCTGCAGGATTACTTTCTTTACATTGATTACTTTTCCAACTAACTGGTGAACAGTCGACTGATCCCCTTTTCACTATTTTCCACTAGCTTTTATCTTAAGTCCTTATTTGTCAATCTCCTCCCCTTATTCTATCCTTTCCCAGAGGAACTAAAGTTCCTTCTTTCCATCCTTGCCCATCCGGATCAAAGTCCGCCTTACAATATTCAAGTTTAAAGTAAAATAATTTTAAAATTTTTAATGAATTTTTAATTCATTATTCGAAAGAAAAACAATAAGATATAGATTATTCATGGGTAGTAGGGGATATAACTGGTATTTTCAAAAAATCCACTGTCAGATAATTATAAGCACCCCTTAAGTTTCGGCATTAGGGGTCGTTCGAAAAATCTAGAAAAATTCAGGTAAGCATAACTAATTATGTCAATTGAAAATACAAAAGAAACTAAGTTCTAACATAACCCCTACATCAAGATCCACAAACTCGAAAATCAACTGAAAATAGGGGCTAGACGTCTTAAAAAATATTTTCAACCCCTTACAGGTGAAATAAAAATTTCATTTTGGGCTTATTTGAAAGCCCTTGAAATTTGCTACAAGATAGTTTTCATCTCATGATTCAGAAAAAATTCTTCTTTGAGAAATAATGAGATTAGTTTTTAAATTACATTTTTATCACTTTTTGGGGGGCGTTTGAGTGATTTTTATGACTTGAAAGTTTAATTGGAAGAAGACGAAGAATTTTGTGGTACCTTGGTACCCGCGGGCGTAATGCCCTTGTTGCTTATGTCTTCATTACCAACCATGAAGACCAATTAGTCGTTGCTTTTGTTGCTTTCTGATAGCTTTTAAGTTTTGTTATCTGTAATTGATTCTTTGATTTAAATAAAAATTTAAAAAAAAAATTTCTTAAGTGTCAGCCTTACTAAAAGCTAAAGAGAACTAAATGTGAATCTGTAAATGTTAAAAGGATTCCTGTTTACAGTTTACATGAATGTTACACAAATGCTGAAATGCTTCTTCATTTCAGTGTTTAAATGACTGTGAATGCTTATTCATCCCTTTCGAATGTTTACCTGAATGTTTAGATGCTTATCCTTTCCTTTAAGCATTTTTCCCATTAATTTCTTTTTACTTTACACTGAATTTTTCTCAAACAAAATGTTGAGATAAATGTTTAAATGCTTATCCTTTTTCCCATTAATTTCTTTTTACTTTACACTGTTCTTTTCCCAACACACTTTTCACTTTTTTTTTTAAGATTGTGATTGTTTATCTTTACTTCCGCTTTTTTTCCTTTTTCCCTTCTCTCTTTTTTTCAAAGGAACTTCTTTATTCTTTTTTTTTAAAAGGACCTTTGACCCCTTTCTGGATTTGATAAAAAAAATTATGGTTCATACATTCAAAATACTTTAAAATAAGTTTAGAGAATATTAAGTGAGGAATCATATAATGAACGCGAGAATTTTGGAGAGTTACGAAAATAAAGTCAAAATTGTTGGACAGTGGATCATTTAGAAGAAAAAAATAACACGAATAAACAAAAAAAAATTTTTTTTTTGAGTAGGCAATAGATTTAAAGAAATAGTTGAAAACCCCAACAAATAAAATTAAAAAGAAATTTTGTTGTAGGGCAATAGATTTTAACACAATCGTTGATTAAAAAAATTTAATGAATAATAAAAATTCGTTTGTATTTAGAAAGCCACAAATAATTTCAAATTTATTACCGTTATTTTAAATAAACAGAAAAGGAATTTTAGATAATTGATGGAAATAGATGCGCGGTGATTTTTAAATTATTTTTGTTAAATCTAGACAATTTCGCGTTTCTTTTAGTCTTTGGCGTTTTGTTTTTGCGTTGTGGTTTGGCATTTTTTTTTTTGCGACAGTTAAATGCCCTGAAGTACGAAAATAGCATATCATATCTTTCTAAACCTCCAAAAAATTTAGATTTTGTCTGAGGCATTACAGAGGTTGGTGTTTCGTGTTTTTTTTTTGTTTTGACACTGTGATTTTGCTCCGAAACTAACAATTTTTTTTTAAGCCGAAACTAAAGCCAATAGCTAAAAGTTCGCCCACGTTTATTGTAATTTAAAAATTTTCGCCTGCGGCGCAAAATGGTGAAAAGAAAGTTTGGCCTTCTTTTTTCTTGCTATTATGTATTTATTAGAATATTTAATATAAGTGTTTAATTGGTTGTCGATTTAACTATAAAAATCAAAATATATAAAAATCGAATATTTTGTGAGCGAAAAATTACTATTATGTTTGTTTAAAAAGGATCGTAACATTTGAAATATGGTTTGATAAAAACTTTTTTTTGAGCAATGATTTCAGTGTATTTGTAGAAAATAAATAAATGTGTATTATAATGTTTATATCATATACTATACCTTTTTATTAGAGTTGCTGGCGTTTTCGAAAAAATTTTTTTTTGAAAATTAACCGTTCTTAAAAAATTTTGAGGCCCGAAAACAGCAACATTGAAAATAAGTGATTTTATTTCAAAAAATTTTCCTTAAATAAAATCGGTATTTGCAGCTCTAATTTATATGTATATTTAAAAATATTTGTGTAAAACTATATATATTTTTTTTAAGTATTTTTGAAGACAGACGGAATAAATAAAAAATTTTTTTATTTGAAAAAGGAGAAGAATGTTTTAACAAAGGTCGCTCCTTTCTATCTTATGACTTTTCTGTAATGATTCATTAATAGGAAAAAAACATGTTTTTTTTAAAAGGAGTGAGAGAGTGAACAATGTATTTATATAAAAGAGTAAAGATTTAAAGATTAATGTTTTTTTTTTTAATGTTTAAAATAATATATATTTTGAAGAAAATTTTTTGAATAAAAGACAATTTGGTTGTTGAAGAAATTAGACAAAGGATTTTTTGAATAAAATAAATAAAAAATATTTAAATAAAAAAAAATTTTTTTTTGTTGTTGTTGAAGTAATTTAAATTTATTTTTGTAGTTGAAGTAATTTAAAAAAAATTTTTTTTTTGAAGAATCTTTTTTTTTGTTGTTGTTGAAGAATTTTTTTTGTATATATATATTTTTATATACTTTTATTTTTTTTTGTAGGCCCGTGGGCCTCATGCCACAATGGCAGCTTTCATTCTCCATTCCGCACCTCACCTTGATCTCCTCCCCACCGCCATGGCCAGTGGCGGGGGAGGTGGGACGGTGCTACCAGTAAAGCTTGTGCTGGGCCAGGATGGTGTTGGGATATTGGGCGGGTTGCGTGCGATGTTAAGGTCCCGAGAGGCGATGCCGGTGGGTATGAGCAGAGCGGAGGGTAGGCCTTTCTATGCACCGGTGCTGCTGGTCGATTACGAGATCGACTTGCCCGGGAATAATATGCGCTTGCAAGGAATTAATAATATAAGCTTTTAGCTTCTTCTGCAGGATTACTTTCTTTACATTGATTACTTTTCCAACTAACTGGTGAACAGTCGACTGATCCCCTTTTCACTATTTTCCACTAGCTTTTATCTTAAGTCCTTATTTGTCAATCTCCTCCCCTTATTCTATCCTTTCCCAGAGGAACTAAAGTTCCTTCTTTCCATCCTTGCCCATCCGGATCAAAGTCCGCCTTACAATATTCAAGTTTAAAGTAAAATAATTTTAAAATTTTTAATGAATTTTTAATTCATTATTCGAAAGAAAAACAATAAGATATAGATTATTCATGGGTAGTAGGGGATATAACTGGTATTTTCAAAAAATCCACTGTCAGATAATTATAAGCACCCCTTAAGTTTCGGCATTAGGGGTCGTTCGAAAAATCTAGAAAAATTCAGGTAAGCATAACTAATTATGTCAATTGAAAATACAAAAGAAACTAAGTTCTAACATAACCCCTACATCAAGATCCACAAACTCGAAAATCAACTGAAAATAGGGGCTAGACGTCTTAAAAAATATTTTCAACCCCTTACAGGTGAAATAAAAATTTCATTTTGGGCTTATTTGAAAGCCCTTGAAATTTGCTACAAGATAGTTTTCATCTCATGATTCAGAAAAAATTCTTCTTTGAGAAATAATGAGATTAGTTTTTAAATTACATTTTTATCACTTTTTGGGGGGCGTTTGAGTGATTTTTATGACTTGAAAGTTTATCACATTATGTCATAAAGGTGAATTTTTTTCGAAAAATAAAGTTAATGCTATCTTGTAGCAAATTTCAAGGGCTTTCAAATAAGCCCAAAATGAAATTTTTATTTCACCTGTAAGGGGTCGAAAATATTTTTTAAAGACGTCTAGCCCCTATTTTCAGTTGATTTTCGAGTTTGTGGATCTTGATGTAGGGGTTATGTTAGAACTTAGTTTCTTTTGTATTTTCAATTGACATAATTAGTTATGCTTACCTGAATTTTTCTAGATTTTTCGAACGACCCCTAATGCCGAAACTTAAGGGGTGCTTATAATTATCTGACAGTCGTTTTAACGAAATTTCATTTATTATCTCTACTATCCATAACTAATTTATCAATGATTGTTTTTTTCTGTTCAATATGCATCAGAAAATCCTAAAAATATTTAAAACTATGATATTTTAACTTTAACTATGTTTTTATTCAAAAACTAAGGGGTGCTTATAATTTTCTGACAGAGTGTAGGTGAAATTTAGGTCCGGTTGTTAAAATTAATAAAAAACAAGAGAAATTATTTTTGTAATCTGATAGAAATTTAAAAAAAATTTTAAAGATCTCTCAACACTTCCCTAAACTTTCAATAATTATCTAGTTGGTACTTTTCCGTTCTGCCACCTCCCCTTAAATTGGTACCAAAAATGTCATATATAGGGTAATAAGAGGTGCTGAGTCGAACGGTACCAATCTTTTTTTCCAGAGATGCCTGTGGACTGAGATATAGAGCTCGAAATGGTCAAAAGCCATAGGGGGATTTTAGGATTAAAAAATTTGAAGATACAAATGATAGCTCATTCGAAAGAGCTCGACAAGCTGAGTCAAATGACATCAAAATCAATCCTCAGTCTCAACATGCAGCCGAAATAATGAGGCTCAAAATGGTCAAACTAAACCTATGGGGCGTCAGCGAGGCGCTTGTGCAAAACCCCGCGCTTCGCGCGGGGTTTTGCGGCACGCACCTCGCAGGGAATCAACGGTCGCTGGGTTCTTCACCAGCAACATAACCTATTCCTTTTTACCGATTCTCAGCCTTGAATGCCAACCTATCCTCAGTAGAAAAACCAAAGCAGTTATTATTGCGATAGTTAACTTGTTCATAATTTTGTTCAAAATCATTGGATTGAGCTGATTTTGATGTCATCTGACTCAGATTGTCGAGCTCTTTCGAATGAGCTACAATTTGTATGTTCAAATTTTTTAATCCTAAAATCCCCCTATGGCTTTTGACCATTTCGAGCTCTATATCTCAGTCCACAGGCATCTCTGGAGAAAAAGATTGGTACCGTTCGACTAAGCACCTCTTATTACCCTATATATGACATTTTGGGTACCAATTTAAGGGGAGGTGGCAGAACGGAAAAGTACCATCTAGTTTTTTAGAAATTAAGATTTAATTTCTAATTAAAAATTTTTAGCTTCAAATAATTTACAAATTTATGAATTATCGCCTATACGTGAAAGATCAGGTGCTTTAACAAGTATTAATTACCCAAATAGTTATCCACAAAATTGTTTATTACGTTCTACTTTAATACCTCCAACTGGATTTTTCTGTACTGTTCGTATATTAAATGCTGATTTTGGTAATGAATGTAGAGATTCAAGTAAGGGAGAAAAATATTTAAAAAATAAAAGAGATGATTATTGTCGTCATATTGGCTAGTTTTTAAAATGCTTGGGAAAGGCTTATAGAATTAACTATAAGAAATTATAAGTATTTCCTTCAATTTTCCTCAATAAAAACTAAAATCATTATTTAATGTCGGAGGTCACCTGAAAATTGGTGACACTTTTTTGTGTCGGGGATTTTATCCCAGAAAGTTCGGAGTTCTGAGTCAAAGTCCAACCTTTATATTAACATTTAAATTAAACAATAACTCAAAAATTTTTTTAAATTTCGATTTTCACAAAGGAGCTCTTAAAAACTTTAATTTTATTTCACTAATTTTATTTTAGAACCTCCTGCCAAATCTGCTCTTTCACCAATAGACACATCAACACAAAATTTCCAATCAATTCCCGATTTTAATACACTCAATTGGCAACCTTGGCCTTGCTCTGTGAATTATTTTTTGTTTAAAAAATTAAAAAAAATTTTTTTTAAAGGTTGACTCAGAATCTCCTCATAAAATATTAATTCCACCAGGGAATCGTTTATTTATTGAATTTCGATCAGATTCCAATTTAAATAATGATGGAAATGGATTTAGATTAGAATGGGATTGTGAAGATATTAATGCTATTTATTTATAAATTTTATTTTTTGAATTACATTTAATTGATTATATTTGATAAACATTATCAGCCCCACTCATCAACACCAATTGGTCGAAAACGATGAAATAACTAGAGTTCAACCCCGGGCCGGGACCGGGCCCGATAGCCCGGAGGGTATTTTGATGAAATCCGGTTTTCCGGTTCCAACTCTACTTTTGTTATCTATAAAATGAACTTTAAAAATAAAAAAAATTTTATAATAAAGATTTAATTATTAGATGTTTAATTAAAATATTTTTAGATTAATATTTTAGGAAATATAAAAATTACAATTAGTATATGTATATGAATAGCTTTACTTTTATTAAAAATAATTTCTTTAAAAAATTGTTTATTCCTCCTAGATTTTAAAGTTGATCCATCTTATACTCTTCAAATAAATAACTTTAAAATTAATTTTAGAAAATTATGTTTTTAAATTATATTACACTTTTTTCTAAGTAACCTGCTTTATCATTTTCTTTAACGTCTCGGCCACTATTAAATTAAAAATTATTTTTATTGTATAATAATTTTATTATTTGTAAATTCTTTCTCAACTTACTCCAACTGAATGTGATTCAATGCCTTGATAAATAGCCTAAAAATTCTTTTTATCTAAAATTTTATTATAAAGCTTTTACATTAAATCTAACAATATTATTGGCTAAGATTGTCGCGCGTTTCGGACTGCCAGATTGTATTGTACGTTGTTCAGCCTGTGCTATGGCATCATGCTATGGCGTTGTTCAGCCTGTGCTATGGCATCACCTAAGCGAAGATTTGTTGGAACAATAGGTCCTTGAGGCCCTGGATTACTACGATAAATAACCAAATCTCCGCTTGTTAACTGAAAAAAGCATTAAAATATCTAGGTTTTGTAAGATAATTGTGTTTCGCTCCCATGGTCACCGCTGTAATAAGTATCTACAGAACCCAGAAAAATATAAATTTAGCGTTTTTGAATATTTTTAACCTTTGGAAAGAAATATTTATGAGCGGATAACGGAAAGGTACCAACATAGTCAATAGATGAGCTATGCCTATCTTCAAGTTCTTTAACGAACGAAGTAAGAGTAAATTCACCATTAATTATTACTCTTGGTAAAGGAATCAAGAAAGAATTATTTGTTGAGTTTGAAGAATTTTCCATATAAAAATTAAAAATAAAATATTATTTTCTTATTAAAAATATTTATTTATAAATAAAAATAAAAAGGAAAGATAGGATATGTATATGTATAATGAGCAAGAAAAATAATAAAAAAGATAAAAATATAAAGTGAAAAATGAAGGTCATAAGGGGCTCCTATACATATAAAAGATTTCTAACCCAAATTATTTAGAAAATATTTCTAACCCAAATTATTTCCAGTATCTGTAATTCTAAATAGGTGGAATTGCAATTGAATTCGACTGCCAGAAGGAGTTTGGATTTTCCATTTGCAATCTACCTATTTTAAATTGAAAAATTGTTAACTAATTAAAAAATATTTTTCAATAATTTTTCTTACTTCTAGGTAAGAGTACTCGTTGTGGATATCCAGGTGATTGTAATGTTCCATGTAATCCTTCCAATACAATATCAGTACAAACTTGATAATATATTAATTAAAATTATTCAAAAATATGTACCAGTAGAAAATTCAGCTAAAAATCCAAAAATGGGCGAATGATGAGAACCCCCATGTTGGGAAAATTTAACATTTAAAGAATTACTGGAAGAGATAATCGGTAATGGATTTGTTGTTTCTTGTTTACAATAACGTTCAATTAAATGTTCATTTTTACTATTTTCTCCTCCATATTTTATATCATAAAGTTCTAATAAATTTCGACTAAAAGGGTGGATTTATAATTTTAGTAATTATTAAAAATAAAAGCAATTTATTTAAGAAAATGTTATCAAAATATTACATAAATTTTAAAAATTATTAAAATCCCACAAATTATTATTTAAATATTTCTATCATTTTGAAAATCCTTAAAAATTAGCTTTGAAACATTGAATGCACAAATTGTTCAAAATCTAATGCCCCAGCGATTGTTCGTCCAGAAACAGCATCGACATAGGGCTTCATTCGCTTTATGCAATATTCTGCTTGTTCTGGTGTTAAATTCTGAAAAAAGATTTTAATAATTAAACAGAAAATTTAATTTAATAATCAATAATAATAATTTTTTCTTTAGTCCAAAAACAAATTCCCCATGCCTAAAATTCTAGCACCCCCAATAAAGCCCAATATTTCAGAGCCCAGATTTCCTTATACCCATATTTTCTCATAAAAATTAAAATTAATTTACAGCATAAAGCTCTTCAGCAGTAACATAGGGTCTAAGCTCTTTACTCAATGCACGGAATGCCATTTCTATTTCTTCACTAGAACGAACATTTTCTGTCTCTTTATTTATCATAAATGCCATAAATTCTTGTAAAGTAACATAACCATCACTGAAAAAAATTATTTTTTCATTTAAAAGAATTTATTCCCTCTACCGATTAGGATCAACAACATCTAAAATTCGTTGAAATTCAGGTTCGGGCTGTCCCTCATCCACCATAGGAAGATCATAGCCCAAAGCTCTCAAACAACTTTTAAATTGTTGATGATCAAGTCTTCCCAGTTTTTCTCTGTCAAAGTGCCTAAACATCATTGAAAATTCTCTTAAAGCTTCTTCAGTAACTCCAGACTGGTTACGAGCTTGGATTTGTTGTTCTAAATTGTGAAGCATTCTCATAGCTAATTGGTCAAGTTGATCCCAAGCTTGTGCTAAACCAACTGTTGAATGCTCTAAAAATTGAATAAATTATTTTTGTTTGTAAAAAATTGAGTAAATTTTTAAAATTATATTCTGATTGCTTGGAAGTGTTAAAGTATAGGAGATGAAATCTCTAAAAAATTTCGGCCATCAAAATAAAGATTTTTCGAGACAATCTCGATTGATAAACCAATCCGGTCTCTATTTACAACCAAAATTATATTTATCGTATTTATCTATTAAGTATCAAATTAATGCCATCCCTCGATTAATTAATCCCTTCTACAAGCCGTTAAAAATTAATTACTCAGGGTAATTAATCAAGTAAATACATAATTTTATTAGGTACATTACCCGTATATCGATTATCCAAAATTAAATGCTCTTCTAAAAGTGCCCCCAAATCTTCAACTTTTTTCAGTTTTTGTCTTTGTGAACGTATATCTTGTGCTTTTTGTCTAATAGAATCTAATTGTTGTTCTAAAGATCCACTTGCTTCCATCATTTCATTTCTTGTATCAGCCAACCATTGATGGAAATCATTTGCTTGTCGAGCAAATTCTCTTCTTAATTTATCGTTATCTTCTTGTCTAAGATGTTCTTTTTGGAGTTCTAATTCACGTTCTTTTATTATCTTTTGAAGGTTTCTCCAAGTCTCTTCTAATGCATCCATTGTAAACCAAGTATATGGATTTGGACCTACACCAAAAGACTTTATTTGTCTATCCAATTCTTGTAAAGCAATAAAATCATTTTTGGCGGTAGTTAAAGATTTTTGGAATTCAGCATGCGCCTCACGAAGTGCTCGGATTTCTTCGAGAGAATTGCAACGGACCTTTTAAAAAAATTCCTTACTGAGATAATAAAAAATATAAGTGATTACAGGGTCAGTCAAATCCTCTTCAGCATTTTCAAACCAAGAATTAAAAGCCGAAGCTTTCTTAGCAAAAGCTAAATAAAGGTCTTCAATTCTTTCATAATGAGATTGTGCTTCAATTAATTTTTGACGACGAGCGAGAGAATTCTGTAAAAGTTGTTGCCAACGAGTTATAACTGATTGATGACGTTTTTCAATAGCTGGGGATTGTTCGTGTTCAACAGATAATAATTGGTCTTTTAATTCTGTTATACGTTGAATACCTTCGTGCTAGAATGAAAATAAAATAATTTTGTTTGATAAATGTGTTATAAATAATTTTATAAATTTTAAATTTTTAGAGATGGATTTTTAGTTTCTCTATTCTCATAAAGCATGAATAAAAGATCAGATGATATTTTTGATTGAATATCCACCTCAAAAGCATTCAACCCAGCATCAAAAGCATCTTGTTTATTTAACAATAATTGGACAGAAGACAAATCTTTTCCAAAATCTGGAGATCTAACATGATGTTCTTTGTCTCCAATCCAACTCTCAACAACATCACATTTCCACATAAACTGCATATAAGCGTTATTATCTCGTAATTTTTGGAGACGTTGGGCTGCTAATTCTCTCACAAGTAATAAATGTTTTTGAAGTTGTTCTAGCCGTAAAGAAATATTTTTTGAATGATGATTGCCTGCCTCAATAAGCTTAAAAAATAAGAAGAGATTTAAAGGAAATTTTAGCATGTTTTTACTTCATCCCCTTGACGTTGAAGATCATCAATTCTCTGTTCATGTACCTGCAAGTCTAATTGAAAAGTATCATGTTTCTTTAATAATCCTTGGACGGCAGCCATATTTTCCCCTAACGCTGGAGAAGAAAGTAATTGCTGCTTTTCATTTAGCCAAGCCTCTTCTTCTTCTAAGCGGCCAATAAAATTTTGGAATTGTTCACTTTCTTGAAGTTTTTGATGTCGATTCTCTGTTAAATCAACAATTTGTTGCCAGCTATCTTCTAGTGCCTTTAAATAAAAAAAAAGTAAATGCCCTTATGCTTCTCATATAAACTCACTTGAATTCGTTTTTGAATTTCGGGAGCCCCAACTTCACTCGCTTGTAGAAGCTCAACTGCTTTAGAGCGAACATGTTGTACTTGTGGTTGGTGGCTAGCTAATTCAGTATCAAGTCTACGGTGTTTTCTACGCAAATTTTGGACTCCTGTCAAATCACGGCCATAATCATCGCTGCTAACAAGTAATTTCTTTTCCTTTAAAATTAGTGAAATTATGAATGATATTCAATAATTACTCTCATTTTCCCTCACCTTAATCCAAGATTCTTCTTCATCAATATCTCTAAGGAATTGATGAACAGTAATTGCTTTATTTAACTTTTCTCTTCTTTGTTTAGCCATTTCTTTAACATTTGCGTATCTTCTAGTAATTCCTTGCCTTCGTGTATCAATAGAATCTCTATCAAACTGATCAGCCTCCATTAATGCCTCAGCCTGCCCATTTACATCAGCAACACGATCAGCATGTGCATTAATATCAGCTTCCAATAATTGATGCTTTTTCAATAAATTCTCGATAGAAGCCAAATCTCGGCCTGTATCTTCACTACTCAAAAGTGTCTCAACCTAAATATTATTTGAATTAAAAATATTTTTGTCTATTTTATTCACCTCTCCAAGCCAAAATTCCAAATCCTTCACTGCTGCCATAAATGTTTTTTGTTTATTAGCCTCTTTCAATCTTGCACTTTTCTCTGTACTTGTTTTAACCAACAATTCCCATTGATCATTTAAGGCATTTAAACGTTGAGAGACTGCATCCTCTCCTCCACCACACTTTGCGGCACTTATTAAATTTTGTCCGGCAGAAATTATAGTAGCAATACGATCTGCATTAGCGGAAAGTTCAGCTTCAAATGCTTGTTGTTTTTGATGTTTTTGTTGAATATTTGTAGGATCGCGATAATCAGCCTCCTAAATAAATTGTTTTAAACTTTAATTTTTTTTAATTTTTCTTTCCACCTGCGCAACTTGAAACTTTTCAGATATCCAATTCTCAACCTCATCGGCATCGCGTGAAAATTGTTGTAGTGTTTGAGATTCGCCAAGTTGGGAACGCTTTTCAATTAAACGTTCTTTAAGTCTGTCCCAACGATCAAAGATTTGCTCACGTTTTGTATCTAAAAATTATTTTTTAAAATTATTTTTAATAGAATCGTTTACTAATTGCAGGTTTTGCATAATGCTCAGAAGCAACTAATTGTTTTGCTAATTGATCCAAATTATTTAATTTTTCTTGTTGTGATGCAATAGCTTTATCAAAATCTTCATGTTTTTTAATTAGAGATTCAACATTATCTCCAGTTGGATCCTCTTGAGCGAGAAAAGCTTCTCGAGCACTCATCCATGTATCGCATTGTTCACAATCGCGATAGAAAAGTTGAAGTTCAAGACATTGATCGAGTATTTTTCTACGTTGTACCCAAGCATCTTCTAGACGTTTACGAGCCTTTATAAAAATAAGAAGATAGTTTAACAATTAATCATTCCCCCCCCCTCTCACTTCATTAACGTCATCCATTCTTTGACGAACATCCTCCGCTGCATAATGTCCACTTCGAATTAGTTGATTCCCAAATTGTTCAAATGAATGAAAAGTAGCTGCCCTAGCATCAATTTCAGTTCTATAGTCTTGATGTCTTTCAAGAAGTGCTTCAGCCCCTGTCACATCATTTGCCAGTTCATCACTAGAAACTAGATTAACCATTCCATCAATCCATTGAATTAAATCACGATAATCGCTAAGGAAACGTTGATAATCTGAATTGAAAATTAAAAAAAAATTTTAAAGTTTTGTTGTCACCATAATTATCTAATAATTTATCTTTTCGTCTATTGGCTTTTTGTGTTAAAGTCGTCCATTGATCATTTAATTGCCGTTGTAAATCATAAATTTGCTCAGCCGCCTCAGGGTGAGTTTGACGTAAACGATTTGCCTAATAAACAAAAATTGCTTTTAAAAAAGCATTTAAATTTCCCAACTTTTTCATCTAAAGCACGTATTTTATCTCCTAAAGCAGCCAAATCCCTTTCAACGCCCTCATGTTTTCTTTGTAGAGCTTGGACTGAACGAAGGTCACGACCAAAATCTTCCGTATCCAAAGCTTCATTCTTTTCTTGTATCCAATCCCTCGTCTCCTCTACGTCTTTATGGAAACGCTGAACTTCATGTGCAGATTCTAATTGTTGTCCTCTCTGTTCCGCCTTTTGTTCTAGAGCTTTCCAACGAGCATTTAAATCATCAATTTGTTGGCGGATACGAACAGCTGTTTCTGTTTGGCCAGTTTGTGAGAGTCTTTTAAATTAATATTTGAAAAATTAAATTTTTTTAAAGTTCACCTAGTAGCAATTTGATTCATTTCTTGTAATCTAACTTCATTTGCTTTCAAGTCACACTTAAAGTCATTGAATTTTGTTTGTAAAACTTCTACATGTTCCAGATCTTGACCAATTTCTTGTTGAGAAGCAACAGTTTCTCGTGACTTTATCCACTCTGCGAGGTCATTTGCTTCGCGCAATAATTGATAGGCTTTAAATAAAAGGGTTTTAAAAGATAATCTTGGGATTGTTTTCCAAAACCTTTGCAAGCCTCTTCGAGCTTTCTCTTTCGCTGATCACCCAAAACCATTAAACGTTGGTACTGATCTTCAATTTGACTTTGTTTCGCGTTTATAGTGTTTACAGGTTGGCCAGCAGTTGCTTGGTGGTGATGTTGAGAACCAGGCTCGATATATTTAACATAAGCAGCTGGTACAAATCCCTGACGATCTTGAACTTCCACTTTCCACCAATCTTTGTTAGAAGAATTTAAAAGGGTTAGAACATCTCCTTTTTTCATAGAAACTTCTCGTGGTGACTAAAAAAATTTTTAATAGAATATTTTATTTTTATAAATATTCAATTCTACTTTTTCTGTATATTCATATAAAGCTACAACACATTCATTTCCAAGTTGTCCACCCAATTGTTCCTGATATTTGCATTGTCCAGCTTCCCTTCTCAATTCATCAATTGTTGCACGAAAAGCGTCTAAATCACTCATTAATGCACGATGTTTTTTCATTAAAGATTCAGCACTGTCCTCATCTTTTCCATAATCTGTACTTCCAACAATTGGTTCTTTGTCTCTCATCTAATGTGGAAGACATAAATAATTTTTAGAGAAATTTTTACCCAAGAATCAGCTTCACTAGCATCTGCCAAATATTGATGAGCTTGTAAAGAGTCTTGCAAGTCTTGTTTACGTTTTTCCGCTTTGGTTTTCAATGCACGCCAATTATCACGGAGTTGAGCCAACTTAAAATAAATATCAGTCAGTTAGAAGCCCTTCTCTATACCATTTCTCGAATATCAGGGGCTAGAAAATGCCCTCTTTGTATCATTTGTTCAGCAGCATTTCCAACTTGTTCAATTTGTGGTTCATGATTAGTAATTTCAACCATTAAAGCATTTTGCTTTTTAATTAAATTTTGAACACCAACAAGATCACGGCCGCGGTTTGTGGAGGAGGCAATTTGTTCCTAAAGAAAACTTAGTTAATTTATAAATATGTATTATACAGGCCCCTTTCTACAATAGAGGAGCCCTCTATCTAATTTTCTGATCAACTAATTTATACTCAATTAATATCAAACGCTAGCAACATAATTTTCCAAATTCAAGACTTATTCGAGTTCATACCATAATCTATCTCTCTTTACCTTTTCTCTAATCCAAGTTAATTCATCATCAATGTCTCTAAACAATAAATGCCCAACCAACGATTCACCCAATTTATTTTTTCTTCTTTGTAACGGGTCAAGTAATGCCTCAAAACGTTGTTGTAATCCTTGTTGTTTTTTGACAATTTGTGGGGCATTAAAATGCCCAATAGATTCAAATTCACGTGCTTGCTGACCAATTGTATCCAAACGTTCACTATGAGCATTATAATCCGCCTCTACAAGTGCCAACTTTTTTTGGAGATTTTGGACGGTATTTAAATTTTTTCCAAAATCTTCACTGGCAAGTTTACGTTCTAATTCTCCTAACCAAAGTTCTACATCTTCAACATTTCGATTAAATAATTGTTCCTTTAAAAAGAATTTGAAGAATTTTGTACTTTAACAATTATAATTCACTTGATTAGCCTCTTGTAATTTAGCTCCCTTCAAAGCACTAGCTTCCACAAGTTGGGCCCACAATTGTTCAACTTCTTCAAGTCTTGTTTGTATATGTTCGTTTGCATAATGTCCAAGTGCAACTAATTCTTGCCCTGTTGCTTTAATTTCATCTAAACGATTGGAATTGGCACGAAGTTCCTAAAAAATTGTAAGTTCTTTAATATTTTAAATTTTTAATTTGCCTGTTCAAAATTCGCATGTTTTTGTAATTTTCCACGAATATTTGTTGGATCTAGATAGCTTTGATCTTGCGCTGTTTTTAATTTTTCATTCATCCACCCAAGCATTTCATCACAATCACGATCAAAACTGTGAAGTCTATACGATTCTTTCAATTTTTCTCTTCTTTCTGCTGTCAACTCCATTAAACGTCTTCTTCTTGACAATAACTTCTCTCTTCTAGCAGCAACATCATCAGCTGCATAATGCCCTCCCTCAATAAGTTTTGTAGCAAATTCATCTAAAGCGTGTATTTTCTCCTCTTGTGCTGCCAAAGATTTTTCAAAATCTTCGTGTTTCTTTAATAAAGACTCGACAGCATCTAAAGAATCCCCCAAATCTCTATTTTGAAGAAATGCTTCTTGTTTGTTCATCCAAGTTTCAGCTTGTTCCGTATCTCTTTAAAAATAAAATTTTTATTAAAAAACTCAAAAGAAACTAACCGATAAAATAATTGCAAATCCATACATTGTTCATACAAAATTCTTCTTTCTTCCCACAAATTTTTAAGGCTAGCTTGGTCATTTGCCAAACGTTGCAAACATTGTCTAATTTCCTCAGATTGTTCAATACCTTCATCAAGTAATTTTTGTCCAGTTTCTGCAGTTTGAATGAAAGAATCATTACGAGCATCAATTTCGCCTTTATGTTCTTGGTGTTGTTCAAGAAGAGCTTCAGCACCAGCTACGTCTTTGGCTAATTCTGCTGACTCAATGAGAACCTTAATTTTTATTGTAAACGAAGTATTGAAAGGTTGTTGTGACTATTATCTAAATATATATCATTTTTAAGATAAATCTCTCTTTTATCTTTTAAGTAATGTGCTATTTTGAAGATACCCAGTTTATATCCCCAATTTTTACCTTAATTCCCTCAATCCAATCACAAAGTTCTCTATAATCCGCCATAAATCTATGTCGATTATAAGAACGGTCCAAAGCTCGTTTTCTCTCCTCAGCACTTTGTTTAAGTGTTTCCCATCTGATTTTAGCCTCATCAGTTTTTGTAGAAATTTCTTTTGATTTTTCTGGATAAAGTTGACAAAGACGGTCTGCTTCAGTTTCTAATTTTTCCATCTTTAAATTAATTTACATATAAATATTTTTCTAAAAATTATTTTAAAACTTTAGATTCAAGTGCAGCCAAATCCCTCTCAGTTCCTTCATGTTTTCTTTGTAATGCTTGAACATTATTTAAATCTCTTCCATAATCATTAGTTGCTAATGTGGATTCTTTTTCGCCAATCCAAGCCAAAGTTTCGTCAATATCACGATAAAAACGTTGAATTTGTTGAGCACCAAAAAGAGCTTCACGTCTGGAAATGAAGTTTAAGAAAATTGAAATTTTTTATTTGAGAGATAACGGCTACTATTGTTTTTACACAAATATTCTCAAGTTAGATTTTTAGAATAGTAATTTTTGTTGGGGAGTTAAGGTAGAAAATACCGATACTATAATTTCTGCTTCTAAAACAAAATCCCCCCCCCCCCACTCCTCCAAATATTTCCACACCTTGTAGCAGTCAAAGTCCCAAGTTTGTGCCAAGCTTCATTGACTTCATCTCTTTTCGCATGTATTTGTTCTTGTTCTGGATGTCCTTCATCAATCAAAGCATTAGCTTCTTGATTTATATCTAAAACTCTAGATTGATGACTATCCAGTTCTTTCAAAAATTCATCAAATTTTCTTTGCATTACTTCAACATGTTCCAAATCTGAACCCATATCATCAGAAGAAACAAAAGCTATCTACAAATATTTCTTTATTAATTTTAGTATTGAGTGTCTATTTAAGGTAGTGAGTGATCCAACTTTATTTGACTAACATAAACTACAATCACTCACTCAATTAAGAGAAAACAGGACTAATTTATAAAATTATAAAGTTAACTCCAATCATTCCATTATATCAATATTTTCCATAATTCCATTATGAGAAATGGATAATTCATCTTAAAACAGGCAAAAGAAAATCAAACTTATTATTTATTTTATGGATTTTAATTTAAAAAATTCGAAAGACACAACACTCTTCCATAATTTAGTACCTTATCCTTAATCCAATATAACATTTCATCACATTTTCTCATAAATTGTAATAATTTCAATGCTTGTTGTAATTTAATTCCTTTATTATCAAGCATCGAAAATAATCTGTCCCAAAGCTCATGAAGACGATCTAAACGTTTTCTAATTGTTTCTTTCTCATAATGCCCATGTTGTATCATATCATTTCCAGTTTTATCTAATTTTGTTATTGCATTAGAGTGTGCCTTTAATTTAAATTTAAGAAAAGAATTGTTGACAACAGAGAGAAACCTGAACTTCAGCAACAAAAGCTTCGTGTTTTTGAATTTTAGCTTGAAGATTTGTTGGATCCCGAAATGATTCTTCCTTAAAAGATTTGGAATTTTTAGTTAGGGAAGGAGAAAAGTCTGATTATTAAATACCTATTTATTCTAATAGAATGGCCTCTCCAATAGAAGCCCCTCCAATTGAATGGCCCCTTTTTGGTGGTATCAAAAAATAGAATGGCGGCCACTATATTAGAATAAATACGGTATGTCCTCCATTTTAAGGGGAGAAAGGGGGAATTATATTCAAAATTATCCCATTCACTAATATCATCAAAAATATTATTCTTTCAATTTACAGTTTAACTAAACACAACTAAAACCCCTAAATTAATGGTATGTACAAAATACATTAAATAAAATTAATTTTTAGCTTAATTAATTTATTTTAATTAATTTAAAATTAACCGCAGCCGTCTGTAATTTTTCTAAAATCCAAATTTCCAACTCGTCAGCATCCCTTTTAAAATATTGAAATTGTCTAGCTTCTTCTAAACGATCTCTTTTAGTTTTTGCAAAATCTTTAAATTGAACATAATGATCTAAAACTTCAGTTCTCCTTTGTTGTATATCATCAGCACTTTCTAATATTTTTATATCTTTTGGTGGGGGGACTTCCAAAACTGGATCTGGTGGTGGACCTATATCACTATTTTCATAGCTCATTTTTAAAAATATTTTTCTGAAGTTTTAATATAAATTAAATAAATTTATTAGGATTTATGTAATTATCTACTAATAATACGTGTGTATATTTTGTAAATTATTGTTTAATAACAAAGGGGGCAAACTGAGTGCGAATAAATTAAATTACCTATTTTTCAACGGAAATTTATTTTTTCTCGGGACAATTTAAGAAATTAGATAAAAAAAACGTTTTTGTTAAAATATCTACTATAATATGAAAATGGCACATATGGTAATATAAATTAATTAACATAAGGATATTTATAAGTCGAAGCCCAATGGAGAATAAACGGATATGGATATTGTCAGTATCCGTGAACAAGCTTAGTTAAAGTTTAAAGAAAAATTTTTGAGATCTTAAACGACAGATTTCAACAATTTCGAAACTCAAATAAACTTTGGAAAAAAATTTTTTAAATAAAAAACATAAAAAAATAATATTTTTGGAGTAATTTAAAGCTTTTCTTGCTGGCTTAAAGTCCTTTTCGACGGAAAAGCAGTCAAAAAATCGAATATTTTGAGAAGAGATATACTAGCAATAGTAAAAATGTTTGTATGTATAGGCTGACACAAACAAACACAAAACATGTATTACTAAAGAATGTTAAAACAAAAATATATTTCGAGAAAAATTGTGGAAATACTAAAAGAATTGAGGGTATTTTTAAATATTATTTAGGGTACTTCCTGGATAAAAATAAAAAAAATTTAAGTTTTAAGGGGATTGTTGTTTTAAATTTTATTTTCTAACCCTCATATTTAGTCTTCAAATATTCAAGATATATTTAATGTTTTGTTGACCGGCAAGGTTTGGGTATTTGTTGGGAATGGATGACCTCGATTTTGGCAGCGGAAAGCAGTCACAGCCTTGCTAGAGTTATTCATTTAATCGATAAACCTTTAAAGAGAAAATTGCATTCCAAAAATGTAGTAACTATACAAAAGTAAAATTGAATATTAAAAAATAATTGTGGATAATTTAGAAAAGCTCCTCGGTAAATAAGAAGTGAAAAGGTTGTTTGGAATTAATGAAACCTAAGAGATTCTTCTCAATTAATTCCTCTCATATCTTATTGGAACATTCAAAAGGATATCAATAGGAAGTATAAACTTCACAAGAGACTGAAATTTTGTTTTTTTTGTAAAATTAAGATTTTCTAATTAAAATTTTGAATTTTTTAAAAATTTATTCATTAACAAATGACCTTAACAGATAAAACTTAACAGTCAAAAGACAACATAATTTCCAACTTTTTCAATATTATCCTTTTTTAACGGTTTGATTTTGCAACTCGCTCCAATTCGTCCTTCTTTTTGATAGCATAAGAGTTGCTCGAACCTTTTGCCGCGTTAATCAATTCATCAGCCAAACATTCAGCAATTGTTTTGATGTTACGGAAAGAAGCTTCACGAGACCCAGTACACAAAAGCCAAATCGCCTAAAAAGTTTAAAAATAATTTTTTTATGTGAAATTAAGAAATAATTTGGCTCATAATCAATGGCTTTTAGGCTTTAAAAAATTTGCCTGTTTAAAATTCCTTAGAAAAAATTTTTCAAACGAAAACCTGATTGACACGACGAAGAGGCGAAACATCAACAGCCTGACGACGAACAGTTCCAGCTCGACCTATACGAGTAGAATCCTCTCGTGGTCCTCCATTAATAACAGCGCCAACAAGTATTTGAACTGGATTCTATAAGAATAAATGAAAAATTTAAAAGAAATTAGTAGAGAAATTAAGGAAAGGTAATATTCAAAATCGAATGCCTACTAAACGAATCCTCGCTGGAAGTTTTTTTGTGCTACTACGGAGGGTAGACCGGGCATGGTCTTCGCTACACGAGTCATGCTCGCTTTGGCGGCCCGGCCTACTCCGCAGCAGCAGAAACTTTTCTCCGTGGAGGCCTTATGTAAGGAATTTCATGTATTTGTAAAAAAAAGTGCAGGTTATTGTTATCCCAATAAGTTTCTAGTTCATCAGATTCAACTCCGGATATTCAAAAATAAAAATTCCGGGCCGGTATAGATAAACTAATGACTTAATACAAGACTGAAAAGACGCTCTAAATTAAATCCCTAAGTTGTACATATAAAAAAAGTAACAAACCTCCCCAGTCAAAATATGTATAATCTCAAAAGCGTGCTTCACAATCCGAACAGCCATTAACTTTTTACCATTGTTACGTCCATGCATCATCATCGAACAAACCAAACGTTCAACAATCGGACAATGAGCCTTTCGAAAACGTTTGATTTGATATCGACCAGCACTGTGCGGCAAATATTTGGCTGATTTGTCTTTAACAGCAATATAATCCTATAAAAATATTTTTAAAAATTTAAACAAAATTAGAAATATAAAACCACTAAAGAAGCATCATTAACTTCGATATCGCTTAAAGACCATTTACCAAACAATTTAATTTCAGGAAAATCAATTGTAGTCATTTGCATATCCCCTTGTCCACCAGGAACATCAGTTGCGCCCCAATTATCATCAGCGGGTAAACCATCTCCGGATGGTGCAAAATCATCAGCCATTTTTAAAATTTTTTATTAAAACTAAAAATAATATTTACCTAAACTGTGGATAATTAGTAGCAAATAAGAAGAACAATATTTTATTTATTATTTTTGACTTACATGATTAACCTTAACCCCTTTGAGGAAATAAAATTTCGAAAAAAGTTCCAGAAGTCAGTATCAGAAATTATAATTTCGATCAGAATCCAAAAAGTATTAAACAAAAAAATTCTCCGAAATTCTACAGTACATTAGAACGCTAAATGAAAAAAACTTTTTTTAAGTTCGTTTCAAAACCACAAAAATTTTGCTTCCTTTTCGTTGTTTTAAGCAAAAATTTTTGGGTACAGCCCGTTTAGGCGCGGGCCGGTTAGGCGCGACCGGTTAGGCGCGACCGATTAGGCGCCGGCCGGTTAGGCGCGCGGCCGGTTAGGCGCCGGCCGGTTAGGCGCCAACCTTTTATTTAAATATTCGATTATAATCAATTAGAATAGTCCCAACGACCATCAAATGGGACAATTCTGAATTATAAAACAAAAATTTTACAAAAAAAATTTCCAAAATTAAAAAACCGGCCTAACTAGTTTACGTACCAGACTCAAAATCAGCTCGATCGGATTATTCTGAACAATGTTGACCAATAGAATCTTCGCTGGAAAAACTGTTTTTGTGCTGCTACGGAGGGTAGGCCGGGCATGGTCTTCGCTACACGATGGCCGTGCTTCGCTGCGGTCGTGCTCGCTTCGCTCGCGGCGACCGTAGCGAAGCGGCGGCCGTCGTTCCGCTCGACATGCCCGGCTTCCTCCGCAGCGGCAAAATTGTGTGAGGGTGGTGCATCTGTCCGGGATTGTGTGAGGGTGGTGCATCTGTCCGGGATTATCAGAATCTATCTATTTTCAGGATTTGGAGGAGCATTTCGTTCAATATTTAATTAAAAGGCTTGGCGCCTAACCGGCCGGCGCCTAACCGGCCACGCGCCTAACCGGCCGGCGCCTAATCGGTCGCGCCTAACCGGTCGCGCCTAACCGGCCCGCGCCTAAACGGGCGTGTCCCAAAATTTTTTATTTCGAAAAATTTTAATATTTTGAAAATTTTTTAAATTTTAGTTTTTATATTTAAACTATTTATTAATGGGAAAAGAACAATTTAAGGAGGCTGATACATCCCGTAAAGTGTATGTAATTTTTTAAAGAATATTTAAAAAAATTTTAATTTCAAGTATTGGAGTGAAATTCACAGCAGGAAATACAGAATTAATTAGACAAGCAGCTCATATCCAAATATTTAATAATCGACTTTATGAAGATGTACAAGGGAAATGGCTTCCTGCTCAATATGGACCTCTTGATAGTCGACTTGTATTTTTTTTATTTTTTAAAAAATTATTTTTTAATGAATTCTTTTCCAGGGAACATTTCAAAAATCGCTCAATTGTCAAACATGTAACAAAAATATGAATGATTGTGTTGGACATTTTGGATTTATTGACCTTGAATATCCCGTTTTTCATGTTGGATTCTTTCGTTTAATTATTCAAACTCTTCAATGTATTTGTAAAGTAATTTGTTTTTTTTTAATTTTATTTTTGAAATTTAATCTAATTTTGAAGGGTTGCAGTCAAACTCTATTACAAGAAGAACAAAAATCTTTACTTTTACGACAGGCATCTAATCCAAATCTTGATTATTTGCGTAAAAAGGCATTACAAAAGAAGATTGTTACTTTGAGCAAAAAAATCAGTATGTGCACAAAATGCGGATTTTTAAATGGTAATTATTATATTTTTAAATTTTATCTAATTGGGTAATGGAAATATAAAATAAAGCATGATAACTTGATTAATTTTGCAATTTTGTTTCTTTTTCCTTAACTATCCCTACAACTTTTAGTTCATCTTTTAATATCACTGCAGATTTTTTCTTGAATCGTCTTATATTTTTATCTTTTTCCCAAAAAAATAATATTTTTTAGATATTTAAGATTAATTTAAGGAGTCGTCAAAAAAGCTGTCGGTTCCGTCCTAAAAATTGCACACCATGAACCCCTTTCAGCTGAAATATTGGCAGCCGTTGAAGACAGAAATGAGCTGCAACAATTACTTTCTAGTTCAAAACAAAATTTACTTGATCCTCTAAAAGTTATGGAAATTTTTAAAAGAATTGATTTAAAAGTAAAATAAATATTTAAAATTAATTTTAAAATTAAATTTAAGGATTTACCATTATTAATGATTGGGGCAGATGAATGTAAACATCCATTACATTTTTTAAATCAAAGAATTCCTGTTCCACCTGTGTGTATTCGACCATCGGTTGTTTCTGAATTAAAATCTGGCTCTAATGAAGTAATTTTAATTTTTCCAAATTTTTTAAAAATTATTTAGGATGACATAACAATGAAATTGACTGAAATTATGTTAATTAACGACATTCTCAAAAAGCATAAAAAAGATGGAGCGCCAATGAAAACAATTTGTGAAACATGGGATCATTTACAGGTCTTTAATTTTAGCTATCTTATTTTAGAATTTAATTTTTAAGGTTCAATGTGCTCTTTATATAAATTCTGAAATGAGTGGACTTCCTCCAGAAATGCAACCAAAAAAGTTTTTACGCTCATTTGCTCAACGTTTAAAGGGGAAGCATGGTCGTTTTCGTGGCAATTTGTCTGGTAAACGAGTGGATTTCACTGCAAGAACTGTTATTTCACCAGATCCGAATCTAAAGGTTTGAAAAAAATTTTTGATACAATAAGAATTTTTTAAAATTATTTTTTCTCATTCCCCTCTAATCAAAACTTTTATCAAAACTATTTAAAATAATTTCCCAAGTAGATTGATCAAGTTGGAGTTCCCTTACAAGTTGCAATGACTCTTACATTTCCTGAGGTTGTATGTCGTTCAAATATCGAAAGATTACGAAAAGCTGTAATTAATGGGGAATTAGTTCATCCTGGTGCTAATCAGATAATTGATTGTAAAACTGGAAATAAACGCTCTTTAAGGTTAACTTTATCAAATTAAATAAGATGTCTTTCTTTAGATATGGAAATCGTGCTATTACTGCAAAAAATTTACAAATTGGTGATATTGTTGAGGTTTTTTAAAGTATTATTGAAATTAGGGTCTGCTGTAAATGTTTTATTTTTTGGTTAATGTTTATTGGAGAAGGGGATAAGAACGATAAAAAAATCCTGAATGGAAGGGCATATACATACTTTATTTTTAGCGTCATTTGTCAGATGGAGATGTTGTTCTTTTCAACAGACAGCCTTCTCTACATAAAATTAGTATAATGTCTCATCGTGTTAAAGTTATGCCATACAGGACTTTCAGGTATTTTTAATTTCTATTTGCGATTTTTATTTATGCAACATTAGATTTAATGAATGTGCTTGTACTCCATACAACGCTGATTTTGATGGTGATGAGATGAATGTGCATTTTCCACAAACATATGAAGCAAAAGCAGAATCGTCGCTTCTTATGGGTGTTAAGCATAATTTGGTTAGTCCTCGTGCTGGACAGCCTTTAATAGCTGCAATTCAGGGTAACTGAGATTTTTTTAAATTTTTAATATAGAAATTTTTAAACTTTTTTTTAGATTTTATCACAGCTGGTCATTTACTTACTAAAAAGGATACATTTTTAACGCATAGTGAAGTTCAACGAATTTCTGCTACACTTCTCGACATTACTGAAATAAATCAAAGAAAGATAAGATTGCCACCACCTGCTATAATTTGGCCAATTAAATTATGGACTGGAAAACAAGTGAGAAAGAATATTTCTGAGATTTTATTAAAATTTTATTTTTAGTTAATCGAGTTGGTAATTGCACCTTTCGTTGATTCAAATGTTCGATTAAATTTGTCGACTAAAAATAAAATTCATAATCCAGATGATGGAGAATTTACTCATAAAGTTAGTTTTTATTTATTTTTTTTTAATTAAGGAAAAGTAACTTCGAGTTTTTATTTAAATTCAGCTAACATGGAAATTATCTCAAATTTCTTTTTACAATTATGTTATTATTAAAATAATTTTTAAAGGATACATTTGTTATTATTCGAAATAATCAACTACTTTGCGGTTCACTTGACAAAACTCTTTTGGGGTCTGAAAGCAAAACATCTATTTTCTATACCCTCCTTCGTGATTGGGGTGAACAGCATGCAATTGATGCTATGTGGAGGTTAGCTCGCTTTTCTGGTGTTTACTTATCAAATCGTGGATTTTCTATTGGTAAAAATCTTTACAAAATTTTAAATTTGTAAAAATGCCTATTTAAAGGCATTGGTGATGTTAGGCCAAACCAACAACTTTTGGACGAAAAACGCATACTTCTCGAGAATGGATACAAAACTTGTGATCAATTAAATAAAACAATGAAAATGGAAAAACAGAAAACAAAACCGGATTTTGGCTTGGTGGAAGAATTGGAAGCAAAAATTCTGAAAGAACTTTCTAATATTCGTGATCAAGCAGGAAAGGCATGTCGTGAATTTTTGAGGTAAAATTAATATTATATTTTTTAAATATTATTCTTGTATAGTAAAAACAATACTCCTCTCACTATGGCACAATGTGGATCTAAAGGCTCATTTATTAATATTGCTCAAATGATTGCACTTGTCGGACAACAGTCAATTTCTGGAAAAAGACCTTCTGATGGATTCGAGGCAATTTTTCAATAATATTTTTGTTATTCCTTTACTTATTTCTAGAATCGCTCATTACCTCATTTCGAATGTAATGATCGATCTCCAGATGCTAAGGGGTTCGTAGAAAATTCTTTCTACTCCGGACTTACTCCAACAGAATTTATCTTTCACACAATGGGTGGTCGCGAAGGTTTGGTAGATACAGCAGTAAAGACTGCAGAAACTGGTTATATGCAGCGAAGATTAGTCAAATGTTTGGAGGTTATGTTTTAATATTTTTTCCTATAACTTTTTGTTCGTTATGTAATTTTTAAAAAAAACATGATGAAAAGTACTAATATTTATGATTTAGGATTTAGTTGTATCTTATGACAACACAGTTCGAACATCAACAAATGAAGTAGTACAGTTCGTATTTGGTGATGATGGACTTGATCCGTCTTATATGGAGGCTCGTGATGGAAAATTGTTAGATTTGTCCCATCTTCTCAATCAAGTTAAAAGTACTCAAAAGTAAAATTTTCTTTTAATTATTTTCTACTTAAAAAATTATTTAGAGAATTATCTCAACAAACTGATTACCCTAATGATGCTTCTGTATATGAATTAGATAGTCATGATATTATACGTAAAGAAATTGATTTATCACTTGCCTCAATACAAAACGAGATAAAAGATACAAAATCCAAACAATTATTGGTTACAAATAAATTCGCCGATGAACTTTATGATTTTATTTGCAAACGTTTTAACGCAAACAAAAAACTTTTACAATTGCAAGTTAATTGTGAACGACACAGAGCATATATGTCTCCAACGTTTGATTTTTTATACTTTAACTTTGAGATAATAGGGCAGATTTCTTTAAAAATTATTCTTTATTTTATTTAGAACTCGTTCTGGTAAAGTTTGTTGCAAAACCTGTGAAGAATTTAGATTTCGGCGACAGGCCCAGCTTCGCTCTAATGGACTCAGTTTAGCTCAGATTCGGCAATTTCTTCTTCTTTGTCAAGGAAAAGTTCGTAGAGCGATTGTTGAACCTGGTAATTTAAAATATTTTTTGTTAAAATTTTTAAATTATTTTAAAAGGCACTGCTGTTGGGGCAGTTGCTGCGACCTCAATTGGCGAACCATCTACACAAATGACTTTGAAGACTTTCCACTTTGCTGGTGTTGCTTCTATGAATATTACGCAAGGAGTGCCTCGAATTAAAGAGTATATAAAATTTTACAAACGAAATTATTTCATAGCAATTCTTACTTATCATTTTATTAAAGGATAATCAATGCAGTACGCAGTATTTCAACTCCTATAATAACGGTATCTTTGTCAAATGATAAGGATGAAAAATTAGCAAAACGTGTAAAAGCGCGTATTGAACGTACAACTTTAGGTAATAATTTTAAAATATAATTTTTTTAATTAAAAAAATTTAGGAGAAGTTAGCGAATATGTTGAACAAATTTTCCTTCCTGATGATATGTTTGTTCTTGTTAAACTAAATGTTCGTCGTATAAGAGAACTCCAATTAGAAGTTACACCTGATTCCATTATTCAATCAATTTGTTCTGCACGTTTACCAATTCCTTCAATAAAATCTTCACAGGTTTTTATTAAATTATCCATTCAATTCCTTATTTTTCATGTTAAGGTTCGAACAGTTGGAAAGTCAATAATATTGGTTCGCCCTGTTGACACAGGAAAATGTTCAATGGCAATGTATATGCATTATTTAAAATACTATTTACCAACTGGTTGGATAATTTTTTAAATTTATTTTGAAATTATAAAGAATTATTTCAGTTCCAATCAAAGGAATTCCCGGTGTTACTCGTTGTGTAATTAATGCTGACGATAAGAAGGGGGAATCTTTTCAGTTGTTTGTTGAAGGTTCAAGCTTTAAAGAGGTTTTGGCGCTGAATGAAGTCAATGGAATTAAGACAAGGTAGTTTTATTTTCTAAAAGATCATTATAACCTACTACTTAAAAAAGTCAAAAAAATTTTTTGGGAAATGAAGAAATATTTTAAATTTTTGTTCTGAAAATTTTAAATCTTTGAAAAGTTTATTTTAAAATCATTTGTGCCACAATTCATTCTCATTATTTCACGCATGTACAGAAATTTTTTTTAGATTTAACAATGCAATTATCATTGCCGAAGTACTGGGGATTGAAGCCGCTCGTGGTTCAATAATTTCTGAAATTTTGAATACAATGAGTGAACATGGAATTGAATTAGACCGTCGACATGTTATGTTACTTGCTGATTTGATGACATATCGGTTTGATGACATTTTAAATAATTTAAATATTTAATTTTTAAGTGGTGAAGTGCTTGGTATTACAAGGAATGGGCTGGTAAAAATGAAGGAATCTGTACTTTTGTTGGCTTCTTTTGAGCGAACAATTGACCATTTGTTAGAATAATTGGAAGATTAAATAGATTTCTTATAATAAATATTTTTAAGATATGAAGCAGCGTTTTTTGGACAAAGAGACAGAATTGTGGGTGTTAGTGAATGTATAATAATGGGAGTACCTATTGGAATTGGGACTGGAATGTTTAAACTTTTACAAAAGCAAATATCTCAGAAAAAATCAGAAAGTGATCAGCAAGACAATAAAGGAAAGGTAAAAATATAAAGTTTAAATTTTGTAAAATTTTTTTGATATTTAAGATCCAATTACTTTCTCCAAAACGAGAAGTTTTGAGTGCATCTACTTCTCAACAAACGCAGAGTTTGGGTCCTTCAACTAGCGGAAGAAGACGGCGTCAAGCCTCAACATCTACTGGTAATTTTTAAAATTAAGAATAATCAATAGAATCTTGAATATCTTCTTAAATAATAAACAATTTAATTTCAAAAATTTTTGTTTTATTCAAATACATTTTCTTTTTAATTTTAGCACCTCTTAAAGAGGCTAAAATGGAAATTGAGAGTAGTGAAGAACAAAGTATTGAAGTATTACCCCCTCCACCTCCAATACCGATGCATAGACAGCCAATTTTTGAAATGCCTGAATTAGGATTGATTATCTGATTTTTGTTGATTACATTTAGTTTGAAAATTAATTTAAAAATTATTTTTATTAATTTATTTGAATTTAAAGTTTTATTTTAAAATTACTTGTTTTTGTTTTTAAATTTTATTTAATAAATTTTATAAAAATTATTTTATTTTTATTTATTAAATGCTTATTTTTGCAAAAGAATTTTTAATATTTATTTTTAAAATTTTTTCTCTTTTAAAAGTTTTTGTTTCAAGCATTTTATGCGGAACACTAGAATTGGACGCTTTACGCGTGGATACTTTTGCACAACTATAGTTTTCCATTTTCTAGCGTTTTTCTTTGGAGCTCAAATTTTTAGGTGTTTTTACAATTTTTAAATTACATATTTCATATTTAATTGAAAAAAATTATCGGAGATTTTATCTTTTAAATTTTTTATTAAATAACTCAATAATTTTCATTAAAATTTTAGTTTTGACACCTTCCTTTTTGCTCTTCTTTTAACTACCACTACATTCTTACCTTTAAACATCTCTTGTTCTGAAAGTGCTGAAAAATTTTGGAATTGTTGGGATAATTAGTAAAAATATTTTTTAATTAAGAAAAAATTAAATTTTAGTCCACAAACTATCTCTCAATTGTATTCTATACGTGTTGCTTTAGGTAGTTTAATTGGTTCTTGGATTGGTGTTTTTGTTGTTCCTTTAGATTGGAATCGTTGGTAGAGTTTTATTTTAAATTTGGTTTTTTTGTCAAAAAAGTTCTAAAAAAATTTATAAAGAAAAGAAAATTTCAAATTGATATTTAATTTTTATCTAATTTATTATCAGAATAATATTTTTGTTAATATCCTTCAATGGTTTCTTCAATTTAGGTGGCAGCGTTGGCCTATTTGCTCAGTCTTTGGTTTATTTATTTTTTCACTCATTGGTGTATTGTCTGCTTATTTCCGTCTATTTACTAATTATCCAATTAACAAGGCAAGTTTAATTAAAAAATATTTTTAGAATTATTTAAATTAATTTTAAAAATCAAACAAATCTTTAATTATTTAAAGAACAGCAAAATATAAATTGCATTATCTTCACTATCAACTCATTTAAAAACATGTTATTAAATTAAAATCAAACAACTGAAATATTTAAACAACAAACAACCAATTTATCTATCAACAATTTTTTTAAAAATAATTTCCAGATGTTCCCAATTTTGGCCCCAAAAGCTCGCAGACCAAGTGAAATTGAAGAACAACAGCAGTCAGATAATGCTTCAAAGTCTTTACCTAATGAAACAACCTCTTCTGCTGCTGAACGTTATTTTCAAGCACCAGAACTTCCGAAATTACGGGCTATTGTTTTTGCTGAATTTGATAATGATATTGGACGTGTTCTTAGATTTCAGGTGTTTTTTTGTATTTTTTAAACTATAATAATTAAATTATAATTTATTTTTCCTTTCCAGATTCCTTGTCAAGTTTTTGATAAACAAAGATTTGAGTCAATTTCTTCTGCAATTATCCCATCCGAGGAGGTGAACAGTCTTTTATTAAAATTTTTGATAAATTTATTTAAGATGCGTGACAGAATGATTACTGTAAATATGTTTGAAAATAAAATTATTGGATATCCAATTGGAATGAGTATATAAATATTTTTGATAAATTTTTTGAAAAAAAAATATTTTTTTAAGAGGACAAAAGATATCCCCGTGAAATTCTTATTTTCAACATGTGCTTTGTTATTTCTAGACAGGTTGAATGTGATTGGGTATATGAACCTTTGGTACAAAAATGTGCTGAATATTTGGTTGAATTAGAAAAAGTGTGGGGAAAATAAAAAATAATTTTAAAAAATTATTTTTTAGGAACGATCATTCATTTCCGAAGAAAAATTGCGTCTTCCAGTTTTAATGAGAGAAATATTCCTTGGATTAAATAATAAAGGAGAATGTTTCTATACAGTAACAGAAAGGACAACAATTTATTTAAAATTATTTTCAAATTCTCGTGGAGTAGAACCTCCATTAGTTAGCCCATTTTCTGTGCCTATATTTACTAGAATTCCCCCTCCTACCTCTCAAGCACAACTTGAAAGAATGGATGTACTTTCTCAAAAAGTGAATTTTAAATTAAATATTTTTTCTTTTAAATAATTTTTTTAACAGATTTGTCCTCAAATAGACGGAATTCGTTGTGTTAAAGATATTGCTTGTGTTGTTAGAATTGATAGTAAATTAATTGTTTTTAATTAAACAAAAATATTTTTTAAAGCTGATCTAGTTGCTCGTTGTATCCGCAATTTATGTTTTTATGGATGTATTCGTTTACTACCAATGTTTTTATATTTTAATTGTTATGTTCCAACTAAAAAGATTAGATATTTTATTGAAAGTCCGGGAATTGTTGAGGTGGGAAAATTTTGAAATTTTATTTAGAAATTTCCAATTAAATATTTTAAATTTAACAGCGTTGCCAACGTTTTTCTATTCTCGATTCGAATGCACCAATTACTAAACCCTCAGATATTTTTAGACTTTATTTGGGACTTAAAGTATAATAATTAGGTAGTTATTCTTAAATATATTTTATTTTCAAAGCATGGAGCTACTTTACATAATTGGTTTTTATTAATGTCTCCTAGGCAATTAAATATTGACGAAAGAAAATTAATTCAATTTGGTGTTTATCATGGATTTATACGAAAATTAGATATATATCCTGTTGCACTGCATGAGGATGGAACTAAGTAAATAATTAATTTTAATTATATCTACGGCACTTAAAAAGGAGGATTTCTCTTTTATTTCCAAAAAAGATTTGAAATACTTTTTTTCCTTCCTTAATTTAACTCTGGTATCGTTAATAAAAGGATTAAATTTTATTCAGAAAATTCACAGATTAATTATTTCCACTCAACTTTATTTGCGGGGAAACGGGGATATCGAAGAATAGCATGTCAAAGATTAGAATCGGGGAAAAGATGAGAATGAAAAATCATTCGAAAACATGGAATATTTTTTAAGTTAAATTTTTTTTTCTATCAAATTTATTTTTTTCTTCAAAGTTTAATTTAAAATTAAAATATTTTAAAAGAATTGCCGCTGCATGTACTGGAGAATATTCTTTAGATGATTTAGCTTTACGTTATGTCTGTTCTCCTGTTGAATTACATAGGAAATTATCTTTAAATGGAAATTTTCAATTTATTTTTCGATGAATTAATTGTTAGTTTTATATTTTGTTATATGTATTACCAAATATTTTTTTTTATTTATTTTAAAAAGGTAAAGTTAATCAAAAAATATATCTTGAATTAATTTTAATTTAAAAAAATAAATGTATTAGGTCGGGTCATAATTAATTTCGCTTTTAATGTGAAACTCGGCGGTGGTTTTTTAAAATTCTTTGTGAGAAAGATTGTTCTTCTCAATGTCCTTTTTATTTCAAAGCCCCAAAAATTGCTTAACGCCAAATAATTTGCTCTTAATTGTTCACTTCAATTTCTTTTAAAAACCTTAACCTTTTGGATTCAAGTTTTTTGTTAAAAGAAAAAATTTAAAAAAAATAGGTTGATTAAGCATCAAAGATTTCCTTATAATATAAAAAAATTTTAACAAACAAATAATTTTATCAAAAGTTATGAAAAATTTTCAAAAAATGATGTTATTAATTCCCGAGGGGAATTAATTGAGGGAATACGGTAACACACGACAAAAAGTAAAAGATTTAAAAAAACACTTTAAATATACCTAAAATGGTAAAATACATTTAAATTTAATGAAAATATATTGATAAAATATCACGAAAAATAAAATAGAGCCCGGGCGGAAGAGTCGACAGAAATACCGATACTTGAAAAATATCAAAAAGTCTAAATTTTCTCATCGATATTTTTTCGATAAATATAAAAAATTTCGAAGCCGGAAGATATCGCAAAGAAGATGTTTTTCAAATAAAAAAAAACAAATAATGACGTTCGATTTTTTTCCGATTTTTAAATTTTTTCGATCGTTATTTTTTTCCTAAATATCGAAAAATATACTATCGAACTGGGCTCTAAAATAAAGGCTCTAAATAAGGAATACATAATTCAATAAAACATTAAAAAAAGCTATGTATGTTTTAATCAGAATTCTTCTAATTCATCGCTGTAGGCAAAAAAATTAAAAATTTTGAAACGCAAGGAGAAAGATTTCCTTCTTTGATTGAAAAATTTGCATGAAAAATGTCGGTCTGGTTTATAAAAATTTTTAGTGTCGAGTTTTGGGGCGAAAAAAAAAAGTTTCGGGTAACATAATTTTATATACAATTTTTAGTTTTAAGCATCGAAGATTTCTTCGATGCTTAAACTAAAAATTGAACTAAACTAAGAATTTAAATTATCAAATTAAATTCTAATTAATTATAATTACCTAATAATCTCTCAAGAATCGTGCGAAATAATCTATTTCTTTTAAAACATCTTCATTTCTATAATTGTTTACTTCTGCCTCATTGAAGTTTTCATTTAAATTTTCATTTATTTCAGAAATATTATGAATTCCTGAATTTGGATCATTATCTTTATTTTCATTTGTATTCTCTTCTAAATTAGGTTTAACATTGTTTGGTGTTTGGTCAATTATAATTTTAGTACGGCATAATGGGCAGTCACAAAACTATTTTTAAATAAATAAATTTACTAAAATTTAAATATTTTTTTATATTTAAAAGAATGATTTGAAACTATTTAACTTTTTTTAAACAAAATTTTGTTGTGTGTAGGGATACTAATTCATCTGACGGAATTTAAAATAACTAGGCGGAATTTAAAATCTATAAGGAGAATAGAACATGTATATATATATTTGACTTAAAACTTTGTAGAGTAATCTGCAAAGTTTTAAGTCAAACTTAGAGCAATAATTGTTAACATTATTGAAAGTTCGATTCCTGCCCTGTGGCAAAACCTTTTCTAAATCCTTTACCATTAATTATTTGCCAGAAAAATCGTTGGCAGCTTAGGTTACCCGTATTTAGAAAAGTGGAAATAAATTTCCGTTTCCTAATATCTGTGATTTATTATTATAAGTAAATATAATATACCGTATTTCCTAAAATAGTACTCCCGGGAGTACTATTTTTCAACCCTCCTCCAAAGGGGAGTACTATTTAAGGGGGGAGTGCTTCGATTCCTGCCCTGTGGCAAAACTATTTTTCAACCTTCCTCACTGATTTATCTTGGGAAAATTTATTTCAAAATTCTAAATCTCTGAATCAATTAGATTTCGTAATTTGAAAAATTCCGGGTCCGTACATGGATTTTCAAAAAAATTCCTTTATAATTCGCAAAAAATATCCAAATTATTATAAAAGGCGGGACATTTAAAACACAAGTGACTTAAAATAAGGATTATTGAGGGATATCAAGAAGTATATCAATGGATCTGGAGTGACAACGAGGGATATAAGGGGATTTAAGCAATTAAAAGTGATACATATCGTTGGATTAAGGTGGATATCGAAAAATTTATGGGGATTAAAAAGCTTACTGAGGGATTAGTAGGGATGTCAGGGAATTTGGGGACTAAATTCGAGGGGATAAAATAGGATATCGTGGCTTTGATGGGAATAAATCTCTGCTAAAGATTAGAGGTAGTTAATAAGATTAGAGGTAGTTAATTTTAGAGGTAGTTAATTTTGATTAGAGGTAGTTAATAAATATGGTGGACTGAGAAGGATTCATGTTTCAATTTTATCTCCTGATCATTCTAAATCAACCAAAATCATCTTACAGGGTGCGCCAAAAGTAATTGGACACTTTTAAATTCATTATAACTTTTTTTATTGTAAATATTTTTGTTCGATTTTATGCTTATTTTTTAGCTCATTCAATTCTCTATTATGGCTAGTCAACGTGATTCTAATAGTTTCACTTTTTTGGCAAAAAATTCTATCCGCAAAATTTCATCTCCTCTTCCAGTAGCACGCATGTCCGGACATTCTTTTCACAGACGAAAAAATTTTTACAATAGAAGCCGTTCACAACCATCAAAATGATAGAATCTGGACATCAGAATCTGCTCTTTCCGATAAGCTTATCATCCATTCCCAACATCCCCAATCTGTCATGGTTTGTGCCGGTATTTGCGCGTCAGTCAAAAAACCCCTTATTTTCGTGGATCCTGGGGTAAAAGTCAACAAAGACTATTGCTTGCGAGAAATTTTGCAGCGTGTTCTGAAGCCTCGGTTCAAGAGCCATTTCGGTCGCAAGTCTGGATTTTCTAACAGGACTCTGCACCGGCACACAAGACGAAAGAAGTTCAGGACTGGTGTAAGGCCAATTTTCTTGGGTTCATTAGCGTTCAGGAATGGCCGTCCTACTCCCCGAATCTAAACCCGATGGATTATTCTTTTTGGTCTATTTTGGAGTCCAGGACCTGTGCTATGCCTGATAAAAGTTTGGAGTCTCTACGCCACTCTCTCACCCGAGAGTGGGACTTAATTACACTCAAGGAGGTGCGTGCTATTTGCGAAAATTTTTTTTCACGCCGTCGCCTCTGTACCAAAGCCAAGGGTGGGCATTTCGAATCTTCTTGATTATTATTGTTCCTTATTTAATTCTCTATCATTTGATTGTATTTCGATTATATTTGATTGTGTTTTAATAAAGTTATGAGAGAAAACAAGTGTCCAATTACTTATGGCGCACCCTGTATATTACTTATACCCTCAAATTTTTTTATCCAACCTTAATCCAATATCTTTTTTTCCCCTTAATCAATTCAAACTGCTTTATCACCCGAAATCAATCCATTTATATCCCTCAACTCAATTTTACCCCACCAACTAATCACAATATATCTCCTTAATCCTAAACAAAATAATTCAATTAGTAAAATTTATCCTATTTTATTATTTTTTCAGATATTGGGGAAAATATTTTGGGGGGAGTATTATTTTAGGGGGAGTACTAATTCAGGGAAGAGTATTATTTTTCAACCCTACTCCAAAGGGGAGTATTATTTAAGTGGGAGTACTAATTCAAGGGGGAGTACTATTTTATGAAATACGGTCATTTAATTTAAAAAATAATTACAATAGGGGCAACATGATCCTCAATTTTCTTAATTTCTTTGAAGTTTTTCGTTTTAATCCTTAAATTTTAATAAAATAATTAAATTAAATTAATTAATTAATTTACCATTCAAAAATACATTTTTCATGGAAAATATGCTAAGAAAATAATTTTTTAATTAATTTCAAATTTAAATTACATACATTACAAGGAATTAATTGTTTAACTTCTTCATCAATCTTAAATTTTTCAAGACAAACACTACACATATTCTCTCCGTTTTTTAAAATATTTTCATTAATTTTAATATCTTTTAAAGCTTAATTTAAAATTTTATTTTTAATTAAAAACAAATTAAATTTACAATGAGGTACTTTATTGGAATAAATTTGGTTGGGATTAAAACGATTGTAAATCTTAGCATAATAAATAAAAGCTTTTCCTTTTTTGTTTTTGTATATTCTTAAAATTTAAGAATTAATTTTTTTTTAAATTGAAGAATCTCAGATTTAACTAAAAACTTTCAAAGATCATAAAATTTATTTAATTTTATTAACATTACTTTTCTAAAAATATCCAATTAGAAAATTCCATAAGGATATTACCCTTTATGAACTTTCAGAATGTCATAACATTCTTTAAGTTTTTTAAATTCAGGCTTGTCTTGATTAAATATACGCTTAATTAAAGGAAGTTTGTGATCTTTATTTTCTCCCTCTATTGGCTTATTCCAATTCCATTTTAAAGTAAAATAATAATTTTCTCCAGAAGTAATTCTGTAATAATCGTCAATAAAATCTTGTTTATTTTTTAAAAATTTCGGATCCTCTTTAAAGGAAATATATTCAGCTCCATATGTTTCAAATAAAAAATTAGCTAAGCAATGAGACTGTTCTTCTAAATTAAAACAAAAATAACTTAAAATTGTAAGAAAGGATATGGGATATTTCTCATTAAAACTTTTTTAGAAAGTATTTCAATTCTTCAAAGCTCCTTCTCATTTTACAAAAATTGTTAAATACCGAATAATTATTTAATTGAGAAGTGAATTTATTAACTACGAGCGTTTAGGTGCCGCTTCGCGGCACCTAAACGCTCGTATATTAGTATTTTAAATTATTAAATACGAGCGTTTAGGTGCCGCTTCGCGGCACCTAAACGCTCGTATATTAGTATTTTAAATTATTAAATATTCAAAATTTAAATTTTTTGGTTTTTTAAGTAGTAGTATTACCTATATACTATACTATCTTTTTTGTAACAAAATGCTACCTTATCTCTTTAAATCAACTGATAACCCTAAATCCCTCGTAATCCCTCAAATTACTATACATATTCTCAAATTCCTTGATAGCAGGGGTGTGCCGAAACGAATTTAAAAAAGCGGAACGCGAAATTAAATTTAAAATGTGGAACGCGAAACGCGTAAGGCGAAAGTCCAAAAAAGGCGAAACGCGAAACACGAAATTCTTAAAATTTTTCCGATATGATGAGAAAACTCTAAAGATCTGTCAACTCAGCGCTTTGTTGCTAATCACAGCTTCAACTGACTCTAGAATTTCGATGGGCATCCGAGATATATATCAACGGATTTGAGGGAATATCAGTCATAGGCCAGGTTCCATCCTTTATTTTATATCATATATTTTAGGATATTCTAAAGTCTGTACCTCGCTTCCAAAACATTTCCGTAGAATAGAAGTGTAATTTTGTTGGATTTTCGTTTTGGGATTCGGGTGGAGAAAGAGAGACCGCAAAAATATTTGCAAAAAGGCATTTTTTGCTGCATTCAAATCCTTTCATTCTCTTTCAGATGAATGGTAGAAAAGTTTGGCACAATAAAGGTAAAGGGCCTTGGATTTCAACTGAAGCAGAGAGGAGCATTTCCCTCTTAAATGCCCGATTTCCATTATAAACACCCTGTTCGATGATATTATCATCTTTATACACATAATCCCCCTTGATTTACATAAATCGCCAATATTAACTCTTTATTCCCGAAGACCGGTATCTTTTCAAAAGCCAAGATATATGGCACAAAAAATTAAATATTCTAATCCCTCATAGCACTTCAATTGAGGACTTAACTGCCAAATATCAATATTTCACTTTTAATCCTCCAAAACATTAATATTCCTCTTAAGCCCTCGCAAATCCTGTTTTCTACTTAACACCACCAAACCCTCAGAATCCCGCTTACTCCGCAAGTCGTCAGATATTCCTCTTATTTCTTCCCTAAAATCCCACAATATTCCTTATAATCTCTTAAATCCACTGTGTTTGGGTCCTTTAATGTTGTTCCATTAAAGGTAGATAGTTGGGATAAAATGGCAGCGGTTAATTTTCGTCAAAAAAACATTTTGCGATACCTTTTACACTCCTATATTATTCATTTATCAAAACCACGGGAAAACTTTTTATTTTCCCAGAACACTGATATCAGTTTTTATCCCCAACATTCTATGATTTTCATCTTAATCATCTTAATAACTCCAATCCTCCGTTTTTTCAAATAATATTACTGTTAATAACTTTTTTATCCTAACCATCCCTGATTCCACAATTTCTCAAAGTCCCAGATATCACTCTTTATTCTCAAAATAGGGGTTATAGTTTATATTAACATTTATCTTCTATTCTCACCCTTTCATCTGGCCCTATTCCTCAATTTCTAGAGTTTTCACCCTCATTTTATTACTCCTAACATTATATCCTATTAATCCTTGAAATCCACGATATATTTGAACCCTCAAATGTCCTACGCACATTTTAGACGTCACTTACAATGTTGCAACATAATTCCCTAAAATCACCGATATAATTTTTTCCGACTGAAATCTCTGCATTTCGTTTCACAGTTGTGAAACGAAATTGAGATATTGAGATTTCACATTTTGAGATATTTTCGTTTACGTTTTCTTTATTTGAAAATTTGCACCAGAAAGGTATTAGGTAATATTATTAATACTCTGAAACTACCTCTGCATATTAATACTCAAAGATTTCTCGTTATCTTTGTTAATCCTTTAATCACCCGATATCTCTCTTAATCCCTAAAATTCCTTGATATCTCAGTTATTCATAGAATCCACCTAATTTTCTTGATCTCCCGAAACCCCGAATGTCTTTGCAGAACATTTCCATGCTACGCGACGGCCGTGCTCGCTTCGCTCGCGGCGGCCGGCGTCTCAAAATCTTCACGATGAATTTGTCTTTTAATTAGTTCCTTTGATTTCAGAACCAAAAATTTTTTGATCGGTTTGCACCAGGGTTGCCGCCCGAAACCCGATACCCGAAACCCGAAACCCGGCCTTTTTTTGTACCCGAAACCCGTTACCCGAAAAGAAAATTTTCCAACCCGAAACCCGAAACCCGTACCCGATATTTTTTCCAACCCGAAACCCGTGACCCGAAATTGGTTAAAACCCGAAATTTATACCCAAAAACTTAGCCTTACCCGATTTTTTAAAATAAATTTATAGAAAGAGAAAGAAGGAAAAGGGAAAGAAATATTTATAATTTCTTTAATTTTTCATTATGTTGATCGGTGGTTGAGTGTGTAAGGTGACTGGCTCGATATTTTCTGGGGGTGGGTTCGAGTCCAGGCCTGGAAATAAGGCCTAAAAAATTTTTCTTTTAAAAAATAAATGCCTTTAAGCTTTGATTTTCATTTTAGATTTTTAATTTATTTTTTTAAATATTTTAAGCTTGAAAGAGCATTAAAAATTTTAATTTAGTCAAGAATTTTGCAAAATTTTCGCCTGCGGCGCATAAAATTAAGAGTTCTAAGTTCATGATCAATTAAACTTAAATAAAAATTTTTGCCTGCGGTTCTGACAATTGAATTCTTTCACCTAAGACCTTAAAAAATTCTCAAAATTTTCGCCTCCGGCGCAAAAAATGGAAGAAATCTGGCTTAAGGACCTCCAAAATTCTCAAAATTTTCGCCTGCGGCGCTAAAAACGGGAGAAATTTGGAGGCTTTTATGGAGATAAGGTGGAGGGATATTAGCACATAGTGGGATTTTATCAAGGTGGGATTTTACCAATATAGTGGGATTTTACCAAGATATCCCTCTTAATCCCCAAATCCCACAATGTTTTAATCTCTTCAAATTTGCTCCTCTCTATATCACCCAAAATCCTATTATGCAATATAGCTTGCCTCCTTACAATTTAGTTCACCAATAGCCGAACACCCGAAAATAACCCGAATTTTTCGCCAAACCCGAAACCCGTACCCGAAATTTTTGCCAACCCGAAACCCGATACCCGAAATGAAAATTTTATAACCCGAAACCCGTACCCGATATTTTTGCCAACCCGAAACCCGTGACCCGAAATGAAAACGCTCCAACCCGATACCCGAAACCCGTACCCGAAAATTTTTTGTACCCGCGGCAACCCTGGTTTGCACTGATCTTTGCCTCTCACTTAATGGCCTACAATGACACTAACCATTTGCCGGACCCAAAGTGTTCGCACTTTAAGTTTATATTATTTAGACTCTCATACGCGATTTTTAAGCTTTGGCTTCTACCGTAACTTATTTCCTTTTTCAGAAAATTCAAAATTTTTGTCCCTTAATTTGTTCAAATCCATATTACTAAATAAACAAATAACATTTGTCTTTTGTTTTATTTTTCCTTTTTGTTTTTTGTTCTTTTACTTTAGTTCGGCTTTTGTACATGTTTAACACTTTAGCCCTTTTGTACTTTAAAAGCAGTTTGGTCCTTTGTACTGTTAAAGCAGTTAGGTCTTTTGTACTTTTAATGCGGCTAGGTCTTTTGTACTTTTTAAGCAGTTAGGTTTTTTGTACTTTTAATGCGGATAGGTCTTTTGTACTTTTAAAACAGTTAGGTCTTTTGAACGCCTTTGTTTATGAACCATTTTGTCTAGGCACTCGATGTTTACATTTAAAATTTTGAAAGAGATAGACGCTAATCTTTAATTCTCTTTCATATATTATTTTCTTTTTTTTGTTGTCCTTTTAGTGTTTACTATTTTAGAAAACTTTTCGTTTCAATAAAAATTCACTTTTTAAGAATGAAAATTTGTAAACAAAAAGTATTAACTTAGTATAGTTAATTCAAAATTTAAATTTTTTGGTTTTTTAAGTAGTAGTATTACCTATATACTATACTATCTTTTTTGTAACAAAATGCTACCTTATCTCTTTAAATCAACTGATAACCCTAAATCCCTCGTAATCCCTCAAATTACTATACATATTCTCAAATTCCTTGATAGCAGGGGTGTGCCGAAACGAATTTAAAAAAGCGGAACGCGAAATTAAATTTAAAATGTGGAACGCGAAACGCGTAAGGCGAAAGTCCAAAAAAGGCGAAACGCGAAACACGAAATTCTTAAAATTTTTCCGATATGATGAGAAAACTCTAAAGATCTGTCAACTCAGCGCTTTGTTGCTAATCACAGCTTCAACTGACTCTAGAATTTCGATGGGCATCCGAGATATATATCAACGGATTTGAGGGAATATCAGTCATAGGCCAGGTTCCATCCTTTATTTTATATCATATATTTTAGGATATTCTAAAGTCTGTACCTCGCTTCCAAAACATTTCCGTAGAATAGAAGTGTAATTTTGTTGGATTTTCGTTTTGGGATTCGGGTGGAGAAAGAGAGACCGCAAAAATATTTGCAAAAAGGCATTTTTTGCTGCATTCAAATCCTTTCATTCTCTTTCAGATGAATGGTAGAAAAGTTTGGCACAATAAAGGTAAAGGGCCTTGGATTTCAACTGAAGCAGAGAGGAGCATTTCCCTCTTAAATGCCCGATTTCCATTATAAACACCCTGTTCGATGATATTATCATCTTTATACACATAATCCCCCTTGATTTACATAAATCGCCAATATTAACTCTTTATTCCCGAAGACCGGTATCTTTTCAAAAGCCAAGATATATGGCACAAAAAATTAAATATTCTAATCCCTCATAGCACTTCAATTGAGGACTTAACTGCCAAATATCAATATTTCACTTTTAATCCTCCAAAACATTAATATTCCTCTTAAGCCCTCGCAAATCCTGTTTTCTACTTAACACCACCAAACCCTCAGAATCCCGCTTACTCCGCAAGTCGTCAGATATTCCTCTTATTTCTTCCCTAAAATCCCACAATATTCCTTATAATCTCTTAAATCCACTGTGTTTGGGTCCTTTAATGTTGTTCCATTAAAGGTAGATAGTTGGGATAAAATGGCAGCGGTTAATTTTCGTCAAAAAAACATTTTGCGATACCTTTTACACTCCTATATTATTCATTTATCAAAACCACGGGAAAACTTTTTATTTTCCCAGAACACTGATATCAGTTTTTATCCCCAACATTCTATGATTTTCATCTTAATCATCTTAATAACTCCAATCCTCCGTTTTTTCAAATAATATTACTGTTAATAACTTTTTTATCCTAACCATCCCTGATTCCACAATTTCTCAAAGTCCCAGATATCACTCTTTATTCTCAAAATAGGGGTTATAGTTTATATTAACATTTATCTTCTATTCTCACCCTTTCATCTGGCCCTATTCCTCAATTTCTAGAGTTTTCACCCTCATTTTATTACTCCTAACATTATATCCTATTAATCCTTGAAATCCACGATATATTTGAACCCTCAAATGTCCTACGCACATTTTAGACGTCACTTACAATGTTGCAACATAATTCCCTAAAATCACCGATATAATTTTTTCCGACTGAAATCTCTGCATTTCGTTTCACAGTTGTGAAACGAAATTGAGATATTGAGATTTCACATTTTGAGATATTTTCGTTTACGTTTTCTTTATTTGAAAATTTGCACCAGAAAGGTATTAGGTAATATTATTAATACTCTGAAACTACCTCTGCATATTAATACTCAAAGATTTCTCGTTATCTTTGTTAATCCTTTAATCACCCGATATCTCTCTTAATCCCTAAAATTCCTTGATATCTCAGTTATTCATAGAATCCACCTAATTTTCTTGATCTCCCGAAACCCCGAATGTCTTTGCAGAACATTTCCATGCTACGCGACGGCCGTGCTCGCTTCGCTCGCGGCGGCCGGCGTCTCAAAATCTTCACGATGAATTTGTCTTTTAATTAGTTCCTTTGATTTCAGAACCAAAAATTTTTTGATCGGTTTGCACCAGGGTTGCCGCCCGAAACCCGATACCCGAAACCCGAAACCCGGCCTTTTTTGTACCCGAAACCCGTTACCCGAAAAGAAAATTTTCCAACCCGAAACCCGAAACCCGTACCCGATATTTTTTCCAACCCGAAACCCGTGACCCGAAATTGGTTAAAACCCGAAATTTATACCCAAAAACTTAGCCTTACCCGATTTTTTAAAATAAATTTATAGAAAGAGAAAGAAGGAAAAGGGAAAGAAATATTTATAATTTCTTTAATTTTTCATTATGTTGATCGGTGGTTGAGTGTGTAAGGTGACTGGCTCGATATTTTCTGGGGGTGGGTTCGAGTCCAGGCCTGGAAATAAGGCCTAAAAAATTTTTCTTTTAAAAAATAAATGCCTTTAAGCTTTGATTTTCATTTTAGATTTTTAATTTATTTTTTAAATATTTTAAGCTTGAAAGAGCATTAAAAATTTTAATTTAGTCAAGAATTTTGCAAAATTTTCGCCTGCGGCGCATAAAATTAAGAGTTCTAAGTTCATGATCAATTAAACTTAAATAAAAATTTTTGCCTGCGGTTCTGACAATTGAATTCTTTCACCTAAGACCTTAAAAAATTCTCAAAATTTTCGCCTCCGGCGCAAAAAATGGAAGAAATCTGGCTTAAGGACCTCCAAAATTCTCAAAATTTTCGCCTGCGGCGCTAAAAACGGGAGAAATTTGGAGGCTTTTATGGAGATAAGGTGGAGGGATATTAGCACATAGTGGGATTTTATCAAGGTGGGATTTTACCAATATAGTGGGATTTTACCAAGATATCCCTCTTAATCCCCAAATCCCACAATGTTTTAATCTCTTCAAATTTGCTCCTCTCTATATCACCCAAAATCCTATTATGCAATATAGCTTGCCTCCTTACAATTTAGTTCACCAATAGCCGAACACCCGAAAATAACCCGAATTTTTCGCCAAACCCGAAACCCGTACCCGAAATTTTTGCCAACCCGAAACCCGATACCCGAAATGAAAATTTTATAACCCGAAACCCGTACCCGATATTTTTGCCAACCCGAAACCCGTGACCCGAAATGAAAACGCTCCAACCCGATACCCGAAACCCGTACCCGAAAATTTTTTGTACCCGCGGCAACCCTGGTTTGCACTGATCTTTGCCTCTCACTTAATGGCCTACAATGACACTAACCATTTGCCGGACAGTAGTTAGTCATACGTACTTATTCCATTTTTTACCGCACTTTCCTAAAGGTTTAGGCTTGTCTGGGTGCCCCGCCCCTTTTTGTTTGATCTTAGCCGCCGAACCTATGCCTGTGGGAGGGGTCCTCAAATTTTTCAAAGGGATTTGAAGGGTTTTGGGGGAGGGGTCCAAAAAAATACAAGGGGTTTCTTTTGATCTTGCCGACAAATTCCAAGGTGTGAAAGTTCACACCTTTTTGTTTCTTTGATCTCGCCGACAGGCACAACTTATTCCATTTCTTACCGCACTAGGAGTGCGGTAACTCGTCGAGGTGTGAAATTTCACACCTTTTGTTTTCTTTGATCTCACCGACAGACACAACTTATTCCATTTCTTACCGCACACCTAAATGGTAAATTAGATGTGAAATTTCACACTTATTAATTCTTGACCGTTAAATTATTAAAAATTTTCAAACAAAAAATTAATCAGTTAGTTTATTTAAGCGAATTTAATAAAAAAAAGCATTGTTTTGTAATTTAATAAATTAATAAAAAAATTAAACCAATTTTGTTTTTTTTTTTTTGATATCAAAACTATTTTTTTTCGAAGTTAACTATGAAAACAAAAAAAATTGGAAAGATAAAAAAAATTGGTTTTTTTTTTTTCATTTATTATAAATGAATATTGGGTACTGGGGAAAAATTTCAAAAGATTATTAGTTAATTAAAAAATTTTTTTTCAAAATATTAAAAATTTTTTCAAGTATAAATTTTTTCAAAAATTTTTTTTAAAATAGTATAGAAAAATTTTTTTTTAATTCTTCAAAAAGTATTTTTTTCCAAAAAAGAAAAATTTTTAATATTTCAAAAAATTGTTGGTTTAAATTTAAAAAAATTAGTTTAATTTGAAAAAAATATTTTTAATATTAAAGAAACTTTAGTGGTGGTGGTGGTATTTGAAAAAATTAAAAAAATTTTCATTAAAAAGGATTGTTTTTTTTTAAACAAAAAAATTCACTTTCCTCATGTTCCTCTTAAAATTCACTTTCCTCATGTTCATCTTTGTTGTTGTTTTTATAAAGATAATTGCACTTTGAAACATCAAAATCGCCTATCTTTGTCTTAAAACGTAGATCAGCTATATCTTTAAATAAAAAATCTTTAATTTATTAAAAAATTTTAGCATTAAAAATTTTAATTAAAAATTTTAATTAAATAATTTTAATATTTTTAATTAGAAAAAATTTTATATAGAAAAATTAATAAAATTTTTAAAATTAAAAATTTTTAATTAAAAAATTTTTTAATGTATAAATAAAAAATTTTTTTTATAAAAAATATAAAATTTTTTATAAAAATTTTTATAGAAGAAATTTTTTAAAGAATCTGTATAGAAATTTTTTTTAATTTTCTAAAAATTTTAATTCAAAAAATTTTTAATATTATAAAATTTTTAATATTTGAAAATTTTAGTTTACTAGTGTCTAAATTGTTTAGTATATTAAATATGTGCATTATATCCTCATGAAATATAATGTGCTGTCTTTTAATTAAATTCAGTTTTGAATCCACATCTTTCAAAATTATTTCTTTATCTGTAAAAATTTTAGCTTTGTTGATAGCAAATTTCCCAACTACAGAGTTCTCTTTTCCTGTTACTTTTTTGAGTAATTTGAGACGGAGGCATTTTTTCAGAATTTTGGTTATTATTGTATTTACTTAAAAATTAAAAAATTTTTTTATTTAAAATCATTACCGTTTTTGTAGTTTAAAGTTATTGTAAAATTTTTGAAAATGTAATTCATTATATAATATTTTGAACCTCCAGAACTACTTATATTTTGTAATGCGCAAAAAATCATCTGAATTTTTAAATTTTAAAATAGAAAATTATCTTTTTTAAATAAAAATTAATATTTTATAAAATTTAAAAATTAATACTTTTTTGAATGAGATTTTTTTAGATTTTTCATTTTTGAAATTGCAGTTGTAATTTGGAGTCATCATAAATATCTTCTTGAAAAAAATTAAATTTAAATAAATTATTTAAACAAAAATGAATTAAATTTTTAAAAATTAAAAATATATAAATAAATAAGATGTGAATTAGTATTTAGTATGATTTAGTATATATTAGTATTTAGTATAAAATTAATTAGAATTAATAAAAATAAATAAATGAATCTAAAAATAATAAATCCTATTGAATAATAAAAGAAAGTGAATCTAAAAATCAAAAATTCTATTAAGTAAATAGAAGAAAATAGATGTAAAAAAAAATTTTAATTAAAAATTATGCCTCACTATAAAAGATAATTAATTAATTTAAGTTAATTTAAGTTTTATATTAATTTATAAATTAAAAATCAAATTTTCATGAAATTAATTAAAAGTAATAAAAATAAATAAGCGAATCTAAAAATAAAAAAATTCTATTGAATAATAAAAGAAAGTGAATTTAAAAATAAAAAATTCTTTTAAATAAATAGAAGAAAATAAATGCAAAAATGAAAAAAATTTTTAAATTATATTGTATTGATGTATGTTCTATTAACTAAAGAAAATATAAATAATATTTTTAATTTTTCAGAAAAAAATCGTATTTCCGATAGGGATATAAAATTTATATTCCAGCCTTCGGACCGCCTTTGTCTAATATATGCACGCGACAAAGACGGTCCGAAGGCTGGAATATAAATTTTATATCCCTAGGGATTTATTTTCAAAAAATCTTTTTTCTTTGTGTTCATATATTCATGAAAAAAATTTTAAATTATTTATTTGTATAAATAATTTACCTAAATCTCAAATCTTTTTAAAATTTTTCCCCAAAACAATAAAACTAGGGAGAAAATAAAAGGAAGATGAATTAAATGAATAATTAAATAAAAAGAAGCAGAAAAAATTTAAAAACGAGATTGAATGAAATGAAAAATGAGATTAAAAAATTTTTAAAAATTTAATTAATTTTCTTTTTGAAAAATTCAATATATAAATATCTTCAAATTTAATCCAAAACAAGCAAAATCTAAATAAATAAATAGCTAAAATAAATTTTAAATAAATTAATAGCTAAAATAAATTTTAAAAAAAATTCGAAAAATTTCGAAATTCAAAAATTGAAAAAATCAAAAATCCGAACTTCTACAAGTCCAAATTAAAAGAAAAAAACTAACTATTACTGTCAGGATCAATAGAACAATAAAATCCATATTCACAATGTGCCTGCCCATCAATATCCAAACCTGCTCCACAACTTATAATTTCACCACTTGTTTCATTGCGTAAAGGATCTGAACCGTCTGAACATAACATTAAATGAACATTTAATTCTGCTATATTTTGATTCTTTAAATGTAAATTTTCTTCTGTTGGTGCTGGTTTAACCTTCGAAAATAATTTAATTAAACAAAAAATAGAAAATTTAGAAAAATACTAACCTCTAGCATTTGTTCTGTATTTAAATTTTGTTGAGGTTTTCGACGAATTTCACTTTTTTCATATTTTGTTGGACAACAAACACTTGGAGGACCTAAAAAGTTTTATGTTGCTCCTTAATTCTAAATTTTCCTAATCTAGGAGCGCGTCATAACAAACGCCGAAATACCAAACTCCCAAATGGTGAAACAATCCAGATTTTATTTAGTCATGTCTCTTGAGGGTTTGGTAATTCTCCGTTTGGTATTAAAAGGCATCGTGCTTTTGATAAGTCTTGCAAAATATAAATTTAATAAAACCTTACCAGGAACACACAAATAACCTGATGGGCATCCAATAGAATCATAATGTTCACCACAAAGTACTGGATTACGTCCTCCTAACGGCAAATTTGCACCTGGACAAACTTCTGGGCGTTTCTGAGAAAATGAATTTTGTTGTTCTTTTGAAGATTCGAGTCCTAATACAAAAAAATAGTACAAAAATTTTATTTAAAAAAGAAACCTCCTTTCTTACAAATCCTTTCACAATCAATTAATGTTTCGAATTTATTTTCATTCCCTCCACATCCAGTAAAATAAAAAGTTCTACAACGATCACCTTCAGAATCATAAAAATAACGTTGTAAAGCTTCTCCACAATTTCCTTTATTTAAAGGTTGAGAACAAATTGAAGGATTTGGATTTGTTGTTGATCCTTTTCCATCTCCACCATGAAAACGTGACTGTCTTTGTATTGGGCCTGGTGGGGATTTATCTAATAGAGGGAAAAGATTTTTTTAATTAAAAAACAAAGAAACCGTCAAATCTAAGCGATTCAGTCAACACTAACGAAGAGGACGGCCCATTTTCTTTATCATTTTGTCGGCGAACTCGAAGAGATGATTGTTGCTGTTGATGGTTGCCTCCCGCTTTATATCCATGCTATGAAAAAATTTTTTTTAATTTTTGAAAAAACTTAAAAAACCTTCAATTCTTCACCATCATATCCACCAAATATGTGTTGATCATATGGATCTAAAAATAAATTGAAAAATTAAAACAACCTTTGAAAATTTTTTTATTCATACTCACCATCTTCATTTGGGCAGCAAAAGTAGTCAATACCATTAAAGTAACAAACTGACTTTTCTGGACATTGTCCCATTCCAGGAAGGCAAAGAACTGGTCGACCTAAAAAATTTGAAAAATTAATTAAAAACTAAGAAAAATAACCATCACTGTAAAGCATTGTATTTAGACCATTCGGGCAAATAGGAACACCATTAGCTATTGTTCCACCCAAAGATTTTGAAAAAGAGAAGAGTGGAGAATCTTTGTCGTCTTTTTAAAAAGATTTAAAAATTAAAAAAATTCTCAAATTTTACTTTTATCATCATTAAATTGTGTAGGTAACATGTTCTTATTTGCACTGTTCTGCTCAGGTATATGTTGAGGCAAACCATTAACAACATTAAGAGGTTGAGGAGCAGGATTATTATTATTGTTAACTTTAGAAAATAAAAAATATGACCCTCGCAATACCAAACCACCAAACCCACAAAAGCCGTCAAAGAAAGATTGGTATTTCGGCAGCTTTGGGGGTTTGGTATAAAATAACTTTAAAAAAACTAACGTCTTATTCCATTAGGATAATCAATTTCTGCAGGCATAGATGGTCCTAGAAGTGGTAAATCTGGCATCTTTTGCGGTTCTTTAGGCAATAAAACAGCCGAATATCCATCACGATTATTAGCATTTTCACGTCTAGGTGCTTGAGAACTTGTAGTAGATTGTTCAAAGTTTGATTCTGGTTCATTTGTTTCGGCCATTAAATTTAAAGAAGCAGTTGTTGGTTCGACATCTGTTGATTTTGCAACAACTTGATCACTTCTAGAAGAAATCAAAAATTATTAAAAATTATTTAAAAAAAAACATTGTATGGAAGGGTGCAGGTATTCCAACATCACCAATTTCATTTTGAGTATTTGCTGTTTTTGCTCCAAATTGATTAAAATTAATATCCCCTCCTCCTCTCATTCTCCTAAAAAGTGAATTTTATTTTTATTATGCCGTAAATGCTCTTATTAAAGCCTGGGGTTCCTTGACTGTGGTTATATTAGAGAAGAGAGTGGGCTTATTTAGAGCATTTACGTGGCAAAAGAATTTTCTTACCCTGCAGGTGGCGGAATATTTAATTGAGACAAATCAACCGTTTCTTTAAGCCTCTTTTTCTCATTAGTTTGTTGTTCACAAATAGATCTACATTCTGATTCTGTATCAAAACGATTAGCATTTCCATCATTTCCTTGCCAAATAAATTGTTCACATCTTTAATTTATAGACTAAAATTTTCAAAAAAAAATTTTAAAAAAATAACCTCAAATTCCGCACATTAAAATACCAATGTACATTATACCCTGTACCAGTTCCTTCATCACGATCCAAAATGCATCGATCGTTGAGCCGCACTTTCTAAAAATTTTTTTTGATTTTTTAAATTTAAAAATCTGCAAACTTGTGGAATATCCAAACAAACAGCTTCACATTGTGATTTATCTGGGAAGTTGTTCAAATTTCCACGACAAGAACCATAAGAAAATTGTTCACAAATACCATTCTCTGGATTAAAGAACCTTTAAAAATAAGGGAGAAAATACATCAAATAAAGAAAATAAATAAAACCATCTCAAAACAAAAGAAGTACAAGGCCCAGCAAATGGAGGTAAAGAACATATCTCATTTTTATTTTGAATATGAGGAATAATCATATGTTGAACAGGTGGAAGTTGAGGGGGACGTTGAAGTTGTTGTTGTTTTGGACGAGAATTAATTGAAGATTGAGGATGGCGCAAAGCCATAACTTGCTTCAAGATTTTCGAATCATATTAAAATTTTTATTAAACGATTCCTCTCATCGAGCTAGAGATTGGTCCCAAAATTGATGAGCGAGAACTTTTTCAGCAAGTTATGGCTCTGCGCCGCTATGGGCGAATTCTCATTTCTGGGTTCGAAAAATTGTCACTGGCTCAATGGGAGTACCTAACCCTGCGGAGTCAATAACACTTCTGAACCCAAGACCAGTCGACAGCAATTTATCAGGGGGAAAACCAAAAGAAAAAGAAAACCTGTAAAAATTTTATTGTTTTAATCACAGCGGCAGTTTTTCCAGAAACCAAATCAACCGCTAACTTTTTGGTATCAAAGCCATCCTTCTTTTTGCCACCATCGCCGCCGCCAGCCTTCTTTCTTTCTTGATCGCCCATTTTTGTTTGTTGTTACAATTTGTTAGAATTATTTAGACAAGAATTTAGATAAAGTCACAAAAGGTTAAACTTGTCTTTATACCCTAAAAATATGAAAATTGGATTAAAGAAAAGATAAGCGCGAGTATATTAAAAAATTGTGTAGTTTAAAAAACTGTACAAAAACCACGCGTAGAAGTCGACAACTAACTCAACGTAAAAAAAAAGAAAAAGATTACAGCTTAATATCGATTTATATTACTGTATGAGAATTTTACTGTAAATTTCAAAATGTCGAATTTAATTCGTCAATAATAAAAATGTCAAAAAAAAACATAAGTTGCCAATTAAAGGAAAAGACAACTGTACAAAAGATCGACAAGGTCAAATATGGGTTAAAAGACCGACAAGGTCAAATATGGGTTAAAAAAGCGACACTTTGGAAAAAACCAGATGAGTCTCAGCATAATTATTGTCAACTGAATCTTCGTTGGAAAAACTGTTATTATGCTACTACGGAGCAGGCGTGTGCGAGTTTCGCCTTTCGCCCATTTTCGCTTTTTTTTTTGACTTTCGCCTTTCGTTTTTTAGAATCACTTTCGGCACACCCTGCTACGGAGGGTAGGCCGGGCCCTAGGTCAAACTCACCCTGGAGGTCAAACTCAGATATTAGGGTGGACAAAGAAGGATTTGTGCGGATTAGGAAGGATTTCTGAAAATTAATGCGGATAAAGAAAGATTAGTGCGGATTATGATGGATTTGGAGGGATTAACAAGAATTAAATGATAAAAGACGGTAATGTTGTATAGTAAAATTGTTGTATAGTAATAGTCAAATTTATATCCGATTAACTATTTTTAATTAAAAAATATTTAAGAAAAACCATTTTTCAAATAAGATGGTCCCTATTTATTTTCGAAAGAGATGGACAAGATTTTTTCAGTTTTATTTTCCATATATATTTTTAAATTTTGATTTTTACGATTTAGAAATGTCTGCATAATAAATCATTTTTATTTCAAAAATCCTTTGATCTTTTTATTAGATGCATGCATATTTAATTAGATTTGCCGATTTTATTATTTTATAAATGTTTGCATATTAAATTAGATTTTTTTTAAAAAATCCTTTGATCTTTTTATTAGATGCATGCATATTTAATTAGATTTGCCGATTTTATTATTTTATAAATGTTTGCATATTATATTAGATTTTTAAAACCCCTTTGAACTTTTTATTGGATGCACGCATATTTAATTAGATTTGCCCAATTTTATAATTTTATAAATGTTTGCATATTATATTAGGTTTTTAAAAAATCCTTTGATCTTTTTCTATTAATTGTATGCATATTAAATTAGATTTGCCGATTTTATTATTTTATAAATGTTTGCATATTATATTAGATTTTTAAAACCCCTTTGATCTTTTTATTAGATGCACGCATATTTAATTAGATTTGCCCAATTTTATAATTTTATAAATGTTTGCATATTATATTAGATTTTTTTAAAAAATCCTTTGATCTTTTTCTATTAATTGTATGCATATTAAATTAGATTTAAAGTTTTTAAAAAATTTATCTTATTTAGAAGAAAAATGTTATGATTACATATTTATTATTATTAAAATTAAATATAGTCGTTAAAATTAAATTAGTTAGTTTTCGGTTTATATGGTGTAATTATATCCGAAGTTCTACAATTTTTCTTGAAACACCCTTCACACATATCGAATCGAACTTCAACCCTCTCACCATTTCTAACTGCCTTATCACTTTTTTTGAACAGAATTTCACGGCAATCTAAAATTCTTGATTATTTCTTAGAAAATATATCATGAAACCTGAACAAAGTGAGAACGTGATCAAATATTTGCCACGAAATAATTTCCAAAATGGTTCGCGTGTTGGTTTATTTTCAGACAAATTATTTAATTCATGAGACACATTAATCTGGTCAATATTTTTCGTGTTTTCCATTTCAAGATATTTTGAAAAAATAAATAAGAATGAACTTATACTGGTAAATTCGTCTATTTATTTGAAAATTTAAGGGGCGTGTCCTAAATTATAGTTAAGCCTATGATTTGGGTATTTAAACTCGAATAATAAATTAGTTTTTATCATTTAATTAAAATGGTTCTTATCTCTGAGAAATGTGCAAATATATTATCGTGCCAAATCAAGTCTTTGAGAGATCATCTAAATCATCCAGAGAATCGAAAAATTATACTAAATTCAATCAAAGGTAAAAAAGTTCGTACAACGTATAATGATAAAAATGGGCTGAAAAAGACATTTGTAATTGAGGATTTGTCTGAAGAAGGAGCAAACATTTTACAGGCCTATGGAAGATTGTCAAAACCTTTTAATATATGCGTGGCAGCACATTATTACGCAAAACACCGAATTCGACTTCAACATCCCTATCTTCACTGTATTGTTGAGAAATTTCCAACAAAGAAAGGGGTTTTTAAAGAAAATCGTTACTATCCGCTGGAGTTACTCGAGCTGATTAATGATGACGAACCTATACAACATTGTGAAAATAACATTTCAATACAAGAAACAAGCAACAACCAAAATGAATTAGTAGTGGTCGAGGACGAAGAGGAAAATGACCAACTGGAAGAAATTTTAAAACCAACTTATTATTGTAATGGATGGTGAAAATTAAATCAATATTTACACATTAAAAATTATTTTAACATTTTATTAAATAATCAATTAAGTGTGGCCAAAATTTAAAACAATAAAATCTGATTTCCGTATTATCCCTTTTCCAACAAAAGGCTTGTAAATTTTGTTTCGGGAAATTGTTTTTACATTTAAATTTTTAATTGAAGGGCAGAGAAAGGAGGGGTAAATTATATTAATAGGCTCAACAATTCCTGTTCTAACATATCTGATAACTTGTTTTTTAAAATTTTCGTATCTTAATCCTTGGTTTTGTGTAACATCAAAGTTCAAAGTCATTCCTCGAACTTTCAGAATGTATTCAAATTCTGGTTGTTGCTGTTGTCCATCAAGTTTTATTAATTTTAACCCATATTGTTTTGCTCCTCCAGATACGTATTCCACAATACGATGTTTTGGGTACTCATCTGTAAACATTCCAATATGTGGCCCAAGTTGAAGAGGATTGATGTCTTCTGGGTGAACATATATTAGAGAGTCGGTATCTGAAATATGTATTTAATCTCTAATACATTAAAAAATTTTTTTTACCAGTGTACAAAAGATTACAACCAACAGTACGAACAACTTTTTGCATAGATCGTAGTAAATGAATCCTCGCTGCTGACGTAGTCCACAAGGAGATAACTATAAGAATTTTAATAAAAAATTTTAATTTTTTCTAATACCAATATTTGAACAGTCATGTTCTTCGATCCATTCTTTATTTTTCATGAAACTAATCAATAAAATTTCTGGAGTTAATTCGTCAACACTTGTAACGGTAATTGACTTATCATCTCTGTATTTCTCATATTCTTCCAAATCATCAGTTATAACACATTGAGAAAGACCAAAATTTCGAAGCGAAAAACGTCCCCCTTAGGATGAGAAATTTATAAAAAAAATTAAAATTTAAAAATACATAGGTTATTTAACATTAGCTTGGCTTGGGTTCTCCTTCCCTTGTTAGGGATCATTTTGCTTCGATCAAGTTTAATTCCAAATTTTTCATTACATTCTTCAATAAACTGGCATTCTGCTTCTATATTATCTTTAATATTACTATCGAAGCCAGAAGAATGAATTTTTTGAGCCATAAATTCAGAAATATATGGCTGAAACAATTTGTTGTCTGACTTTGTGTATTCAAGGACGCGAAAAAGTTTTGTCACCATATATCCTTCATCGAGCGCTACATTTAACTCAATCGAAGTACATGTACTGACCCATCCTCTTTCTTCATCGTTATGACGACATTGATAATTTTCAAAAACACCTCCTGTGGGATAATTCTTCCTAAATTTTATTTTAATGTTTATTTAATTTTCAAAAATAATTTCCTACGCGCAAGCAGCACATAAAGGGAAAAGTAGACGACCATCTTTTTCCAATTTCATAGGAAGAACTGGAACATCTATTTTTCTTGGTGGAACTATAAAAACTTTTAAAATAGCCAAGGGAAAATCGTTGTCTTTTGAGCTTGTCCATTTAACTATTTTATTGATCACGTGGACAGTAGGGTGACCAACAGGGTAATTCGTTGTAACATTTATAAACGGGTAAAGGGAGGTCACATCGTAGTATGAAATTCGTTCTCCGGCTTTAGCCTTATGAAGAAGTTTCAAAGGCCCTGTTCTTCCTCCATAAAAACAATTTCGAATATCAATCGGGCCATCATCAATATAAGTGTAAAATTTTCTTTCCATTTCAAAATCTTTTTCTAACATTTGATAAATTTCACATTCCCAATATACATCAACTCTGTTGATTTGTGATTTAATGAATTCCATTCTAAATTGAACATTTTAAACAAAATTTTCATATTTTTTTACCGATTTTTATCATGTTCTCTCAGATATCCGGCTGTTTTCCCACTGGGCATAAGTTCATAATCATTCGGAAAACATTTTGGGCATCCGTGCCAGACGCAGCCATTTACTTCAATTCCATAATTTTCCTCCTCAATCCAGCCATCTAGTTGGTAGTTTCCAATCCTAAAATTTATTTTTTTAATAATTTTTTAAATAATATTGACCTCTTCTCGCCACCTTCAGAGTTTACAGTTCGAACAGTTACATTATATTTTTCAGAATACCATTTGAAAAATCTCAAAGCAAGAAGGCTTTGGTTTCCATCAACCTTATCATAACCCCGTTCTGGTACAAGAGCCAAATGTTCTTCTTTAAGATGGTTAGTTCGAAAATGTTTCATACAAGCCGAGGCGATGGTCATTGCCTCACGAAGAACATCTATTCCGTCATGCCCTTTAGTTGATGCGGCTCTTTCGCCAGATTTGCGTTTTGTAACCTTAAAAATTTTCAACACTTATAAAAAAAGTTTAATGATACCTCTAAAAATTCTTGACGAAAAGCAATTAAGGCAGCCATTAATATTTCCACATCGTTGGTACAATAACTGGCCAAAGCCTCATCAAGAAAGAAAGGAACATTCTTATGTTGTCCATACCAATTTTCAAAAATTTTCCTCTTATTTGGCATCATTCCATCAGCAATGTAATCAGATTTTGTTGGATAAATTTCTTTTCCATAATTTTCTGGACGATTAGCCATGTGTGGAAAAAAGGTTTATCTTCAACATCAAGACCAAAAGCTGAAACTAATGATGCAAGTGGCATTGGCATTAAATTAAAGGCATCTCGGAAAATGATGCTGTTCTTTTTTGATTTAAACTTCATTTCATACATTTTATTGCCTTTTTTCAGAACTTCTGGTGTTATTCCCTTCTTTACCAATTCTTTGAGTGTTATTATCATGTCAAATCTGCCACCAAAATGAGAGAAGGCGATGATGTCACAATTTTGGGGAAGATCATTTAGTATCCAATCGACGAAAGATGAAAGTGGAGAATCATTTATTATCTTCTTATCAACAAATGTTTGACTAAACGATCGTTGAGAAAAAGTAATAGTACGATTCTCTCCACAAACATTGCAATTAAAATTATTATCTATCAAACTTTGCTTCCATTTACCATTTAAAATACAAGATGGACAGGTAATTTTAGCAGCAATAAAGTTAGGTTCGTGAACTGATGAAAGTTGTGTTGTTTCAAAATCAAATGCTATAATTCTATAAGTTTCATTTTCTTTTGCTTCCAATGGTCTAATATAACAGCCACGTTTTGGGTCATGGAATTCATTACATGTAGTACAATATTTTTCTGTACAAACATGTCCTTTTCTACCATTTTTAGTGTTGACATTGACATTCCAAATCACCCCGCACTGATTACATTTTTTGGAAATACCGCAAAATTTAATTTTCAAATGATGTAAATAACATTCATTGTTGTTAAAATTTTTAAAGCATAAATTACAATGTTTGAAGAAAAGATTGTCGGGTTGGCATGGAAATTGCGGTCCGACACGAGAACAAAGTTTACAGCGAGCAAGACAATTTATTGCATGTAGACTTGGGCGACTATAAACAGTCTTACATGAAAGACAATAGGGTTTTCCGAATAAATAGCCGTTTTTCTTTAAAGAATAGAAATGTTTTTCGTTGTCGCTGAAATAAAGAATAATCGGTGTATCGTAGTCGGTGGGGCCATAAGAATATTCTGGTTGATAATTGCCACGGTCTTCGAATATAAAAACCTTTACAGAACATTGATCTTTACAAATTATGTTGTTCCAATGATCAACAACACGTGGCACCCAAATAAAAGCATCATATTCTTTAAGACCTAATTTTGCCCCAACTTGGCTCATTAACTGGTATGTATCATTTTGAAAACGACCTGACATTCCATATAAATTATGTATATAATTAAAGTATTTTTTAGCTGGCCATTTGCATAAATATTGAACAAGTGAAGCGATTAATGCAAAGAATAAACAATGGTTTTTGTTGTCAGGGCTGTTAAATTTAATGAGTGAGCCCCTATTAATTTGATGTTGAACTTTCGCTATTTTTCTACGTGCAGCTCCCCCAATTAATCGTCGTTTTTTAAAACCATTTTTGTTGAGCGTTGTTACAGTAATGTTGAAAGGTGATCCCCAAAGTGTCGTTTCATTTTGTTTATTACTTTGAACTATGTGTTGACACCGATTTAACATAGCATCAATAGTGTTGTTCGTCAAATCACTGAATAAAATTATTTATAAAGGAAAATCTTTATCATACCTGAACGGAACCCATATATCATACTGTAACATATCACTACTCAAAGTGCACGCAATTTGTTCTGGTTTTACATTTTTCTCGCGCGCATGCTCAAGAGCCTCATCAACGCAAAATTGAAAAATCCCTAAGTTTAATTTTTTTATTTTTACACCCCATAAAAAATTTTACCAGAAAGAAGCGATTCGGGGTCGTTAGGTAACTCCTTGATAGAAAATTTTGAATAAGTCTTTATAATATTAAATTTGGCATTATGCCATGTTGAATTATTAAGACGTTCAATAAATCTTTCAGCGTTGCTTCCATCTCCTTGTTGTTCAAGACCAAGAATTTTAGCAATAGAGAAGTTTTGATTATTTTTTGATAAATTTTTCATATTGAAATATTAAACTAAAAAATTTTTATTTAAATTAATATAGAAATGAATTAAAATAGAAATTTTGAGAATTTATATAGAAATAAACCCCGCCCATTATTTTTTCAGTTTTATGTTTGCTCACTTTTTGACAATCATTTCCTCTTTCTTAATTCCCCTTACAAGTTTGTTTAAAATTTAAAAAAAAGTCTAGAATATTTTTAAAAATAATGAAGGAAAATCTAAAAAAGAAGATGCAAGAGGATGAAGACCAGACAGAAATAATTCGATTATTAGCAGTTAGATTAACAATTAATTAGTTAATACAATTTTTCATTTAGGGAACCATTTCTTATCGATACTTCCAACGTCGAGATTATGTAAATTTTATTGGAATTTCTTTCAAATATGGTAAAAAATTGGACCTTGGAGCAAGAATAAGCTTCTTACTAAACTATTTTAAAGCCGGGAAATGGTGTCAGGACTGTCTGAAATTTGTTTTATCGCGCCAACAAGAGGAAATACTGAACCCAAAGGATGAGGTTTCGTTCAAGTATTGCTTCTATCTTTGCCCAGAATGTGCCGAATTAACAGAAAATTATCTTAAAAATCATTAATTTATCATTTTATTCACAATACGTAACACAAATAAATCAGGATTTGATTCATTATTTAACAATTCAATGTATCGATCAAAATTATAACCTATTGATAAAAAATAAATAAATGTAATACAGTGGTGGGCACAGGTATTAGAGTAGGATGACTGATATGATTTAAGATTTCTTGAAATTTTAGAAAAATTTTTAAGAAAGGAATTAATTATACATAAACTAGTAGGAAGGGCTAAACTATCAAAATATATCACTTCGTCATTATATTTTATGTGAATAACAACCCAATGAGAACCTTCATATCCATAAGGATCCAAATTTACTATTAAAAATTTCCCTTTTGATGAATTTGGATCAGGCAGACGGTTACACGGAAAACATCCTAGGAAGATTCGCGACGTTTGAGGATTTGTCCTCAGAATTTGAGTAATCTGACTTGCGTACATTGTTGTTGCTAAAATTGAATTTGAACCACAGAACTGATCGGAGTTGATAAATAACCAAACTAGCCAATAACATGGCATACAAACATATCATTCCCCAGCAGAATACATGTCCATAAAAATTGTTGTCTTTTGGACTTTCCTTGCAAAGTGATGGCAGATTATCGAAACTAATAAAATTTGGTACCAGTGCTGATATTTTTTCTTTCGATGGTAAAAGAGGGTTTCCTGAAATATTTTCACCTCTGTAATATTTAACGAGCTCAGAATATTCTGGAAGATTGTCTAGTTTTATAGTACCATCTGTTGATAATCCTTCAACTAGTGGAATAAAAATTCTAATTAGAAAAACAGTTTTCAAAAAGTTATTCATTTTAAATGAAAATTTCTTTAAAATTTTTGTATATTTATACCTCCTTCCCGCAAATATTTTTTGAAAAATCTCACAAGTTAAAAACTCAGTTATAATTAATTTTATCTTGTTTATAAATAAAATTACAGACTTTTAAATAAAAATTACAAAAATTTTTTAAATTATATAGTAGTATCACTAGCAATTGTTCGATTCCTATCAAGCATAATAAGCGAATCTGCTTCACCCATCACTATAAGCATTATACCTCCGTCAGGTACAGCCTTATTAAATTTAATATTTACAGCCGTTGTTCCATTTTTAATTAAATCAAAAGTTCCTCCCTGATCTTCCCCACTGTTTGTTAAATTGAAAACATATATGCAATGTGTTTTGCCATATTGTTGTAAAGTTATTCCATTACTCTCAGTTGAATTTGCTAAACCAATTGCCTCATTCATATCATTGAAAGCGCGAATATATTTTCCATTTTCATAATCAAAATCATATGGGGCTTGTGGATAATTTCTACCATTGGCTATAATAGAAATTTCTCGAACATTAAAATGTTGAAAGTTGAACGGGCTTCGACTAATATTTCCTACATAATCAGAATTAGAAACGAGCCCTAATGTAATACGTCTAGGAATTTGGTCCATAAATAGGTTAGCATTAAATTCATATCGACCCTGACTAATAAATAGAGGTTTCATCATAGTTTTTCTTATCGAGTAGCGAGCAGGTTTAGTCTCAAGTCTTTTCGCAATATCCAAAGCCAATCCATCCATTAAATCAACCTTTTTAACATAAAGTTTCATATTTACTACTTCAAAATGATAACGTGTTGGTGTTTCCATAGCATTTTGTAGCCCATAAGTTACTAGAACAAAACGTGAATCGTTTGGTATAATCTCAATATCGATTTCACAATGATTTATTAAATAAAGCGGCTGATTAAAAAGATCTGCATCAATTTTGGCAATGAATTGTGCAGTCTTACTATTTTCAAATAATCTTTTCCTTTCAATAGAATCTATTCCACCTTCTTGGGTTGTAGTGTTATTGTAAAAATATCCTGCCGCATTTAAATGAGAGCTTTTTGCATTTTGTGAATAAGAGAGTTCGTGTGAAAAATAAGTTTTGTAAGCATAAAGTGAATTAGCATTAAATACTTCTCTACCATTAATACTTATTCTCATATTATTAATAAATGTTTGGCCTATAAGCTGTATTGGAGCGATATTGTCTGCTACGGTTAGGTTTACTAGCTGGCCACTTTCATTTTCTTTTCGTATACGAAATTCGGTAAATAAATAACATTTGGTTAAATCAATATAATTTTGACTTGAATGAATTTTAAAATGGTAAGGTGTATCTGTTAAAGGATTGCTTGTAAGAATTTCAAAAACTTTTGACGATGAAATACTAACATTTGTAGGTGGAATTTGAAAAAAATCTAAAGCATTAGTTATTGAATTGATACTATCACTGTCGATTTTGTGAAACGCCATTTCTAATAAAGACCAAAAACGTCTGATTTCACTCTTTTTTTAATCGGTTTGCCAATTAATGTTTTATAACTTGGTAATTTTCTGCCTTTTATACCCTTTTTTCTTGCAAATCCAGAACCAAATTGTTTAGGTAACCCTCCTTTTTCTAACACTGTATCTACCCCTTTTTTCCCTTCAGTGATGAAAGCTTCTTTGATAGGTTCACCTTGACTGACCCTTTCAAGAACACGTTGTCCTGTATTAATTGCCTCTGATTTTACAGTATTCCCAACACTACGAATAACAGGGAGAAAAAAACGCCATAGTCCGCGCATAACATCACCTACCCCTGCCCCTTTTTGAATACCATATCCTCTTTGAAAGGGTGATGACCCGCGAAAATAATCATTTGAAATTTCTCCACCCCCAGACATTTCATTAGGATTGTTTTGGACAAAATCCTCATATCCTACTGTACTGGTGTCAAAAACAACATGTACCATTTTTTAAAAATAAATATTTATTTTAGAATTAAAAATTACAACTGCTATTTATATACACTCTGGAAAGAAATCAAAAATTTATAACCTTTTTAAATATTAAGACAATGAGTACTGTACCAAAGGAAAATGGTACTAGTCTTCCATTATCCATCGTTCTTATTTCAATCTCAATTTCATTAACTTCCTTTGGTAAAACACGAGCATATATTGGTGAATCATAAATATTTTCATTATATTCTCCAGGTTTTGCACCGGCCACAGAGACTACGCGTAGAAGTGAACTTAAGCTATTACCAATAATCATATTTTCTGTTAGTCCTTTTGTATAAACAGCAAAACTTGAAAAACCACCCCTTAAATCACATCCATATTTTGCAATTTCTCTATTTTGGACCATATTTGTATTTTCAAAACCCAAGACATATCCAAGTTGGGGAGAAAAAGATAAATATTTAATACTTGTATGATTGAATTGTACTTTAAAACGTTCAAAATCCTTGTGATATAATATTTCGATAGAATCAATTATTTGTTTTTGGACTGACGCATCAACTTTATCCTTCTTTAGACGCCCATACTGTCGTAAAAGAGCGGGCATATTTGGTAAATAATTTATTCTGGCTTGGCGAGTGGGTGTTCTCCCTAGTATTTTCGTTAATATTTGTTCCATTTCTTCGGTCCATAATGGATCACTGAATGTTTCTTCAGGAGTTGGAAGGAGAGGAAGTTTTGAAAGATCCTCAGTAGTTGGTTCAGGTCGTGAAGGTTGAACAGGAGTTGTTGTTTTGGGTGTCGGAAGGGAAGGTTTTGAAATATCTACAGGTTTAGGAGGCTCAATTATAGCAGGTGGAAGAGGAGGTTGTTCTGAAATGCCTCCTTTTTGTTGATCTTGTGAAACAGGTTTTGTTGGAGAAATATAACCAGGTAGAGACTTTAAAGGAGAAGTTTGTTGAGTAGGCATAGGGGGAGGGTTTGATGGTGTTTCTGGAGGGTGTATGTCTGTGTACGTTGGTAGAGGTGGGGGCCTGTAAGGTTCATCTGCTGTCTCTTTGTCTCTAGCAATTCCCTCAAACTCAAGTGCCCTAAATCTATCCATTCTATAATTGACAAGTCTTTTGAGTCCGTCAATTTTAGTATTTAATTCCTTCCTTCGATCTTCATCTGTTTCCTCATCATACAAAGTTTTTGTATTAGAAATTTCCTGATATGTAGCGATCAACCCGTAGAAATTACTTCGTATTGCTGGCCAATAATCAGGGTTATCACTGAAAAATTTATCAACATACCCTTTATGAGTTATATAGTTCTCTCTATTATATTGTTTAACAGTTTTTTGTTTGTCCCTTCTCAGTACTGCTGCATCAAGTAAATTTACTCTCTTTGTCATTTTTTCAATTTCTTTCTTGAATCTTGGTAAAAACCCCTCTAATTGTAAGGGTATTTCCTTTTTGTCTTCTATGAAGAGAGCTATTAGTTTGAGATGGTCTATAATTAATATTTCATTGTAATTTTCGGGGTAGGTTTCGAAAAAATCAACAACAATATTAACATCTGAATTGTTCTTTTCAAAATCTCTTCTTTTTGCTTCCTCTTCCAATTTTCTAATTCGAGATTCTAAAGCACTCCTTTTGTAACTTAGGTTCCAAAATGTTGTGGTCATTTCACTTTTAATTGTCTCATCCTGTTGCTGATCTGTTCTTAATTTAAATTCATCTAAAGATTTTGAATCTTCTACGAGTTTATCTTTTAAAATTTTTATTTGGTCCCAATACTGATCAGGATAATCTATGAACACTTCATCAACTTTTGGAATAATTCCCACTCTAATCTGCCTTAATTCTTCTAATGACCGTTTATTTCTTTGACTTTTAAGTGAGGGCAGATCGACTAAATCTTCTGGTTTTTCCAAAGGTGAAGCTCCATAAGTTTCGCTTTGATGTTGAAGTGTGGAAATTAAAAATTCATGTAATTTTTCAACAGTTGTATGCGATGCCTTTGGAACGGGGACTCTTAAAACTTTACCCATTCCAAGATTATCTTTAAAATGTATATCAATCCATTGATCATCTAGTGTACCAATAGTTGCTGCCCAAGAATATGGATAATTTATACTGTGTAAACCACACACCCAGTTGCCAGAAAAATAGTGGTTTAGGTAAATGAACTCTAAATTTATTTGGTCGATTATCAGGATAATCGGGAATATTACTAGGGAGGAAGACAAAAAAGCTGTTTGACATATTTTTATCACAAAAAAAATTTTACAATAATGATAAAATTGTTGTCTTTTATACTAATTGTGACTCATGAATCCATTCTCGTTCTGGGTATCCTATAAACTTAACAAGAACATCAAAAGTTCCGTCTGGTCTCTTTCTTTTTCGCAAAACTTTTTCAATTCTGTATTCTGTATCAGCATCCTTTCTTACACGTGTTAACTCTTCATTGTAAAATGAACCTTTGAACTTTTCACCTTTATCATCCTTCACTTTGTATTGAATAGGTAAAGGGGTTTCTTTTATTTTATCCACTTGTAATATTTCATCTCCCCAATTTGGTATGTATCCTTTTTCAAAAGCACCTTTATTTACGCTCATTCGTACAAAATCATCCTTTTTAAGTTTTGGTTTCATTTTATTATTTGAAGAAAATAAGTTTCCATAGATGCGTTTCCATACCTTTTGAGCATTATCAAAGTTAACATCTATCGGTCGCATTCCATGAATTCTACTTTTTGCTTTATTTATTCCTTCTAAAATTTTTTCAAGGACATCAATCCAGTTTAATGTTTTCTTTTGAGCAAAATTTCGGTAAAGTCGTTGTTTTACATTACGAATTGCTCTTTCGGCGACTGAAGCTTTGACGATAGAATGTGTTGGCTCGTGTTTTTCTATCCCCTCTTTTTCAAAAAATTCCTTCATTTGTTTATTTTTAAATTCTGTACCTTTATCTGAAAAAATTCGATGAGGTTTCATTGGCATTTGTGAAATTAAATTTTTGAAAGCTTCTATCATTTCTTCAGTCTTTTTAGACTTTACAGGAACACCAAAAACACGTTTAGATAGAACATCAATACCTAAAAGCAAATAACGATTTCCTTTATTATGTCTAGAAAGTTGTTGGAAATCTGCCAAATCAACTTGAACATCTGTCATAAAACCAGCTGCTACAGTTTTTGATCTTTTAAAATGAATACGTTTGGGTCGCATAAGAGTGTATGTTCTATGCCCTTCTAAGTAATGTTGAACAGCTTTTCTTGGTATATGTTTGAGAACTTTACGTGCTTCATACCAAAGTCGATCAATTCCTGAAAAAGCTGCAGGTGATTCTGGATTATTGTATAGATCATCAAGAAATTTAGTATAATCTGCCATCTTATTTTACCAAAGTGAGGGTTTAAAATTTTTAATATCCTTTTGAGTCGGTTTTCTTGTTGCCCATTTAATTTTTGATTTATATGGGTGAAATTCTACATTTCTTTTCTTCAAATTTTTAACCCATAATCTTGAGGCTTTTTGTGACTGTTTTTTGTTGACTTTTCTCTGTAATTTTGAAATTGTATGTCCGTCTCCATCTGACAACTCAGCTTTTCGTTTTACTTTTTGACGTTTTATAGCTGGAGAAGGTGACCTTCCCTCTCTCATAACTTTTTTTGAACTTTTTGGATTTTCTTTCTTTTCTTTATTGCGTATTTGTTGAATAACATAAGGGTCTATTGGAATCTTTTGTTTCTGTGACTTACGGCGTCTTGTTAATAATTGTTGTCTTTTTTCAGAACGTTCTTTATTTACTTCTTTTAACCTTCGGTCTTTTTGTTTTATTTCCGGTTCACTTTTTTTATCATCCTTCCTTTTCCTCTTAATACTTTCAGTTTCGTCCTGTTCTAATATTCTTTTACTAACTTTTTGAGGTATTACAGATGTATCATTTAGAGGAACAATTGAGTCTTGTTTTGTGCTATCAGAATCTACATATTTAGCTGTTTTATGACTTGTAATTTTTTTCTTACGTCTTGTAATTTTTTTCTTCGGTTTAAACTCCAATTTCTTTATTATTCTAGGATTTCTAGTTGAAGGTTGAGGTGGAGGAGGGGGAGGGGGAGAGCTTTCTCTTAATTTTTTAATATGTTTTTTATCGGATGTTGATGATACTATAGATGGTCGGTGTGATACAGTTGGAGGCTTGAAATTAATTATCGATTTTATATCTTTAGTAGATTGAGGATAAGATGGAAGAGAAATATCGTCGGTTGTAAATATTTCGTCATCATCTTCAACTATATTAGACGATGGACGTGTAGAATTTGTACTCATGATTGCTCCTTTAGGCGTTGCTACCATTTCTACTTTAACTGGTCTATTCTGTTGTTCATTTCTTAATTGTAAATACCGTCTCAGTTCTTGGTTATATTTTACATTTTTTGCACTTGGAGTATCTTTCTTCCTTTTAATTTTTTCAAGATCGCTTCTAATTAAATCTAGGTTTGGTTCCCCCGTATCAAATGTAGTTAGACCTTTGTAAATTTCCTCAGGGACAAGAATAAATTTGTTTGCCATAATTTTAAGTATGTTGTTTATTTGTTTAATTCTTGCTTTTTATAGAATTTCCTAGAGATCTTGCTAATTCGATAAGAACCGGTGTCAATAGCGCTGCAAACATACCCACACCCTCTCCTTTTTGATCTAAAATTTTTCTAGCACCAAGTTCACTTCTTATCCTACTCATTTTACGAACAAAGTCAGCATGCGGAATCAGTCGTTTCTTTTGCCGAGGTGTAAGTTTGAGTCTAGCCTTTATAATATTGAGACAAATTTCGGTTATAGCTAATAACTGGTTTGTATTTGAGAGCCTTAACAGTCGTTGCAATTTTCGTTGAGATTTAGTTTTTGCAAGAAGTTGTAAAAATCTTGAATTTTCCCGAATGATTTGACTAACCATATTATTATTTATACTCTATTTTTTGGAATAAAAATAATTTTTTCTTCGTCTTCCTTAAATATACTTGTGCGAAGTCTCAGTCCTGGATCAGATGAAGCATGCATATCAATAACTAGATAACCAAAGGGTTTATTTGTTGCTTGCCTATATGCATCGAGGAAATAGTCAAGTTTTTGAGGAAATAGTTGAACACCTATATTACGTACAGATAATACTGAATTAGGAGAACGCATTATAATAATATATTGAGCATTTTGACGTGCGACTTTAATCTTGCGCTCAAATAAATTCTGAGTAACAAAGACAATAGCAAAATTTTGATGATGAGATTTTTTTGTAAATAACTCGGACAAATATCTTTCATCAATTGACATAAGCAAGTCGTCAAGAATAAGTAGTAAAGGTTTTTGATATTTTTTAATCAAATCCTCGGGAGGAACACCAGAATAAACACTGACACCTGATTTCTGAAGTATAGGTACAATATTACTCATTTCGCCAAAACAATAGAGTATACTTTTAGGTTTAGGTTCAATTAAATCTGAAGCTTCGGAAATAAATTTTAGCAATAATGTACTTTTTCCACTGGAACTAGGTCCAGAAATTATCATACCAAAAGGAATTTTAAATTTCAAATCTTTATCTGTGAATGTTAATGTTTCCATTTCAAAATAGATAATTAATTTAAAAAATTTTATGTTTAAATACTCATTAAATCAGCGAGGTATGTTGTATAACGATTCTATAGCGGCCATCTCCTCTTCTTCTTCCATCTTAGCCTGTTTCTTCAAATTCTTCATCTTGTCGATTTGTGATGGAATTCCTGTTGTAGCTGCATCGAGACTATCAAAAAATTCATTAACTAAATCATTTTCTTTATCCTCATTATTGCCAATCTTTATACGTTTAGTTAACTTTTCATTTTGATTATTTGTTTTAGTCTTTGTTTCCGTTTTTTGTTTTTGTGTTGTTTGTTCTGTTGGTGGAGGAGGTGGCGCTCCTACCGGTATCGAAATACATGGAATATTCGTGACACGGCCTTTGTTTTTGACCTTAATTAAAAATTTTCTTTGAAAATTAAGAAAAACATACTCTAAAATAGCATACTCCAGGCAAGTTATGAACTTTGTCGAAAGGTACAAAACGAGTTCCTGAGATACGTGTACAATCGACATTAACTCCATCTTTTGTGACGATAAAATCCACCTCCACCTCTGTACTTTTACATTCACGACATTTTCCTCCCTGATCGAATGCAATAAAACGTGATGGAGATAAACGCTCGCTAGAAATTGTTATACCATTTAAATTAATATTTATTTCCACTTCTGGTAAAATAAGCTTCGAAAGATTATTTGCTGTTGTATTCATGTTTATACTTGCTGTTGTATTCATGTTTTAATTTTAAAAATAAACAAAAGGAAATTGAAATTCATGCATCGGCTCAGCTTTTATACTCCATAATTAGACCACGCCCCTCTTGTTTAGTTAAAGCAATCGAAAACTGGTTTGAAGACTACCTTCTAAATACACCTCTTTGGAATTTTAGTTCTGCTAATGGACTGAATATCGATTTGAAAAAATCAATAACTGATAAGCAAGTTTCTTTTATAGTTAACCATCCAGAATATAATATACCATCTTTTTCTGGTTTAGGTTTTGGCGGAGGTCCATAATAGATTGGTATAATAGCTTTTTCTTTCTCATCCCAAACCCACCAATGATGACCGTATGGGGTCCATATTTCTTTATACTCCAAGTCTTTAGGTACGCCTATGTTTAAAACATCTTTGAAATTTATAGAAGGAGGTTTTCTTCGAAATAAAGTTATAGCTCTCTCACACTGCCATCTTTTAAAATCAGATAAACTTTTATTTTCGCTAGTAACATTATAAATCATATATAGTATTAGAATTATTTTGAAAATCATTTTTTTTTTCAATTTAAGAATTAAGTTTTATTCGGGTATTTATACTCAATCATTTAAAAGTGAAGCGACGCTATTTCTAAAAAAGTGAAGCGACGCTATCTTTGAAAAAGGAAGCGAAGCTTATTTAAAAATTCAAATAATTTAAAAAGTATGCATCTAATAAAAGATCAAAGGATTTAATTTAAAAATCTAATTTAAAATGCAATCATTTATAAAATAATAAAATCGGCAAATCTAATTAAATATGCACGCATCTAACAAAAGATCAAAGGATTTTTTAAAAAAATCTATTTATTATGCAAACATAAAATAATAAAATTTAGGAAATCTGATTAAAAATGCATGCATCTAATAAAAAACTCAAAGGATTTTTGAAATATATAAATAAAAATCAAACATGTGAGGACGAATTAAAAATTAAAAGGGACCATCTTTTATAAACCAAAATGTTTATCATTATCTTTAAAAAATAGAAGCGACGCTCTTTTTAAATATAACTAATTTAATATGCATGTTTGATAAAATAGTTTAAAAGTTTTAAAAAGAAAAATTGCAAAAAAAATGTTCCTCTGTAGCTAAGTAGGTAGCGGTTTTGATTCGGAATATTCATTATTGTCACGGTTCGATCATGTTCAGGGATAATTTTTAATATCGGAAGATCAAAGGAACCCTTTGGTTTCGTCGGACCCATCCCCCAACATTTTGGAATAAGTTGTGTCTGTCGGTGAGATCAAAGAAAACAAAAGGTGTGAAATTTCACACCTCGACGAGTTACCGCACTCCTAGTGCGGTAAGAAATGGAATAAGTTGTGCCTGTCGGCGAAATCAAAGAAAACAAAAAGGTGTGAACTTTCACACCTTGGAATTTGTCGGCGAAATCAAAGAAAACAAAAAGGTGTGAATTTTCATACCTTTAGGATTTATCGGCAAGATCAAAAGAAACCCTTGTATTTTTTCGGACCCCTCCCCCAAAACCCTTCAAATCCCTTTGAAAAATTTGAGGACCCCTCCCACAGGCATAGGTTCGGCGGCTAAGATCAAACAAAAAGGGGCGGGGCACCCAGACAAGCCTAAACCTTTAGGAAAGTGCGGTAAAAAATGGAATAAGTACGTATGACTAACTACTCCGGACCCAAAGTGTTCGCACTTTAAGTTTATATTATTTAGACTCTCATACGCGATTTTTAAGCTTTGGCTTCTACCGTAACTTATTTCCTTTTTCAGAAAATTCAAAATTTTTGTCCCTTAATTTGTTCAAATCCATATTACTAAATAAACAAATAACATTTGTCTTTTGTTTTATTTTTCCTTTTTGTTTTTTGTTCTTTTACTTTAGTTCGGCTTTTGTACATGTTTAACACTTTAGCCCTTTTGTACTTTAAAAGCAGTTTGGTCCTTTGTACTGTTAAAGCAGTTAGGTCTTTTGTACTTTTAATGCGGCTAGGTCTTTTGTACTTTTTAAGCAGTTAGGTTTTTTGTACTTTTAATGCGGATAGGTCTTTTGTACTTTTAAAACAGTTAGGTCTTTTGAACGCCTTTGTTTATGAACCATTTTGTCTAGGCACTCGATGTTTACATTTAAAATTTTGAAAGAGATAGACGCTAATCTTTAATTCTCTTTCATATATTATTTTCTTTTTTTTGTTGTCCTTTTAGTGTTTACTATTTTAGAAAACTTTTCGTTTCAATAAAAATTCACTTTTTAAGAATGAAAATTTGTAAACAAAAAGTATTAACTTAGTATAGTTAATAGAAAGTTAATTCTATATTCAAATAAATAACTGATATTTTCTTATCTTTATGGTTGGGGGCCCGGTTCGAATCGACATCGAATTTTGGCCTGAAAAAGACTCGATGCCCGACTCGATAAAAATGAAGCCCGAAAAAATGACTCGAGGCCCGATTCGAAACCCCCAACCCTAATTATCTTATTTGTCATTCATTTAAACATTAAATTGTCACTATAATATCTTAGCCTTCTCCACAGATTTTAATTAATTATCTTTCCTTTATTACATTTAAATTGGGGAATAGAACTTGATTAAATTTTTGAATTTAAAAGTCAGAAATTTTTAAAGTATTCCCTAATTCCTCCCAAAATTCTGGAAAAACAAATATTATTTAATAATTTATTAATAAATTTAAATAACTACTACAAACTTAATTTAATTTTATATTCATCAGAAATAATTAAATAATCTTCCTTAATAAATTTAAAAATATTTTCAATTTTAATATTTTCATTTTTTATTTTAATTAATTTGTCAATTTTTCCAAAACAATTATTTGTATATTCTTTCCCCATAATTTCTTCCATTTCTTTTTTATTTAAAAAAATATTTTTTAAATTATTTTTTAAAATTATATTTTTTATATCAAAATTTTCCTCTACAAAAATTTCTGTTTGAATATTTTCTTTTAACAAAATAAAATCAGACAAACATTCAAATTCTTTTGAAGAATGTTTTGTTTGCCAAAAACAATTTATATTTAATGGGAAAACAATTAAAATAATCAAATAATTAATTAATAAATACATTTAGGTAAAAAATTTTTTAGATGATTTTTTGGCGAAGAGAGAGGGGGAAGGAATTTTTAAAATTAGGGAATGAGGAGAGTGAAGGGGAATTTTAATTGGATTTTTTAATTTTCTGGTAGAGAGAGAGGGAAGGAATTTATTAAAGACAATCAAGCCTTTATTGTCTAATTCCCCATTATATATGTATAATTGATTATTCATTAATTTTGGGAATAATTATTTATTGATTTTGGAAATAAAATTTAATTAAAAAAATTAATTTAAATTATTAAATTAAATGCCAAAATTTAATTTAAAAACTTAATTATTTACTTTTATTTTAAAAATAAAAAAATATATTTAATTTTAAAAATAACAAAAAAAATTTAAATAAAATAATTATGATAGCACAAATTGAAAGTTTTTCCTTTTTTAAAATTATTTATATTTGTTGTGAAATAATAGCTAAAGGTTGTTGAGATAAATAAATGTTATTTTGGTGTTGTTGTTGAGGTAATCTAAAAATTTATTTTTATTTTTGAATTCCAAAAACAAACAAACATAGATAAATTAGTAGTTATTTTGTTGTTATTATTTTGTTGTTGTTCAATAGCTAAAGAACAAGCTCTCCTTTTTAATAAATTTATTTGTTTTTGTTTTTCTATTAAATTTAAATTTCCATTAATTATTTTGTTTGTATTTAATGAACAACCATTAATACTATTAAAACGATTAGAATGAGGAAATGGTGGTTGTTGTTTGGGAGAAATTGAAGAAGAATCTCTAATATGAAAGCCGCTTTAAAAAATTGAAATTATTTAGAAGTATTTTTGGAAAAAATATTTAAAGTATTTTTAGGGTATATTTAAATTACTAAATTTTGAATAGAGTTTTTAAGAGAATCTTAAAAGATTGGGGATGAGGAGACTGACTAAGAAGTCTAAAGCAGCGCTGGCTCCGGCCCAGCGATTTTCGGAGCGGCTCTATGTTGACTCCGGGCCTTGGCTCAGCCGAAACCTGCTCCCGGAGCCATATACCACTGGTCAAAAGTCTCTAATATAAATCTTTAACTTTTTCATCAAAAAATTTTATTAAAACATTCCCCCCCCCTCTTCCCGTGATAGGAATTTATTTTTTAAAAATTTTAATATTCTAAATAATTAAAAAAACCAACTTTTTAAAATAATTTTCAGATTGTTGATTTGTATTAATTGTTGTTGCCCCGCCACCATTTATCGCTAATGTTCCCGTTGTTGTTCCCGAACATTGGGGAGTTATTCGAGGGGAAATAACTCCACAACTAGCACTCTAAATTAAATTTTTAAATTTAATTTTATTTTTATTTATTTTTACTTCATTTCCATCAGCTATAATTGTTGTTGGGGTTGGAGATAATTTTATTGGCAAAGTTAAAAGTCTAGCACAACGATTCCGAAATCCTCTAACATAAAAAATAAAAACCCAAAAATTTGTTGAACAATTCTTTAAAAAATAATTTTATTTTTTATTTTCTCTTTTTTTAAAATTACCAAAACTAATAACATATTAGAAAAATCAACACATAAAGTAGCCATTGGACTAGACATAAATGCTTCATTTCCAATAAACTTTTATATTTAAATTTTAAAATAAAATTTTCTAAAAATTTATTTACTGTCTCAAAAACATCCAAAACTGTCGGTAAAATATCAGAAATTAGAAATTTAACAATAATAACCACAATAAGTACATTTGCCCGATGTTCTTTTCTTTAAAAATTAAAAAATAAATATTTTTATTATCCAATCCAATTTTTACCCTCTAATTGAATTATTCTTTTTGTAAATATTTCCATTTTTTTGTCCCCCTAAAAGCATCATTTTATGTTGCTGTTTTTCATTAAATAAAATATTTGTTGATTTTTCTTCTTCTTTACCCCCATCTAAATAATTAATAATTTAATTTTTTTTTAAATTCAAAAAAACAAACATTCACTATTTTCAGCATTATAACAATTTTTAATAATATTTTTATATTCATTATTTGTGTTAGTATTTGTTGAGGAACAACGTAATAATTGTTGTTCACAATGACTACTTAAACGTTTACGTGAACGTTGTGCTTCTCCCAATGCAATAGTAATTCGTAGAGTTAAAATAAATGTTAAAAGACCTTTTTTGATAAAAAAATGAAATTAGAAATCTTCTAATTAGAAAATTAATTAAATTAAAATTTTAGAAAAGGCAATTTAAAAATAGCTAATATAATTACCGTAGTTGAGGGAATAATATAAACCCTAGTGTTCGACCTCCCGCAGGAGGGAGTAATTAATCGAGGTAAGGTTAGTATTCAAATTTGAAATTTGAACGTGTAGTGGGGCATTTGATTGGGATAATAATTGTAGTTTTAAATAAACATTTACAAAACTTTAATTATATATAGACCTCTTCAAGCTTCCTTATATGTACCTTCCTTATATGTACCTCTTCCCTTATATGTACATCAACCCTTTAGGTGGAACTAATAAATCTGCATGATATTTTTAAAATTTTTTTATATTAGAGTTTATTTAAGTACAGTTTTTCCATAACCTTTTCCTGTTAATTTTTTTAATTTTTTAAAAATTACCAGGCAAAATAGTAACAAATGTTGAGCCTAACAAAATATGATAAAAACTTCGATAAAGTTGATTCTTAGAAAGGAAAAATTAAAAGTAATTTAAATTAAATAAATACTTGAGGTAATCCAGTTCTTTGTACATAAGAAATACATTCAATAATAATTGGAGAAGAAGAAGAGGAAGAAGAGGAAGATAAAATTAAAAAAGAAATTGAAGAAGAAGAATTATTTATTAATTGAGGTATTTTTGTTGTTGTTGTTGGTGGGAATTGTGGTTTTGAAGTATTAATACATTCAACAGCTGTGGCAACTTCAAAAAAACGTGGTAAAGAAAAGAGAATGGCAAGAATAGATAAACCAACAACCAAACGTTTTACTCGACTATAATAAAAATTAATTTTCAATTTTTTTGAAATAAAATATTATTTATTTGAAAATTTTTTAAATTTAATGAACGAAAAAATAATTAAAATTTAATTTAAGTTCAAAAAAAAATTTTTTTTAATATTTTGAATCATTTTATAAAAAAAAAGTTAGATTTTAATTTAAATCTACCTTCTTTTACTAAAAATTCTATGTTTGAATGGCATACAAAGTGCCAAATAACGATCAAGTGTTAAAGCTAAAACAATCCAAACAGTCCCCGTGTGTGTAGCATTAGCCAACATATATGTTGGTGGATATAAATGGACATAAGGGCCTGTAGATATAACTGATCCCCAAAGTAAAGTAGGCAAACAATATAGGACAAAAGCATTACATAAAAGTGCTGAATGCCAACAGGCTAAGGAAATCTAGGAGGAATTTTTTTAATTAAAAAAATATTTTTAAATTTAAATTACTAAATAATAATGTATAATTGGAGGTGAACAACTCCCAGCATTTCTAAGCCTCACAAAAACAAGTACACATAAAGCATTAAGTACAATGCCTGACAAAACAAAGAGAAGTGAAAGAGGTCCATTTAATAACCAAGAAAGCTGTGAACAAAATTAATTTATAATTAAAATATTTAAAAAATAATTTTAAAATAAGGAGAATGATATAGTAAAACAGCTGGGCTATAGGTATTTCTCTCCTTCAGCTAGTGCAAAAGGTTAATCGGCGGCTGGAACCGAACCAGCATCTTCAGTAACATTAGGAATTAAACAACTATATGCTTTACAATATCTCAAATTATATGTATTTGATTCAATGAATAAAAATAATTTTATTTTCTTTAATTAAATTACCATTTCTTGTATATAAATAAATTCTTCTTCACTAAAATAATTCGAGGAAAATAGAAAAACTTCAGAAAATGATTGTTGTTGATTTTGATGTTCTTTTGTTATTATTGAACTAAAAAAATTAATTAAATTATTTTTAATTATTTAAGAGATTTAACAAATAAAATTGATCAAAAATAAAAAAATTAATAAAAATATTTTTTAAGAAAATCTCTAGGGAAATTTACACATCTGTCCTAAAAAATAAAAAAATACACATTTTTTTAGATATCTACAATGTATATAAGACAAATGAAAAATAAAAAGGACAAATATTTAATAATAAATAATTTGTAAAAAAGTTAATAAAATATGACAGAAAATGAGTGATATACTTACTAACTTTACTAGTAAAAATAATTGGTAAAATAAATAAATAATAAAATAAAACATTTAAATTAATTTTTGTGAAAAAATTATTTAAAAAAATAATTTTTTGTTGAATTTAAGTTAAAAATTGAGGAAAATAGATAAATAACAATTAATAATGTGTATATTCTTTGATTCTTTGAATGCAGAAAAACACCCCCGAGACCAATAAAATTATAAAATATTTTTCAAAAATTTTTGTCTGAGTACTTTTTTTGGTCAGAATTTTCAAAAAATGTTGAAAAGAACTGAAAATTTATGTTTGTGATATTTTGTAAAAAAATTTTTTCTAGATAAGGTTCTCTATATATAGGTAGGTATATATAAATTTTATTTTTTTTTGAAAATTTTTTATTTTGGATTTTAAATATTTTCATTTAAAGATAATTAAAAAAAGGATTACAAAAATATTTATTTACTAGACTAAATACATGTATTTTGTTAAAAAAAGGAAAAATAAAAAGTTACTTTTTCAGGAAATCATTAGTAATTCTTTAAATCTTTTCTTCCCTTATGACTTTTGGTATGCACTTCCTTGTTTTTGTATTGGGAAAAGATTTAAAAGAATTGAAAAAATTACAAAGATGATGTTATTTTTTGTATTTTAAAGTTTTTTTTTGGAAATTTTTGATTTTAAATTAAATATATTTTTAGAAATTTATGCCTATTTTAAGTAAAAATTAAAAAAAAAATAATTTTCTGCAATAAATAATTATTATTAAATTATTTGAATAAAATCAACAAGAATTTTAAAAAAAGTCTTTAAATAATTAAAAATATTTATAATGATGCTAATTTAGAGCCTAAAAATTTTTATATAGTCGAATCTCGATATAATTCAAAACAACACCAAAAAACCATTCCCAGACTGAAAAAAGTAAAATATTTATTTATTTATTTATTTTTATATTAAATGTTTTATATAAATAATTTAAAATACAAAATGTTTTTCCCGTCTCACTAAACACGCAAAGAAAAATATTTTTAAAAAAACTATGTATGTACATTAACATTTTTGTTTTTTAAAGTGCTAACCAATTTATTTACTAAATTGACATGAAATCATGTCGAGAGTTTTTTGGCGGAAAAGTTTACAAAAATGTTGGCACTTTTCTGAAATTAAAGGAAAAAAGAAGAAAAAGAAGGAAAAAAATAAATAATTTATTTTATAAAAATTATTTTATTTTATTTTTTTTTAATTTCAAAAAAAAAGATTGATAACTAAAAATGTACCTATTTTTAATTAAATATATCTTCGAGATTGAGGAAGTTTAATTTTATAAAAGAAAAAATTTAGACTTTAAGAGTACACACAAATAATAAAATTATTTTTTCCTTCCTAAAGAAAAACTTTTTTGGCATATTTTCAAAAAGAAAACTTTTTTTATAAGGAAGTTATTTTTTTATAAAAGAAAAAATAAATAAATTAAAAATAGATAGAAAGATATTTCTGTGTTTGGTTTAAAAAAGCATTAAATATTAGCTTGCATTCATGCTTCGTTGGTGGTCATTAGGCGAAAAAATTAGATTAAAGGGAAAAAAGTGTTAAAAGTGAATAAAAAAGTATTATATGATATTACGTTTCCATTATATTATTGTAAAGTCAAAATATCGTTAAGACACGCGAAAAGAAAAGTTTTTAGAAAAGATTTTTTTATTTTTTACGTTTGATTAAATTTTGTATTAAATCACTTGAAATTTTATTAAAATAAATTAAAAGTTCTGATAAAAAGCTTTATAATTAAAGGAAAATTATTTTTCAATTTTTATTTTGATAATATTCATAAATAATTGAAGAAAATATATAAAAATAAAGATTTACTAGTTTCTTAAAATTAAATTTAGGAAAGGAGAGAAAATAAAAAATGGTTGAATAAATAAAAAAAAAAGATAATATTTAAAAAAAGATTTTCAGAAGAAGATAAAAAAATCAGGAAATAAATTTTGACGTAAAATTAGAAATTTATGTAATCTAGATAAATAAATATATTAAAAAATTATTTTTAAATCCAAATAAATTATATGTTAAGACTAATACATAATACTTGACCACAAGCCAGAAAAAATCCAGAAATTTTTGAAACAAGATTCAAGATCCCTCAATGCCCAACATCAACCCTCACTCCAAAATCAACAAAATTTCAGAAAAACGGGAATTCTCTTGATTAGATAAGGGCATATATTAAAGACGGGCTTTTAGAGTATTTATGGTAAAAATAAAAAAATAAATATCGAGAAGGGAAATGATTCTTATAATTAAAATATTCCTTAACATAAAAAAATTTAAAAAATAAATTAAAGTTTTTAGAATCAACCGTTGGAAAATATTTATTTTATTTTATTTATCTACCCAAATTCATCTGTAATTATTTGATTTTCCATTGTTTGATTTTGTTGTTTTACTAATAAATTATTTAAATTTTGTTGTTGTTGATTTATCATTTTTCTATTTATTAACCTCCATAAATTCATTCCGATAATTTAATTAAAATCATTATTTTTGTTGTTAATTTAAATTTAAATTATTTTTTTAATAAAAAATATCTAAAATAAAAGAATATTTTATTTAATAAAAATATTCTTTTAATAACCTTTCTATTAAATGTTTTTTTTATTTTTTTTGAGTGCGCAAAATTAAAATATATAATTTTGTTTTCCTAAGGGATTAAAATAACATCAAGAAAAATATTTTTTTAAAAAACAGTTATTACTCATTAATTTTTTTAAAGAATATTTCTGAATTAAATAGATGAATATTTATTATTTTTATCCTTAGAAAATATAAACGTACTTGTAGTTATGTAAATATATAATAAAACAGTAAAGCAAAAAATATTAATCTTAATTTTAAAATTGATAAATGGCCGGAAAATTTTTTTGTTTAAAAAAATAATTAGGAAAGAAAATCTGAAAGTAGATCTAAAACGAGATGAAGAATTTGTTAGCCTTTTTCACCAAATTTATGAAAATTTGAATTTTTGAATTTTGGGGGTAAATAACAATGAAACTCTTTAGTGAGTCAATTTTTGTTATAAAAATGATAGTCTATTACTTCTTCAATTTAAAAAAGACTTTCGGCATAGCCACATATCAGGGATGTGCTGAAACAGATTTTAAAAACGGAAGACGAAGAGGTGTCTAGGATCCCCACTCAAACAAAAGCGTGGGTTTACCTCCTTTTTTATAATTGTCGAAAATTAACTTTAATATGTCCAAATAAATCAGAATAATTTTTATAATGTCCAAAAATTAAAATAAAAAATTTAAAAAAAAAAGATTAAAATTGAAACAAATATTTATGTAAATCTACAAAAATCAAAAGTCAAAAGATTTAAAATTTATGTATATTTATCTTTTAATTTACATAAAAATATTTAGGCAAAAAAAATTAGTATATTTAAGATTATTTTATTAAAATATATTATCAAAACAAGTAGGAATATTTTTGTTTTTCTTTAAACTAGACTTAAAATTAAATAAATTAAAATATCGAATATTTTTCAATTATTCATCATACATAATCCCTCAAATGATGAATATAATTTTTATTAAAAATAAATCCTTAAAAAAATTGAAAAATATTTTTATTTTTTTTTGATAAAAGAATTTATAATGTTGCTCTTTTCAATAAAATTAATAGAAAAAAGAATAATTAAAATAAAAGAATAAATCTTGCTTTTTTAATTGCTTTTTTAATTAAAAATTAATTAAAATTTAATTTAAGAAAATAATTTTAATTTTCTAAATTTGGTTAGAATTTTATCTACCTAATTTACGTAAGAGAATTCCAAAAAAGTACTGAAATTAGGTAAAGAGAAATAAAAAGGAGTAAAAATAGAGAAGATGATTCTTCTTTTTATTTTTTCACTCCTTTCCTTAAAAAACATTTCCGGAAAAATGTTCGTGTCATTCCCTAATATATATTGCTTTTTTAATATATATCTTACTATTTATGTAATAAATATATTCCCAAAAATAGAAATAAATATATTAAATAAATAATAATATTTTCATCAATGTACTTGAAAGTTAAGAAAGAAAACTTTTTTAAAGATGTCTATAAAATTTTAGAAATAATAAAAAAAAATAATATTCTTTAATCAAAAAAAATAACTAAAATTTCACAAAAGTGAGGATAACTAGAGTGCGGTCTAACAAATAATTTTAACAACAAAAGAGGTTAGTTATAAATAGTATATATTGTTATTAATTAGATATTTTTAATAAAATATTAAAAGTTTAGAAAGGTAATATTTCCAAAAATTCAAATTATATTAATTAAATGTTTCCCGTTTCTTAATCATTTTGCTTGTAAAATAATTGAAAATAAATTAAAAAATAAATTTTTTGATAAATTCATCAAATTACAAAAAAAAAGTTTAAAAAAATTCCCAACTATTCCAATTATAATATTTACTGATGGATATGCTGGCTATATTTTTTCTAGTCTTTTTTCTACAAAAAGTTGTCTCTTTCGCTTATTGAATATTTCCTAGAATTAAATAAATAAAAATATACACATTTTTGTCCTAAAAGATAAATTAACCAAAAAATTGGCATAATTTATTTAAAATAAAAATATATATAATAATTTACAAATAATTTATTTAAAAAAAGAAAAAGTTTTTTTAAAATAATTATAATCTGGAAATTTTATTTATGGAAAGTTCCTAAATTAATTCAAAGTCGATTCCCTTTGATATATAATTATTTACACAAATAAAGACATTTTCCTTTAACAAGCTCTAGACTAACTAGAATCGACTTTCTATTAATAAATTTATATGAAAGAAAAGGTATCAAATTCTGCAGAAAATTTTATTTAAAAAAGTAAAAAAAATATTTCCTTATTAAATAATTAATTTTTGGGTGATATTAAATATTGTTTGGTTTGTTATTTTATTTTTAGTAGAAAAAATATAAATAGACATATATGTTTGTCAAGCATTTGTTTTCAAATGCACTTGACATATAAATTGAAAAATATAAATATGTTTATATTATGAATAAATTATTTAAATATTTTATGCAAGCAAACTTAATGATAAACAACAAAAAATATTTTTTTAATTTGTTCTGGTATAGTATTTTAAGAGAAAAAAATTAAGGTGAAATTAAGCCTGTAATATATTGACGTTTAAAGAGAAAGTAAATCGCAATTCGATTTCTATATAAAAATTGTTCAAAGATTTTTCCAGCCTTTGAACGAATTTCGATTCGCAGCACACTTCCTATATCCTTTTGTCAAAATAGGAAAATTAAAGGTATATAACAATAACAATTATTTTTTGATATTTACATATTTCCTTCTTTAAAAAAATATCTGTTTAAAATAAATAAGCGTAAATATTTAATTATTTAAATAAAAATATAAAATAATTTTTAGTCTTTAAATTAATAAAAAAAAACATCTACATATTTACATATCTCCTCCCACGCAAGCAAAAACCTAAAGGAAATTTAATTAAACTTTTTTTCACTTTTTAAACAAAAGGTGATGCTAAAATAAGAGGGAAATGTGCAAAAAAAGAGAGAAATGCCAAAATAAACGAACTGTAAAAAATTAGTTTTTAAAGATTTTTTCATATTCAAATTTATTATAGTGCTAAAAATAAATAAAAATTTCCGTGTATTTTTTAAATTTAGAAGGAAATTAGAATGAAAAAATTTTAAACTCTGGTTTAGGACATGCCAGTATGGGTGCCGGAATTTTCGTCTCTGGAACATTCGTCTCCAAGACTTTTCGGAACTTTCGTCTCCAACATTTTCGGAACTTTCGTCTCCAGCGGAATATTCGTCACCAAGGAAATAAACGGAATATTCGTCTCCGAAATTTTCGTCTCCGCTAGGAATTTTCGTCTCCAGAGGAAAAATCGGGCAATCCCGGAGAATAGGGTTTCTTAGAAAAAAAATTTTAAAATAAGAAAAAGGACTTTTCCGGGTTCAAAAATATGCCTATTACGAATATGCGCTCAAATTTTGAAAAAGTCGAATCCCGAACCCGAATCCGGATATTTGACCCCGGACATTGTACAAAATGGTCAGTCTTTCAAAATAATATAGAACTCATCGAGCTGCATCGAATGACACCAAAATTAATTAAATCCGACGTGCTTGAACCGAGATACAGACCCCTGAATATTGAAAAACCATAGGGTCGTAATTTTGGAGCAAAAAAAGTTTGTACAAATAATAGCTCATTCGAAAGAGCTCATCGAGCTGAATCGAATGACATCAAAATCACAGTGATTGATCAAGTTTTGACAAAGTCTCCGGGATTGTCCGATTTTTCCTCTGGAGACGAAAATTCCTAGCGGAGACGAAAATTTCGGAGACGAATATTCCGTTTATTTCCTTGGTGACGAATATTCCGCTGGAGACGAAAATTCCGAAAATGTTGGAGACGAAAGTTCCGAAAAGTCTTGGAGACGAATGTTCCAGAGACGAAAATTCCGTACACCGCCAGTATAATTATATTTCATAAAAACGTCCATTTAATTCTCCGGGTCTATAATGCTTGCTTTGTGTGCTGCAGCATTTTTTGGTGTTCGTGATTAGTATCATAACTCTTATGTTTATTTAAATGAGCAAAAGGTGATGCTAACTTTATAGATTATTATCATACACATTCTCTAATCATTATACCTACCTATTCACTTCAGAAACAATGATCGGTTGGTCTTTATTACTGGCATTTCCTAAACCAGAAAACCAGAGCCTAAACCAGAGCCATTTTTGAGTAAAGTAAAAAAATAAAACAAAATTAGAAGTTACATAAATATTTAATTTAAAAATTATTCTTATGAACCAAACATCTTTACGTTAAATAAAACTAACTTCTTTTAAGATTTTTAGAGTCAAGATCTAACAAAAGATTTAATATAAAATTATTTTATGTAAATATATATTAAAAAGTTTTAAATAAATATTAAAGACTTTTTCATTCCTTTACTAATCGCCAAAAGCTTCTTGTCAGCTTGTGATCCACATGTAAAGTATTTTAGTGGACTAAGGAAATGTAAACCACTCACCACGTGGTTTTAGTTTTGTTATTATTTGCGTATTTATATGCAGGAATTATTTTATAAAAGATTATTTATACATACTTTCATTTATTTAAAAACTATTAGAAACACATTCCATTAAGTTTTTAAAAGAAGAAATGTTGAAAATTAGAAATTTGAAATTTATAAAAATAAAATTTTTGCATATTCTTTAAAAACTTTTTTTAATTTAACTAATAAATTTTCTAATTTACTTCAATTATTTAATAAAAAAATTAATTTGACTTTATTAAACACTTTAAATCTTTAAAAGTATATAAGGAATGCACTTAAGCAAATTACTGAAAGGATGAGTGTTGAAAATAATATGTATAGAGGTTTACATTTATTTATAAAAACCGGAAATGTTCCCCCATATTTACTACTTATATAGAATATTTATTTAAATTTTGCCTTAAAAGGGCCTGAAACTGACAAGTTTCTAGATACAAAATTTGTAAATAAATAATGATGTAAGGCAAGTTAATTTTGCAAACAAATCTATGAACGTTCAAATGTTTTCAAAAAATAAAGTCAGAGTTGTCGACCCAAAGAACCGAGATTTTTCGGTTCCGGATATTTTCCAAGAACCGAAAACCCTAAATAAAGTTTAAAGAAGGTAGGAATTGGTACTTATTTAGTTTCCCCCCCCCCCCCCCCCAGTCAGTTTTTTCCAAAAATATATAAAAATGGTCAGTCTGAACAACAATTGTAGAACCCATCGAGCTGTGTCGATTAACACCAAAATCAACAAAATCCGACTTGATTTGACCGAAATACAGACCCCAGAACCACCGGGGCGAAAAATCATAGGGACTGGAATTTATACAAATGATAGCTCATTCGAAAGAGCTCGTCGAGCTGAGTCGAATGACACCAAAATCGACGTGATCCGACTTGATTTGACAAAGATATGACATAAATCGTCGACTACGGTAGGTCTAAATAACGTCATAACTTTGTCAAATCTTGTCCGATTACGTTGATTTTGATGTCATTCGACTCAGCTCGACGAGCTCTTTCGAATGAGCTATCATTTGCTTAAACTTTTTTTTATTTCAAAAATCACCCCTGTGGTTGTTCAATTTTCAGGGGTCTGTATTTCGGTCCAAACAAGTCGGATTTTGTTGATTTTGGTGTCATTCGACACAGCTCGATGGGTTCTACAATTGTTGTTCAGACTGACCATTTTTACATATTTTTCGAAAAAACTGGCTGGGGGGGGGGGGAAACTAAATAAGTACCGTAGGAATTTTTATTTAATCTACAATTTTGGTGTGTGAATTTAGACCAATAAACAACAGACCACTTTTAAATAAAACTAGCCATAATAAAGTTAAATATTGGTTTACGTCACTTAAAAATAGAAGAAACTTCATCCTCCTAATTATTTGTTTATTGGACAACTTTAGTGGAAGATTGAGGGGGGGGGAGGGAGAATTAAAATAAATAATGCTAAAATGTTGCCATATTCAGGGATGCAAAAATTCCCTGTTTAGGCAAGAAATAAGATCAAAAATTGGGAGCCGAAATAAAAGAAATCAAATTTATTTAATAGAAAAATTAAACTAAAAAATAATTGGTTCAGAATTATATAAAGGATATTTATCATCGCAACTTTTTGGTGGTTAACAAGTTAAAAGGTAAGAGAGATTTGATCAAGAAATTCATCAAATTTCTTCATTGTTTCACTTTCTAAATCTTTCATCGTTTCCAAAAGAGCAACTTTCAGACGATCTGAAAAAATATTTAATAAATTAAATTTAAATTAATTTTTAACCCTCCAAAGTTTTATTCTTTTCAACAAGTTTTTGAGTAACAAATCCAAAAGTTTCACAATCATTTCGATAACTCTTAAATTATTTTTAATTAAATATTTTCTTTATTTATTTTGACAACCTGTTCAAATTCTCGTTTTTTCTTTGCCACACATTCTCGTAACTCTACAGATAATTTGTTAATTTTCTCTTCACGAATATTGTCGGAAATTTGCTGTTTGGACAAAGAACCTTTTATTTAATTTTATTATTTTTATATAAATTCATTTTAAAATATACTTAAATGAAATCCTCCTTGATTTTCATCAACATTAGCATTTGTTGACATTTTGAATTTTATATCCTTCAGAATTTGACGCTGGAAAATAAATTAATATATAATCTTAATAATAGAGAAAATATTTTGGAATTAATAGCAACCCCACTTGATAGGGTAGAATTTGTCAAATTTTAGTTCAAATTATTATAATTTACCTGTATGTCTTTAAAGAAATTATTTGCCATAGCACCACTCTCACGTACTGGAGAAGACATAATTTGATCAGAATAAGCGGACGCTTTAACACTACGAACAACGGGAGGTTGTTGCAACGATTCGAGCTCAACACGAGGACGTTTCGCGGCTACGTCGTCTAAAATTTTGAAATGGAGTTAATAAGCACAAGTTCTTTCAAACAAATATTTGCATTCAAAAATGAATTAAGTATATACTTTTCAACATCAAATAACACCGTTAAACTGTTGAAAATATACTCTAAGGAGTTCTGGTTTTCGTTCCATGGGCAATTTATTTTTGCAAAAAATTCGAATGAACACACCTTTGGCAGCCTTGGTACCGTTCATCGGTTGATAGACTATTCCAGGTTGTTCTGACTTAAACTTTGGAATGGACGCATTCTATTGTAATAAAAAGACAATTTAAGCTAAAACATCAATCTCATACCGAATCAAGATCCACAGTAAAAGTCTGTCGAAATTTGTTATCCTCTGATTGTTGATGTGATTGTTTACTCTTAAATTATATATAGAATTGGAAAAAACATGAACAGGTAAAAGATTAAAAATTATTAAAAACAAAAAGTTTTCACTTGAGTGGACAAAACTTCATGCTGAACATTTTGACCAGAATGTTTTTGTTGTGATTGTTGTTGATTAGTAGCGAGAGAGCCTACAACTACACGGCGATGTGTAAACTTAAGAATTTAAATAAAATTATAAATTCAACGAGGGGATAAAATAATTTTTAAAGCTCTCTAGCAACAAATCAACCAATCAAAATTAAATTGGTTTTAAGGACTTTCGAAAAAACCTGCGCATCTGGACGTGTTGGCCCGATTGGTTTGCTCATCGTTATAGTCATTTGAGGTTGTCCTTGATTGGCATTCGCATATTTTGACGGAGGTGAAGTTTCCCCATCACTTATATCAATATCAGAACCTTCAGTTCTCTGAGTTTTTGCCGTATGAATATTCGGCGAAGAAGAATAATGTTTGCGTTTTTTCTTCTCTTTTCGCTCCTTTTTCTTGCTCTTCTGTTTCTTAGGTGGTGGTGAAGGAGAACGTTCCTTCTTCTAAAATAAAAATTTAAAATTAAAAAATAAGCATTATTCACTACGATATCAGAATAATCCAAAGATTTTGGTTCGGAATGTTGTGACGACTGAGATGACACTGATTTACTTCGAGAACGCGAATCCGCATCAGAATGTGTGAGACTACGATGCGAAGGAGAACCAGACACCGATCGACTCACAGATTTGTTACCACCACTATATTCTTCAGTTGGACCTCGCTCAGGAGAACGAGTATAAGATCTGAAAAGAGTGAGAAAAACAAATTATAAAAAAACCTCGATCGACGCCCACTACCACGATGTCCCCCACTACCATGGTTATTAAAGCGAGAAGGTCTAACTCCTTAAACAATAAAATATTACAAGAAAATCGGTGAATAAAGACCTTGTTTGGCACAATGAGCTAAATAGCGACGAATATCCCGGAACCAAGTCAGTTCTACTTCGTGACCAAGAATAGTGCCTTCCTTTTGACATCTATAATTGATAAATTTTATAATCTAATTAAGTAATAATCAAAAATTCATATTATTGAAATGTGTTAATTTAACTTGATTCTACTAATAATCCCTTCCACAAAATTTGTTTATAAAAAGGAAAACACAAACAGAAGTTCAAATATAAAAACCTACTTTTCCATAATTTTACGAGCCACAGTCTTGCTTTCAAAGCGGACAGCAACATAAAGCTTCAATCTATCTGGTGAAACTTTGACAAAATCAAAAGTGCATCCAGTATCCTTTCCAAAGAAATCACTAAAAAGAGAAATATATTTAATGCCCTTAACAATTCGAAGTTTCTTGTCGTCAATCTTTTCTTGGCCACTTACCACGCTCAAGTAATAAGCGCCAATTAAATATATAATAATTAATAATTCCATCAATTAATATTTTCTTCAAAATTATGGTAATATAATTATAAAAATGGTAATTTCTCAAAATATAGTTTTCGAAATAAAATCCAATTTTGACCAAATATGCACGGAGAACTATAAAATTCCCTCTAAAATCGTGTAAAACATTCAAGTGCATTGCAAATTGGCTTGGTAATTGGGTAATTTGTAAAATACTTTCAAAATATATGACGTAAAAGAATAACAAACAAATAAATAGTTGACTTGATAAAAGGAATAAATTGGCATCAAAACCCAAAAAATATTTTTTAAAATGATTTTATAAGGAACTGAAAGCCGTTAATTTAATAAGTGCATTTGTCTCGTAAATTTAAATTAGTGCAGTATTCATCAAAAAGCACAAATATATTTTTATTTGAAATTTTGTAGAGCCTAAAGCTGAGATTATCAAAAGATTCAATAAATATGTCAAATGATTTTTATAGGCGTAGAAACATTTCAGGATCGATGGTCAGCACATTTATATTAAAATTTAAAGGTGCTAAATACGCCTATTTATAGAAAAAAACAACAAAAGGAGAAAGGAAGATGTATAAAAGTAAAATTTAAACAAACTAACCGAAGCTCCTCAGTTGTCAATTGTCCAGGCAAACCACGAATGAAAATTGTATGCTAGAATTATTAAAAGTTAAAATAAAAAAACAATAAACAAAAAACCTGGCTTTCGGGAACATCCCGTTCATTTATTCTATCACGACGATACATCTAAAAAGTTGTAATCTGATTGATATTTATTGAAGACTTGCACAAACCTAACCAATTTAATTTGTTTTCAAATTCAAAATAAACAGTAAACTATAGATGCAAATAAAATAATAATTGAATAATTTCAAGTAAACTTGTCTAAAATATATCAGAATAGTTAATTCCGGATCACAAATAATGTTAAAAGGCTAATAAAAGCCCTCGTTTTGAACACCATTCTTTTTATATTTAATTTGCATTTTTTGTAAAAAGTTAGTAAAAACTTGATAATTAACTAGAATATGCACAAAACACGTAGAAAAACTGGAAAATACAAAATCTACGTGACATCCAATTTTTCCCAAAAAAGTGACGAATTAAAAATAAAAATCAATAAATTTCCCCAGACATTTTATCCGTTTGATTGCCAACTTTTTCATCGCTAAACCGTTTCAGTATTTTTTTCCTGTTTATTTTTTTCTTAATTTTCTATAAGATGCCGAAAGCAAGTAAAAGAAAATTTAATCCAGCTGTCAGAAATGTTCCAACTTTTAAAAAGAAAAAAATTAAAGTTGGTCGGCATTTGCCTCATTTAAATTCAACAAATACCGAAATTAAATCGAAAAAAATTATTCTTACTGAACAAAGTGTTGTTAATGAATTAAGTACTTCTGTTTATGACAAAAATGATGGAAAACCTCAAATAAAATCAATTGATGTTATTATTTCACAACTTTCACATCACAATGAAAATATGAGTAGAACAGCTATTTGTGGTATTTTTTTAAAATTAATTTTAGAAAAAATAATTAATTTATTTAAGGTGTTCGAAATTATTTTAAAAACAATTTGAACGAATTGCTCCGTCATTTACATAAAATTATTGTTAGAATTGGTCCATTAATGTTAAAAGAAGTAAATTTAATTTTTGTAATTTTTTTCCTCCCCAATTTTTCCCCTATATTTTTGCAAAATGGTCAAACTTTTTTCTTTCTTCTTTCAAAATTGCCTTTCTAATTTTTGTCTACAAACAAAAATGATTATTTAATGTTATAAAAGTCAAGTACATGCCAAAAACATGTTGAAGTCACATGGAATAAATGGGACAAAAATATAGGGGAAAAATTGTTGAGGAGGGGGTCTGTCCGGTTAAATATTACCTTCATTTTTAAATTTATTTTTATTTTTTGTAGCTCAATCAAAAAAGTACAAAAATCGAATTTAATTGCTTAATTGATCAAATTTGTTCTCTTCCTTCAGATGTTTTAAATTCTCATTTTCAACTTTTTTCTGCTTATGTTCTTACAGCTATTTTGGATGTTCGAAGAAATATTCGTCAAATGGCTTTTAATATTTTAATTTTACTTTTTAAAAGATATCCAAAATTATGTTATCAAAAGGAGGAAATTTTTGAAAAATTTTTGTTGGTTTTGGATGGACCTAGAAGGCCAACTGATGACAGGTTTTGTTAGTTTTATTAAAATATTTATGAAATATTATTTTAATTAAACGAGTCTACGTTAGTTTTTAAGAGATAATTTTATTTTTAATAATTTTTAAAAATTTTGGCACTACTTAAGATGAGGGTGCTATCTGCTTTTTTCGGTAAATATGTAAAAAATGGTCAGTCTATCAAAGGGTATTTATACTGCTCCTCGAGCTGTGTCGAATGACACCAAAATCAAAAAAATCCAACTTGATTTGACCAAGATACAGACCCCTGAAAATTGAAAAATCATAGGGGCGAAAAACCATAAGGACAAAATTTATACAAATGATAGCTCATTCGAAAGAGCTCGTCGATCTGAGTCGAATGACACCAAAATCAACTCGATTGGGCCAGGTTTGACAAAGTTATGACATTATGTAGACCTACCGGAGCCGGCGACATTATGTCATAACTTTTTCAAATCTAGTCCAATCACGTTGATTTTGGCGTCATTCGACTCAGCTCGATGAGCTCTTTTGAATGAGCTATCATTTTCATGAACTTTTTTTTATTCCCAAAAATCACCCTATGATTTTTCAATTTTCAGGGGTCTGTATCTCGGTCAAATCAAGTCGGATTTGTTTGATTTTGGTGTCATTCGACACAGATCGACGAGCTTTATCGACGAGCTTTACCCTTTGATAGACTGACCATTTTTTACATATTTACCGAAAAAAACACAGCACCCTCATCTTAAGTAGTGCCAAAATTTTATTATCAAATTCAAAAACGATTTTTTCCCAAACTTTCAAAAATATTTTAATTCATTAATATTTTTAAAGGAAAGAACTTTTGGATGCCATTTATTTATTTCTCGTCACATTCTCCACTTTTTCCGATAATTCTTTAATTTGGCCTGAACGTGAATTAAAAATTAATTTTTCTTGCAAAGAGCAAACGAATTCAACTGTTAGATTGTTACCAAATCCAAATTGTTTTGATTTTCCTGTTTTATATAACAGTTAGTTTTTTTAAGAATCTTTTTAAATTTTTGACTCAAAAACATTTTTGGATTAAATTTATGTAAGGTTAGACAGGGAAAATTTCGATAATAGTGTCATTTCTAGGCCCCATTTTTTCCTCCCCAAGTTCTTTCCGTATATTTAGAGAATGGTCAGACTTTTCTTCCATCCCAATTACCTTTATATTTTGCCTACAAATAATCAGAAGGGACTATTTTTTATTTTATTCTTTCCTTTTACGTGTTTGTAGGCAGAATATTTAGGCAATTGGGATAGATGAATGGAAAAAGTCTGACTCTACATACATAGAAAAGAACTTGGGGAGGAGAAAATGGAGCCTGGAAACGACACTATTATCGAAATTTCTGTTCTTCGATGGAAGACTAATTTATTTTTTTATTATCCCTCAAAATTTAAATTATTTTTTTTTTCATAATAGAAACTGATACAAAAACATCTTTCTTGCAAAAATCTGATTCACTTCTTTATTGTTGTAAAATTATTTGTCCACTTATTTTGTCTATAATTTATGAAATGGAATGTGAATCTGACAAATTAGTCAATCCAATAATGTCAAGGTTTTTTAAAAATATTTTTTTTAATTTTTTAAAAAATTTTTCAGAATTAATTTAACTTTAAATAAATTAATTGATATTGCTATTATTTTTATTGAAAATAATCAAAAAGAAAATCAAATTAAAGATGAATTAAGAAATATATTTGCTCCTTTGAAGAAATGTTCTTTTATTATTAAGAGCAAAAAATTGTTGAAAAGATTGGATTTGATATCAAAAATTTAGATTTATTTTATTAAATATAAATATTTACAAAGTTTTTTTGTTATTTATTTTATTAATTATAAATTACATATTTTCTGAATTTTGAATTTTCTTTTGAATTTATTTTAAAAATTTCGCTTAGGCTAGTTGCCTAGCCTATAAATCTTCCTTTTCCTGTCGAATGTCTCTTATTTGTGAAATATTTCTTTTCTAGTTATAGAATTAAATAAAACTAAATTTTTTAGATGCGTCGTCGAATAGCAGAAAATTCAAATGCAGAAAATGAACGTAAAATTCGTGAACAACTTTTTCGTCGAACATTTGCAGCTTCTGCACGTCGTGGCGGTTATGATCGTCGGTCTGATGCGCTAAAACAACAAAGTGAGAAAACAACAGAAATGCTTAGTAATTTGGTTTCAAAAATGAGTGAACAGGTGAAAGATTTTAAAAATTAATGGGTTAAATTTGGATGGGGATCTAAAGATATTTTCTTTGTTCTATCAACTTTATGTTTTAATTTTTAAAGGTTGAACAATCTGAACAAAGCACAGGTGCATTAATTCATTCTTCCTCAGTATTACGCGATTCTCACTCCAATTTTGACGCTGTTTCTTCAACAATTAGAAGTGGGGGAAAATTAATTTCAAAATATGGAAGACGTGAATGTACAGACAAAATACTTATTGTGCTTGCATTACTTTTATATTTTGGTGTTTGCCTTTATATTCTAAGAAAGCGCATTCCATGGCTAAGTTGGAATTGGTTTGACTGGATTGGCGATTGATACATTGAATAAAAACTTTTTAATGTTTTGAGGAAGCTGTGATGATTTTTATTGAAAAATATTATGACATTTGTATATTTTATCATTCTTGTGTCAATAATAAAGAGTTGAGCTTTATCACCTTAATCAAATGTTAGCTTAAAGTTCGTCGCTATACGGATTTCTTTTGTTTAATTGTTTTATTTTGAATTTATGCTTAATTTCTGTATTTTATTGATTAAATTGGCATTATGTATTTCTTACTGTATAACCGTCGATTAATCCATTTTTTCTTGCTGTAATGGTTTTTGATTTTATCTTTTTGGCACAAATCATCTTGTATTTATTCTTAATTTAATCTAATCTTAATCAGCTCCTGAGATAACTTTAAAACTACCCTTCATCAAATTATGGTTACTTAAATTTGCAGTCGTTTTTGGAGAATCAGTTTGTGGATTATGATCTCTTTGCCAACCGGTATGTTTTATACTTTCCATAAACGACTTATTAATTCAAAAAATTCTAATTTATATGTAAACTATCAAAAATTGGAAATGTTAAAATTGAGCCGAACACTTTCGAGGAGCTGATATTTTCTTCATGACTTTCAAACAAAAATCAAAAAATTTGCACATGCGTGCACAAATAAACGCAATGAAATCTTAAATGTGCATGAGCCAAATTATTTGAATGAGCTAATTGCTCTTTAATCCAACAAATCTTCAATCTTATTGCGACCTTAAATATTCAGATTTAAACTTCAATTTTTATCGCGCTAAATTTTGTAAACATTGAGATACTTCAGATCAAACTGGTTTTTTGACAAAAATTTTATTAGGATAAAAAATATTCTTTGAAAAATAATTATTAAATCAAAAATTTTTTTAAAAAATATTTCTGAAAATCTTTTAACTGATCGAAGTATCCTTTGCGTTTTCCTTTGAATCGTGACGACCTTTTGGGGGCATACATTAATTTCTACTTGATTTTGGATTTTAATTTCTCTTATTCACAATTTATATTTTGCCCTCAAATGTTCCCTACTAGGGTTGTCGGTTCTGGACCGAACCGAAGAACCGAGGATTTTTCGGTTCGGTTTCGGATATCCGAAGAATTTCTAGGAACCTACAATCCTATTCCCTTTATCCGATTCTAATTTTTTTCATTTTATTTTCTTCGATTGGTATATTTTAAACATTTTTAAACCGGAAAATTTAAATTCAGAGATTTTAAAACATCAAAAAAAATTTTTAAATTCTGTTGCCAACTGTCTTTTTTTGAGTGCAAACAAGCTGTTGAGAATGTAAGTTGTGTATAGCTGTCGGTGTTTGATGGAAATGAATGCCGGCAGAAAGCTTTGCAAAATTTCAAAATTTTGATAACCCCCTAAATTTAAAAATTTTTTTAAAAAATTCAAAACTAACATAAATTATAATTTAAGTAATTTGGCTAAAATTGCAAAAAAATCAAAAATAAAATTAAATATTTCCAAAGCTTTAAGTCATCTATTTTTATTTAAATTATCTTAATTTTTTAATTTTTAGTTTCATTAACAACAAATTCTGCTTATTATTTATTTCTGCAACATTATAAAATTCTTTAAATATGGCAGGATCTTCTGGAGCAGCGCCAGATTTTAGTGCTTATGGAGCCACAGGTGGTGCAGTGAATGAGGTGATGATTTTTATGAAGTGTTTAAATTTATCAATTCTGACATTTTGTTCAAAATTAATTTTTTTTTCTTTTTAGGCTTACGGCTATGGACAGCCCGCTTATGGTGGAGCTGCTGCTCTCGGCTATGGATATGGAACATCTGCATTTGGGGCAGCCTTTCCTGCCGACATGAGTTCACCTTTAGATGCTGAAATTCAGATTGTTTTGAGGGAAATTCATGGAGAGGTTCAATTATTAGAGCAATCTGGTGAATATGGGGAACAATTTAAGAATGCAAGACGTCTTTTGGCAACGGGTTTCTTTGACTTTGATATTTTTAATTTTACTCTTAAAATCATTTAGAAGCAACAAAACTTGAGAATAACATTGATCCTGAATGGCTTGAAGTTGATATAAATAAACCTATTAAAGTCACAAAGAAAATTTTGGTTCCAAGTTTTCGTCATCAAAAGGTTTTTAAATATATTCTTAAATAATTTATAAAATATTTTTAAGTTCAATTTTGTTGGTAAAGTTCTCGGTCCAAAGGGGACGACATTGCAAAATATTGCCAAAACATATAAATGTCATGTTTACATTCTTGGGCGTGGAAGTACTCGTGATAGAGCAAAAGAGCAGGTTTACATTTTAAGATATAATTTATCTGTTTACTAATCTAACGACATTTTAAACGATTTTTTGTAAAAATTTTTTTTAGCAGTTTTACGGTTTTCCAAAACTTTCTTGGTAATTGCTCTTATCTAATTTTACTAGAAAAAACATTTTTGAGAGACAAATTACTATTCGAAACTTAATTCTATTAATTAACTTCCAAAATATTTTAGGAATTGTTAGCGGGAGGCGATCCACAATACGCGGTAATTTGTTTTAAATTTTTAAAAATTCCAATTTAAATATTTTTAGCATTATGGCGGTCCTCTTCACGTCAAAGTTGAGACAACAGCTCCGCCAGCAGTTGCATATCAGCGTGTTGCAGGTGTTCTCAATGTTCTTTCGGAATTACTTCAACCAGTTAGTTTCTTTAATTAATGGCAATGAATATTTTGATGAGAATTTTGATTTTTAATTTTCAGGTTAAAGACACACATATTGAAGGTATCACAACTGAGCCGAACCCAACCAAACAAGAAGACGACGGGGAAGGTAGTGGTGGTGATGGAGGTGACGGTGATAAGAAGAATGGAGCAGATTCACCTGGCGGACCGAGTAAATATTTATTTTGAAATTTTAACCGAAAAATAATTTTTCTTAGTGAAAAGTTCATTATCTTCTCGATCACGCGGTGGTCATGGTCATGGTGGTGGGGGAGGAGGTTATCCTCCTCGAGGTCGTTTAAGTGCTACTACTAATATGCTTCAGCGTGGTTTTATTCCTCGTGGGCGTGCTTCAATGCCAGTCAAAACACATTCTTCTGGATACAAGCCGTATTGATGGGGAAGGGTAAAAATATTTGTAACAAAAAAAGATTAACGATAAAGTAGACGATTTTCTTTAAAAACCCACTTTTGAATTCCAAATTTTGCTTTTGCCCTGATTGATGAATCATTAAATCCGAATCTGTTATTTTTTAGATTGTCTCAAAAATTTCATCCAAATTTTTCTTTTATAAATAAATAAAAGATATAAAACCCGAAATCTTCTGAACATTAAAACTTTCCTTTTAAATACTTTGGCCGGGATCTTTTAACAGTACAAATTAAAACATTATTTTTGTTTCAATCTAAAATAAATATTTTTTAATTATTTAAGCGGACCCCCGTTTTTGTTATAAAAATTCTTTTTCACGATAAGCTCTCATTTAAGTGTTTTTAAATAAAATATGAATATCAATTTATTTTAATTAGTATTATTTTTGGTTATTTTAATATTTTGGGCCAATCGTTTTTTTGTCGTGATTCATAAAAAAATTGATAAAATAATTATTTTTTCACTCAAATAATTTCGTTATTCAGAAAGCATAATAATTTCTCTCATGTTTTTACGTCGGTTTTTTACTTGCATTTTAGACATTTATGTTTTTGAAATTAACAGTTTTGAATCTTTATTTCCGACTACTAACAATAAATTATGACTTATAGAATAATCTCAGGTTAAATAACACTTAATAATTGGTTTCTACTAGGTCTCTACTTTTTATCATTTGAAGGGTCTCCGATAAAAATTGTAAAAAAAGCGAACTTTTGATCTATTCTTTTTGATTATTTTTTACCTTTTGTTGGGGGTTTTGATTATTTTTAGTCAAATTATTTGTTTTTAATTTGATTTTTTAATTTTTCCTATTTCTAACTTTTACCCGTTAATTTGATCAATTTTAATTGAAAATTTCCCTTTTTTAAGGGTTTTCATCAACAAAATATTTCCGTCCAACCTTTTCATTTATTAAATTACTACCATTATCATCGATTGTCCCATTAACAAGAATTCCTAAAATAATGTTACATAATGGAAAAGTAAACTTAAGTGAATTAAAAGGTGATGGAAATACTACAATTAATCTATATCAAGTAATAAAAAATATTTTTAAAGAATTGTGAAAAATAATAAGTATTTTTAGCAAGCAGTTTATCAACTTAATTGTCTTCAAAGCAATACTCAAATAATTTCTGCTGCCATTAATTTAAAAAAACAAAAAAATAGACAAGATGTTTTAGAGGAAATGATGGAATGTTTGACACCGCTGAATATTTCGGTGTGTCTAAAATTTTTATTTAAACCTTTTCGATGCTAGGATTGAAAATGAATATTTCGTGTAATATTACTCCCCCTGAATTAGAACTCCCCCCTTTAATAATACTCCCCTTTGGAGGAGGGTTGAAAAATAGTACTCCCGGGAGTAGTATTAAAGGAAATACGGTAATTTTCTAAAAATTCTACAAAATTTCTGTAATATTTAACTTATAGCTTACCGATATAGACTCACTAAATTGTATTCACATTGCTGGCACTAAAGGAAAGGGTTCAACATGTGCCTTTTTAGAGTCTATTTTACGTCAACTTGGATATAAAACAGGATTTTATTCTTCTCCACATTTAATTCATGTTCGTGAACGTATACAAATTAATGGACAACCAATTAGTGAAGAATTATTTGCCAAATATTTTTTTCATGTTTTTAATACTTTAAAGGATTCTCTTCAAAATCAGGAAGTAATTAAAAATGAAAGACAAAATATTTAATAAAAAATTTTTTTAAAGAAAATGCCCGGTTATTTTAAATTTTTAACAATTATGGCTTTTTATATATTTTATGTGGAGAAGGTTGATGTTGCTATTGTTGAGGTTGGAATTGGAGGTGAATTTTTATTCTATTAATGTAACTACTTTTAAAGATTATTAAAAGTAATATTTCCTTTATTTTTGATAATTAAGTGATAAAATAAAAATTTTTTATTAAAGGTGAAAATGATTGTACAAATATAATTCAAACCCCTATTGTTTGTGGAATTACAACGTTAGATTTGGACCATACAAGGTGAACAAAAATTTCATTTTAAATATAAATTTTGAATTGCAATTAAAAATTATTTGTTTAAATAAACAAAAAAAACCATTTGATTTTTCCGGATTATCAGGCTTTGAAAAACTTTAAAAAATAATTCTGAATATAAAAAAACATAAATATTTATTTAAATAATTAGTATTCTTGGCACAACTATTCCTGAAATTGCTTGGCATAAAGCTGGTATAGCCAAACCTAATTGTACATTGTTAACTGTTGAACAACCTCCAAAAGCAATTGAAATAATAAAACAAAGATGTAAAGAAATAAATGTAAAAATTCAAAATTAATTTAGAATAAAAATAAAATTTAAAGTCTAAATTCTTGATTGTTCCCTCAACAATTAATTCATATAAATGGCCAAATTCAAGAATTAAATTTGGAATAAGTGGTTGTCATCAACATTTAAATGTTTCCTTAGCTTTGCAATTAGCCCGTATTTTTTGTCTTAATTCAACAAAAAATGGTGAATTTAATAAAATATTTTTTATATGATTTTTATAGGTAATTTCCTTCCATTTTTTACTCAAAATTTGTCAAAAGAATCAAAAGAATTAAATAATAATTTGGATGGATTTGAAGTTAATGAAAATATTTACTCAGCATTATTTAATTGTAAATGGCTTGGAAGAAGTCAAATTTTACAAAAAGAAAATATTTTTTATTTTTTAGACGGAGCACATACTCCTTTAAGTATTAAAGTAAAATTAAAAATATTTTTAATTTTTAAAAATAATTCTTTCTTTTAAAGTATTGTGCACAATGGTTTAAAGAAAATTCTTTCAAAAATAATAATAAAATACAACGTTTATTAATTTTTCATTGTACTGGCTATAGAGATTCTTTACAACTTTTACCTGTTTTTAAAGTAAAAAATATTTGTTTTTTAAAATAATAATTTAAAAAAAAAGAATTTCAATTTCAATGCCGCCCTTTTTTGTCCAGCAATTATTGAAGAAAATAATTCTTTAATTAATGACTCTATTAATTTAAATCATGATTCGTCAAAAGAATTGAAAAGGTGTTATAAAGACAAACAATTGTGGTTGGAATTATTTGAAAATAAAGTAAGAAAGGGAAAGAATTTAAAAATTAAATTAATTGATAATTTCGTTCACCCCTCCCTCTATTTTTTCCTTTCCCAAAACTTTATTTTTGATAGCATCCTCAAATTAAAAGACATTGATCAAAAAGGTTTAAATTTAATTCAGAAGAGAGAAATTGATATGGATAAAAGACTGAACATTATAATATTTTTGAGGAAAACAGAGAGGGAACAAAATTGAAAATGTTTATTTAAAAACTTTAACCCCTGGTAATAATAACTTGAATTATTAAGGAATGAATAAATAAATATATTTAGAAAATCAGCTTAAAATAAATATTTTAATTAATTTTTTTCACGTTTTAGACTGAAGTCAACAACAACAATAATAATTTATTAACATCCAATCAACCTTCTTCAACTAAAACAAATGCTCATTGTTTTTCTTGTATTTCACAAACACTTGAATGGGTTACCCAATATTCTTTAAATATGGCCAAAGACTATGAATTACATGTTTTAATAACAGGAAGTCTTCATTTAGTTGGGGATACACTTGCAATTTTGGAGAGGTCTACAAATAATGAAAAAAAGAATTGAAAATAAATAATATTTAAATATATTTAAATATAAATAATTTATTTAATATATTTGCATGACTTTTTAAAATATTTAAAATCTAAAAAAGCTTTTAGACATAAAACCACTTAACTCTCTTTTATAAAAATAAAAACATTTTTCATTAATGTAAAATTAAAAACTTGGCAGCTTACTTAGTCTGAAATTATATTCACAGTCTAACAAATTTTTATCTCCCAATATTATTTATTGACAAAACTTCCTCTAACATAAATTGTATAAAATATTCTATCCCCAATATTTATTCTCCAATATAAATCTTATTAAAAACCGATTTATTTCCCTACAAGAATTAAAAAGTATGAAAATTGTTGATTCCTCAATTTTTGGTGGGGTTTGGTGTGTATTTTTAACACTTGCATTCCTTCACAATATTTTATCAATTTGTATGGTTGTTTTTTCCGAATTTTCTGAAAAGTTTTATACTCAATGGCTATTAATGAATTGTTTTACTGATGCCATTAATGTTTTGGATTTATTTGTAAAAATTAAGAAAGGTAAAAGGATTACTTAAAAAACTGATGGAAAGCTTTGGCCAATAAAATTTAAATATTCAGGATTTACAATAGATGGATCTATGGGCAATAATCGTTACATATCTATTCGAAAATATATTTTTTGGTTAAAATAATTTTTGTTTTTCTTTAAATTCTTATTTTATAGTCGAGCATTTCTACTCGATTTGTTAGCCATTCTCCCAACAGATATTTTACTTTTAATTTGGCCTAATTTCTTTTTACTTCGAATTAATCGTCTCGCAAAAATTGGAAGAGTTAGCGAAATTGTTAAATTAATTGAACATCGAATCCCGTGGCCGCTTGGGTTATTTTGGAAAATAAAATATTTTTGTTTCTAAACAAAAATTTAGATTTCGTTTATTACGTCTAGCTACTTTTTGTTATTTACTTTTTCATTGGAATGCTTGTTTTTATTTTTACTTAAGTTCTATATATGGATTTGAAAGTAAATAAATTAAGAGATTTTTTTAAATTTTAAATAAATATTTTTAGATTCAACAGTAAATGATTGGACTTTTTCTTATCAAAAAGTTTTAGAAATTAAAAATAGTTTCCACAAATCTACTTTCTATTTAGATTCCCGACCTTTTATTTCCCTTATGCGAACCACGATTTGATTTTAACCGAAATGAATGTCTTTTCCCAGAAGAAAATTGGAGGGATCGACCAGAAAAAATTAATGAATTAAAAGATTATTGGCAAAAAAAGTTTTTATAAATTAAAAAAATATTTTAAAAATTAATTAAAAGAATTGGATCAACCAATTTTAATAATTTAACAAAAAAATATGCAATGAGTTTTTATTGGTCAGCCTTAACGCTTGTTACTTTAGGTGAACAGGTAGAAATTTTAGTTAATTAAAAATAAAATAAAAAAAAGCCTTGGCCAGCAAATAGCGTTCAAACAGCATTTGAAATAATTGATACTTTAATTGGGCTACTTTTATTTGCAGCAATTATTGGAGATATTGGTATTATGGTAAATTTAAAGATTAAAAATAAATAAAAATAAATATTTAAAAGGTAAGTAATGCCCATTTAGAAAAAGTTAAATTTCAAGAAATAACTGATGGATGTAAAAGATATATGAGAATTAGAAATGTTAATACACAATTATATAATAGAGTAATTAATTGGATTGAATATCAGTGGATTTGGGGAAGAAGATTAAATGAAGACGAAAAGGTAGGGTATAAATATTTGGTATTGGGATATCGACAGGTGTCAGTCGGGATTGGAAAAAATATTCCCAAATCCTATTAACGATTTTAGACTGAGATCCCAATACCCGCCAACTTTAATTTAACAAAAATATTTAAAGAATTTATTTCACATTTTGCCTCCTCGTCTTGGATTGGAATTAGCAGCAGAATCACATGTTAGGGCATTAATTGGTTCGCCTGTATTTTCTTTATGTGAGAGAGCTTTATTAAGTGAATTAGCTATCAGATTACAAACATTACGTTTATGCCCCGGAGATATTGTTTGTAGAAAAGGGGAAACACCAAAAGTTGGTTCATTTTTTAAATTTGAAAATAAAATAAATATAAAATTCTATTTAAATTATAAAATAAAAATATAAAATAAAACAAAAAATAAAATAAATATTATTATAGTAGTTATTCTCAAATTATTCTGTTTTGTTCCATTACAATAATCAGAATAACAAAAACCTTCAAAAAATTATTTTTTTTAATTAAAAAAATATTATTTATTTACATGTAATAATTCTATATCCCAAAATAACTTGTTGTTGACAAGCATCTACCCCACCTAAAGGTAGAATATTACAACCACGAACAATTGATACAATTGCCGAGGGATCATTAATGAAATTGCCCACTTAAAAATTAATTTTTAAAATTCAAAACTAGGGTTGTCGGTTCTTGGAAAATCTTTGGATATCCGGAACCGAACCGATATCTGAACCGAAAAATCATCGGTTCTTCGGTTCGGTCCAGAACCAACAACCCTATTCAAAACAATAAACAAACTTTTATCAACCCCGCCATCTGAAAATTAAAAAAAATAAATTATTTAAAAAATTATTTAAAATAATTAACCATAAGTAGCTACTTTAACACACCCAAAAAATCCATAAGAACAACTTGTTCCCACATATTTACTACAAATTCTGTCCCCTCCCGTTGCTACCTTTATTTAATCAAAATAAATATTTAAATTTTGAAATTAATTAATTACTGAAGAACATTCAAAACAACGTATAGAATTAGTAAATGGAATTAAAATAAAATAAATAATTAAATAAAATATTTGTTGCATAAAAATATATTTCTTAATTTTTAAAAAATTCTTAAAAAATTTAAAAATATTTACCCAATAAATAAATTATTTTTTCATTTTTCTTCTTTAAAATTTAATATGTACATATATTTTTACAAATAAAAAAATGTTTTGTGGCTTTTCCTTTTCATTTTGTTCTTTTAATGTTTGCCTCATTCATATTTTTACACTTTCCGGTAAAAAACTTTATGATTGAATTTTTGTTTGTGAATGTATTGAATTATATTGATTTTAAGTAATTTAAAAATTAAAAATTTTTAATATTTTTTTTTAATTTCGAGGGGGTAAAACAAAAAAATAAAATATATTTTTGTTAAATTAAAGGCAATGTTTATTGTTAAATATGGACGTTTAGAGATGCCTATAGATGATGAATTTACTGATGAACAATCATTTTATACTTCAACAGAAAGAGAAAGTTCTCCTCTTAATTTTTTTCAAACAACAGTAGGTGATTTTCAAAGTAGGTGAGTAAAAAATATATGCTTTTATTATTTTAATATTCATTATTTCTCCTTTTGTTTTTAAGAATTTTACAAGAAGGGGATATTTTTGGTGATTGGGCACTTGTCAGTGAATGCAAGATTCCATATACTGTAATAATTTTATTGTAATAATTCTTACATATTAAAAAAATAAATAAAGTTTTCTTTGTTTTAAATTAATTTATAGGCTAATATAATCAATTCCAATATATAAATGGATAAACTGCTAAAATATTAGAATTTATTTTAAAATAATATTTTGATTTTATGTTTGATATTTCATTGTCCTTCAGAGTCCATTATATTGGGAGTTGATTGTGTAAAAATGAAATAAACTCGATTAAATTAACCAAAATTATTTAAAAAAGGTTCGATCTGTTGGTTATTCTCTTTTATTTGTTCTTGAAAGGGAAGCTATGGCTGTTGCTTTTGATGAATATCCACATAGTAGAAGAATGGTTAGAAGAAAAGGTATTTAAATTTTTTGAATTTTTAAATAAAAAAATTTTTAAAGCAAAACTTATTTGTCAACAATATGAACAACGTTGGAAAAGAAAAGATTCTTTAAGTTCATATGATAGTGCAGCTGGTAATTTAATTTTAATTTAAAAATTTAAAAAAATTCCAAAAAAGAATTTAATATTTCTTCTTCTAATCAACAAAATAAACCAAACGAATTAATGGATAAAAGAGAGGATGAAGAAGCAGATGATGATTGTTATTATTTTATGGAACATTCATCTTCGAGTATTGAGGCTAAACTTAATGAAATTCAAAGAAATGTTAATTTAATAAATGCGGAATTGGGAATTGCTGAAAGGAATTTTTTGGTTAGAAAAAATATTTATTTTATTTATATTTGCTAGAATAGGGGTTCTATATGTATTTAAAAATAAAAATTACCCCTCTATTTATTATCTGAAAAAAATTTTGTAAATAATTATCATAAATTCATAAGTCTTCAACCATAACTTTTATAGCTGACAAACTTCCTTAACAAGTTTTATATTTGTATTCCAAGTTTAACTAATCTTCAGATATGTATGTGAGAAAAAATAATTAATTAAAAAAATAAAAATTAATTTTAACTTGAAGAAAACACACAAATAAATACTTTTTCATTCCTCTCAAATTAATTTATATTTTTAAAATTTAAAAATCATTTTTAAGCGTTCTTCTTCTGAATTAAAACAATTAATGACTGCTGTAGAAAAGGATTATCAACAACAACGTCCTAATTTAAAGCAAATGTTGGGTATGAAACAATTTTGGAAACGTCGAAAAGTTGTGTCGACAACAAAAACATTAATAAATAAACCAGAAATAATTAGACAAGAATTGGAAAATAATTATTTTGATAATGAAGATATTTAATTAAAAAGTTGGGAGAGAATTGGTTAAACTCGAACTACATACACATTCTTACGAATATTTAAAAGATTTTGTTTATTGAATAATACTGTAGAATCTGTTAATTAGGGCTAGCCAAAATATGCACGAAATGGTCGAAATATGCAAAAATATGCTAAAATGCTAAAATGCTCGGACCTTTGTAAAACCGCCATTTTTGGGCTTCTCACTTCAAGGCATATCCGCATACAAAACATGCATTTGCATGTTTTGGCTAGCCCTACTGATAATATATCTCAAAGTTTGAAAATAAAATTAATAAAATTTTTTACTAATTTTTATAAATTTTTAAATATCATTTAAATAATTTATTTTTGGTTTATTTCTTCTAAAAATATTTTTTCATATAAATCGATCTATTTTATTTTTTCATCTCATCCAATTCATCTAAAAGAAGAGCAAAGATCCACTCCTCCTCTTTATTTTATCCAATTTTAGCAGTCACACTATGTTGACCGCCTGTTTGTTTGGTGGTTCTGCTCACAATTTTTGATGAAAAATTTCCCCGCGGTCTTTTACTTACGTTCATTAATACACATTTTTCTTTATTTTTCATTTTATGTAGTAAATATATATATATCCGGGTGTGTGGAGGGAGATATTAAATAGATATTAAATTCTTAAAATAACTAAAGTAGGTAGATTTAGTTGTAGAGTTTAGTATAATAAGACAATAATTGGAAAATAATTGTTTTAATAATGTAAGAAGCATGACTTTTCCCCAATGGCTTTGTTCGTGATTTTGATTTGGTCTATAAAAATATTTTTTAAATTATTTTTTTAGTAAAATTTTAAATAATTTTTGGAATGAAACAAAATAATTCTTTTTATTTTTTATTTCCGTTATTTTTGGTATTGTTTATATTTTCTTTAGTTAATTCTAAATCTGATGAAAAGAATTCAAAGAAAAACGAGAAAAAAGAAGGAAAGTCAAATGTACAATTTGAAGGTCAAAATCTGCAATGGAAGGTCTAAATATTAAATGTTTTGATTAAAAAATTAAATAATGGATATATAAAACACTTAAAAATTTACAAAATTCAAAAAAATATCTTCATTTTCCACAAAAATATACATATCAGAATGAAACATGTAAAATAAATTTTTAAATTATTTAAAAATTGGAAAATATTTTTTATAAAATTTTTTTATTTAAAGGACGATGATGGTCTTGAAATAAAAATAATTAGGCCAATTTCCAAAGAAAAATGCACAATTAAAAGTGAACCAGGAGATATTTTAGAACAATATTATAAATTATCTGATGCTAATGGAAAAGAAATTGGATCAAACTTCAATATGAAACCGTAGGTCGGAGATATTAAATGAAATGAGTTAAAAAAAGAGTGGGGGAAAGAGGAAGGAGTTTAAAAATAATTTTTTTAAAATAATTAAGTCTACTTTCGATATAATGAACTCTAAAGGATTGGAGAAAAAATTAAATCGAGTTTTTAAGGAGTAACCCTGTGACAGAAAAAAATGTTAGTTGTTATTTTAACATGTTCGTTGAAACCCGACCAGTCATTATGTTTAGGGGCAACTAATTTATTCTTAAATTATATATTTTAGATATACATTTACTCTTGGAAAAGGACAAGTAATTGCTGGAATGGATAGAGCAATGACTGGAATGTGTATTGGAGAGAAAAGAAAAGTTACAATTCCTGGAAAATTGGGATTTGGAAATGAAGGGAGGGCTAGGTAATAAAAAAAAGAAATTAATTTTGAATAAATCTTTAATTAAAAATATTGAGGAATAATAAAAAGAATAATTAAAAATTAATTTTAATTAATTTAAAAATTAAATTTAAGGGATGGAATAACTAAAGATCAAGTACTTCATTATGTAGTACAACTAAAAAATTTATTCCGACCAATTCCTGGTCCAAAATGGCGTGAAGAGGATGGATTGGATATTGAGGTGGATATTTAAATAATAAAAATTCTAAAATGTTAATTTTTTAAATTTCAAAGGTAACACACAAAATTGATGAGTCAAAATGCCGCCGTTCTGCTATAGGAGATACAATTCACCAACATTATACTCTTCATTTGGCAGATGGAACATTTATAGATTCTTCACATACACGAGGAGAACCTTTTATATTTAAACTTGGGAAAGGTGAAGTAATTGCTGGAATGGATAGAGCAATGACTGGAATGTGTGAAGGAGAACGTAGAAAAGTTATTATACCTTCAAAATTAGGTAAATAATTCTCAAAATAAATAAGTAGTATATTCTCTCTTAAATTGTCAAACTAAGACCAAGACAAACTAACTATCCACAAGTCGAGAACAATTTGACCCCCAAGATTAGATTTTTAGAGGAAGCAAATTTTTCCTGGGCCCAAAGGATTTTTCTAAGATCATAAAAAAATCCAGACCAAGACCGCAGAAATCCAAGAAAAGTCTTGGTTTAAAGACCAATGGTCTCGCACATCTGTAAATTGTCAATATTGACTAAAGGGTAGATTAAATGTTTAGTTAACATTTTATAACGATAGTAATTTTTACAATTTAAATTTAAAAAAAGGTTATGGAACTAAAGGCCGCGATCAAATTCCCGGAGGAGCTGAACTTCATTTTGATATAGAATTAGCTAAATTATTTAAAAAAGCAGCAAGTGATGAGCTTTGAATTTTTTAATTATTTTTTATATGTACTTGTTAAATAAAAAATAAGTAAAATGTTTAAAATTTAAAATATATGTAAATACTTAATTTTTTAAATATGATTAGATCATTGTCTGATTATTCCCTAAACAACCCCTTTTTAAAAGGATATTTTTTAAAATAAATAAATTTAAAATATTTCTTTTACTTTTAAATTCCTTATTTAAATTTTCTTTTCTTCTTCTGGCGTATCTGGTTGATTATTTGCATGTGCCAATTTAAATTCGGGTAATGTAGCCAGAAACTTGTCTATTTTAGCAATTGTAGGAAATTCTTCCATATTTACACCAAATCTTTTTTTAAATATTTTTTAAAGAGGAAATGAATATTAAAAATAAAAATTACCTTTTAGCATTAAATACTTGTGGAGGAATACAGCAATCCAAAATTGTAGGTAAATCTCCATAAGAATATTTTCCTCCAGAATATTTTGCAAGTTCTCTATCAAGATTTTTAAATGATTTTTCTATCCAATGTTTTGCCCATTCCTTCCTTTTATTAGCATCTTCTGACAAATATTCGAGAACAAATAAATTCTGTAAAGGTTGAGTATTTGCTACAATTTGAAGAGAAAGTGCTCGAATCCGAGCTTTATCGTCAACAGTTCCAGGCAAAAGAGAAGGGGAATTTGGGAATTTTTCTTTAAAAAATAAATAATTTTTAATATATTTATTTATTTTTACCTTCCAAAAATTCAATAATTGCCATACTTTCACTTAACAAAAAATTATTATAATTAAAGGCAGGAACTAAAGCAAAAGGTAAATGCTCTTCATCCTTTATTTGTTCTCCTTTTAATAAATTAATTGTTTTTTGTTCGTATTTAATTCCTTTTAAATTTAAAGCAATTCTGACACGCCACGAACACGAACTAACGAAAAAAGAAAATTTTAAAATTAAGAAAAAAATTTCTGTTTGTTAACCTTCTCCAATATGAATACAAAATTGGAGTAGTTGAACTCATAATTTAATAAAGAAATAAAACTACCGTAAATGCTCTAAAAGAACAACATGTGCTTCTATTTCCCGATCCCCTCGTAGGGTGTGCTTATATTAAGGAGTGTGCTTCAAATAGGGAGTGTGGTTATATTAGAGCATTTACGGTATATTAAATACTTTTAATTAAAAATATAAAAATATGTAAGTAGAGAAATTTAATTTACTAGTTAATTTTTAAATACATAAATACTAAATGATAAAATAAATAAACAAAAAATAAATTGATTAATAACCAGCCGTTATAATTTTAATAATAAATGTACATACTCATGTAATATTTTTGAAGAGAAAAAGAGAATAAATATTATGTGCAAATAACCGGTTTAGGAAAAGTTTATTAATAAAATTAATTAATTAATGTCAATTAAATTAATATTTTAATTAATTTTACAAAAATGAATTGAAAATCGGGGAGATTATTGAATAATTCTGAACTACCTTTTATGAAAAATGTTTTTGTTCTGATACATCTTCTAAGAAGGACTTATCATCGTTATTCGTAACATCCACAAATTTGTACGCAAAAAATAATAAAAAGATATTTAAAGGATTAATCCAAATGAACTTCAAATTTTATAAAAAAAATTTATTTCATCGAAGGCGGAAATACAATTGATAAAAGGATAAAAATAAGATAAACTAAAAATTTTTTAAATTCAGTAATGCATTATACTAGACTGAGATTCTAGCTCATTTAAATTTATTATCTGACTCGGAACTGATGTATGGATTAGGGTTGTTGGTTCCTGGAAATTCTTTGGATATCAGAAACCGAAAAATCATCGGTTCTTCGGTTCGGTCCAGAGCCGACAACCCTTGTATGGATGATTGATCTGGCAGCATTTAAAACGTTTAAGCAGGGAGAGGGGGTTAGAAATTTATAAAAAAAACTTTGTTTCTGACGCTGTTTTATCTTTTAAATAACATTTTTATATTAAATATTATAAATTTATTTAATTATTTTTAATTTTATTTTTTTTTATTTAAAAATAAATTAGGTAGTTAAGTTGCCCTTTTAATATTTTTGAAATTTTTTATGTAAAGATGCACTTAAGTAAAATTAATAAAATTAGACATTAAAGAAAGCGACATACATGATAGAAAATGTAAATAAATATATAAAAATATAGTAAATAAAAAATTTCGAAATATTTTTTTGACTTACTTAATATTTTAATTTATTTTATTTGCTCTATTCATTCAGTGATAATACATATACATTTATTTTAATTTTATAAATAATATAGCAGAAATATTAATTAAAATTTGAAAAATTTATTTTAAGCGAGATTAAAGTGCCTAATTATTTTGTCTAATTTTTTAAATAAAATTATATAGTGAATGTGGTTATTAAAAATATTAATATTCATTTTATTAATAAATGATGCAGAAAATGGAAGAAAGAAACTAACTGATTTAGAAAAATGGAACAATTATGTTAAAAGATTGGGGGATGTTGATTCAAGGAATTATAGTGTGGATGAAAATGGAGTTTATTGTAAAGTTTGTGAGAAAAAAGTATTTATTTTTATTTAATACTTAATATTTTAATTTAAATTTTAGTTCGTTACAACTTATCACAATAGTGGGAAAAAACACAAAAAAAAATTGAGTAGGATATTTTTAAATAATAATAAAAAATAACTTCAAAAATTTAAATTTTTTTTATTTTTAATGAAATTTTAAATATTTAATAGGAGAGAAAGGATTGTTGACTAATGCAGTAACTATTCCAGATCTGAATGAAATAAATCCGGTAATTAATTAATTAATTTTATATTAATATTTTTATTTAAGGAAAATAATCCTCAAAGCATTAATCAACAAAATGAATCAAACAAAACATCGGAAAATATGGCTGGGCAATATCGTGAGTATACTGTTGTGTATATAATTACTAGTAGTGGTACAATTATGAATAAAATTAGCTCTACTTCCTCGTTCGTGTTATTATTTCATAGGTACCTGACGTATTACAGAAAGCGACATAGTAAAGACGTATGAGGGAAATTTTCCGTAAACAATTCTAACTCCGACGTAAACACGTCGTTTTGTGAGAACTGTGTTAGAGAGATTCGACAAAATTATTATTGATTAACTTCATATAAATCGCAGATTTAGAAATGAACACATCCTCAACTCAGGACACAAATAATGATGATGTACAAATTATAGAGAATTCAGGTACGGGGAAACAAACGTTAGCTGAAGTAGCTTCGTCTTCACAATTACGTGATGTTGATCCATTAGCACAGATAATGAAGATGTACACAGATAACGAAGATGACACTGATAATGACAATGTACAAATTACAGAAAATTCGGGTATCGGGAAACAAACGTTAGCTGAAGTAGCTTCGTCCTCACAAGGACGCGATGTTGATCCATTAGCGAATAAAAATTTCTTAAACATTCAGGTGAGTAAATATTAGATTTAAACTTTTCAAATTATCGGGCCTGGTGAGGCCCGACTGGTTTTCCGAGTTAAAATCCCGAAATCATGTTTCTACATCTGGGCACAAACACGTTTTTACAAAGGTTCAAAAAACATTTTAACATTTTTGATGTTGTTATTTCGAATAGAAATTTATCTGAAATATAACATTAAGAAATAACATAACGTATACATATGCTCGAATAATTACCCTGGGTAATATTGCTTCGACCTCTTGCTGGAAGGGAAATTATTTAGGAGGTGGTAATTATTCATAGATCTGTCTGAAACTGAAGAGTTTCTATTACTCTCAATAAATAAGAATATCATGAATGAATTTATTCCAAAATTATTACTGAGATTTAAAACTACATAAATTAATTAAATTATTTTTAGCAGCAAATTCTGAAGAATATAAAATTCAAACAAAATGTTAATGTTGATGGAAATCAAGGAGGATTCCATTTAAGTATATTTTAAAATGAATTAAAATAAGAATAATAAAATTAAATAAAAGGTTCTTTGTCCAAACAGCAAATTTCCGACAATATTCGTGAAGAGAAAATTAACAAATTATCTGTAGAGTTACGAGAATGTGTAGCAAAGAAAAAACGAGAATTTGAACAGGTTATTGAAGAGAATATTTATTTAAAAATAATTTTTTTAATTTTTAAGAGTTATCGAAATGATTGTGAAACTTTTGGATTTGTTACTCAAAAACTTGTTGAAAAGAATAAAACTTTGGAGGGTTAAAAATTAAATTCTAAGTAATTTCATTCAATAATACAACTTTTTGCAGATCGTTTGAAAGTTGCTCTTTTGGAAACGATGAAAGATTTACAAAGTGAAACAATGAAGAAATTTGATGAATTTCTTGATCAAATTTATAGTTTTAATTGCAACTAAAAGAAGAAAAAATATTATTTTTTTCAATTTTTTAATTTTAATTACTATGTAGTATCTATTTATTAATCTACCTACATTTTAATATTTTTTTTAATTAACTAGAATTTTTAATGATTTTAACTATTATTCAATTAATTTAAATGTTTTTTAAATTTATATTTTTTCATCTATTAAGCTCTTATTCATATTTCCTCATAACTGAAAAGCTATTCTTTTAAATAATTTTTGAGATATTTTCTGTCAAAAATATTTGATGTGTCACTTCGAATCTATTTTTTAATCCTATCCTTAGATAATTTTAATGTAATCTAAATTTATTTATTTTACTAACCTTAGTAGAAACAAAAATAAAATTAAAGTTTAAAATCTTTTAAATATTTTTTAATTTAAATAATATTCTCTTTGATTCACAAAAAAAGATTTCTTTGTATCATCCACAAATTTGTACGTAAAAAATAATAGAAAGAGAATATTTAAAGGATTAGTCCAAATGAACTTCAAATTTTTTACAAAAAAATTATTTAATCGGAAGTATTCAATCTCCATCTCCCCCCCTTCCCTTCCTTCTATTTAACTACCAATTAAAAACAAAAAAAATAGGGCATGAACACTTTTTTTAGAAAATATATTTAAAAGTAGTAGGTCACGATTAGAAATCTAAATAAAAAAATTAAATGAACAGCGCAACAATGACCAAAAAACTCATTTTTGTGCGCAAGATTTTAGCGGCGTTCGTTTTTTTATGAAATAAAATCAACCCATCCATTTCCTATTTTAGTCGGTCAAATTTAGTTCTTTTGTGTTATTCAATAAATACTCTAAAAAATTTATAAAAAACTAAATCTTTTAATTTATATATACTATATTTCTTATTGTTCGGTAAATGATTTCAAGAGTCGATATCGATAATCTCGAAATATCTCGAAAAAGATAACTTCATTTTAATAAAAATTAACTATGTCCTTCCTATTCATAATACATACAATTAGACTTTATCATAGAATCTAGGCGCTCCGTTACATCCAGAGAGAAACGGATTCTTGTCTGAGGATTCTATTTTAGATTTCTTATATAAGGTGTCGGTGTTTTCAGCAAAATACTGAAAAATGATACCTTGTTTTATAATCATCGGTGTTGAGATAAATGAGCTAGTAAACCTTGATTTAGTAAAGCTTTCAGGATCAATTATTTTACTTTATTTCCGATTTGATTTCCTCATACATTTCCGTTGAGGAAAAAATTGAAAAAAAATTTTTTTTAAATTGAAAAAAATTCTTTGAAAAAAATTTTTTGTTTTAATAGAATTAAAAGTCTAGAAAATTCTTTTGACTATTTTTAAAAATCTTTTATAGAATTTTAATTTAAATCAGAAAATTAAAAAAATATTTTTATAAAAATATTTATATGAATGCATAATCAATTCTTAATTTACCCTTTAGTTGATTAGAAACCACGGTAAAATTTTACTTTTTTATTATTTTTATTTGATTTGAAAATTTTTTTTTAATTTTAAAAGTGCAATAGAAAATTTTTTATTTTATTTTTGATTTTCATATTAAATTATTTATATTTAACTTTTTATTTAACCTTTTTTTAACCTTTTTTTCGAATTTTTCGAAGAATTATTCGAATTTTGGAAATTTTAATCTTTTAAAATAAGAACAGTAGTTACCCCACCCCCTGTGTCCCCAACGTCCCATTTGAAAAAATGGGGGTTGGAGGAAAGGGGGTGAATAAAAAATGGGGGTTGGAGGAAAGGGGTGATTGACAAATGGGGGTTGGAGAAAGGGGGTGAATAAAAAATGGGGGTTGGAGGAAAGGGGGTGATTGACAAATGGGGGTTGGAGGAAAGGGTGTGATTGAAAAAATTTGGGTTGGAGTAAAAGAGGTGACCTTGGTCACCTCCGTTGAAGTAATTGAGGTACCACCTTTCCGTCCCCAAAGATAATAATGGGAAGTGTGGCAAGGGAATAACTTTGCCAATCTATTGCTGAAGAAAATGTGCGGGTAATGCGGAATGATCAAGGGGAGGTTGGGGAAAGGGAAATAAAAAATAATAATAAAGTGACAAGTTTTGACTGTACAAAATTTTCTCACCTATTGTTTGCTTATGGAAATTTTTTATAAGTTAAAAAATTAAAAATTTTAAAATTTCGCAAACTATTCCGAATTTTGACATAAAAATTTTAAAATAAAAAGAATTTAAAATAATTTAGCTTTATTATTTAAAAATTTATCTTTATTATTTTTTAAAGTTAATTCTTAATTACCTATATTTAATTATTTTTTCAGCATTAATTTTTTAATTAGAACTTTTGTTTTTAATTAAACAAAAAATAAAAATTTGCTTTTTAATGAAAAAACCGTAGATACTGGATTTAGATAAATTTTGACCTTAATTCTAAATTGTTTCCTTTATTTATTTTTTTCATTCTTTTATTTATTTTTTACATTCCTTAGTCTATTTTTTAACAAATGGACTTTTTTCAAGTGAATTTTAATTAAAAAAATATGTTTAACCTTAAAATTCTCAAAATACGGACTCTTTACGGCCTTCGAGAATTCTCAAAATTTTCGCCTGCGCATAAAGTGTCTATCCTGAAAATTTTACCGCCAGAAAAAATTTTGAAATTTTTTAATGTAGTTATAGGAAAATTTTAAATATGTACTTTCAAATAAACTTTTTGTATTTAAACATTGCATTTTCTCGATAGCTTGGCCTTCCAAAATTCTCGAAAATGTTGCTAAGTTGGGGGCTCCGTCCTAAGGTAAGAGCTCCGGCCTGTGGTGTGGAGCTCCGGCCTCAGGTGTGGAGCTCCGGCCTCAGGTGTGGAGCTCCGGCCTATGGTGGAAGTCAAAACTTTTGGAAGGTTAAATTTCATCCAAGAAGCACCAAATTCTTCCATTTTTGCGCCGCAGGAAATAATTTTGAGAATTTTGCAAGGCCAAGCACCAAATGTCCCTCAACTTTAACAATTAGAAAATAAAATTCACGTAAAGTTTAGCAATAGAAAAAACAATTGATGAAATTAAGCAATAAAAGAATTAAATTAAATTAAAAATTAATTAAATTAAATTAAAAATTAAATTAAACAATTAAGCAATAAAAGATATTATAAGAGAAAGATGGTGAAGATTTTTGGGGATAGAAAAGCAAAGTTAAAAATCAAAAGATACTATTGATGTAAACTTAAGCATTAAAAGATAAAATTGATGAAAAGCTAAGCAATAGAAGATAAAATTGATTTAATGTTAAGGGTTGGAAGATGTAGATTTTGAGGGTAAAATTGCAAAGTTAAGCAATAAAAGATATTATTGTTGCTAAGTTAAGGATTAGAAGATAAAATTATCTTAAAGTTAAGAGTTTGAAGATAAAATGTGTGAGAAGTTAAGGATAGAAGATAAGATTCACGCAAAGTTAAGCAATAGAAGTAACAAATGATGTAATGATAAGTGATGGAAGATGTAGATTTAGGGTGTAAAAATGCAAAGTTAATCAAAAGATACTACTGATGTAAACTTAAGGATTAAAAGATAAAGTTCTTGAAAAATTAAGAGAGATAACTAACATTTTCAGTAAACTGGTCACTATATGGTACTCACGTGATAGTATACACGTGCCTAAGAGAAATACACCCTATTGGATTGTAAGGGTTAGCTCATCATCTAAACAGGTATAACGTATCCCCTTGAAAATCAATATTCATTTATAGCAAATACCTAGTTTATTAAAAATAAATCTTTTAAATTAAATTATAATTTTACACACCTGAAAAACCATATTCATTTATATCAAATACATATTCTAATTAAAATAAAATTAATTCATAATTAACCAAAAAATAATATATAAAATTATAAAATTGAATAATAATATATATAAGTACTGAAAAACATTTACTTTCGTCGAGACATTAAGCACCTAGAACTAGCTATGGTTTATAATAAAAGTCTATTAATGTCTAAAATGTTAATGTTTAAATTTATATTAATTACTATTATGTCCTTATTTGCAGACAGTTTTGAAAATAAACCCTGGAAGGGAGAAGAATATGTGTCTACATTATTTCGAAGAACACCAATCCCAATATGGCGGAGGACACCGCCAACGATACTTCCTAATAAAACCGAGAATAATTTGATACCAATATGGAGGAGGACACCGCCACCAATACTTCCTAATAAAACTGAGAATAATTTGATACCAATATGGAGGAGGACACCGCCACCAATACTTCCTAATAAAACTGAGAATAATTTGATACCAATATGGAGGAGGACACAGCCACCAATACTTCCTAATAAAACTGAGAATAATTTGATACCAATATGGAAAAGGACACCACCACCACAAACATTATTTTTAAACAGAGATTTAAATAATTCATGGGTGCTTCAACAAGGTGATAAATTTAGAGTTAAAACATTGAATAAAACTGATGACGAGAAAACTATGAAATGGATTATAAGGGATATATATTATCCAAAAAAGAGAGATTTAGCTAGACAATCAGAAATAAAAAATATGGGACGTTGGATTCTGCGTTGGGACCTTTATGACAACAAGTTCAAATTTGGAAAATCTAATAGAACAGATTACATAATGTATTCAAGATGGCGATTCTTATATGAACCTCCTATTTCAAACATTATCGATTTTTTCAAAAATTTGTAAATTTATTTAAAAAAATATTTTTAAATTTTATCATTTTTTTCATGTAAATTTATAATATATTTAATAAATATGTAAAAAAATAAAATTATGAATAAATTAATCAAAATATATCAAAATATTTCGTTTTTCCCATTGATTTGGTTTACCTTCTATTTCAATCCAAGCTATTCCTCGCTTAGATCTTTCATTGGTGGGCGTAGGAGGTAAGCTTCCGACAGATATCGGAATACTATTGAGAGTAAGTGTTGATGATGACGAAGTTGCATGTGTACGTCGATCCCCGAATTCTGAACAACTTTCTGAATGGGGTGATGTAGGAGCAAAACATACAAGCTCAAGCGGGAAGTATCTTTCGCAAATTCCATCCTTTGTACAAGTTCTTACTATAACACATTGATGAAATGGATATTGGAGTTTTATTTTGTGATGCGCAAAGAAATATGCCGCAACCGATATATTAAATGGATAACTTAAATCGCCGAAGGCCTTGATTAAATGAGCTCCTGATGTTGTAATTCCGTCACATCGAATTGTATATTTCAACCCATTCCTATCTGAATAAGTTGTTTCTATCTTTCCTTTTTCATTTATAAATTTTGCGATTAAATCGGCATTTTCTTGATACATTAGTTTAAATCTCACCAAATAAAGTGGACAATTTAATTTTTTAGAAATATCCTCCAAAATGGAATTCATTTTATCGATTAATTCAGATATTTATTAAATAATCAAATTGTTTAATAAACTGACACGATAAAAGAAAATCTCAGCTTTTTATACTCAAAAAATTTGGCTTGAATATTGGCAACTCCTACAAAATTAAAAAAATGGGCGGGACTTGGAGGAGTATATAAGCCGATAGATTTCCCAACTATCATTCATTTCCTCATTCATAATTTAAAAATATTTAAAATCAATATATAAAAATGAGTGGATCAAAAAAAGAAAAGATCCCAAAGCTTGAATTAGCTATTGAGGCAAAAAATGAAAAGGATGAGGAAGATATAATTGAAGTAGTGGAAGAAAAGGAAAAAATCAACAAAGCAAAACCTACTACTTCAAAAGTAAATAATGAGAAAATCAACAGTATAAATCCACGTATTCTGTGGAAACTCGTGCGTATGAAAGATACACCGAGGATTGAAATTAGAATTTGCAGAAAATGTGCCATTGCACTCTATAATAATAAGAATAAGTTCTCTCAAAAGGATAATGGAAATATTGGAATTTGTTTTGAGATTTGTGAAGCATGTGCAAAATTGAACATGCATCTGAAGGATTTTGTTGCTGACTGGGATGAAAAGAATATCCAGAAAATGAAAAAGTGATTAAAGATTTATATTTTTTCATTAAAATTGTTTTTACCTTATTTATTTTTATTTCATTAATTGTAATAATTTAATCTTAGATAAAAATTTTTGAAAGGTTATTTTATTTATTAACATAGAAGAAATTTCTAAAAAATTTCAAATCTGACTTTTACTTAGGCCACGCCCATTTTCAGAGTATAAATACAGAAATATTTCCAATTATCAAACTTCCACCCAAAATTTGAATTCATTTATAAATTTCATAGAAAATGTCTGTAATTGAAAATAATAGTCAGCTCTTGGAAAAAGTGATTCCTGAGGTTTTATTTACGTTGTCTTCTTCTGGTGTGACAATTTCGTCACCACGGCTCTTAACTACACGTTTTGTAGAGTTTGACATGACAGGGAAATGTAAAAGTTGCAAGGGAGAAAATGTGGACATAGATTTTATTGTTACTCCGAAGGATGTAACTTTATATTGCAATCGCCTAAAATCAGAAAAAGTAGTAATGTTCGATCATATTTACGAGATTCCTCAACAGTGTGTCTTTCGGGTTAAATCAAAAGGCAAGAATTTCAATATTTTACACAAGGAACAAATTTGGAATAAAAAACAGTTTATCAACGGAAATGAACAAATGACTGTCAAGGAATTTTTGTCAAAGTTCTCACAGAAGCAGGTGCAAGTAGATAAAGAAGAAACAAAAGGAAATATAAAGACGGATGATAAAGAAAATATATCAGAAGTAAAAAAAGAAAAATTATCACCTCTTAACCATTTATTATTTTTAATTTTCAACAAATAATTTGAACATGAATTTTAATTTATTTTCTAATAAAGATTTAAAACTAAAGCTTCCATTTGGTTGTATTATTAGCGGGCCAAGTTCAACTGGTAAAAGTACATTTGTACGAAAATTAATTTCAAATTCTGATCAACTTATTGACCCTATCCCAAAATCTATTCTTTACTGCTATGGTGAATATAATTCTCTTGTTCCCGAGCTACAGCGAGTTGGAATCTCAGTTTATGCCGGAGTTCCACCTGAGGATCTTATTAAAAAACAAGAAAAACCTTCTATAGTCATTCTTGACGATTTAATGTACACAATTGACGAAAAATATTTATCGGAACTTTTTACAAAGAAATCACATCATCTTAATTTTGGCATAATATTCATAACTCAGAATCTATTTGAGAAAAAACTCAAAGTCGCACGTCAAAATTCTATGTATATTGTATTAACTCGCGCACCTAATAGTGCATTGGCCGTTCGCAATTTAGGAGTCCAACTATTCCCAGGAAGATTGAATTATTTTCTAGACGCATATCGACAAGCTACAAGCAGCAGTAATTATTCATATCTTTTTATCGATTTACACCCCTCATCAGATCCGATACTTAGGCTAAGAACAAATATATTTATAGACAAAGAATCAGAAGTGTTGTGTATGGGCGTCAGCCCTTAAAGAGTTTAGTATAAAAGCCAGTGAAAGCGTCAGTCTATTTGGATCATACTAGCGGGGCTAGTCACTGATCTCCTTCGTCTGTCCCATTCCCTTCGCCTACTTTGTTTATTTCTCTTCGTGATAAAGTGTTATTATTGTGCTCGTTGACATTAGTTAAATCTCGGACACCTCGGGTCGTAACAATGGCGCGGTCGACAAAAGTGAAGTGTGGCGAAGTGTAGTGAATTGCTTTGGCAATTAGTGAGTGATTGTTTTGATTGTGAGTGGACAGACGTCGTAATTTAGTGATCGGCATGAGTCGAAAGTGAATTGTGTGAATTGTTAGTGCGCATGGACCTGTTAGTTAGTAGTGACCTGAAAAGGACTCAGTGTGAGTGCCATTGGTCGAAGTTTAAGGCTGAAATGCCTAGTTTAAGGCTGAAATGCCTAGTGGTCCTGGAAGTGCGCAGATGTTGGCCGATCAAGTTTTGAAGTGTCTGGCATTCAAGAGAATGTAAGTCCAGAAATTGAGAAAAGTGAAAAGTGTAAAAGAGTTAAATTTGGCAGCCTAAGGGTGGGTAAGACCAAATAGAGAAGTTGAAATGGTAGTTAGTAAAATAAATTTGGCAGCCAAGAAAGGTGGGTAAGACCAAATAGTGAAGTTTGAAATGTTGAGTGAAGTGAATTGCAGTGATTCAAGGCGCTGAGGAGTGAATATTATTAGTGATTGAAGTATTATGCCAGCGCAAGTGAGTGAAGCAACCCAGACTACACATAGTGTAAGTTCAGTGAAGTGTTGCGGTACCTGAGTCTTTGACAGAGGCAGGATGTAACAGGCATCCTTTGAGTGGTTAGTTAGTAGTAGTATTCAAGTGTTAGTTTCAACCACGAGCCATCCTAAAAGTACACGGGAAAACGGCACCGAACTGCACACTAACTAAATGTTAGTGTTGTGGTGTTTGACTTCATTAAGTCATTAAATAGTGTTAGTGATGCAATTCAGTGAAGTTATTGGGCACAGTGTTGAAAAGTAAATGGAGTGCCGCAATAGAAAGTGTGAAAAATAAAAGTGAAATAAAAAGTGATTAGTGAAGAAAAGTGAAAAATAAAAGTGAAATGCTTATGGACAAGCAGTGATCAACAAGTGTGACCCCAAATCAGGACGTGCGATTTGCCTTGTTGTGAGCTGCTGTATGCACTGTAGATGACCGCTGCAAGAAGAAAAATAAAATGTGGAATAAGATGACAAATTTTGTGATTTTGTAATTGTTGTATTGTAATTTTAATTTGTTGTTTTCCTTTTGTCATCCCACATTTGTTGTATTTGTTGTGAGTTGAGTGTTAGTGAGAGACTAGACGCTCTGGCTTAGTGTTGATTGTATTGATAGCATGGAAGCTATAGTGAATGTTAAAGTTGTAAAGCTTCGGCTTTAAGTGAAAGCCGAACCTTTTTTTTCAAGGGGGGAGGTGTTGTGTATGGGCGTCAGCCCTTAAAGAGTTTAGTATAAAAGCCAGTGAAAGCGTCAGTCTATTTGGATCATACTAGCGGGGCTAGTCACTGATCTCCTTCGTCTGTCCCATTCCCTTCGCCTACTTTGTTTATTTCTCTTCGTGATAAAGTGTTATTATTGTGCTCGTTGACATTAGTTAAATCTCGGACACCTCGGGTCGTAACAAGAAGACATCTACAATTCACCAAACATTATATTTTTATCCAAAAATTCCTCTAATTAAAATCATGCCTACAAATATTAGCCAACTTGTCAAGGACAACCTACTTTTTCTCAAACAACTCGCAAAAACACGATCACTAGCTAAACGAAAACACATTTTAAAAAAAGCTTCAACTGACCAGTTAATCTCTCTCACTGAAATTTGTTTCAATATTGTACGTGATCAATTTAAACTAACGAAAAGACAAAAATCTCGTCTTCTACCATTTGCCGATTTTGTTCGTCGTGTGAGTAGGCTAAAAACAGAAAGAGGAGCAAGACGTACAGTTATACAAAGAGGAAGCGGTTTACCAATAGGATTGTTTCCTGCCCTTCTAACCCCAATCATTATCGAATTAACAAAAACTTTAACAAGCAATTAATAAAGATGGCAAATAAATTTATATTAATTCCTGAATATATATATCGCGGACTACTTACTCAACCCTTACCAGAAACAGGAAATATCAATTTGGATTTTACTAGAGAAAGTTTGGAAAATATCAAAAGACAAAGTGGTGACTCAGAATTAAAAAACATAAATTATAACCAGGAATTAAGACGTTATTTACACATGTTGAAGGAGCAAAATGAGAGACCAATGAATGTTTCTGTAAGACAAATGGAAGATCCTGCCCTAGAGCAAATTAAAAAATTATTACCACTACTCCAAACAAACACCAATGAAAATCGTCAAGTTACCGAAAATGCACAAAAAGATTTTAATCAAAATATTGCCACACCAAAATTTTCCCAGTTAGATGAAGGTAAAAATATAAAAGAGGATAATCTAAGTATGCACAATGCCGAGGAGGAACTACCAGAAACTAAAGGGAAAATTGAGCCAAATAGGACAAAAATAAAAGAAAAAACAAATGAAATTTTTGAAAGTATGAAACATGAGAATCTTGATAAATATGATGTGAGAACAGATGGGAAGATTTTAAATAAGGGAGGAAAAGAAATACAGGGAAGTAATGCAGAAAAGTCTATAGAGTGTATTCTTCGAACAGGAATAATTGGGAAATTGAGATGGGGTGAATTGACACCTCCAGGAACTTCAGTTTTAGAAAATAAACTAAAAAGTGATAATAAAATTTGGCCACTGATAGAGAAGGCACGAGAAAGTTGTACTCCAAAAAGAACTAATACAAAGCAAAGTAGAAAAATTGTTGAAACAAAAGAAATATCTGAATCAAAATGGAGACCCCCAGCAGAGTGGAAATGATATTGGATAAACTTTACAATGATCCGGCGAATCCGGCAGGATTTGCTGGTGTAAACCAGTTATGGACAGAGGCAAGAAAGAAAGATGCAAGTATTAAGAAGAAGGATGTTGAGGAATACTTGGAAGGACATAGAACTTATACAATTCACCGTCCTAGACGCGTACACTTCAAAAGATCAATAACATATCCTTCTGGATATATGACAGATGTTCAGTGCGACTTGGCAGATTTTCAAAAATTATCGCGGCAAAATAATGGAAAGAAATATGCACTTGTGGCAATAGATGTTTTAAGCAAAAGAGTTTTCGCTGAACCTGTTCGCACTAAAAAATCAAATGATATGATTGATGTATTTGAAAAAATTTTGTCAAGAATGGAAATGCACCCCCACCGTATTTTTAGTGATAAAGGAACTGAATTTTGCAGCAAAGAAATTATGAATTTTTTCAGGAAAAAAGATATTGAAAAATACACGGCAACTTTCTCAGAAGTTAAAGCGTCCCTAGCTGAACGATGTATACGGAACATTAAACAGAGATTATACAGATTTATGAGCGAGAAACATACATTAAAATGGACAGAAGCTTTACCTAAAATAGTTGAAGCAATAAACCATTCAAAGTGTAGGGTTTTAGGTGGATTAAGGCCAGTTGATGTAAGCTTTAACAATGCAAAGGAAATTAGAGAAATGGTATTTGGCCCTATTGGCAAGAATAAACCTAGAAAAAATCCACGGTTTAAAGAAAATGATCATGTGCGTATAAGCAGAAATAAAAATATTTTTTCGAAGGGTTATCTCCCAAATTATAGCGATGAAATTCTTCAAATAGATCTTGTTAAAAAGAAGGCTAATCCCAACAGATACCGTGTCCGAGACGATAATGGAGAATTATTTAAAGGATACTTCTACCCTGAGGAATTAATCAGAGTGAGGAAGGATGAGAATACCAGCTACAGGATTGAGAAGATTATTAAGAGCAGAAAGAAAAAAGATGGAGGAAAAGAATTTTATGTTAAATTTTTTGATTATCCCCAGCCCCAGTGGATAAATGAAAATCAATTTGTATAAAAGGCCAATTGTTTCATTCCCTTTAAATCATTTGTAATCATTTTTCACTTCTATTGTTCAAATTATTATTATTTTTATCGTTAAATAAATAATGGCTAATACATTCTTTGTTGTTCTTCCTAGTAATGTTAGTGACTACCCAGATAATAAACCCAATAAGTATCGAGTGCATCTCCCTAAGCCAATAGAATTTCAAGGTGGAAACTGGTTATGTGGGCTCTACAGTATACAATACCCACAGTCATGGGCTGCAACTATTGGCACTGACGTTAAACAATGGATCGAAATTAATTACAATAACAAAAAACCACATAGAATTGGAATTCCCAAAACAACACAATTAACACCCAACGGACTCAGCTTCTTTTTAAAACTTGTATTATCAAATAAGGAAAAACCTAGGAAAAGACGTGATTTATCAATAGATGCTTTTGGTGATGAAATTATTATTGACCCAGAAATTAATTTAGTTGTGGACCCAGCTAAGAAAAGACGAAGAAGGGAGGCAAGTGAAGTGGATTCTGTGCCATTATGGATGAAGGAATTTTTTAATCAGTATCCTCACAATTATTGGGAAGCCATACGCGATTATGAGCAAGAATTAGAACAACATAAAGTTAAGGTTGAAGAAAAAACAAACCAAGTCCTTAATGAAGAGAATGTTATAAAGAAGGAAGAATTTCAACAAGAACTTGATCACCTTCATTCCCTTTCAGAAGATAAAAAGAAAGAAATTCGTCTTTTAACAGAGGAAGCTAATAAGAGAGATAGGCGTGATGATCGACTTATAGCAAATCAGTTTTTTGAACAACACCCAGATGATTATCACGCGCAGGTGATAAAGATGGAAATAAATATAATAGTAAGATACATTGAACTAGAAGATAAAGTTAATGAGAGCAGGGAGGAAGGCGGTAAAAATGTTCGTTCTGGAGAAGAAATTCAAAGGTTTATAAATTCAATAAAGCGTATGCGAAAAAACTTGGAAGCATTGGAATCTGCCATAATTGAAAGAGAGATTAAAATTAGTACGGATGAATTTCATCAGCAAAATTCAAATACACACTCAGAATTTGTCCAAAAATTTTTTGACGACCATCCTGTGGATCATTGGACAGCTTTAAAGAAAAATTTAGGAGATCTACAGGAATTGCACAGGCAGATTAGGGAAAAACGAGATTTGCATTCACAAGAACAGGATAAGGAAGAAAAGAATAAATTAGGGAAGGAAATTGACAATTTAAGTAAATTGGCTTCCTACAGAAGAAATAGATTTACAGCGATACATCATGCGGCCTACAAGAAATGGAAAAATTTTGAGCTGCCAATTCCGCCAACTAAGAATGAAATTAAGGAAATGCAAAAAATTGAAGAGAAAACTCATCCAGAATATTTGGAAGATGCCTTAAAAGTAAACGATCAAGGCAAACCAGTGCCAATTCCTGCTCCCGTAATTACAGATGAAATGGTTGAAGTTGTCAAAGATAGGCATGGGTATGAGCAGGAGAAGGCCAGAGAGTCAGAGGAAAATGAAAGAAAAGATAAAGAGTTGAAAGAAAGCAAAGAACAATTAAAGCATGCTAGAAGAATAGATAAATATGGGCAACCTATACCCCTTGAGCAACCAATAGATGAAGAGGAAGATACAGTACCTGATGAGGAAGGTTTCGAAAAAGAGGAAGAAGTTTGGGATGAGAAAAGTAGGGAAAGCCAAGTTTTAGATTTGGATTCCTCAGAAGAAATTATACCGACAGAAGAGATATTTGAGGAGCAAAAGGATGAGCAAAATACTGACGATCTGATAAATGAGAAGACAGTTACTATGATTGAAGAAAAAGAATCTCAGGCAAAAGATTTGTATTCTGACATTGAATTTGAATATTTGGACAGTATTGATCGATTTAGAGTAGTTTTCAACAATCCTGAGATTAGAAATATTGTTATCTCTTCACAATTATGCTATGTTCTCGGCTTCCCCATGGGGCCTTTGGTAAACGGTCAAATTGGAAAATATGGAATTGATCTCAAAGGAGGATTTACCAGCTTTGCTGTTTATTCAAAAGGGTTAACAAACACTGTAATTATGGGAAATTCGGTCAGTTCATTACTTAGAATTGTGGCTGTTGAAAATAGGTCTGGCGGTGTTGTAGAAAGAGTATATGATCAACCAATGTTCATACAAGTGTTACCCAGAGAGATTAATGAAATTGAAGTTGAACTAAGATGGATGAACGGAAGTCTTGTAAAATTTGATCATGGAACTGTAATCATTACTCTAATGTTTAAAAGAATGATAAGATTTTAATTAATTAATAATATTTTTTAAAAATGTCAAATTTTATTTATTTTTTATCATTTTAATAATAAAAGAAAAAACAAATTCGTCTGGATTTGAATGATTTAATAATAGGGATAGAAATTTTTTATAAGAAAATCCAGAGGAAATAAAATAAATAAAAGTGATACAATGTTGACCACAAGTGGGAAAAAGAGGGTTTTGAAGGGGTACATTATTTATTACACGATTTGGAAATTTGGATATAAAATTTTTTATTGAAATGGGGGGTTCGGGGAGTAATAATGAATCAAATATTAATATTTTTTCTTGGTTTTCTATGAAAAATTCAATCCAATGTGATCCATTTTGAGAAGACTTCTCAAGGTTGACGACCATTGAACAAGGGTATTTTCGGACTTCCTGTGGGATTTTATCTGAGGCAAAGCATCCAATAAAATAACTTCTAGTTATTCTGTTGTGGAACAGAATTTTCTCGATTTGTAAAGTGTCCATTTCCGTCGAGGAAGGGAATGTTTGAATCTTTTCTTCGAATTTCTCCAAGTTCAATGTCAATGTTGTTGTTGTTTTTAATTCTTATAAATTTTCTCAGTTGATAGGTTAAGGCTGTTGCTAGCAATAGAACCCAGAGTACAATTAATGTATAACAATAAATAGTTTGAGCGATTGATGTTTCTGATGAAGGAAATTCGTTGCAAGGGGAAGGAAATTGAACATTTTCCACGTGTTCCATAGACCAAAAATCCAAAATTGTAATATTTTTCTCAGGGTTAAACTTAGATGCTAGCCCAATTGAGTTTTGTACTCTTTCAGGAATTCTTGGGAATTTTGATGTAGAGGAATTAATAATTTTATTTGATATAGGTGGAATAGTATTAGCGTAATAGCCTATACGTTCTCTTAATTTTTCTCTATACTCTGGATTTTCATCCTCATTTGACATATAATATTGATGTGTGAATTTATACAGAAAGGAAAACAAAATTATACAAACAAAGCATAAATCAATTTTTATAGTAATGTGACACATTTTTAAAATGAAGTTGGAGATTAAAAATGAGGAAAATTATGGGTATTTATACTGAAATATCTGTGGAAATAGTTCTATTCCTATCTAACATTAGCAGCGAATCGATTTCTCCCATTGCTACAAGTACAATCCCACCACTTGGAACTGGTTCGTTGAAGGTCATCCTTATACTTGTTGTACCATTCTTTATTAAATCAAACATTTCTGGTCCATTATCTTCCTGACTATTTGTGAGGTTAAATACGAAGAAGCAATATCCTGCATATGCATACCGAAACATTGATATACCGTTACTTTCTAGCGATCCCGCGTACCCTACTGCCTCTTGCATGTCATGATAAATTCTGGCGTAGTTTCCTTTTGAAAAATCAAGGGAATAAGGGGCTGCTGGAAAGGTTACTCCCCCAGCAGTTATGGAAATATCTCTCAAATTAAAATGTTGGAAATAAAAAGGCGTTGTTCTTTGACGTCCTACAAAATCTTTATTATCAACCATTCCCAGTATGATTCGTCGAGGTACTTGATCCGTCCATAGGTTAGCATTAAATTCTGTTCTATTTTCACTGATGAATAAGGATTTGAGAGATGTTTTTCTTATCGGGTATCGCGCTGGCTTTATTTCAAGTTTCTTAGCAATATCAAAAGCTAAACTATCCATCAACTCAATCTTTTTTACATATAATTTGCAAGCCACAATTTCTAGATGATATTTTGGGGCAGTGTCCCAGGGAGCACTAAGTAGGAAACTTGATTCATTGGGTAGGAGTTCAATATCAACTTCACATTGATTCACTAAATATCTTGGTTGATTGCAAATATCAACATCCAATTTAGCCATAAATTGTGCACTACGAGGATTTCCATCTTCGTCTAAGAATAATTTTTTCCTTGATTTAATTCCATATCCATTTGAATCAACTCCAGGATAGGTTTGTGTGGTTCCATCATCATAATATCCCGCAACAGAAAGATAAGAGTTCTTCACACTTTGTGGGTAGGTTAGTTCGTAGTCAAAAATACTTTTGTAAGCCATGAGGGAGTTCCCTTCAAAAACCTGAGTTCCATTAATATGCATGCGACAATTTTTCCAAATTGTATGACCTATAAGCTGTACTGTGGCCACATTATCATCTTTTCCTATATCAACAAGTTTCCCATCTTTATCTTCTTTCCTAATCCTAAGTTCAGTAAAAACATAAGTTTTGGCTAAATCAATATAATTTGTAGTCGCATGAATTTTAAAATGAAATGGGGTGATATTTACAGGGTTAAGTGTGAGTAATTCAATAAATGATGAGTTGCTAATACTAACATTCGTATGGGGAGTTTCGAAAAACGATAAGGCATTTGTTATTGCGTTGCCAGAATCGCGATCTATTTTCTGATGAGTAGACATTTTTATTTAATAAAGTCCGAATGTATCTATTTTTTGACGTTTCTTTTTTGTGGTACCAGAGGGATGTTTACCAATAATGAGTTGATGACCTTTTTCTTTCGAAAATGTTTGATGAGGTTTAACTTTTCTTTTAAGTCCTTTTTGATTAGCCCTAGCACGCAATCCTGTTCCAAACTGCTTTGGAATTCCACCCTTCTCAAGTAATCTGTCCAATCCTCGTTTTCCTTCACTTATAACTGTTTGCTTAAAATTATTATTAGAATTTTCACTACCATATTCTGGATTCCCCACACTTTCTAATATTCTTCCACCCGTATCCAAAGCTTCTTTTGCTACAGCTGTACCAGCACGTTTTGCATATGGTAGAAGAAAACGCCAAAAATTCCTAAGTACATCTCCAACACCCCCACCTGCTTGTCTCCCGTATCCACGCTGATAAGGATTAAGTCCGCGAAAATAGTAATAATTTTCATCAGCTCCTCCACCTGTTTGACTTGTAGGTGCATGATGGTCATCGTATCCGACTGTCCGAGGGTCAAAGGGAAAATGGACCATAATTAATTTAGAATAAATAAGATTATAAGATAAAGATAATATGAATATTAATAAATTAGGTTAAGTAAAATTATGAATAGAACTTTAATGTTAGACAAAGTAAGATAATTATAAAATCGAATATATTTAAATTAATTACTGATTTAAAATTTTTAATTATTGTGTTAAAAGAATATAGAAAATACGTCTTGAATTAATTACTTAAATTAATTTTATTTTTATTCCTTAAAATAATTTTAAATTTGCAATCACAACCAATTGTAATAGTCACACCCAGTTTTAAATAGTAAAATTTTTTAATCTTAGATTGTATGAAATTTTAAAATTTTTGAAAATTTTTTAAATCTATAGAAAATGCCTTAAGTAAACTAAAAAATGAAGATTTTACTGTAAAAGCGTTATTTTTTTAAAATTTTCCCGAAACTGACCTTGGGGGAGACAAGTAGTCAATTATTTTTTCTTTATTTCTTCTTTCTAAATCGATTCCGTCAGAAATTTGATTATTTTAAAATTTAATAGGTTCTATGATTTTTGATCAAAAATGTTGCTTATACCCCTTTCAATAGCATCTCACCTATTAATTAATTTACTATCACTTGTAACTTGTCACATGTCAATCAAACAACTTGTCACTTTAAAATTTCCCGCTTTCCTGTAACACTTGGATTAGTTTTAAGTGGGAAAAGAGAAATATATTAGCGGGAGAATATTTGAAATCCTTAGTTTTCCTTTGATTTGCCAACATGTACCACAAAATATCAGGTAGAATAAGTGGAACAAATAGAGAGATTTTAAGTGGGATCGGCAAAATTGCCAACTTTCCCCTTGATCTTTCCTCATCTGCCGCACATTTTCTTCAGCTATAGCTTGCCAAAGTTATTCCCTTCCCACACCTTCCAATATTCTTTTTGTGGACGGAAGGGTGGTACCTTAATAACTTCAAAGGAGGTGACCAAGGTCACCTCCTTTCCACCGACCCCCTTTCCTTCAACCCCCATTTGTCAATCACCCCTTTCCTCCAACCCCCATTTTTTATTCACCCCCTTTCCTCCAACCCCCATTTTTTATTCACCCCCTTTCCTCCAACCCCCATTTTTTCAAATGGGACGTTGGGGACACAGGGGGTGGGGTAACTACTAAGAACAATTCCAACATTTCTAATATTTATTAGATAAAAGTTTAAGGGCTCGCGCTTATATACAGCAATTTTAAATTATCCTTTTAAAATAATATTTTTAATTATTTAAATTATTAACTGAATTGTTTTAATTTTAACAAAAAGTATTAAACTATTTTCTATTCCAATTTCCATTATAAATATTTTACTTTCCTCAATTGGACTCTACGGAATATTTTTCCTCCTTTTCTTCTAATATTCATTTATTTATTCCCCTGCAGGCTTCTCTACACACCAAAAAGCCCGCCTAGTATTATTCCCAGAATGGAAACTACTTTTATTTCCATTTCACACCCCTCAGAACTGACACACAATAGCACAAAATTAACTAAATAATTCCGAGAATACTAGTTCCTTTTTTATCTTTTTTTGTTTCGTTGTATTTGAAGGGAACATATGTCCTCACAATCCTTTTGTTAACCTTTGACAATTTTTTTATTTTTAGAGTATATGGAATCAGCGCTGGGTATTAAATAAGTGAAAGAATTTTTAACTGAAAATTTTTCATTAATATATAGACTAGGGCTGGACTAGGGTTGCCGTTTTCGAGACGGTCGAGGCAGTTTTTTCGGGCTTGTTTTTATCGATCATTTTCGGGCCAAATATCTTTGGCCCGACTCGATCTTTCGGTCCGAGTCTGTCCATTTTAGCAACCCTAAGCTGGACACAAATAAAAGGGTTACTCGAAATCGGAGTACCGACGATTTTCCACTTCTAATTTTTCAATTCTAACTACAAAAACCTACAAACTCCAAGTTAATAATCAATAAATATACTAAATTTTCTTTAATTCCCCTTCATTAATTTATTCCTTAAAAAGAAATTCTTTACACCATCTGGTTTAAATAAAACACGCAGATATAAAACAAAAGGAAAGTAGAAAAAGAAAGGAAATAAATACATTCACAAAAATGGCCAAAATGTTTCCATTCAAGTTTATTTTTAGATTTTAAAAGTTCAAAGACCAGTCGATTGTTCTTTTTTTGTTTAATTAATTAAACTTTTAATTAAAACTTTTAATACCTTCTTTAATTAAAAAAAAGTTTTTTAAATTTAATAACTTCTTAATTACTTCCAAAAACTTCCTCTTTTTCTATTACGAACAGAAAACAAATATTTAAAGCTTTTAATTATATTCTTGAAATTGCAACCAATTCTTTTCAAAAAAATTTTATTTATTTATTTAATTTAAATTAACAATCAAAACCATTTAAATTTTATTTAAAAATTAAAATATTTTCAAATACTTTTTTTGTATCACAATTATGTTTATATTTATTTTTATTTTTTTTTCTAATTCGATTATAAATAAATACAACCAGCTTTTTTTTAGGATTTTTATCAAGGAGAGGAAGAAGGTGGGTGTTGATAGGCTCTTGATTTTTGATGTATTTTTTAAAAAAGTTTGGATTTACTTTTGAAAAAATTTTGTAAAAGAGGAAGGTAGATAATTATTATAAACATCCCTCTTAATTTTTTGTTTGATATAAACTGAGTGCGGAGGAATCCGATCTAATCTTTAACTAATAATTAATTTTTTGAATAGAAATTTCTGGTTAATAAATTCAAATGTTTTTTTTATTTTTTACATTTAAAGTTATAATTTTTAAATTCTTGCCAAAAAATATTAAAATTTAAGTCACCTCCAGTAAAGAAAATATGTATATCTTAATAAATTTTGTAAATCTATTTTGCTCTCCCTTCTTTCATTAATTCTTTCAGAATAACGTGCTTTTTTAGTGTTGCATTTTATTTATTTATTAAATAACTAGTTACAAATAAATTATTTTTTATAATTATTACATCAAAAGATAACTCTTTAAAAATGCTTTATGAAAAGTAAAGCCATTTGCCCCTCAATGCCCCCATTTTGCCCCCCCACTCAATTTCCCATGGCATACAATCAGTCAATAAAGGATTACCAATTTTAAATTTAGCATATAAAAATATAAGAACTTAGACTAGAATATTTAAAAGATTCCCATCTACATGAAAACAGTTTTGAAAATAACAAACGAATCGGCCCCCTACCGAACCTGCCGTCAATTATTTTATACTTTTGTTGAATATAAAATTCTTTTTCTTTCTAATTAGTTTATAAATATTTAATTGTCTAAAAATTCTTTCAAAAATAATTTTAAAAATATTTTCTACTCAATTAATTCTCTTTCTTTTAGACTTTCTTTTAATCAAACACTCAATATTTTTTAAATTTTCTGTTTGTCCCTCAAAGTAACAGTCTCACACATAAACATTGGCTAAAATGTTGTTTCTTAACAATAAATATTTATTTTTTATATTTTCCCAATCAGTCAATTTTATTTTATTTAAAACTTTCATCTTCTCTCAATATTTGTCTATTTTAATTTTTCTTTCTCGAAAGACGTTCAAACGACCTTCGTTTATTTAAACGTTGCAGAATTTAACAAATAACGATTCTAGGCACATTAAAATTTTTTGCAAAAAAATTTTTTTAAACGTTGAAACTTTTTATTTACAAAATAAATATATTTTTGTGAATATATACATATACGTGTGTTTATAACTGTAATTTATTAAAATTTTAATGAAAAAATAAATAAAGAAATGACATCATTTTTGTAATAAATCTTTAATATATAATTGAGGTAATAAATTTTGAATTAAAAATTTTTGGATTAGTTACTATATATATATTTGTTTTAAAGAACTCTCATTTCTTTCTAAGCCTTCCAACATAAGTAACTTCAGATTAAATTATTAAATTAATTTTTTCAGGATCCTTTGCTACTTATTTAATATTATCTGATTTATCTGATAAAGACTTGATCTTTATTAAAATTCTAGTTTATCAGACCGACATTCTTAATCGAATCCCAGTCAATTTAACAGAAAATAACTTTCATTTTATTTTTAATTTCAGAACTATTTAAATATTCCAACAATATTTTTACTTTTTTAAATTACCTACATTTATTACAATTATTTTTACATACATATTCATTTTAGTCAAATTAAATTATAAGTGATTTTAATACTTCAAATCTTTCAAACTTCAATATTTAAACTTAAATATTTTCTTTTATTTTTGCTGAGCAAAAATAAACACTCAATATTTAATAATCCGAGCCCTGTTTTAAATCCTTTATTTATTTCCTTGTACATTCTCTTTCGACAATAATCTTTATTTTTTTGTATAATTAATTTATTTTAAATTCTAAATTTAATATACAAAATTTTCTCAGGTCTTTTATATTCTAATTTTTATTTTTCTAAAAAAGGCTAAAAAGATTAAAGACAAAAATGTCCCGATTTAGATTTTTCTTTTCAGTTCCTTTTTTCATACAATTAAATTCAATATTTAATTAAAAGAAAAGGAATTTGCGCACTTATTCTTACTTTCCTTTTTTCGTTTTTGGTCTCCCGTCATGTGCAAAAACTTTGTTTGTTGGGCTAGAAAAGTTGCGGTTTAATATAATGATCGTTATTTTTACCTTTTAATTTACTCGTTGATCTTTTTTTAAAAAATATAAAATATGTAAATAATTTACCTTTAGAATAATTTCTAAATAATTTTTTAAACATTATTTATAAAAATCCAAAATTATTTTTAAAAAATTACCCCTATTCTAAAAATATTTCAGCCAAAATTTATGATATCCGTTAAAGTATGTAATTTTTATGTTTAAAGTAGGGTAGCACCCCGACCCCAGACGAATTTTTAAGCAAAAACCCCCGACCAGAACCCCGAAATCCAACACTCCCGCCCCCGAAGGCTCGGGGTGTTACCCTATTTTAAAGTTTGTGTTGATGTTTTTAAACAAAAATCCTCAACTTTTATTACTCTCTGAGATTTAAATCCATAAAAATTCAATTTATCCGAGTTTATAACATTTTAAGATAATGAATTTTTATAATATTTTGTTAGTTAATTTAGTATCTTTTCTTTCCCTTTTTTATTTAAAATCTAAAAGTAAATTTATAAAAAACGTACATTTTTTTGTCCCCAACTTTTGTTCCCCTTTTTAGCTTTATATTTTAGTACACTTAAGTGTGGGAACATCAAATAAGAGAATAAAAATGGGAGGAAAGTAAAAATGTTCTTTCGCCTATACCTAAGCACTTTCCGCTCTTTTAGTGTAGTAGAATTAAATACTAGAGAGTTTATGTATACTAAAATAAAACAAAAAATCTCCCCATCCTTCCCTTCTCTTCTTTCTCATTTTTCTTTTTCTTCTATACTCCTTCCGTTACTTTTTACTTTGTCATGTGGCCCTTCACCTAACGATATACTATAGAGAAGAATAACGGCTGGCAGAAACGAACAGGTGCCCCCGAATTTGTCCTCTTTTCTGATTAAAAGTAAAGTTTTAACTCGGATGTTACTAGTAGATATTGAGTATTGGGTAGGACAAAGAATATTTAAAATTTGAGCTTAATGTGAATTCTATATAAAATATTTCCAAACTGTAATATTCGAAAATATATTTCCTTTTGTAGGATGTACAGATATTTTTTTCAAAAATATTTTTTAACAAAATATTAGTAAAATAAGAAAACTGTCAGTGTTTATTCCCCAAACATCTTTCTTTCATAGAATTTTCCTCAACTTTATATTCCTCGAATCCACAAGCTGGAAATAGTTTTTTTCTTCTTTCTATCAATCCTCTATATTTTACTTTATAGAAAAAACGAAATGAAAGAGCAAAAGGGTTCAATAAAATAGAGTGAATGTGTGTTGGTGAAACATTTCCACCCTGTTTCCCTTTTAAAAGAAGGAATTGTACTATTCTCTGACTCGCAACTCTCTTCCCCTACTTTCTCATCAGTTACTAACGTGCGTTCGTGACAGTTGGTAGAACCCATATATTCGCTAAAATAAAATTAGGGTTCTCCTCTAGAGAACATTTTATTCACAATTTCGGTATAATAATCTCTGACTTCACCGTATCTCTAAAAATTCCTCACCAACATTCTTCATTCTCAAGATGACCGATTTAAATTAACTGCGAATATATGGGTGGAAACATCCCTTCAACTGCCAATTTTCTTTTCCCCTAAGTTTTCCCTTCGTTCCTTCTAAGCTCCCCTCTATCCGCTCATTTTTTGGTCCTCTACGAACACTGCTGCTCTCTCCGCTAACAAGAGAATATATAAGAGTAGAGGAGCCGGGGCGGGATGAGGCTGGCAGCAGCACCCTTTCTGCCAGTCGATCGATAGTTCGTCCGACTACACTACTTTGTTCTTGCCATTTTTGTCTTTTTTTGGCGGTACTCACACACAACACTGACAATGGCGAATAAAGCAAAATGTACCGCCACCACCTTCCACCCAACATTTCACTTAACTATTCCAATATACAACAAAAATTTAAATGTTTAGGCCGATAAAGGTTCTCGATAAAAAAAACGCTCCCTTTCTTTTTTATCATTCTTGTTGTATTTTTATAATTTTTTTTTGTTATGTGTTGTTCTTTGAGAGAAAATTTTTGTTAAAAAAAGATTTTTTTTAAATAAAAACTTTGTTTCTTTTTTAATTAAAAATAAAAAATTTAAATAATCTTTAAATTTTGTTGAAAAATCACAAAAATGTTAAAATATAAATTAAACTAACTGATAATAATCTAATAATTTTATTTCCAATTTCCAACACACACACATTTATTTATTGCCAACTCAATTTTTATATGTTTAATTTGTTAAAATAAATGAACTGTTATCTTTCGACTTTTTTAAATTTTTTTTTGTTTAAGAATTTACCAAATAATTTTTTCTCATTTCCTCAAATCTTTCTCTAAATTAATTATATACTCGTGACTAATTTTTAAAAATCTTTATTTAATATTTTTTTGATTTTTTAGATTAAAGAATTTTAAACACAAAATTGCTTTTAATTTCAAACAAAAAATTAAAATATATTTCTTAAATAATTAATTATCCAACACATCTATTATGTAGAAAAAGGGGATAAATGTGGGTTTTTAAACTTCTTTTTAAAGTCTGCCACAAAATTCGAATATTTTCGGTAAATTCTTTCAAAATTTTTTAAAAAATAAAATGAAAATAAACATTTATGGATTTTTATATGTATTTTAATTATGGAGGAAACTTCTGGATAATTTTTAAATATCCTCCCCTCATCTTTCTTAATTTACATATTTTTAAAAATATTTCTTTAAGTCTTCCAAGAAATTTAAAAAATTATTTTTTTAAATTAATATTTCTTTTTTTTTGCAGTCAGAATTATTAAATAAATATTCTTCTTTTTTTGTTGTTTTTGTTGCAAAAAAGAATATCAATTTTTGGTCTCTCCCTCTCCTTTATTATTATCACAACAACAAAAAACAACATTTCCATTTACTTACAAATACATTTTCCCCTTTTAGACTTTCCATTTTTACATTTTTTTCTTTTTGGTTTTTGTCCTCAACATATCTTTGCTCTCGAAGCCTTTAGGCTAAAATGCTTTCCTTCCCCCCTCTCCTTTCTTCTCCTTTATCTGACGCTCGTTAACAAATTCTCTTTTTTTCATGCATTCCTTTAAAAAAATTCTTTTTTTGAGGGGATTCTTCTTTTTTTAATATTAAAAAAGAATTTTATAACAACCAAAAAAATTTTTAAAAAAGAAATACGAAACTTTTTTTTTTTAATTTTTATCCTTTTTTTAACCTTTCTTAATAGAGATTTAATGATTAGGTATATTTTCATCATTTTTTATAATAAATATCCTTTAATCTTTTGTCTATTTATTTAAATCTTTTTAATGAATTATTTTAATTTATGGTTTTTTTTTAATTTTTAAATTAAATATTAATTTATTAATTCTTTTTTTAAAAAAATATTTAAAAGCTTTGGATTTTGTCATTTTTTAAAAAATAATCTGATTATATCTAAATTAAAATATTTAACGTAAATACTTCTCTAATTAAGTCCTGGGCTTAGTATATTTTCAATGGGTCTCCTCAGATGGGCTTATATTGGAAGTGGGCTTCTATAAGAGTATTTTTGGTATTTTATTTTAATTTTTAAAATCATTTATTTTAGCAATTTCCGTTTATCCTAAACATTTTTTATTTTTAAATATTTTTTTCTATTAATTTATTATTTAATAAATCTCCTTCATTCTTTTAAAAATAACTTTTTCTGCCATTTATTTATTTCTTTGCATGCAAATTTTTTTTATCTCGAATGTCTCTAATGAGCAAAGGTTGCAAAATGCGTGCGCGGCAGATGTATTTTGTATTTATTTATTTAAAGACGAATATTTTCAACGGAAGTTTGTCTTTATTTAGGAGATTTTTTGAGTTTTTAATTGCTCGTTAAATAATTATAAATGTTATAATTATTATTATTTAAGATTTTTAATTAATTTTATTTAATTTTTTATTTAAATGTTTTTAATTAATTAAATATCCTTTTCTTATAAATTTTGTTCTTTTATTCAGATTAATTCCTCCTTTCATTAATTCCCTTAATTTTCTTTTTAAATATGAATTTTAAATCCACGAATTATCCACGTTTAAATTGTTTAAAAAAAATAAAATTTTCTCTTTAGTGATGATAGAGAATTGCTATGTTTTATTTGAAAATTTGGATTGTTTTGTTGTTTATACAAATATATTTTTTTATAAAAGTTTGTTAGAAGGGAATAATAGAAAATTTAAATATATAAAAATATTTTTAAGCAAAATAATTGTAGAAGAGAAAGGTTTGAAAGAAAAGGTTTTTTAAACTTTTGTAATAATATGTAACAAAATAAATATTAACAGGTAATAATAATTTTCGGGAGGAAAGGCACAAGGGGGAAAAGCCTAACCCTAAACTTGTGAGGATAAAGGATATTTAATTTGGGATATTTAAAGCTTTCTAATTACAATTAAATTATTTTATCCAATCTCTGAAATTAATATTTTAACCATTCTATCGCAACTTTGAATTTACCTAACTTTTTTTTTATTTGATTTTTTGTCCCCACACTTGTGTTGTCTGTAACTGATTCTTACTAATTTTTTATTTCTTGCAAAATATTTTCTTTTCAATTGTTTAAATTTTTACGTCTTTCCCATTAACATAATTCTTCAAAATTTTGTTATTATTAAACTCAAGCTAGTGAACTTTAGCTTTTATCAGGAGAATGTTAATAAAATAAAATCATCTTTTACCCAATAAATCTCCTTTATTTTTCTCCAGATTTATTCCAAACTTCCGCTTTTACAATTTTTTTTACATTTTGTGTCTTTTTCTAAAAATTTTGCCTTCTCTTCTACCAATTTTTATCTGCTTCCTTTTTTGTATATCAAAAGGAATTTGTGCTTAATTTGCTTTTTGCGCTTTCCATTCTCGAAAAGGAAAAATTCTTTATTAAAACATTGCCACGCTTTCATTCCTTCTCTTTCATTTATCTTAATTGGACCGCTGGCATTAAAATAACCACAATTGTAGATATTATTTTTTTGGTCCATGCGCGCGTTTTGCATGTGAATAGAAAGGAATTAAAAGTAATATGTAGTAGAACACTTTTAGAGAAAAAGAAATTGTAGAAGAATGGTTGGTTGTTCTAAATTTATTGAAATTATTTATTTTAAATTGTGTTTAGTAATACATTAATGTTCAAAAAAAGATTTATTTTTTCTGAAGTAATACAAACTTCTAAAAATATTTAAAAATTTATATATTCCTTACAATTGAGACTATTTTACCCAAAAATTTAATACACATAATATACCGTAAATGTTCTAATAGAACCACATGTGCTCCTATTTAACGACTCTTCGTAGAGAGCCCTTCAATTAGAGTTTGCTTAAAATAGATTTAGTGTGGTTCTATTAGAGCATCTACGGTATGCACGTTTTTTGTTCATTCATATTTGGGGTTCTAACTAGATTAACTCGTTTTCATAAAAATAAATTAAAATCAAAATTATGTTCCTCTTTATTTTTAATAATTATTTACTTATTTTAATTTTTTACCTTTTTTTAAATTTAATTCCTTTTTTAAAGCTTTAAAAAGATTTTTTTATTCAACTAGAGAGCAAAAACTAAAAATATATATCTTTAATTTTTTATTCATTTCCCTCAATTTATCTTTATATGACATTTCTAGATTTTTAATTCTTGTTCCTATTGGCAACCGCCAGACTGCGCGAATTTTTTTAATAAAATAATTTTTATAAAATCTTTTTTTAATATTTAATTGAATATATCTATATTTAATATAATAGAATAGTTTATGTCATTTATTTTAAGGTTTGGATTAGACAAAAAAATTTTTTTTGATTTTATTTTTTAAATGCCTAGTTTTTGTTATTTGTTAATTATTTTAATTAATAAAAGAATAATTAAATTTTATTTTATTTTTTCTTAAAAAATTTTTTTTGTTTTTACATATTAATTAGATTAAAATTGGGCACTTTTACCAGACAGTAAAGATTTATTTTTATTATATAAATTACATATTTTAAAATAATGTAGGTAATCATGATTAGAGATCGATCGACACAATATATTGATAAAAAATATCGATATTTTTCGATATCGATATTATCGAACGACCACTAAAATCGTCCGGTCTCTAATCATGATTTATTTTAAGATATTTCCAACCTACTTTGTTATTTTATTAAATATATTTTAAACTTTTTTTACAATTAAAACCCTATTTATTTTTATAATTCACAAAAAAATAATGTGTAAATTCTCTCAATAAACTTTTTTATTTTTATTTAATTACTCTTTTTTGGAAACTAAAATTTATGGCAATTTTTATACTAATTTGTAACAGGAAATTTAATAAAATAATCGTCACTCGATTAACTTTATTCGTTAAATATTACTTAAAATATATTTCCCCACACACACATTCCCATTATTTTATTCAATTGTGTTTAAAAAAGTTTTCTTTCCTTTTCTTAAAATGCCCTCTAAATTAGTTTTTACTTTAAAAAATATTATTTCATTTCCTTATTGAATATTTGCATATTTTAGAATATTAAATTAAATAAATGGAAGAGTTTGTTATTCTCGATGATTTGTATTTGGGAAGGAAGTAAAGGTGGGATATTTGCAGGTACTATACATTCTGTAAATGTTCTAATAGAACCACATGGGCTTTTATTTTTCGATCCTCTTTAGGGTGTGCTTATATTAGAGTTCTTTCAGGGAGTTTGGTTCTATTAGAGCATTTACTGTATATAACATTTCAATATCTGTTTTTAAATTTTTTAGCTTTATTATTTTTGAGGACAGAAAATCTTTAAAATTAGCGGTACTATCGCATTATACCGCCACATGTCCGCAAATGTTTGTCCGCAGGTTTTCCTTTTACTCCCATCCTCACTCTTCTCATAAAGATTAAAGAATGGAAAATATTATATACGATGTTTGTGTTGTGGAAAAATTCATTGGATGGGAGATGGAATAGAACCATCATGGAAAGTTCCCAGACCGAAGCACAACCGACTGTGCCACCATCCAACCCAATGATGGGTTATTTATTTTTCATTATATTCTTTCTGCAAGTGCGGACACAACACTCATTCCACCTTGCGAAACAAAGCGTCCAATAATATCTTCCAATAACTATCAACTGTTTTCGATTTTTGGGAGAGCACACACAAAAACCCATTTGTGGCATTTTTTCTGGCTCGACACAACTCGTCGAGTTCTATAATATAAGACTGACTGACCATTTTTAATACTTTGAGGAAGGAAAAACTTTTTTCCTAAACTTTTGGACTTTTTTCCTAAAAACCTTTTGAGAAAAGAGAAAAGGAAAACTTGTTATTAATCATTTACCGTTCTTTTAATCTTTATGAGAAGAGTGAGGATGGGAGTAAAAGGAAAAACCTGCGGACAAACATTTGCGGACATGTGGCGGTATAATGCGATAGTACCAAATTAGCTTTATATATTTTATAAATCAATTTTTTGGAATTTACTTTTTAAATACATATTCTAACTTTCAAGTCTACAATATTCAATCCACAAAACTCTACTAATTTTCATAATTTGCCACATATTAGAATATAGATTTAATTTTTTTGTGTCTGCCTTAATTTATATTAATAGAAACAAAAAAAGTTTTTTATAAATAATTAACGCATTTCTAAATTTTTTTTAAAAATTAAATAATTTAAATCCAAAAAATATTTTTATCGTATATTTAATCTTCAGCTTTTTTTTCAATTTATTATTCAATCCTTTTTCTCTCTTGTTTTTTGATGTTTGTCCACTTCTAAATAAAAATTCTTTTCTTTAAAAAAAAGAATTGTTCGTTCATTCGTTCACTTTTACTGATCTAATTTTATTTTAAGTGTTTTGTTCATCGGTCATTTTATTTTTAGTTCATTCTTTCCTTTTCCCTTTCTTTTTTTATTTAACAAAATTCATCTGACAATTTTTTTCGGACCATCCAGTTTTTTTTATTCGTCCATTTTTATTCTAATCGGGAGTCCATCCAACCGAGTTTTTTTTCAATTTTTTATCCGTTCTCTCTTTCCGTTCATTTTTTTCTCCCGCAAATTGATGGTGGAAGTAATCCGACCTTTTTCCTTTCCAGCCTTTTCATCTTCTACCAGCCGCGTTTTTATTTATTTTCCTTTAAATATAATCGTCCATAAAAAGAACCGGATAGACTGGACAGTTTTTATGTTCTTTTTTTGCGCAAGGTCTGCGGTCTACTATTTTATATGTATGTACATATATGTGTATGTATACACCTCTAAATTCGCTCAGAATTTTATTTTTCATTTTTTACAGCTTTAAAGCATCCGGCTCGCAAATAACCAACACAAACAACCCTAAATTGAGAATAAAACCTTTAAATTATTTTTTTGCTTATTTTAAAAATAATTTGAATATTGACGATTTGTTTATTTTGTCATTGAAAATTTTTTCTTATTTTACCAAAAAATTTAAAAATTTTAAGTCAAAAAATTTTTCAGTTTCGAATTCGTTAAGTAATTTTTGTCTTTTATTTTATCACGAAAAACTTGAAACAACCAACTTATTTTTTTTGCCTTTTATTATTTAATATCTCTAAATATTTTTTATTCATTTCCCTCTTTTATATCCGCCTTTCACAATTTTTTTATTTTATTTTTTATTTGCAAGCTTTTTTATTAATTCAATTTTTTCATTAGGCTCATAAAAAATATTCATATTTTTTGCTTTTTTTTACTACCAATAAATATTTGCTATAAGTATTTATTACATAGGTTATCGTTTTTAAATTTCCTTTTTTATTTCCACACATATGTATTGGTGGTGGTCATCTTAGAATATTTTATGATTTTTTTATTTTTTGGAAGGGGGGGGGGTTGAATAAAATTAATAAAAGTATTTATTAAATACCTTAAATGCTCTAATTAAAGCCCGATTCTATTAGAAGCCCATATCTAATATAAGCCCACTCAAATTGACCCATTGAAAAATAGACGCTCAGGGCTTTAATTAGATCATTTACGGTAGTTTAACTATTAATATTTTCTAAAAATTAACACATTTTTGGCATTCTAAAATATTTTGACCACCCATATAAGAGAATTTTGACAAATAAAAACGAGAAATAAAAATAAAAGAAAAATAGAAATAAATGTTTTCAAAAGCGGATATGTTCATTATTTTGGGTGGTAATGAATGAAAAAAGCAACTACTTTAGAGAGAACTAGTATTTTTCTTTATTTGAATTAAAAAAATTATTTAGAAGAACACCAAAAAAAGGGAGGGAGGAAATGAAAAAAATGAGAGAAGAAAGCGTTCGCCTAAAGGATATAGAAAGTTTTTAAAGGTTCTTTTTTTAGATTTTGGCGCGTTAGCTAATCCTCGTTCCCCCCCCCCCCCCCCCCCCCCCGCCCCTCCTCCCCCCCCCCCTCTCTCCCTCTCTCTCATTTTCTTTTCTTTAAATAAAAAAAGTTCGCACACCCGAGGCAGTTTTTCATTTTCATTTTTTATTTCTTATATTCACTTTTTTGTATTCGAGCATTGAATAGAGCAAAAAAAGACCAAAAATGGCGACAGCCGCGCAACAAAAAATTAAAAAAAAATTAAAAAGAAATAGAAAAACTTTCTCTTTTTTCAAATCTCTAATTTTTTAATTCCCTCACTTTTTAATTTTTTTCTGCGCCAGAGGCAAGAATTGAAATTTTTTTCTTAACTATCAAAAATAAGAACGTTCATTTTCAATTCGCGGAACATTTATATAAAGCTTTAAAATATTTTTCTTTAATTATTTATTTCCATATGTTCTGCTCATTTTTCAATTAACTTCTAATCCAAACCCCCCCCCCTCTCCCCTACAAAGAACTACAATTTTTGGTTATCTCTAAGCTTTTTCAAATTTTCTATTTAAATTATAAAGCAATTTTTATAAAAAATAAATAAAAATATTAAAATGCAAATATTTTTTTTTAAATGAAAAATAAATGTTTGTTTTGTTTATTTTTGTTGGCAATTTTTTAAAAGATTTATTTCCTTATTTTTATTTCTTTTATTTAATTTTTAGAAAATTAAACTTTGATTTTTCAGATATATTTTATTTAATTATTTTCCTTTATTTATACCACCTTTTAAAATATATATTTTTTAACATTTGCTGAAAATGTTAAATTAATTTAAAATTTTTAATTTTTTTTCAGATTTTTTTTTTGATTTTTGAGCATTTGGCGTTATTTCTACTTACAATTTTCTTTACGCAAAATTACTCAAAATTCAAATACCTAAATACAACAAAATTATAATATTTTTAACTCCAACTACTCTAATAACAACAACAACAACAACCTCTCCTCTCTCTCTATTTAATTAATTTTTACTTATTCCTCACAATTAATTAAATATATTCACCTCTTTTTATTTTTTAATTTATTTAATTCTTTCAAAAAAATTAAAAAAAAAACAATTTTTATCAGCAAAACGACCTCAAAAATTGTTTAAATAAATAAAAACAAAAATGTGCTGTATATGCACTAATGAGAGACTAAATAATAATTTATAAACAACGATAAAATAAATTAAATTGGTTGTAAAAAAGGTAATAATAATTGAGGTTTTTAAATATATGTATATTTTGTTGATTTAAATATATGTATCAGGGATGGCCCTTGCCGTGTTTTACAAATTGTAAGGTGAAAGAAACGAGAGACGGAAGCGGAGGAGATCCCATCCCTGATATATATTCATATAGGTAAATTATTTAAAAAATTTTGAACTCCTTTTCCCAACCCATTTATGATCTCAATGAATAGAATGGGGGGGGGGCATTTAAAATACCATATTCTAATAGAATGACCGCCATTCTATTTTATAATACTTCTAAAAAAGGGTCATTCTATTAGGATAAACACGATATATTAATTTTTAATTTAAAATATTTTTAATATTTTTTAAATAAGGTAAAGTTTAAGAGAGCGAAAAAATTATTTTTTGTTTCTAAAATAATAAATAAATATTCTTATATTTTAAAGTACACAATTTTAATATTTGATAAAATAAAATATTATTTTTTTCTAAATAAATAATTGTCTAAAGTCTTTTTTGTACTCTCTAGATGGGACCATCAATATAAAATTAATTTTATTTTATATATTTTTTACAAAAAAATATAAATATAGATTGGGAACAGTAATTTTTTATATCAGATAAAATAATTATTTTTATATATACACATTGTACTTTTCCTTTTTTTCTGAATTTTAATGGAAAGTTTAAACAAGCAAAGTAAGTAGTTGATAGTACACAGAATTTTGAAATTCATTTTTATTTTAAAATTCTTTTTTTCTATTCCCTACTTTAAACTAAAAATTTTTATTTAAATTATTTAATATATAGTAGATTGTGATTAATGTAAATGAATAGAAAATAGTAATCAAGAATAAAATTATTTTCTAAATTCTAAAACAATTTTCCTTAAAAACCAAGTCTAAAAGAGAATTTAATATTTTCAAAATTCGATTTTCGCTCTCTTAAATCTTTTACTTAAAATCTCAAAATTTCAGAATATATCGAAGAACCTTTAAAAATTATTTATATTCTTCTTTTTTTATTTACACAGGCAAGCAAACTCCTTTACAAACAAAAATCTGCCCCGCTGTCGTCTCCACAGCCAACACCGCCACCTTCTTCATTCTTTCCTTTTTCCCCTTCTGAAAATTATTTTCATCAGTCTCTTTGTATGATCAACACCGATTTTCAACAATTAGGTTCGCCATCCTCCGCTAATAATGGCGGGAACGGCTCTTCAGCAGCTGCGCTTTTGGCTGCGGCATTAAATGTTGCTACTAATTCAACTTCTGCTTCAAATTCCCCTCCAGAACTTTTATCTATGGCAACAACAAATAGTTCTTCTACTGCAGCACAGTTATGTAATCCCTTCTCCCCAGCTGCTGCTGTTCAAGCTCAACTTGCTGCTTTATATTCTTCTTCCATTCCTTCTCCTGGAGGCTCAGCATTTGCTCGTTGTTTGCAACAACAAGTTGCTGCTGTAGCTGCAGCTCAACAACCGCAACCATCAAATTCTGCTATTTCTGCCGCTGCTGCTGTTGCGGCTTTTGCTGTTGCTAATTCCCCTGCCAATTCTTCCTCTTCTTCTGCCGTGCCTTTTGGACCAGGCTCTCCTGCAGCGGTGGCGCTTGCCCATCTTGATCATTTGTCATTGTTGAGAAATAGCTCTTTAGGGCTTACTTGTCCAAACGGATCAACTGAAATACCTCAGGTGATCTTCATAATTTATTCTTATCTGAGTTTAAATCTCACTAAAAAATTTCAGTAAATAAACAGAAAATTAAATTAGGAATTGTTCAAAATCTTGCCTAGACTAATTAACCTTTGTTAAGTACCTTGGTCATTGTTTTTCAATTATTAGTCGTCCGAGAGATTAATTATTACAAAAAAGGGTATAAAGAGTGAACTTAAAATTAAGTGATTTGCATTATACGTTTTGGAGGGAATGATTTTAACAAAAGTAATTTAGGGAATGGTAACTTATCGAGAAAAGGCAAAAATAATTAACATTTAAAGATCCATCAAATGCAGCCGCAACAACCTGCACCAACAAACTTTTCTGAGCTAGCCAAACGTTTCCAAGATCAGGCTGCAGCATATAGTAATGCTGCTCATATGGCTCAAATAATGGATACTTTTGCTGCCAGTCAACAACCATTAATTCCCCCACTTCCTTTTCCTCCTTCTCAGCAACAACAATTAACGGCCGCTGCTATGGCCTTAGCAAAACATCAACAGCAACAACAACAACAACAACAACAACAACAACAGCAAACAGTTCATTTAAATTCACCAGCGTCCATTCTTTTTCAGGAGAAACAGGCCCAACAGCAAATTCAGGAAGGACAAGGTTATAAAGAAAATTTTTTATTATTAAATCTCTAAAATCTCTTAAAATTCTAACATTAATTTTTAAATAAATTATTTTTTAGCCCCTCTCCCTCCTCTCTCCACAGCTGTTGAACAGACATTAGCAAATCCTTCTACAGATGCCTCCACTTCCTTTGTTGGTGCCCCTACCCTCGAACAATTGTCTGCTATTGCTGCAGCTGCTACAAATGTATTACAAGCAACTAATAATGGAGAATGCTCTACAAATACCTCAGTATTTAACCCTATTGGAATGGATACTTCTAATTGTGTTGCTTCTTCCTCATCCTCAGTTGGCAGCCAAAATCAACAGCAAGATGAGGCACAAATAAATTCAATTGATACTGGTTATTATTATTTCTTTTCTAAATTTAATTTTTATTTGAGATTTATTTTTCTGATTCATTTAAAATTAAATTTACCGTATTTACTCTAGTAAAAGCCCTGGGCTTATATTTTTCACTAGGTCTTTTCGGATGGGCTTATATTAGAGGTGGGCGTTTAATAGAATAAATACGGTAGTCTTAATTTTCTGTATTTATTAGAAATTTTTTTCCATTTTTAATTATTCCACAAAAATTTCTACTAAATTTTCAGTATTTTCAGCAACAAAAAATGAACAACAAGCACAAAACGTTCGCCGAATTCGACGACGACGACCGAAAGAGGAAATTGCTGGAAAAACACTCCATAGAAGGAATACAACAATGTATGGGGAAAATAGTAGTTGTGTATCTGTTATCGAGAAAATGATTGATTCTCCTTGCAGTTTGGGCCCATTTTCAGTTCAACAACCTTTGACTCCTGCAAATGAGCAGCTTTGTAACAGTCTTTTACTTAAAACGGTTGGTGAAATTTTCTTAAAATTAAATTTAAATTTCCTTCAAAAATATCCATTTTATTTACGGCTTCTCCCATTTTTACCGTAACTTTATTTTTATAGTTTTAGTGGCTTAATTTAATAATTTTTATATAAAATTTTATTTCCAAAAAAATATATTTAATTATTAATTCTAAAAAAAGAATATTTTAATTATTATTTAACTTCTATTTTTATTAAATATCTCTTTTAATTTGTATTTACAAAATTTTCTTTCCTTAAAAGAAACATTTCAAAAAAATTCCCTTTTAAGATATCTTTATTTAAATATTCTAAAATAAATATGTATTTTTAAAAAAATAATAAAATGTTAATTTCTATTTTTGTATTTAAATAATTTAAAATAGAAAGGTATATTTTAAATTAATTTTTGTATTTGTAAATTAAATTTATTTTTAGAATTTCTATTTTTGACTAGACTAAATATGTATATTTTTATTTTTATATCAAGAGTTTTCTCTTTAATTATCCTAACCAGATAAATTGACAGATTAATCAAATCTTTCTTTTTTACTTCATTTTATGGACTTACCTATTTTTGAATTTCCCATCGAAAATTGAAAGAAAATCTAAATTCTTCAATACTCTTTATACGGGACACGCCCGCTTAGTCGCGCGGCCACTTAGTCGCAGAGCCATAACTTGCTAAAAAAATTTCTAGCCATTATCAATTTTGGTACCAATCTCTTTAGCTCGATGAGAGGAATCGTTTAATATCAAATTTGGAAAGATTCGGAAATCTTAAAGCAAGTTATGGCTCTGCGACTAAGTGGCCGCGCGACTAAGTGGGCCGTACCCTCTTTATACTATTTGTTTGAATTTCTTTATAATCCTTAATTTACTAAAAAAATTTTTAAGCTAATTTAAAGACTCTGATGAATAATTTTTATTAAACTTTCAATTATTTTTTAATTTATACTTTTTTGATATTTTATCAACAAAGTAAAATATAAATGAAACAAAGAAACTAACTATTATTTTCTAAATTTAGCATAAATAAATATATATTAAATATTTATATCTCCTTCATTTTCTATCAACTTTCACGTTATTACGTTTCTTTTTCCTTTTTTAGATTTAATTATAGGATTTTTACTTTAAATTTTATTTTATTTAAAGGTTCTTTATTTTCTCTTCTTCTTTTTCTTGTTTTGGCCTAAGCCAGATACTTACTATATTTATTTCCTTTTTCATTTCTCTGGAAATATATATTTACATATTTAAAGTTATCTTCTTTTTAACAAAGAACGGAATCTATTTTTAAAAAATATTTAAATTTAGACATGTGGGTATGAGAGAAAATTGAAATTAAGCTTAGAAATTCTTCTCTAATTTCTCCTCCTTATATTTCCGTTTCCGCCGCCTTGCAAAGCTTTTTATTAAAAAAATTTTTTCCTTCCTCTTTTTTTGGTCTTTTTTAATTTATCTCAACCTTTTCTTTGTTTTTTCTAAGCCAATTTTGGTATTCCAGACCCCTTTCTTCCCTTCACATTTATTCTCTCCCTCCTTTTTTCAACGTCCGTCATCTAATTCTTATTTTTTTCTTGTCATTGTTGCCATTATTATTCACATCTTTTTTTAAGAAAAAAAAAGATGTTTTTTACTCATCTTTGAAAAATAAATATATTTATTTTATTCATCCTCTAATTCCTTCAAAAAAATTCTTGGAAAATGTTAAATTATGTTTGTTATTTTTTAATTATTTTTTTTATCATTAAATTTTTTAAAATTTTGTTTTTTTCCCTTTATTCTAATTTAATAAATTTTAAATTTATTTATATTCCCTTTTTATGCCTTTGCTTGTTTTAAGTCTTTACTTTTCTAATTTATAAAAAAATTTAGGAAAAATATTTTTTGACTTTCATTCCTTTTTTTGATTTTCACAAATTGAAAGAATTCCCAAAAAAAACTTACATAAATAAATAATAACCAAATCTTCTACGTTTTAAACTAATCTTTGGCCGTTCTTTTCTTTTTTACTTTTTGTTTCCTTTTTTAGGCTTTACATTTTTTATATATTTTTTTTTCTTCATTTTATCCCCTTTTTCTACACTTCCCTTTTTAATTAAGGAGTGGGATTTATTTCAATTTCTTTTTTAACTTCTTAAAATGTTACTTTTAATTTAATTTAATATTTAAATATTTTTTAAAATTAATTATTTCCGTTAATTTTTTAATTAAAAAAATTGTGAAGAATAAATTCAAAAAAATTATTTTTTTTAAATTTCCAAAAAATATTTTTTAAAAATGACGTTTTCTTTTTATCTATTTTTATATTAATTAAAAATAAACAAAAAAAATATTTAATTTAATTTATATATACAATTGTTTCACACCTTTTTTTGTCTCAATACATTTTTGGTGCAAAAATTATTTTAAATTAAATTTAAAAATTCCTGTTTCAGACATTTTTTGATTAAATTAACAAAAATAAATTCAAAATTAAAATTGTCAACCAAAATAATTTTGATATAAAATATTTGGTAATTTCACAAAGATTTTAATTTTTCATTTAAAGGAAATTTTAAATATTGAAAATTCCAACTTAGTTATATCTTTTAATTTTACATCATCCAAACTTTGTTGCTAATTACTAGGGATGGGATTTATATGGATTTCCATATTTTTTTCCTGGCCTAGTTGGGTCGTGAAACGCACGAAAAACGTTGTTTTAGCATATGTTGATAAGACCGATAATGAGTTATCAATCCATATTTTCCATATTTTTCCATATTTTGGCGTTCCGTCCATATTTCCATATTTTATCCATATTTCGTCATTTTTTGTAAAATTTTGCCAAAAATTGGTCAAAATTTTGAAAATTTTACCAAAAATTGGTCAAAATTTTCAAATTTTGGAATTTTTTTGTCAGAAAAAAAATTTTTTTTTGAAAAAATTAAAAAAAAATTTTTGAAAAAATTAAAAAATTTTTTTTGGCAAAAATTTTTCGAAAAATTTTTTTGATCAGCTATTATTAAAATTATTTCCCCGGGAAACACTTTAAATCTATCTTTAATTGACAAAAAGCCTTTAGAAAACACTTTAAATGAACAAAATCAAATTATTTATTTGTGAAAATTCATTTTTACGTTAAAAATTTTCATATTTCGGTCCATATTTGATCCATATTTTGGATTTTAGTCCATATTTCAGTCCATATTTTGAGATTTTTAGTCCATATTATATGTCCATATTTTTCGATTGATAGTCCATATAAATCCCATCCCTACTAATTACATATGTTTATTCTACTAAATTAACATTTCTCTTAATTATTTTTTAATATAATTTTCTTCTTGCATTTAATAATAATAATATATTTATTAAAATTATTTTCTTTATAAAATTCTTAAAATAATATATATTTTATTTGGCTTTTCTGTTTTGATTGTTTTATTTTTCTTATATTTTATTTAAAGTTTTTTTCTTAGAAAAATATTTTTTATTTAATTTTTGGTTTAAATTTTTAATAATTATTTAGTATTTATTTTTAGATTTCTTTTCTTTTTTTATTAAACTTTTATTTTTAATATTTTTCTGTTTTTGTTGGCATTTTAATATAATTATTTTATTAATTTACCTCAACAAATAAATTGCATGTTTTACCTTTATAATTAAATATTCTTTTAAAAAAATCTTTTTTTAAATGTTAAATTAGAAAAAAAGGAGAAACATTTTTATATTTTAATTAATTATTATAAAAATAATTTTTTGTTAATTAATTAGCTATTTATTTTAAAATAAAATTATGACATTTTTTATAATTAATTTATAATTATTTTTTAACATTTTTGAAGAAAATGTTAAATAAACTTTATGTATTTAAAATATATTTTTTATTAAATATTTATACATTTTTAATTTATATATTAACTTTATTTATTTAGAATATCAAAAAATAATTTTTATTTTAAAATAAAATATATTTGGCAATATATTTAAAACAAAAACTTAACGAATATTTAAAAAAATATTTTCTGTTAAAGTACATCTACATGCCTTCTATATATTTTTATCTAAGCAATCATTTTATTTTTCCAATTTTAGCTTTTAATTTATTTCTCTTTAACTTTTAAATTAAATTAGTATCTAATTATTTACTTAACTGTTTTGATTTTATTTTATTAAAGTCTTCTGCAAAAAAATTTTTTTTCTAAGTACTAAAACTTTATTTTATATTTATTAATTTATTTTAGCAAATTTTTATTTAAATTTTTATTAATTTATTTTATTTTTTCAAATTATTTTTCTTTAATTAAATTCTCATTAATTAATTCCTCAAAAATTTAAAATCAAGAATTTTCTTTAAAAAGCCAATTTTTTATTTAATTTTTAATTTTGCTAGTCTTAAATTTAAATTGAATACTTTTTGCCATGGGAACATTTAAACAATTTTTGATACATTATTTCAATTAAATACACCTTACAATTTAATTTAATTATTTTAAAATTATTTTTAGTATATATAATTTTATTTCCTCTCTTTTTTTCTAAATTTTAATTGTTTTAAAATTAGATTTAAATATTTTATTTATGTCTCAGAATCTCTTTTAATTCATTATTCTTTCCATTAACTTGTATTACAATTATGATTTTGCAAAATTTCTTAAATTAAAACTTGAGGTTGGACACAACCGGCTATTGACCGGTACCAAACCTGGGTTTTAATTTGTAGTTTTAGGCAAATATCTGTTTTATTCGGGGGAATTTAAAAAAAAACTCATTTCCATAAATTTTCGATTTTTAAATTTCAATTTTAAAATCAATTTTAAAATAATTTTGACAAATACCTATTTAAAAATACAAATTCTGATTTTAAATTTTTGTTAATTTCTATTTCTGGTAATATTTCTATTTTTTTCAAAAAAATTTATTTCTTTGATTTATATCAAATTTACATTTTTATAAAAAATAAAACAATTTTTCTACCACCCTCAATTTTAGAAAAAAATTAAAATCTTTTAAAAGTACTTTATATTTTTTAAATTTTCTTATTAATTTTCCATTACAATAATTTTTAAATTATTTGTAAAGAATTAATTATTCCTTCTTAATTATATTTTAATTTGTATTTAAATTTCACATCATTAAAACTATACAAGATTAAAAAGATTGTATTTATTTGTATTTTCTAATTGTTTCATTTTCAATTAATTTTTAATAAAATATTAATAAATACAATTTTTAAATTTAAAATTTCAGATTATTTTATTAATTATTTTCTAGACTTTTCTTTTAATCAATTGCTTCTATTTAATTGTATGTACTTTCCTGTCTATATTTTAATAATTCTGATTTACCTTATAGAATCCTGTATTTATCAAACATTTATTAGTTACAATCAGTGTTTGGAAGCTCGTACTAAAATTCTTATTCGTACTCATACTCGTATCTGTGTACGAGTACGAGTAATTTTCAAAATTCCAAACACTGGTTACTTAATCTTTCAAGTATTTTTCTTTGTTTTTTAAAAATATAAAAAAATTCTTTAGATCTTTTTTAGTAAAATTATTTTCCTTATCCTCTATTAAACATTCTATTTTGGAACAATACATATAATTAAAGGCACATGAATTTCTTCCAATCATTTTCGTCTTCCATACATTGATCAATCAATCAATCTATTTCTTCCCCCTCCCTCTCCCCCTCTCGCCCTTTCTCTAACTAATCATTCATTAAAATTTTTTTAAATTTTTTTTATTTTTAGAAATTTTTATATCTCAAGTTTTTTTCCTTTGTTGTATGTTAAATATGTGTCTTTTTGTCAAGTTTTTATATTTACAAAAAACCTGGCAAACTATAAAATATTTATGTTGCTAAATTTGGATTTTTTTAAATAAATTAATGAGCATTTTTTACATTTATTTTATATTCTTTATTTGTTCGTGTTTTCTAATTCTTTTCAGTTTTTTATCAAATGTTACTAACTTTAATATAAAAATAAATACTTTAATATAGTTAATTTTCACGTGTTATAAATTAAGTTTTTTTAGTTTTATTTTATTTATAATTCTTAATAATTTTGATATTAATAATTAATTAAGTAATTTTCTTTGATCTTTTAATTAATTTTACATACATATATCCCTCATTATTTGACATTTCAATTCTTTTTTTCCTTTCGACTTGGACGTCTTAATTCTACATTCCAGACTTTCAAAATCAAAGTCTGATAGTCCTTAGAGAAATATCCGTGTTTAGAAGTCTTTAAACGAGTAATTGAGTGTTTGAATCCACGTGGCATTAAAAGCCTGGCAAATAATATTTTCTTTTTTCCTTTCCCCTCTATTATTCTCTCCTCTCTTTCCCCCCTCATTTTTATTTATTTTCCCTCCATCTTTTTATTCTTTTTTTTTCTTCACCTATTCACATTTTAACTTTTTTATTTCAAAAATAAAAAAAACTTTTTTTATCATTTGGGTGCATTTATACGCAATATTTCCTTTTTAATGTTAAAAAGTAAGAAGAAAAATTTGAAGTAAATTCCCTCATTTTTGGCATTATTCCAAAAAATATTTTGGAGATTTATCTCATTTATTATAGAAAGTTTTGATTATAAAAACTTGAAATTAAAATATTTTAACTAAGAAGAATAATTTGAAGTAAATTCCTTCATTTTTGGCATATATGTATTGTCAAGTTTTCTTCTTTTTTTCTTCCTGTGGTCATTTCTTCAGCTAATGTAGAAGGTTATTTTGGCAGTTGGGAGCGAACCAGCATATTCAGTTGACCGCTCGGTTTATACTTACACTACGCCGCCTTATGCATAGTTTCAAGAATTAAATAGCTACATACAAACAATATCTTTACAATATAAACAGAGCTTTAATTATTAGTGATGTATTAGAGACCTTTATTTATTGGAGACTTTTACAGTTTTTAATTTTTTTCTCGACTTTTTCTATTTAAACATTTTACATTTTCTCATTATTTCGCAATTATTTTTTTAAATTCAGACATCTTATTTAAAATAGATAAAAAGGCAAATGCCGCCAATCATCTTTAATCAATTTGCTTTAAAAAACAAAGTCAAGGATGGCAAAATAATAGGCATATGATTTCCTTGTGTTTCTCCTCTTTATTCAATTAATTAATTTTAAGAAGTTGGATAAGGTGTTGTGAAAACTTTAACTTTTGTTTGATTTATAAAGTTAGATTTTTTGGAAATTGAAAGATTTGGCATAATTACCTGTATCTAAATCTTATAATGATTCTGCTAGTGTCTTTTGTCTTTACATACATTTTTTTATCTTCCTTCCATTAAAAAGCAAATTTTTTAAAGCTTCTTTAAATATTTTTTCCGACTTTCTGAACAATTTTTGGGCCTTTGGATACCAATCATTATGCGAAATCTTTCAATTTTCAAAAGAAAATCTAACCTTCTCAACATCTCGTCCATTTTCTTACATCGCTGACTTCTTTAAATTATTTCCTCCCCTCCTCATTTAACTTATTAATCAAATCTTATTTAATTTATTAAATCTTCCCTTCAATTAAAAGATTTTTTTTATTTTTTTTCCGGGTAAATTAATTATTAACAGAAAAAAAACTTTTCAAAAACTACTTCTAAAAACTAATTAATATTATAATATTAAGTGATAAACCTATTTTCTGTTTATTCACCTTTTTTTACCTCATTCTCTATAAATATTCTATAAATGAATCCCGAACCTTTTTTTATTTATTTTTATTCATTTAACTCTTTCAGTAAGTTTTCTCTCCTCTCTCTACTGTTTGCGCATTTGCCCCTAAACCGCTTACGGATTTTACTTTTTATCGTTCATATTTTTATTTAAGCATAACCATCATTTAAATTCTTTAATTTATTTTTTCCACATCTATTCCCCAAAACTTTTTGCCTTGCCTTTTCGTCGATTTTAATTTAAATTTGCCCAAAATCTGCTATCAATCCCCCCCTCCACTCCCTTTAAAAGCCAACAAAGCAAATATTATCCCTTTTTTCTCTAATTAGACTCTCTCTATTTAAAATGAAGACTGTCTTCTCACAATTACCTTATCTTTTCCCTTTTAATTTTCTATATCCCTCTCTTCTCTCTATATATCCATTTTAGAGGGGATGATAGTAATAGCTATAATAGATTGAGAGGTTTTTAACAGTCCGTCCCCCCTTTAAATCCCCTCATAGGGATATGTTTACATAATCAAATAAACATTTATTTATTTTTTTTTACTCAAAAAGGAAGTGCCACCTCTTTAATTAAATTAATTTAAATTTTCTTTGATCTTTTACCGCCTTATTTCCTCTAAAATTTATTTCTCTTTTCCTCCTTTTGTTTTCTATTTTTTAACTTTTCTAAATAAAATTATTAATTTTAAAAAACATTTTATTAAATCAAAACACAATAATTTCTGAGATTTTCCTCGTTAATTAATTAATTAAACATTTAATTCTAATAAAATAATAAAATTATCAATTAAATATTATATAAATAATCACTTTTTTCTTTCCCCTATTATCTAATCTTTACACGTATCTGCAACATTTTTTTCTATTTATTTTCCGTTCATATGTTTAAAATTCTAAAAAACCAATTCTCTACACCTTACTCAAGAAAGGAAATAAATAAATCAATTAAAATAAATAAAAGTACACAAACATTTTCTAAATTGAGAAGAGAACACCTTTTTTTAGAGATATATTAAACTTGTTAAAAACATATTTATTTAAAGCAAAACATTTAATAGCAACATATCTTTATAAATATTTATATATTTGTTCTCCCTTTATGTTAAAAATATAAGCATTTTTATGAATTTTATCATATTTTTATTTTAAATAAAATGGAAAGAAATTTGTTCTTAATTTAAAAATTTTAAAATAATTTCTCTTCAGGAGGGAAACACTGAAGAAGAATCATCATCTAATAACAATAATCATTCCCAACAACAACTAAATTCTTCTACTACATCTGCAAATATTGCAATGATGATTGCCTCAATGGGTGGGAATGGGGGAAATATTGGAGGGCCAAAAACTCCAATATGCCAAGGCCAATCTCCACCTTCTTTACTTGAAAGACAGCAACAACAACAACAACAATTACAACAGCAACAATATCAAATAATGGAAACACAGAATCAGCCTATGGAGGATGATGGAAATTGTCAGGATGGGAATGGAGCTGCCGGGAGAATGAAAACTTGTAGAGTTTGTGGGGATTCTGCTACTGGATATAATTTTAATGTTATTAGGTATTTCTGTGTTTTGAGACAAGTTTTTGAAATAAAAATATTTGTTATTTAGTTGTGAATCTTGTAAAGCATTCTTCCGGCGAAATGCTTTACGTCCAAAAGAGTTTAAATGCCCATATTCTAATGACTGTGAAATTAATGCTGTTAGTAGAAGGTGAAGAAGATCGCATTTATTTTAAGAAAATATTAACAAATTTCTCTTCAGATTTTGTCAAAAATGTCGTCTTCGCAAATGTTTTATGGTTGGAATGAAAAAAGAATGGATTCTAAGTGAGGATCAGTTAAGAAGGCGGAAAAATGCTCGTATTAAAAATCAAATGGGTAAAGACGGAAATCAGCAACCAAATACCCCTTCAAGCGTTGGGGAAGGTTCTATGCCTGGTTCTGTTGCTCCAGTCACTCCATACGTTGGGAATGGAAATGGAGGGCTTAATCCCTTCTCTCCTCCACAACAACAAGTAATTTTCTCAATCATTTTTTAATTAATTAGTTTCAGTTTTTCCATCATACTCAACAACAACAACAAACACCACCCCCTCCACAATCTTCTATTAATGCTGTTGCTGCAATGGCAGCAGCTAGTATACTTCACAATCAAACTCAAGGCCAATCACATTCTCCCCTTAATTCTCCCTTGCTTGCAGCCGCTGCAGCTATTACAAAGTTGGCTGGATCACCAAAAAATTCTCCTACGGGTGCTTCTTCTGTTCTATCAAGTGGACTGGATTCGAGTCCCTTGGCAACATTTGGTTTGGGCAACAGTCCCGATTATGGTGGAAAACAAAATTTGTTTGCTTGTGGAGGAGTATCTTTGGATAATAAAGTGAATATATTAAATATAGGAAATAGTAGCTGATACTATTTTAACATTAAAAATATTTTTTGTTAAAATTTGCTAATCTAATATTTTTTTCAGGCTTCTCCAAGTACTGGAACACATTCACCTCCTTCCATTTTGCCTCAACTTCAAAATCCTCATCCTATAGATGTCGAACAAAGATATGATCCACAAGTTTTACGTTTAGCCCAACAACAATTATTGAAAAAAGCGCAGCTTCAACAAGCTGCTGCCGTTTTAAGAAAATCTAGTGACGGTTTAATTTCTCTGGCATCTGCTGCTGCAGCTCAACAACAACAACTACAACAAAATCAACAATCTCCTGTTGCTGCAGTCTCTCCATTTGTTGAACAATGTCAAAGATTAATGTTATTAGGTCAACAACAGCAAGGAATTGTTAGTCCACAAATAGTTAAAAATGGAGATATTGGAAATGGACATTCTGCTTCAATATTAGCTAGACTTTATGGAAATAATAATGTTACAAATACAAATATATCTTCTAATTTATCTGGATTTAATTCCAATACAAATTCTTCAGCAATTCCAAAACCTTTATTGGAAGCTGCAGCAGCCGCCGTAGCTGCCGCTAAAAATGGTAAAATAAATAAAAATTAATGTTTAAAAAAATTATTTTTTAGCTTCTAATAATGTTAATAATAATCAAGTATCAAATAATGGATCATCTTTAACTGCTGCAAATAATGGAACAAGCAACAACAATGAAGTTAAAACTTTAATGGAGATGGATGCAAACACACGTGAACGTTTAATGAGTATGAGGATTAATAAAACAATTAGAGACGAATTGGGTATTTCGAATTCGCCTCCAGATGGAAATAATTTACAACAATCATTATCTCCAAATCCAATTAGAATTGAAGAAAGAAGTTCTCCCCTTAGCCGTTCTAATTCTATAAGTGGAAATTCTTCTTTAGTTTATACTGATTTGAGGAATTATCAGTTAAACTCTAAAGAACAAAATGATTTAAATTATGTTAAAACGGCGTTTTCTAGGTAATTTTTTACTTTAAAAATTAAAAAAAATTCTTTTTACAGTATGGATGAAGAATTGAAAAATGAATTTTTAAAGAATTCCAAACTTTTGGGTATAATGACTAAAGAACAACCACAAAGTCCTGATGATATGATGTGTTTGTTGGATATGTATGTTGATATTTATATAAGAAAAACTTGAACAAAACACTATTAAAATATTTAAATAAGATAAATTAGATTTTCTGATTTTTTATGATTCGAATATCGTACTCGCGCTTCGAGATCGTACTCGCGCTTCCGTACTGATTAAGAGAAAAATAGAAGTTCGTACAAAGTGCGAGTAAAATTAATAAAATTTCAATGCAAAGGCATTGGACAGATACTGAATAATCTCACAATATAAATAATATACATATCGATACAAAATTAAATTTTAATTTTATTTTAAAGGATGATGAGACGTTTAGTTAAAATGGCAAAGAAATTGCCGTCATTTGCGGAATTTAGTAATAGCGGTAAATTTTCTCTTCTGAAAGCAGCAATGATTGATTTGTTGACACTTAGAGGGTATATAGACTTTAAACAAAAATTTAAAATCAAAATAATTTTTTGTAGAGCTTCTCGTTTGGATTCAGAAAATCGTTGCTGGAAAAGTCCTCTTTTAAATAGGGATATTCGTTGCAGAATTGACATTTTTGATAGATTAAATGATGATATGCAGAAAAGTCGTGTTATGGAGTAAATTAATTAATTTTTTAATTAAATATAATTTTGTTTTTAAAGTTTTTACAAAAAACTTCATCCAAAATTAAAATCAGATCAAGTTGCTAATAATTTGGTAATTTAATTTAATTATTTTTTTGTCCCCAAACTATTAAATATTTAATTATTAGATTATTGTTGTTGTATTGTTCAGCCATTATGCTGATACTGATTTGAGTGCTGAAGACAGGACTTTAGCAGATAAACATTACCACAATCATAAACAATTGTTGAGAAGGTTTATAAAAATGATGATAAATATAAATTTATAATTATTTTTGTAGATATGTTGAATCTGCTTATGGTCCAGATGAAGCAAAAGTTATATATGAAACGGTAATTTACTTGAATTTTGAAAGAATTAAAAATTAATTTTTTCTCTTTTACAGCTTGATGAAGCGTTCAGTTTGTTGAAGGATGTAACCAAAAAAGTTCCAGATTTATTCCCTCCAGACAAAATTAACAAAAAACAGGCAGAAGGCTCTCTATTCCAAGAATTTTTCCGAATAAAAACAAAAGAAGATTCAAAAATTAAATTAGAGCCAACAGAAACAACGTCGACAGAACAAAAAGAAGAAAAAGAGAAGGAGGAGGAAGAAGGAGATAATGGAGAATGTAAAGCTAAAAAAATAAAAATTGAAGAAAATTTAAAAGAAGAAGAAGGAAAAAAGGAAGAAGAAGAAGAGGAAAATAAAAATTCTTCTTCCCCTAAAATTCTTCATTCAAATATTATTATTTCCCCAACATCCACAACAACAACTACAATTTCTAAAACAACTCCCTCCTCTGCTACAACAATTAGCAGTGCTTGATTTTTATTAAAAATAAATAAATATAAATAGATTTTTTATTATTAAATATTAGCCAAAAAAATATATTTAAAAATAAATATTCTCCTCATTTTTTCTTTTCTTTCAAAATTGGCTTCCGTCCCTTTTTTCTTTTTCTGTATTAAATATTTATCCCAAACAACACACACCTCTTTATGTTTCCGAAATGGATTTTTAATAATTATATGTAACTCAAATATTTTGAGTTTATATAAAAAGATATATATACTTTTTTAGAAAATAACTTTTAAATTCTGGAAGAATTCTTTGTATGTATATTTAACATACAAACACAATTCTTTAAAAATAATTAAGTATATATTTGAATAATAATAAGTAGGGCTGTAAATTATATGGAAATCCATATTTTTTCCCTGAGTTGCTTAGAGTCTGAAACGCACGAAAAACACACTTTCCGTGTTGTTTGTTTTCAAAAACATGGACTTTCATTTCCATATTTTCCATATTTTATCCATATTTCGTCATTTTTTGTAAAATTTTGGCAAAAATTGGTTAAAATTTCCAAATTTATGAAATTTCTGGTCAAAAATTTTCATAAAAAATTTTTTTGAAAAATTTTTGTATAAAAATTTTGACAAAAATTTTTCAAAAAATTTTCGACTCAAATATTATCCAAAATATTTTTAGAAACAAAATAATTGCTATTAATTGGTTTATTTGTAATTTTTGCATCGAAATTAACTTATTTAACATTTTCTGCTTAAAAATAAAAATTTTTCAGTTAAAATTTTCAGTTTTCGGTCCATATTTGATCCATATTTTGGGATTTTTCCCATATTTACATCCATATTTTGAAAATTTTCATCCATATTCTAATGCATATTTTTTGGTTTTTTCGTCCATATAATTTACAGCCCTAATAATAAGTATGTAAGTTGTCTTTATTTTTTCATTTTTTATTTTCCAAAATTTTATTCAACTCTATATTTTATTCATTTTTTTTACAATATATTTTACTCATTTCATCATTTTATTATTATTTCCTTTTCTGCTTTCTTCCTTAATTATTTTCCCGTTGAAAACAACGCAACAATTGTGACCACACACGAGTTTATTAATTATTTTTAAATTTTGTCAGTAACCGGCGATTGATATATATTTTATTTTTTTACTAGACAATCTGGTACTTTTCGATTATGCAGCTTCCCTTAAATTAATGTAAAATTTTGAAAATTTAATTTTTTCTTTGAAGAAAACAATAATTATGATCTGAAATACCTATTCTCTACCCAATTCATCTCTACTCGATGAGCCCTTTCAAATAAGTCCATTTACGGTTCTTCGATTTTCGGGTGTTCTAAGATAAAATACTTAAGATGTTCATAATTAATTTAAGGAAAGGTTGTATGATCGAAAATTATCGAAAATTTATTTTTATATACGAGAATTAGAAGATATTTTTTGTGATATATATATTGGGAATTTATTATATTTTATATTTTATGTTTTTACATAAATATATATTTTTACTGGTCTATTATATATATTTTTTTGCTCTTAGATAAATTAATTTTCATTAAAGACCTTTTTAAATTTTTAAAAATATTTTTAATGTATTTCTTCCTCTCTGATTGTCTTTTTTTAAACTTTTTGTGTTTGTGTGTTTGTTTAAAATTTTTGCTTTTAGGAAGAGAATTATGTATAAAAATATATTAATTTTTAAAAATTTTTATTTTAGTCATTAAAAATATATAAAGTTTTCTAATTTAATCGAGCAAAAATTTTTTTATTGTATAATAATTTGAGTACAATATTTACAACCAAACACCTCATTACATATTTTCTTTAATATATATACGATCTGGTAAAAGCTATTTATAGTATAGCAAAAACAATGGCACTAATTCTATCTCACTATAATATATATTTTATTCATTTCTTTGACGAGTATAAATCTTTATTATTTTATTATACATTTAAAACAAGAGTATGATAAATTTTTGATAAATTTACATACATACATATATTCGAGAAGTAATTAACCCCGAACGGATTGCGGGGTTTTAAATTAGTTTAGATGCAGTAGCATCAATCTACTCGTGGGTTGTGTGAGAATTAAAATTGTTATTTATTAGAATGGCGCAATACTAACTTAAAGTCAAAAGCATTATTGTTTTGTCCACAATAAAGGACCTTTTTTCATCTATACCTGATCTAATTTAATTATTTAGAAACAATATAAAAATAAATAACTAAAATAAATTAAAAATATATTTTCAAAAAGCAATCAAACGAAAATTAACTTAACACTTCGTTTTGATTTTATTTCTTAGAAGGGTTTCAAATGAAAGTAGGATTATTTAATTAGGCAGAGATATTGATAAGAAAGATATTTTACACAATGTGGGAAACTTTCCAATTTTTAAAATATTTTTATTTAATGTTAACTATTATTATTGCCAATGAATACCAAAATAAAAAGCAATATTTTTTTAATTAAAATTTTTCAAGGATTAATTAAAATCTTCGAGTTTTAAATTTATGGGATTAATTATGAGCTTTATACATATATTTATTACTTTCTCTTGTTAAAGAAAATAGAACAAAAGCCATCCTTCATTAAATCTTTTTCATTTACAAAATATTTATTTATAAAGATCGAAGGTTTAATTGATTTTTAAAACAAAATAAATATTATATATCACTTTTCTCTTTTTCAACCTTCAAATAAAAGAAAAAAATTAATTATTTTAATTAAATATTTTTAAATAATTTATTTTTTAGTATTCTGGTCCGATATTTATAAAATGCCCCTGAACTCCAAAGTAAAGTTATCTAAGATGAAAAATGTATAAGGCAAATGGAACAACTAGAAATCGAGGTAAGATGATAAAAAGAATAGGGAAAATTTATTTGATGAAGGGAAGAAAACAATTTTAGAGTTGAGATAAAATATTTAAATCAGGGACATAAAAATGTGTTTCTCTTATTAATATTTTGGTAATTATCGTAAATAAATTTTTTTATTCAAATATTTAAATGAAATAAATTCAAAGAAAACTTGTTCTCTGACACGCTGAAAGATAACATAAAATTGTTTGATTAAATATTAAAATTTAAAAATTTTTTCTCTTATTTTAAATTCACGAATAGCCCTTTTTGCCCTAAAAATGTTTATTTAAATTTAATTTTCATCAGAAACCACTTATTTTGTAACAATAAAATCAAAAATTGTAATTAAAGTTTAACAAAATTTCTAGGTCGCAAAGAATGCCTAAGGCAATAAATATAAACTATCAAATCATTTTATTTTTATGAATATTCCTCTAGTAAAAATACTCTTTCTGAATTACCTAAATTTTATTTTTTTCTAAATTTATAAATGATTTAAATTTTAATAATTAATTAATAATAAGGATAATTAAAATGTTTTCTATATTATTATTTATTTTACTTTTATTATTTTTCAATGTTAAATCAGAGAAATGTGCCTGGGATGTAAGTTTTTTAAAATTTTATTTTTAATTATTTTAATTATCATTTAACAATAATTAAATAATACAATCGGACCTCTATTGTATATACATAGATAGACCTAAAATAATTATATTTTATAAGGAAGTGGTTAAATAGAGACCTTGATTATATAGGCCAAACAAGGTTTAAAAATTGTAAATAAATTACAAATTGGGTCCGACTATATTTATTTTAGAATTGTCCAGAATGGTCAAACTCACCAAATATAATTAATGTTCATCTTGTTCCACATTCGTATCTTTTTAATTTTTTAAATATTTTTCCTATCTTCAAAATATCTTTTACAGTCACGATGATATGGGGTGGATTAAAACAGTTGATGATTATTATACTGGGGGTATTTATTTTCTAAAATAATTGAGCAAATAAATACTTTTAAAGCTCGTCCTAGACTTGTACCTGTTGGTGTTCAATATATTTTAAATACAGTTATTGATGAATTGCTCAAAGATGCCTCTAGACGTTTTTGCTATGCAGAGGCTGGTTTTCTCCATCGATGGCTTTTAGATCATAATAATGAACAAAAAGAAAAATTACTGCATTTAATTGTGAAAAGTGGACAAATGGAAATAATTGGTGGGGGTTGGACACAACCAGATGAGGTAGAGGAATGAGGATTATTTATGGGAAAATAATTTTTTATTTATAAATTAGGCAACAACTCATTATATAGATATTATTTCCCAATATTCTACTGGGTTGGCACTTTTAAATTCAACTTATGGAAATTGTGGTAGACCAAGGGTCGCTTGGCAAATTGATCCTTTTGGACATTCAAGAGAACATTCAAATATTGCAAAATTGTTGGGAAATAAAGCTTTGTTTTTTGCTAGAACACATTATAAAGAATTGAAATATAGAGCTGATAATAAACAATTAGAATTTAGATGGAAAGTTACTTCTGATGAGGAAGAAGAAATTAATGTAAATTTATATAGACATTTTATTTTAAAATTAAATTTATTAAAAAACAGTCAGATAATTCAATTTTAACTGGGGCCTTCCTCCGCGGCACTTATGCCCCTCCTAATAAATTTTGTTTTGATTCTTTATGTGATGATGAACCTATAGTTGATAATAAACAATTTGAAGGTTATAATGTTGATAAAAGATTGGAAGAATTTTTTAAATATATTAATGATTCTGTTAATACACAATTACATAAACATGTACTTATGACTATGGGAGGAGATTTTCATGTAAATTTTGAAAAAGGAATGGAAATAATTTTTAAAAATTTTAGTATTCAAATGCCAATCAGTGGTTTACTCAACTTGATAAACTTATTTCTGCAATTAATTCTCGTACAAATAAGACTGGAGTAAAAATTAATTTTATTTTAAAAATTATATAAAATTAAGATTTATGCTTTTTATTCAACGCCTGGTTGTTATGCTAAAGCTTTGGAATTAATTGAATCTAATTTATTAACAAAAAGTTTCCCTTCAAAAATTAATGGAGATTTCTTTCCTTATGCAAGTTCTAATCATTCTTATTGGACTGGTTATTTTACTTCAAAGCCTGCATTTAAAGTATATTTAAAAATAAATATTTTTTAAATAATTTTAAAAAGGGTCTTGTTCGTTTCTCATCAGCATTACTTCAATTATCTCAAAAATTAGCTTCTTTTTCCAAAATATTATCAAAACCTTTTTATTGCCCTTCTAATGAATGTGAACCCTCATTTCCTTTATTACTAAAATTGGAAGGGGCTTTAGCTTTATCTACACATCATGATGCTGTTACTGGAACTAGTAAACATAATGTTACAATGTAAATAATTAATTAATTAAATAAAAATATATTTTTTATTTTTAAAAGGGATTATATTAAACGATTATTATCTGGTTGGGATCAAGCTGAAAAAGTAATTAATAATTCTTTTTGGCAAATTTCTTCACTCTCAACCGAGCAACAAGATAAACCTTCTCTTATATTTTGTCGGAAATTAAATCAAAGTAGATATTTTTTAGATTAAAATTATTAAAATTGGAGGGCTACAATGATGTAAAAAATTAAAAATATATGTACCTATCAGGGGTGTACCGAAACAGATTTTAAAAAGCGAAACATGAAAGATGAAAGGCGAAACGGCACACCCCTGGTACCCATGTTGAATGCAAAAATTATCTCTCTAATAGAATAATTTATTTGAATTACCTATATGTATACCTCTCTAATAGAAAAATAGAATATCATTCATTTTATTAGAGAAAATAATTTTATTTATTTTTCTTTAAAAGGCATTTGTAATATTCCTCTTAATCAGCAACATATAGCAATTATATTATTTAATGGAGGTGTTAGACAAATTGAAAAAAATATTCGACTTCCTTTAAGTACTAAACCTGAACAAATTAAAATAATTAATTCTGATGGAAAAGAAATAAATATTGAAATAATTAAAACATTTTTGGGAGGAAATGAACAAATAATAAATAATTCTGAAGTAAAGGAATTTTGTTAAAAATTATTAAATAATATTTTTTTAAAGTCAATTTCTCCTTATGAATTACTTTTTGAGGCACAAATTCCCCCTCTTGGATTTTCAACTTATTTTATGTTAATAAATACAAATTTAAAAATAAATAATGAAGAAATTTTAAATAAGAAAGAAATTAAAAAACGTCAAAAGAAAAGTGAACAGATTCAGAAAAATAATGTGGAAATTGAAAATAATGTTTATTTATTTAAATTTAAATTTAAAAAACCAAAATCATTTTTAGTTCTTTTCTCTATCATTTAACAATCATGGACTATTAGATGAAGTAAAAGACATTCGCCGTTCTAATAAAACATTTAAATTAAATCAACAATTCTTTTATTATAAAGGAATGGGAAATAAAGATTTAGATGGACATTATCAACAGGTACTAATAAGTTTAAATATTTCAACAATCGTTTTTTATAAAAGAAAATATTTATATTTTAAAAATATTTTAGAAACTTAAACATTTAGTAAAATAAATCTTTTAAATTTTTTAATCTTTCAGGCTTCAGGCGCTTATATTTTCCGTCCAAATGGAAGCGAGCCCCAACCATTTGAAGGACCTATCCAAAATATTCAAATTATTAAGAGTTTATTAGTACAAGAAGTTAGACAAACAATAAATCCTTGGATTAGTCAAATAATTCGTTTATTTCCAAATAAGCCATTTATTGAATTTCAATGGAAAATTGGCCCTTTACCGAAAAATAAAACGTTCGAGAATTATTTTTATTTAAATTTTTGGATTTAAAAAATTTTTTAGATTGCTTGAGTCAATAGAAGTAATTACTAAATATACAATTGAAGGATTTAAATCGTCTCAAGTTTTTTGGACTGACGCAAATGGTCGTCAAATAGTTGAGATTATTTAATATATATACTTTGAATAACTTTCAAAATATTTTAGATTAAACGTAAGCGTAATGACCCTGAACGATTTTACGAAGGCTCAGAACCAGCCGCTGGAAATTATTTCCCAGTTAATTCTCGTATTTGGATAGAGGATAGTTCTGATCGTATGACAATTCTCACTGATCGTTCCCAAGGTGGAGCATCTTTAAATGATGGACAAATTGAATTAATGGTAAATTGTTGGAGAATAATTTTAATTTTTTATTTAGAGAATAATATTTAACAAAAATTTAACAATTTTAGCTTCACCGTCGATGCTTTTTTGACGATGCTTGGGGTGTTGAAGAGGCTTTGGATGAGCCTGGGGAGGATGGAAGAGGATTAATTGTACAGGGAAAACATTGGCTTTTACTTAATGAAAAAAATGTTAAGGAACATAGGCCTTTAGCTTTTGATATTTTTGAGGAAAATGCTCCACAAACAATTGCATTTATTCCTTTAGATAATTTAATAAAAGGAAATATAAGCCGTTATAGAGAATTTTACAGAACTGAGGTTTACTCGAAAAAATAATTTATTAAATAATTATTTTCTTAGTTTTCTGGTATCTCGGCAGATTCATTACCTTCAACTATAAATATATTAACATTAACACCGATTGGTAATAAAACAAATGAATTATTAATTCGTCTAGAACATTTTTACCAAAAAAATGAATTAAAAGCAGCAAATATATCTTCAAATGTTGTGGAACATATTGACCTTAAAGTAAATATAAATATCTATTGATAGGTAAATTTAATAGGAGGAATGGGGGATATATTGAATAATTAACCTGAGAAAGTTATTTTTTAACCGAGGAATGGCAATTATTGTTTCAAAATTTTACGTAGGGAGGTAGGTGATTATTAAAAGAGGTAAAAAAATAAAAAAATAGGCACGTAAAACAAATTCTTTTTAAAAAAATAATTAAATTTCAGAAACTATTCCTTCCTCATTTTAACGTTATATCTGCTGAGGAATTAGCCCTTGGTGCTGATCGCCCTGTTCAAAATAATAAAACAAAACAGAGTATATTTTTAAGCATTAATTATTTAAATTTTAATTTAACAGATTCTAATTTAATTATTTCATTAAAACCAATGGAGATTAGAACATTTAAATTAATTATTAAGTAATTATTTATACTTGAAAATAATTTTAGTTTGTTAAATTTAAATTAATATTTTTTAAATTAATAAATTTCTTAAATTTAATATTTTAGATAGAGAAATTATTTAAAAAATTAATAAAACAAAAAATATTTTTGTAAAAAATTAGTGTTTCGATTAAATTTTATGCCTTTCAAACAATTTATTAAGTTTTTATCGGCCCCAATTAGTTTGTAAATTTTTATAAAAAATATAAATTTTAATATTTCAGATTTTTTATATTTTACATAAATAAATATATTTATTTTTAAATATTTAATTAATTTTTTTTTATTTTTTTATCATAATGTCATCTTCAATGTTTTTTAATGTCCTTTTAATGTCCTTTGCCCACGCGCGAGTTGTTTTCCTCGTTAAGCAGCTTTTCTTTCTTTTTTTATTTAATAATTTGTTTACCATTAAATTTTAAATAATAAAAATATTATTGAGAAAAATAAAAATATATTTGTCTAATAAATAACAAACTACATATATTTTTAAATAATTGTAAGGTAATCTAAGTCCATTCCAAGTTTAAATGGAAAGATTTCAAGATCCGAAAATATTTTTTAAATAAAATTTTTTTGTTTAATTACTAAAATATTAAATTAAATTCTTCAATAACCCCAAACTAGAGCTGTTTCGAAATTTCGATTTTCGAAGGTTTTTCTGCTTCGAAACAGCTCTACCACAAACATTCAAGATTTTTATATGTACTACTAATTACTTTATTTTTATTTAAAATTTATTTTGTTTACCAAAAGATTTTTAATTAATTTAATTAGTTTAATTAAAAATCTTTTAAAGAAAATTCCTTTAATCAAGTAAATTTTTTTATATCTTTCTTTCTAACTCTATCACTCATTGATTCCTTTTTCGATCTTAATAAAAAGAAAATTTTTTACAAAAGTTTAGAATTTATTTTTCAAATATTCCAACAAGTTTATTTTTGCAAAAATGTTTTCATTTATTTTTCTTTTAAAAATAACTATTTTTAAATTTTTCTAGACATATAAATTAAAGTTTTTTTAAGTAAAAGTGATTTCATTTAAATTTTTGTAAGAGATTATTTTTAATATAAAAATAAATATAGGCAAATATATTTTCAATTAATATTTCTTTAAATTATTTAAAAAAAATATTATCTATTTTTTGTTCCTCGAAAACATGTATGTATGTATGTAGATTATTAATTTTTATTATTTAATGTATATATAATTAAATAAATTAATTTTTTATCTATTTTCATTTTATCCTACTATACTACGAATATTGTTTTGTGCCTTTCAAATTTTTCCGAAAATCTTATCAGGGTCTGTTGGATCTGCTTCTTACTTCAAGGCATATCCGCATACAAAACATGCATGTTTTAGATAGCCCTAATTATTATATACCTAGTTACCCATAGTGTCTTGCTTCGGAAAGATTAGCTACTAACAATTTAATAATTGAATGGATTGTGTCGGATATGTTTTGCCAATGATAACGAATTGTCCCTATTCGTTGTTTTGTGTTTCTTTTTTTTTGTTTGTTTATACTTTTCAATACATATGTAGATATAGAAATATTATGTCCATATACACATATTTATTATTGATGTTTTGCTGCCCTCGTATAGAATTTATTGACAGCCATCACAGAGGGAAAAAATCTTTCTGTCATATGTATGTAAGTATTTCATTTTTTCGCAACAATATACAAGTCTCGACTTTCTTTTTCTCTAATTTTATATTGCCTTTCCAACCCATAATTTTTTATCAATTTTGAGTCGAAGCTATAAAAATAAGCTAATAATTAATATTAAAATGATAGAAGTTTGAACATGATTATGGCAATGAAGTAAATTTGACCGGAAATACTGGCTAAAACTTTTTCAAAAATTGGTCGATTCTTATTTTCCTTGCCTAAAGATTAATTTTTGATTTAAAAATATTCGTTTACATTCTCATTTTGGTAAAAATTATGCTTAATATCCTCAAGTCCGCAAAAGTCAGGTAATCCATTAGACCCGCAAACTTTTTTGATGAATATCTTTTATTAAAAATTCTTTTCTTCACTTCTTTTAAGACTCTAGTATCTTTTTAATAAGACGTGAAATAGTAAATTTTAATAATGTAAATATCCATTCTTGGCATCCGCTTCGCTGCCCTACTTTTCATTGAATAAAGAAATGAACAAATGCCAAATTATATTTTATTTATTTATTGACTTGGTTCTATCATTTAGGACTTGATGTATCCATTTTTATTTCCAATTTAAATTTATTTTTTTAAAATAATGTTGACTTAAGACAATATGTATTTCATCATAAAACAATCATTAACAATATTCTTTTTAAAGTTTATAACTTCTCGATTTCGGACGTGCATCTAACCTCTACAGAGTTAGAGAGATATATTTTGTTTTGAATTATCACCAAACAAATATTCAAATTTATCATATTTATTTTTATTATTAGGATTCGTAGCTTTTTAATTAATTATTTTTAATTTTACCATCAAAAACATTTAAAAATTAAATACCTTTATAATATTTATTTTTATATCAAAATAACGTCATTTTTTATTTACGTAAAAAATATTTTTTTTAATTATCGGCAACATTTTTCTCCTCATTAAAATCCTCACATATTTCCCCTTTTTTAAATCCTTTATGCATTTTATGTCAAGAATTATTGCCATTTAATAATTTTAGTTAATTTCTAATTTTTTTATCTCAACTAGGTCACACTTTTTAATTAACAGAATACTTTTAAATAATTAAGAATATATTTTTAAATAATTATTTAAGTCAGTTTTTCGGAGGATTTGAAATTTTATTTAAAAAATAAGATGGGAGAAGTGACTGCAAATTTTTTCAAAAAATCTTTTTTCAAAAAAAAACTTTGTACTATCCCCTTTTTATAATTTTAATTTTTATATTTTTCTTTCAAATCATTACACCAAAAATCACTAATAAAAAAATAAAAACAAACTCGTAAAAATATAAAGAATTAATGGCTTTTTCCCTTCTGATTGGCCCCTAAAACAACAAAAACATAAAATCTTATTTTCTTTTTTTTATTTTTATTTTCAAACAAAAAATTATTTAATGACAGACAAACACTCTTGGGTGTACTAAATATTCGTTCCACTTTTTTCTTTTCATTTTTTTACAAAAACCGGCAATTTTTACTGTGTCTGTCATTTGCCTGTCATGTGTTTAAACGCGCGAGAAAATTTGAAAGAAAAAATATATACTCGGCAACTACGGTGTTGTTACCAACAAAAATTATTTAAAAACAAAAACTAGGTAGTTACTTTGTGAATATTTAATAAATAAATATTTGTTTTTTTTTAAATAATAATGTAAAATCTTTTAAAATATCATAAATATTTTTAAATTTCTCTCTTTTTTTATGACGATATATCAAATATAAGTCATTTTTTAATCTCTTAAGTTCAAAATAAATGCAAATATATTTTTATTATTTTTAATTCTCATCAGTTTTTAAATGTATTTTAAACGAAAGAGAGAGAATTTGGAAATAAAAATATTAATTTATTTATTCGAAATATTCATTGCTCCAAATATTGTAACTAGAAATCAGACCGACACTATATATCTGTTAAAAATATCTTCTATATCGATACCGTTATTCTAAACGAACGTCCATTAATTTAAATTCCAAACCCTTCTTCCATATTTTTCACCTACAAATTTGATTAAATGATAACTTAAAAATATTTTTTTAATCCAAATACCAAATATTTATTTATTCTAAGAATTATTTTTATTATATAAAAACAAAAAAAACAATTTTTGAGAATGCAAAGTACATAATATTTTTAATGACTGCCAGGGCAACCCATATCAAAAACACTTAAATGAAATAAAAAAAGAGAATAACTGTCAATGCCAAACGGATGCTTTCATGCCATTATTTAGCTAATTTCTCTTTCTCTTTAAAATATTTTTTACATAAATATGTAGCGGTAAACGAGAAACGGAAAAATATTTTTTGTTGTTTTGTAAGTATTTTTTTATAATCTTTTTGTTTTTCTTTTTAAATAAAAAATTTTTTTTTCATTATTTTTATTAATAATAATAATTTGTATTTATTATTTAAATAACGAGAAAAAATATTTATATGTATTTATGAGTCAATTTTTATTTTGTTTTTTAAAAAAAAGAATCATTTAAAATTTTCTATTCCTTACACTCAGATGCTTGTTAAATTTCTAAAATATGTATCTAGGTCATTTTTTAAATAATTTTAAAAATAAATTTACAAAATTATTTTTTATTAACATTTTATTTTATTAATTTTCTTTGTTTCTACATACATATATGTAGAAACAAAACAAAAAAAGTTGGAGGCTGTTCTAACATGTTTGGGTGAGTGAGGGAAGAAAGGCCACACAGTTTACTTCCGCGCAGCTTATACTTTTACATAATTTTTTAGTTTAAGTACAAATAATATTTAAAGCACATCAGAAATTTTGTTTTTAAATATAAATTTTTTCAAAAAAATCTTATTCATTTCTTTATTCACAATCTAATTAATTTTTTAATTTTTTGGCAAAGTTAAGTATTCGAGTAATTGCCAGCCAGTTAGAGGTTTTGTTCAATTCGATTGTTCAATTTTTCTGGGAAGGAAAATTTTTTAGGAACCCCCATTTAAGGGGAGTGCAGAATCCACCCCCACCCCCACTCCTTGATTTTTTTTTAAATTTTTTAAATAAAAAGCTTTATTTTATTAAAACTACAAATTCCTCAAGTCTTCCTTTTAAATTTTCCTTTAAAAAATACAAAAAATTTCTTTTTCATTTACTAAATCACTCCATTTTATTTTACCCTTTTTTCTTCGAAAATTTCATGCCAGATAATTATTGTGTGTGTGAATGTTCTTATTTTTTGCAAAACTATTAGTTAACGTTTTTATCGCTAAATTTTTTAGCAAAAATTGTAAAAGTGTGAGGAAAGAAAAATGTAATAAAATAAATAAAATATTTAGTTTTTTTTTGTTTTTCTTTTTAAAAACATTGATTTTGTTGATGACAACCTCCCTTCTCTTCTACTATTTATTTTTTTAAATATTTATTTTTCTTTTTCCCCCGCATTCGTTCCACACAAACAATTCAAAAACCTTTTTCTCTTAAATAGAAAATAATGCTTTTAAAGACAGCCTTTTAGCCTTTTTTTAATATTTTTCCTCAATAAACTTATAAAAAATTGTTTACAATTTTCTTATAATACATATAATCTCCCCTTTAGGAAGTTTTTTTTAAATAAATTGCCACATAAAATAAGGAAGGGGTTTTGAAATAATTAAAAAAAAATATTTTTATTTTTTAATTTTAGTTTAAATAACTCTTTTAACCTTTTATTTTTTTGGCAACATTTTTGTTTTAATTTTTTATAAAAAATTTTTTAATCTGGATTAATAAAGTGTACTATAAAGTTTATGTAATAGAGTAAAGTTATTTTTTACTTTAAATATTTAAACAAATACTTTTTTCTAAATTATCTCTTAATGTATAATTTATGAATGTACTTGAAGGATTACATACATATTATGGCAAATAAAAATATCGCCAAAAAATATTATTTTATCTTTATTTTTATTTTCTATATCATTAACTAAACTGTCTAAAACGTGTAAAAACATCTTCCCCCCATTAATTAGCTCACTTAAAGTCTTTAGACTTCTTTCAACATACAATTTTGATTTTACCTATTCACTTTTTAAATATCCAAGGACGGTGTTTTTAATGCATTTTTAATAGAATATCATTATTTAATTAATTCTTCTCCATAATCACCCAATATTTCCACTCTTTTTTTCCACTTATTTCCAATTAAATACCGCGACTATTTAATTGTCTATTAAGAATGTCTATACATATATTTTTATTTTTTTATTTTTTTAAACTGATAAAATTGTCTACTAGAATTGTAACAATCTATTTATTTTCTATCAAGTACTTTGTTATTTTTTTGTTGTTGTTTTTGTTATTTTTTAATGTTACTACTATGAATGTTTCCCCCCTTAACTACACTTCTTTTATTAATGTGCGTAGACGACCTTCCTCCCTTTTTTTTCTATCAACCAGCTGGCTTTTTACCCTCAAAAATATACACACAAAACAACAACAACAATTTCCACTTCCTCCTCTTTTTATTTTCCTTTTTCTTCTCCACAATCACCCAATATTTCTATACTCTTTTTTCCACTTTTTTTTCTTTTTCTCTGCCTGCCAGACACGGCTGGCGCGTTCTCCACACAGAGAGACTTTTATTAAAACAACTTTTTATTTTGCTCTAGTAAAGAGACTGTCGCGTATGTATTTACTAATATTTTATTCTCTTCATCAACATTTAACAAACACACTTTGAACCGAACAAGCGGCGAAGAAAGAAAGAAAAAGGGGTTATTTGGGTGTCTAGTAAATTGTTTTTGATTTTTTATTGTTTAAATATTTTTTGGGATCATTTGAGGGTTTTAAACAATAAATTTTTGTTTAAACATAATTTTGTATTATTTAATATCCTCAATTTTCTAGACAATTTAAATTTAATTTTTTTAAATTTGTTTAAACAATAATAGCGTGGCTAACTTAAATAAATGACTCTTTGTTTATTAAAAATTTACTATTTAACTACTCCTAAATATTAATTGTGTATTTAACTTTTTCATAAAATTTATTCCTTGAATCCGTGGAAAGTATCTCTTAACATTGTGAATTTTGATTATGGAAAAGGAAGTAAAACATTTACCCGTTCCATGTCAAAATAATCGCTTTTTAAAAATTTTTATACCCAGGGATCATTACTTTTGACCTATAGTGTATTTAATAAATTGTCACAAAAAATTTCAAAATGTAAAAAATTCAGAAATGAGTTTTCCTCATTTCATAAATTAATTGTAATTTCTATTTAATAATTTTTCAACGGGGATTTGCGTGATTTATTTGTGGAATTCTATCTTATTTTATTATTTCTTCATTTTTTAAAATTATGTTTGCCTCATTTTTGGCACAAATCTCGAAAGCAGAAATAAAACAATTTGTGATTTTAACTATTTTTTAAAATATTTATTCTAAGTACCCTCTCCATTAAAATACTGTTAAAAATTTAGTAATAAATAATTGTAGCACCCTTCTATTGTAATTTTTTACAACAAATTTCAGACTCTAAAAACCTTAACTAAATCTACCCCTAGGCTTTTTTTCTAGGCCTTTCTCTCTCTCTTTCTCTTCACAAACAAACAGCAAGTGCTTCTCTCGTCACAAACAACTAAATGTATTTTCCCCCAACTCCTTTTTTACTTTGTATTCCCCCAATCATTTGCCCTTCCAAACAATTCCTCAAGCGCACAAACAATTTTTTGCTTTGCTCGCAACAGAGGAAAGCATCGGTCGAAGGCGGCCGTCGGCGGCCATTACTTCGCCAGTCTCCATCTCCCCACATTTTCTATCAAAACAACATTCCTTTCTTTCATAAATGGGTGTCGTCCTTCATCCGGACAATCTCTGAAAGGAGATTTTTAACAGAAAAAATTAAAAAATATTTTTCTTCGCAAATAAATAGTTGATTAATGTGTTTACATTTATTTTGTTTTTTAAAAATATTTTTTTAATATTCTAATTACTAAAAGCTTAAATTTCCCTTCAAAACACTCCTTTAATACGTAAATAATTTAACAAAAATTTAATTTTTATGCATCTTTTTACATACATATCTTTATTTTGTAGAAAAACTTTCATAAAAATGTTAATTTTTGGCAAGAAATATCAAAATTTTCGATTTTAAAACCTTTCTAGTAGGGTTGTTCACTACCGGTTATTAACCGGTACCAGTTTTCGGTTAATCCGAGTCTTTAAACCCAGTTTTCGGTTTCGTGTTTTAAATAAATTCCGGTTTTATTTCGAGGGAATTTTTTGAAATCACTCGATTTTTTAAATTTCATAAAAACGGTTAATTTAAAAAAAAACTCAAAAATTCTGGTTTTAAAACCGGTAGTGAACAACCCTACTTTCTACCATTGAACAAATTTTGTTTTGGGATCAATTTCCTGCTGGAACGATGTTAAACGGTTTCACAATTCCGGCTCTGAACTGTGCCAAAAGCTTGACGGTCTCAGTTTCAGAGACAGGGATGAATTGCTGTCAACACATTTGTAAAGAATGAATTAAGTTTGATTCATAATTAACTGAAATGAAAGTTTTACAACAACTACATACATATGTACATATAATTCTAAATTTTATTTCTATTCCTCGATTACTACTATTAAAACAGGCTTGGGGTCAAGTCTTGTTCGTAATTTTCAATTCATTGTAAAATCTATCCTTATTGACAAAAGTCGAAAAAATTTCGATTGTGCCACAAAAAAAAGTGAATCCTCCCCTTTCTCCTTATAATACCCCAGAATTCTCGCCTTCAGTGCAAAAAATGAGAATTTTTGCTTCTTGGCCTTCTGAAAATTGAAAACTTTTTGCACGGCGATGGAAATCAAAATTTTTTGTATCCTTCGGAGGTTGCCTAAATGACAGTTGTCCGCTCCGTTGTGTCCAAAAAATTAGACTTGAGTTTGGTCTTGAGTTTTTTTAAGTCTTGGTCCCTTGTTTTTTTGAAGTGTGAGCTTGATTGTGAGTCTGAAAATTTTCGTTATTTTACGTCTGTTAAATATTTTGACGAAATGATTAAAGGCATACATATTTTGGACCTTTACATTTAATTATAATTTAGAGGTTTTTGATTTTTTATTTCTAATTATTTTTTTTTCCAATGTTTCTCCAGGAACTTTTAACCTTACAAATTAGTTCTAAATAATTTTTTATGTGTAAAATTATTCTTTTGTGTTCCACGTTCTGTCTGATCTGTTAAGTTAGCAAATTCAAGTGCTTAGATTTTCTTTTAGCGGTACGTTCGGGAATTTTTGTATTTTCAGAAATTTACCTAAAAATGGGTAATTTGAAAAATACTATCGACACACGCATAAAAAATCTGGAAATCATAAATTTTAGGAAATCTCGGGCATATGGAAAGCAAAAATTTTCAAATATCTGATACACTATTTATTATCTACTTGACATATCGCTATAATATTATCAATTTCTCTATTTTCACAATTTTCTTAATTTTTCATATTTTTAGACCTCACATAAATATATTACATATTCAATTTTCTTTCCCTTTAACTATTTTCTAATATTGCACGCTAATCCATCTGTTGCCAACCAGAGGTGGGTCGGAATTCCGATTTCCGACTTCCGATTTCCGATTTCCGACGTTTTTTTCCTTCCGATTTCCGATTTCCGAAATTTTGGAAAAATTTCCGATTTCCGACAATTTTCGAAGCATATTTCCGACTAAGGATTTTTCCAAATTTTCAAAATTTTCGCCTGCGGCGCAAAAAAAGAAATCTGGCTTCTAGCCTTCTATAATTCTCAAAATTTTCGCCTGCGGCGCAAAAAATGGAAGATTTTTGGCTTAAGGATCTTCCAAAATTCTCAAAAATTTTGCCTGCGGCGCCGTAAAAGGAATTGAACGGTATATCGGAGGATTAGGATGATTAAGGTGGACTTTGAGTTATATCGTGTGATTTTAAGGGGTCATAGGTCTTTTATCATTGTGCGCACACAAACATATCTCTGTTAATCCCTTCGAATTTGACTTTTGAGTTGCAAAAAGAATTTACACCCTCAAATTACACTCAAAAAGGCCCATAATTTGCCACCTTACAATTTTAAATATTATTTCAGTTATGAAAATAAAAATTTTATTTCCGATTTCCGCCTTCCGATTTCCGATTTCCGGCATTTTTTTCCTTCCGATTTCCGAAAAAAATTTTGATTTCCGATTTCCAAGTTCCGACTTTTGAGCCATTTCCGATTTCCGACAGTTCCGATTTCCGACAACTCTGGCTGTTCCGACCCACCTCTGTTGCCAACAACACTTAACATCGAAAAATATTGACAATTTTTAATTCAATATTTACTTCAACTCTTAACCGGCTGGCAATATAGTAGTTGTATTTTATTACTTTGAAGTAGAGAGTGAAAATAATAAAAAGATAATAGAAAAAGAAGAGGCAGAAAGAACTTTCTTTTTAAAATTAGAGAGTTGAATATTAAATGAGAAAGATTATTAGATAGTCGGCAAAATCGCAACATTAAGAAGAGAAAAAAGAATAAAGAGAGAGGCTATTGTGTTTATATTCTATGCATCTGTCGCCTTAAAATAGAGCGGCAAATAAGTCAGTTACACTTCGAATAAAGAGCGGGAGAAGTACCAGCCGTGAAGAACAGGAGAAAGGGAGCAGGTGTGAACTTTTTTATAAAAAAAAGGAGGAACGTTAAAGTTTGGGAGGAAATATGGTGAGAGAGAGAAGAGAGAAAATTGGTAAGGGGAAGGGGAAATAATTAAGTGTTCTAAAGGTTTTTGTGGTTTTCAACTATCAAGGGACTCGTTTAGGCGCAATTTAAAATAAATACTAAATATTTTGAACAAGAGTGCCTAAGTTAAATTTTAAGCCAAATTAATTTTATAGTTTTTATTTTAAAAACTTTTTTATTAAAACTAGGGAAGGGATGGATTGTTTAGTTTTATCCTATTTTGTTTAGTTAATCAAAATTGTTTGAGAGAAGATTTTTAATAAACATAAAAGAGGAAACAACTACTCACTAAATACTTTAATTTAATTTAAATATTTTTTTATTTTCCTCAACGGGTTTTTTTATTTTTTATTCATTTGCCGTTTAAAAGTATGCGAGAAAGAGACGAGAAGTTTTTTTTTGGATTTCCGAGTTAATTGTATTTTTTTAGTAAAAAGTTAAAACTCTTCCATTTTTTATTTGTTGCTAACGACAACACTTTTATATTTTAAATATATTTAAAAAACCTTTAAATAAATTTTATATTACCAACAATTTTAATATTTAAATTTAAATTATTAATATGTTTAGCTAGTTCAAAGAGTATAATTTTCGAAAAATTTTTTTCTAATTTTCCATTAACTTTTAAATAAATATTTTTATAAATAATTATTAAAAGTTAAGGATATGAAGGACTTTAAGAAATTATTCCCTTTTTTCTTCTCGAATAAAACAAAACTTTAATAAATCTTTTTAGCAAAATCAAAAAACAATTTACTACTTACCTTTTTTTAACTTTTCTTTATTTTCCTTTTATTCTCGAACAATTAATTATTTAATATCCAACAATCTCTTTTATTCTTTTTATTAAATATTCACGTGTTAAGTAGCATCCTTTCATTATCCTAACAAAACACATTAAACGTTTTTTGGATTTTTAACAAGTAAAAGTGTACTGGAAATAAAAAAGTGTTTTGATCGTTTAAAATAATCCTTCTAATATCACATTATTTTGTCTAAATTTCTTTTAGATTAACAATATTAGACAATAAAATTAATTATTTTTGGAAAGTTTTGGAGAAATTTTTATATAAAAAAATAAAAGAAATTGAGTTTTGATCAATTTTAAAATATTATTTTTTATTATTGCTTAATACCCATTTAATTTTAAATTCTCCCTTCGTTTAATAAATTTCAAGAAAATTTCAGAAGTTTTAGAGAAAAAGTTGAATTATTTTTTAATTTTTAATTTTTTGGGTTTAATCTTTTATCTACTCTTCTGATTAAATAAATATTTTTTAATAGATATACGTGGATTATTTGTTTAAATATATATTTAAATTATTTTAAATAATTCATTTAATTTTTATTAAAAATTATTTATTTAATTGTTTATGTAAATACCCAAAAAATATATTTTTTTAAATTTATTTTTAAAAATTATTTTCATTGAAATAACCATTTTATTATTCATTTAAACTTTATTTCTTTATTTAAAAAAACTCTTTTGTTTCTTTTTTTATTTCCGCATTATTTTATTTTAATTTTTTTTATTTTAATTAATTTTAATTATGTGCATATATATTCTCTTTTATGTTTCAGACAATTTTTATTGCGGGAAGGGGCTGAATTTAATAAAAATGAAGTCTGGCTATTTTTAAAAATAAAATTATAATTTTATTTTTTTCATGTGAATTAATTTTTACACTTTTGCTTTAATTTTTGTTTTAAAAAATTATTTTCTTTTTAATTAAACTATAATTTATTTAATAAATATTAAAGTGAATCATTCTTTTATATTTACAAAATAAAAAATATTTAATTGCCATAAATTTTTATGAGGACGCGCGACTTTGTATAAAGATAATCAATCTTTACTTTATTAGTCTAATTCAAATCAATATTTAATTTTTTAATTTTAAATTTTGAAACAAAAATTGAAAAGAAAAAACTTTTTGTTAGTTTAAATTAGTAATTTTTATATTTAATTATTTTAAAAAAATAACTGGCAACATAAATATTTTTTAATCAAATAATTCAAATTAATTTGATAAGAAGCACACATTCCTAAAAATGTGTTTTTTATTTCATTATTTTTATATAATATTATTGCATGACTATTTTTTTTACATATATTTTTTTTATTTTTTACTTATGTATTTAAGATTTATTTTAAATATTTTTTATTGTAATTTTTTATTTTTACATTTATTTATTATAATTTAAATTTGAAATTGGGAACTGTCTTTCTCATATCTCCTTCCATTCTTCCATCTTACTAGGCGTGGTTTTTTGACCTTTAAAACAATTATTTTAATTAATTTTTTTAATTAATTCGCGTCTTTTTATTTAATTTTCCTTATATTCTAATTAATTTTTTCAGTTTGGTATGGCTTTAGTGTCATTATCCAATACTTTAATGAATGGTGGTTGTACTAGCAGTAATTCCTCAATACTACAGGGTGATTTAGTTTATAAATATTAAGAAAAAAAACATAAATTAAAGAATTTAATTATATTAACTATTTTCTAATTTATTCTCTCATATACAAAATATTATTTAGGCATCTAATATTTAATATACAAATTTTATTTAATTTATTTTTAAACAAGATTTAAATTTTCTAATTTTAATAATTAATGATTAGAGACCATATTTTTATTAAAAAATTTATTTAATAAAAAGATTAAATTTTTTATTTAAGAAGGAGATGGTGTTCGCAAATCTGGGCCAATTATCTTACTAGTTGGAGGGAAAAAGCGTGGACAAATTGCTTATGCCGTTCTATCAGAAAGAGCATTAGAATTGTTTAATTCTGAGAAATCCTATAGAAAAAAGAAAGTTGCTAAGGCTATTGTTGATTTAAGTAAATGTTTTAATGTTTCTCAACAGGTGTTTTTTTCTAAAAAATATTTTCAAGAAAAAATTAATTTTAAAGAATTGCCCAAAGTCTAGATCATCTGGTGTTTGTTTAATGATGCCTGATGAATGTTTTTTATTTCAAGGAGCTGAAAGCTCTAATGATACAATTGTAATAAAAAAAAGATATTTTTTTAATTAAAAATATTTAATTTAAAGGAATGGTACAGAGTTTTGTTGTCGGCAGTTATTTCTGCTAGAGCATTGAATTTAGGAAGGCCTGTCTTTGCCAATGAATTTTTTGGTTTTTTAAAATATTTTTTAAATTAAAATTAAATTTTTATTTTAAAGAATGTGTTTGGGATGTTGTTATCTTCTCTCAACAGCCAAAATTAAAACGGTCATCACAAGCCCCAACAAACCCCGAATTCATTAATTGTCCAAATATTTGTGCTAAATTACGTGATGAAATGTTTTTGGCGGGAAGGGGAAGACTTTGTTTTTATCCTCACACAATTATTATTTGGTAATTTAAATTGAAAAAATATTGTTTAAAAATACTTTTAAAGTAAAACTGGAATAGAACCAGCACATTCAGGACTTCCAAAAGCAGGAATTCCTCCTTTCCGGACAACCGATTTTGTTGAAATTTCAAGGCATTTTATTGCACAATTTGGGTGTGTAGAACGTTATTTTCTTTTACGAATTGGGAGAAGTTCACCTATGGGATCTTGTGAAGTTTGGGTTCAATGCGAATCTGATGATCATGCAGCTGAAATTAACCGTAAATTACAAGAAATAATTCAGCGTGAAACAGAAAAGAAACAACAAGCTTTACAAGCAATTCGTGGCCAACAGCAATTAAATGTAAATAAATTTATTCTGTATCAAAACTTTTTTTATTTTTTAAGGCCTCATCACTTCCTAGTTCATCCTCCCCTTCTAATCCTTCTACTTCTAATCAGTATTGTATGTATTCCTTCGCTTCTTCTTCAACAACTGATTCTGAAATAACTAAAGAACCATTAGAAATTACTGAACAACAACAACAACCTATTTTGGAGACAATAAGTGAGGATGAACAACAACAACAAAATGTTACACCTTCATCTTCAAATAATTCTGTTGATGGAGGACGTAAACGAAGAGAACATTCTTCATTAAGTCAAGCTGCGAGAGAAAAAAGAATTGAACTTAGAGAATGTAAAGCTAAAGTAGATTCTCTAGAAAAGGAAGAACTTGAAGAGAAATTAAGACGAAAACAACAACAAGCAGAATGGGAAGTTGCCCAACAAAGACTTTTACTTCCTCATTATTATCAACAAAATTTAAATGAAAGGCAACTTATTAACTTTTTTTATTTAAAAAATTCCAATTATTTTTAGTTCTCCCCAATCACTCTTGAGACCGAATTGTTTGTTGGGACCTTCACAAAACAAAAGGCGCGGTTCTGCACAAATGACAGCTGAACTTTGTGCCCGCAGCAAGTCCCTCAGTTTGGAAGAGCAACAAGCTTTGAAGTATACAATTTTCTAAAATAAACTCAAAAAATTTATCTCTCAGTTTCCGCTCATTTGGTGGTCAAGTTGGTGGCCGCTTTTGGACCATGGATAAGGCAGACTCACTTCTTTTGTTGGGTGCCGGTTATGGACCCTCAATGGATCCAGAAGAAACTGAGGATAGTGGAGGTACTCTTAGAATGGTTCCTTGTGGTGATGAAAACAATACTGGTGGAGGGGGTGATGGAAGTAGTGCTGCTCCTTCTCGCTCCTCTAGCTCTCTAAATATGGGGCCTCCAACCTCATCACAAACAAAGAATTGTAACCCTGAAGATCTTTTATCAACAATTAAGAGAAAAAGAAGTACAAATTCAGCAGGACATTTGGTAGAGAGTTTTTCTAATCTCTGAAGATTGTTTTTTAAAGATTGAAGCTTATGTTGAATGTCATGCTACTGTTTGTGATGATGATGAAGAAGCTTTAGTAATACCCCCAGATGAAGTAAGTGATGGTGGAGAAAGTAGTGGGACAGGTGTAGATGCTTGTTCTTCTGCTGATGATGATGCAGCTTTAAGTGCTAGAAGACAACAAAAACAACAAAAAAGAAGACAATCAAGAAAGTTAATTTTGGAAATGAAAACGTCTGTTGGTGATAACGTTAATAATTCATTAGAATTAGATGGAGGGACTGAAGCAGACCAAGTAAAGAATAATTTTTTAACGAAATTTATTTTAATTTTTTCAAGAGTTGTTCTTGTTCTTCTTCTGTTGCTAGTAGTAGTGCTGGTGGTGGTGGCGGTGAACGCCAAAGGGATGATGAATTAATTGCTGCTACAGGAAGGCATTCTCCTTTAGTTTCTACAGATATTTCTAAACATCAAAGGAGGCAATCTAATGAACATAAGGTGTGAATTAAATTTAATATACTATATTTATAAAATACCAATCAACAATAAATTTTAAAATTAAGAATAATTTTTAATTATGTAAATTCTTTTAGAAACAGCAACATTTATCTAAATTAAATTCCAACAATAATTATTCTAATAATACCAACAATTCTTCAACAGAATATACTTTAATGGATAGAGTTAGCTGTTCTTCTGATTCCTTCTCTCATTTAGCTGTTCCACAGCCTTGTAAATAAATAAAAAATAATTTTTTAAATTAATTTCCCTTTTTTTAAGGGGATCGTCACAACAATAATTGTTTTTGTCCAGAAGATATATGTTCATATACTAGTGATAGTGGGGATAGTTGTTATTCATCAATGGTTATTAATTTATTTTAATTAAAAAATAACTACTTTTATTTAAGGCAAATGGACAATTAAATCCCCGTGCATTTTCGTTTTCCTCTTCAACTTCTGATGCCAGAAATCATCTTTTACTCCACAATCACCAACATCATCAATTGGGAAGTAATGGAAGACTTTTAAATACGGGAATTATTCCATCTCATCATTGTCATCAACAACCCCAACAACACCCCGCAGCTGCTAAATGGACTGCTGCTGTAATGGGAGGCAGAAATGTATTTTAATTGAAAATTTTGATTTTTATTTGTCTAAAATTTAAAGGTATTTCCATTTAACAATCAACAACAACAGCCACCCCCTCCTCCTTCACCTCGTTCTCATTGCGCACCTTCAAAGGCTTCTGGAATTTCTTCTCAAAATCAACAAGAATATTCTTCTTCGTCTTCTCGTTTTTCTATGGAAACCTCTTTAATTACTCCTTTGGAGGAAGAGGAACAACAAAGACAAGTAATTCTGAGGAGTTTAAAATAAAATAAAAATTAATTTTCTTTAGGTTAAATTTGCTGATGATGAACAATTAAATAATAATGATTCTTCTAATATCCTTACTACATCTTCCTCTTTAATACAAAATCGTGGGGATTGTTCTATTGGAGACGATTCACTAAGAAAGCGAGCATTTTCACTTGGATCTAAATCCTGGCTAACGTTTGCTTTTTCCGTCAATTTCTTGTAAAAAAATAATTATTTTAGAAAGCCTTTTCGTAAACTTTCTTCTTCTCATGGAAATTCTTCAAATATTCGACAACATAATAAAAGTGCCACTTCTCGTTCTGGATCTTCCTCTTTGTTTGGGTCGATTCATGGAGATTTATGTATTGTTCACGAATCTTCATCTCCTGGGTAATTTTTGACAGAAAATTTCTTTAAAATATTTTTTATTTTTAGAAGTATAAACGACAATGGAAATCGTTTATCCCTGTCTTCTCATCGATTATGTTCAATTTCTTCTTGTTCAACTTCAGCTCCTTCTCCTGTCATAGCCCCAATAAATGTTAATTGTAAAAATGAGGAAAATCAACAAAAACAATCCCAACAACAACAACTTCCCTTAACTAGTCCAATTCCTAATCAACAAGCCAGATCTGATAGTATTGGTTCTAGCCATTCAATAACCCGTTCATTGCCTGGTGGAAGTGGAAGTATTGGTGCAAACAGTGTTGGGAATAAACAACAAAGAACTCGAAAGAAACAATCACCTTCAGGTATTTTTTTATTACATTCATTTTAATTTTCATTCCTTCTCAATTAAAAAATAATAAATTTAATAATCAAATTAATCATTATTTATCTTTTAAGACGAACATTTAAACAACGTTAATAGTCTAGATGAAGATCTTGTTGAGTTAGATTTTGCCCAAAACTCAATGATTTGCACTACCCCATCTTCAGCATCAACTTCAACTGTTGGAGTACCTCCATCTTTCTTTGGTAATCGTTCAGCTCAGTGTGTTGCAACAATTCCTGCTTCTGGCCTTTCAAGAAATTCATTGAGGCATAAAAAATCTTTTAATTTTTTATTAATTTTTTATTTTTTTCAGAGCCAGAACTAATAGTTGTGATGATTATACTTGTACAGATATTTATTCTGTTCCTTCTCACTACCAGCACCACAATAATTCTCAACAGACTCAATGTCGTTGTGGATATACAGGAGGTAGCCACAGTGCTCTGTCTTCTAATTGTGTTGGAGCCTCTTCAGGAGGAAATACTTCCTTAACTAGGGGAAGTGCTGGAGCTTTAAATTTCCATCCCCAACAGTGCATTCGCCCCTCTGAATCATTTATTCGTTCAATTCGCCAACAACAACGTGAACTTCAACGTACTCGACAACAGCAACAACAACAAAAACAACGTATAAGAATAAAGTAAATAAATATTTTTAAATTTAATCCAGAAAAATATTTTCTTTTCAAAGAAATTCTGCTTTTCCTTTACAAGAAGTTCAATGTTTTATTGCCCCATCTGAAAAAGAAAAAATTGATGCAATGACTGCGAGAGATACACTTTCACTTCGTTCTCAACGTAGTGGAAGTGGAAGTTGTTCTCAACATTTTGAAACAATTAATGAATGTGTTGGAATACAAAATAATAATGATGGAATTACTTTTAGGTAGAAAAAAAGGGGGGAGGGTTTTAAGAATAAATTAACACAGAGTTCTTCAATTTAAGTTAAAAAATTGGGGAGGGCATAATTCTCTTATTACAAATACATTCTGAGAAATCGAAAAAATTTTAATACAGTTGTTTTGCCTTCTTGTATTTTTGAAGTGATAAAAAACAATCTACTCCTACGAACCCTTCTTTAAAATAATATTTAATTTTTTCATTATTCAAAAACTTATCCACTCTTAAAATATTTAAAATATTTTATTTTTTATATTTTAGAAACTCATCATCTCGTGGAAGTGCTTCATCTGCTGTAGAAACACAACCGCCAAGTATTGGTGATGATGAAGAAATAATTGAAGAAGCAGAAAATACCACGACATAGTTAAATTTTACAAAACCAAAAAACAAAACTTTTTTACAAAATACCAAATTATTTAATTGTTTTTTATTTAATATTTCTCTTTCATTCTAATTAATTTTATATTTTTCTCCTTTCTTAATTTATATAATATTTTTTTTGTTTTGTTTATATTAATTATTTAGTATTCAAAAATAGTCTGTATTTTATTATGTTTTTATTTTTTCTTCTTTTAAATAAAAATTATTTATGAAAAAGCGTTGATTTTATTTAAAAGTTCAAACAAATATTTAAAGCAAATGAAAGAACATTGGTTGCAAATAATTAAAAGCCTAAAAACATGAGTAGCTAAAAAATATTTTTTAATTGTTGTATAATTCGAATGTCTAAATACTAGAGTTTCACCGGAAGTTTCTGGATCCGGAACTCAAATTGGATCCGGTTCCGGTCAAAATTTCGGCTCCGGTGAAACACTACTAAATACTTCATAAATTGACAGATTATTTGTGTGAAAATCAAAGTCTTGAAAATTTCTTGCTGTTTATCTCTTGTCTAACTTATCCCCCCCCCCCCTCTGCTTTTTCCCAAAAGATTACAAAACCGGGTATTTAATAAACAAAAAATTAAATATTCTCTACTAATAAAATAATTTAAAAAATCGTTATCTATTTATTTTAACCATTTTTTAAACTAAAACTTCATAAGGATTTTCTACAAGTTTTTTCTTCTTTTTATCTTTTTTCTTTCCTTCCTTTTTCTTCAATTCTTTCTTCTTATCTTCTTTTTTCTTTATTTCTTTTTTATTTTTTGTATCCTTTTTTGGTGAATTTTTTAATTTTATTTTATTTGAAGAATTATTATTATTATTCATTTCTCCTCCTTCAACATAACTATTATTTGAAGTGGTTGAAGTCCCCATACTTTCCACTGATTTATTTTTACCAAGAGTTCTTTCATCGCTACTTGGAGTTAATTGTTTGTCATAATAACCCTCTTCAATATTTTCATTCTCCTCTTCTTCCTCATCTTCCGTTACAGCAAACGATGTTTGTTTACTTAGCTTTCTAGCGGATCTCTAAAAAGAGGAAGGAAATAATTTACCATCTTTTTAGAAATTAAAACGCTTTTAGAAATTAAAACGCAGGGAAAAAAATTTAAATTTACAGTGGAAATTAAAATTAAATTTAGAACTGAAAGGAAAATGAGTCTAAATGTAAGACTCCCCCTCTCTCCCCACCCCTCTTATTTAAATTTTAACAACCCCCCAACCCTCCTCTCCTTTTTATTTAAATTTGTTAAGCTTTACATTTTTATATAAAAATTATTAGATACCGCAGAAAATGGCTCTGCCGTTACTTTTCTTGTTTTAGGTGATTGATATGCCAAATTTAAAGACCCCAAAGATGTATTTCTTTCACTTTTTGCTGCCTGTACTTTAGCATCTAATGCCGAAGCTCTAATACTTAAAGAAGTTAAAGAAGAAGCAGATTTCCGCATTTGTGAATGTTTTGGTGTTGTTGTAAAGGAAGAAGGGATTCCTTTAGATGTTGATCTTTTTTGTTGTTGTTCTAAATCGTCATCTTCGATGTCAAAATCAATTGTGTTTCGACGAAGGCGACGACGGCAAACAATTGTAAAAATGCGAAAAGCGAAGACGAAAAGCTTTAAAAATAATTTTTGTTTAAAATATTTAAAGGAATTTGGTTTAAAATTTCAAAAATAATCATATGATTTGTAGGTGTGAATTTATTTGGCAAAATTCCACTTGATAAAATTATTATGCAAAAAAGAGTGTGGGTTTTTACGCACCCTGTAATTTACTTATTCTTAATTAATATTTAATTTAAAAAATATTTTAATCAAAAACTATACCTCAAATAATGTAAGAATACTAGCACCTAACCACAATCCAGCTTGCCCACCAATATCAGAAATAAAATTAACAAACATATAAGATTCACTTTCTGTAAGTACTTCATGTGACATTTGTTCATAATATATTTCAAGCATTGCAGCAGAATCACTAAAAAAAGATTTTTTCAATTAAATAGGACATTATATTTTTCATACGCATCAAATTCTGTTTTGCATTCCCTCCTACCCGAACATTGAAAACTACGAAATGCTTCAGAGATTAGACGTGCAGAAGAAAATGCTGTTGTGTAAACATCTACATATTTAAGGAATTTTATTTTAATTTAAATATTTTTGGTCCTATCTGCATGTGTTTTCCGGTTTCACAAGATGTTGTTTCGTAACAGGTTAACGGAACTCAAATCCCCACATACACGGCTACCTTCTAATTTTTCTTTTTCCTAATTAATTAATCCTCTAGCATGAGTTCTTAAAAATAATTATCCTCCCACTCAAATGCCCTACTTCACATTAAATTTCAAAACCCAATTGCCCTACCTCAATTAATTACCCCTTTAACAGTTACTCACCCCTTTCTTTCTCGTTTTTAAATTTTTAAAATATATTCCTACCATGAACACATGGATGTTTGCAATGACATTGTTGAGCACGAGTAAATCTTATACTTTCCACCAAAAGGCAATTACTGTCAAGAGCATTAGAACTATTACAAACCTTTAAAAATAAATAAAAATATATTTAAAAATTTAAACTTTAGTATCATCATTTGGTTGGGGATATCTTGGATCAGAACATCCACACCTTCTAATTATTTGATGCTTAATTAAATTAAAATTAAAAATTAATTTAATTAAATTACTTGATAACAACTTTTATAACAACCCTCAGGTTCATATTTGTGATCTGAGTAGATATAACCTTCGGGTTTAGGCTCCCCAGGCATTAAACAAATACCATGAGGAATAGGCAGTCGATTTACTTTTCTCTTAATATTTTTAAAAATTTATTTTTATTTTTTTTAAATTTTTTACTAAAGATATGCCAAAAGAAGAAAGTTGATTTGTTGGCTAAAATAATTTTATTTAATTATACATATGTAGTTAAAATATATCAACTAACGGCAGAGTATCCAAAAGCATCTGGAAAGGGATGCTCATCTTGACTGTGAATAACTATGTGAACACCAGCTTAAAAAATAATTATTTTTAAATTAAAAATATTTTTATTACAGTTGGACCTAACTACATAATGTAATGTCCAAATATAGTATAAGTGTATCTCACAAAATAAGGGTATCTCTTAGATAGCTTTCCTTAGCAAACTATGTATATAGCTAAGAAAATTTTTAAAAAACTTTTGTAAATTGAAATTAACAAAATGGTTAGGTCTGGCTGTATTTAAATTAATTTTCAATTTTTTATTTACATGCTTGTGTTGTAGGTAAATAATCAGAGGTGTTAATGTGTACAAGTAATCTAAGTCCTTTAAAAATTTTTTTAAATTTGTATCAAAAAATTAAAAAACCATATGAAGGCCCAGCTCGACTACTAACCTAAATAAAAATTATTTTAATAAACAAATATTTTTTTAAAAACCAAAGGATTTGATTTATTAGCATTAAACATATAACAATTTCCAAATGCTGGATCAGCATGTAATTTAAAATCTAAATATAAAATATTTGAAAAAATAAATCTTTTTTAAAGAATCTAACCGTGATTTATATTACATTGTTGTCCATTAAATGAACACATTTTAATAAATTCACTTCTTCCATATGAAAGTGATTTTCTCTGTTCTTTATGAAGACTTGCCATTGCCAATACAAGTCTTTTAATATAAATTAATATAATTTAATTTTAAATTTACTTTTCTCTCGTTTTTGTTGTAATAGCAACTTCATCCGTCATATTTTCATAACCTAATTCTTTTAATTGGTTAAGAAAATCTGTCCGAAAAGGAGAATCTTCTGTAGGTATTTTATCTCCACGTACTTCCCACATTCTTTTTAATCTTTCTGGTCGAATCAAACAATAATTAACACTCTTTTAAATTTAAAATATTTTTCAAAAAATTATTATTAAATTACCTTTTGGCATATACAAGGTACTGTATTTGAAGTATTTGTATTTGGCAAAGTACAGTATCCAATATCTTTATTTTGAATTTATTTTTTTTTCAAAAATTATTTTAAAATCACAATTACTTACCATTACATATTGGACACCATTCTTCAATCCAACTTCTATAAAAATAAAAATCTATTATTTCCTTTTTTATTATCAAAAATATTTACGTTTTACTATAACAAGGCCATATACTAGAATCTTGTCTATCATAATTACAAATACATAAGGAAACATTATCCTATTATATTTTTAATTTAAAAAAAATATTTATTTAATTTAAAACTTTAGGTATAGAATCTAATTGTGCACAATCGTGTTTTCCAGCAGAATTAAATCCCTCTAAACATTCACAGTCTGACATTACTGGTTCAATTTGTACATGACGATGCCCTCCTTTATTTTTATTTTTAAATTTTTAATCTAGTAATCCCCTCTAATTTTTTCCAAGAAACAAACTTTTCCTTCGAAAATTAATAGAAAATATACCTCTTATATTTCTACGTTCACGAACTGCTGGTGTTTCATCTAAATAAAGGTCTGCATGTTTTGAATAAGTTACTGCTTGATGATATGCTTCTAATGTCTTAAAAACATTTAACAAAAATAATTTTTAAATTACTTCACTAATTTCAGGTACATGTCTTGCTTCTTCCCTTTTGAAAGGATTTAAATTGCAAATAGTAATAGCGGGGAATGGAACATTATCAAAACGGAGCTATATTTAAATTGAAATTAAATATTAAAAAAAATAATTTTACTTGAACAGAAACAATTTTTTCCCTTCTTTGATATTTCTCTAAAACACCAAGAACGCTATAAATAAAAATACCAACAGACAATAAAGATATAATTATCCACATCCATTTGGCATACCATTTAGTTGCTTGAGCTGCCTATTTAAAATAAAATAAATTTATTTATTTTTAAATTAAAATATAAAATCTCTCATTCACTATTATTGCTAGATAAAAAGAAAACTAGTTAAAATTAGAATAGGCAGATAAAGGTGAATATTAATAATAAAGACAATAAAGTGAATACAACATACATAATATCCAAAAGGATATAGGTATAAATGGTTACGTGACTTTTGCGCCGAGAACATTTGCGCCGCGACTCTTGCGCCACGACTTTTGCGCCGCGATCTATGCGCCGAGCAACTTTTGCGCCGGGGGACTTTTGCGCCGCGACTATTGCGCCGGGCGACTTTTGCGCCGAGAACATTTGCGCCACGACTTTTGCGCCGCGATCTATGCGCCGAGCAACTTTTGCGCCGGGGGACTTTTGCGCCGCGACTATTGCGCCGGGCGACTTTTGCGCCGAGAACATTTGCGCCGCGACTCTTGCGCCACGACTTTTGCGCCGCGATCTATGCGCCGAGCAACTTTTGCGCCGGGGGACTTTTGCGCCGCGACTATTGCGCCGGGCGACTTTTGCGCCGAGAACATTTGCGCCGCGACTCTTGCGCCACGACTTTTGCGCCGCGATCTATGCGCCGAGCAACTTTTGCGCCGGGGGACTTTTGCGCCGCGACTATTGCGCCGGGCGACTTTTGCGCCGCCACTATTATTAAAAATATATGAATAACTACAGCCAGACCTCACTATACTAGGGTTGAGGATAATTGGAAATCTTCGGATATCCGGATCCGACTACCCTACACTATAGTGCATCCTACTTTTATGCCCCAGACCTAATTCAGCAGATACCGTACCACCATTGTACTTCCTTCATTTCCTGTATAATTTTTTAAACCCAAGGGGTAAGGTCCGATTGTAGTTATTATTTTATTTTTTTAAAATAATGGCGGCGCAAATGTCGCGGCGCATAAGTCGCCCGGCGCAAAAGTGTGTGTTCTCGGCGCAAAAGTCGTGATACCGTATAAATAATCATTTACCATAGGAATTCCGTGAGCAGTTGTTCTAGCTGCAAAACGAATTAATTCATAACGTAATTCATCTTCTGCTGCATTCTTTACTGATTGACTAACTTCCTTTACTTTAACTAAAAAAATATTTTTTAATAATTTTATTCAATCCTATTTTATTAAATTACCGCTTAAGTCAATAATTGAGGGACTTCTACGTTTTTGTTGAATTGAATGAATACTTTCTGGTATACTGCGTTGTGATGTTAATGGTAAACTTTTGCTTTGTTGTGCAGTAGATGAAATTGTTGGAGGAACTTCTGAGATTGGGCGATTCTTAAAATTTCTTTTATTAAAATTTAAAAAAAATTCCAATTTATATTAATTATTTAAATTAAATAAAAAAGATTAAAGAATTAAGTTTAAGTGTTTAGAAAGATTTAAGAATATAAATTTGAACAAAAAATATTTCTTTCTACCCCAAATTGTTGTTCCGATAATGTTCTCTTAAATAAACGTGCAGGTGTAGGTCCACTATATAATGGTTGGACTATAGCACCAACAACGCCTGCTGAAGGAGTTGAACGTTTTTGGTAGAGATTTGGACGTGCTGAAGTTGGTTGGCTATGAGAAGGGTTTCGTTGAGGGGATTGTTGTTGTTGTTGTTGTTGCTCTACTATTTGTGAATTTTTGAAAGAAAATATTGAGAATTTTATAATAAAAAACAATTTATTTGGAATTTCCTAACAATTTTCCAAAACCAGATAATCTGAGAACATAATTTTTGAACAATATTTAATTTTTATTTAAAATATATTCTAGTATACTTTCTCCTTCAGGAGAATTAAGATTAGTATCTTCTCCTCCTTCATCTATTTCACCATAAGAGTAATTTTCTTCATCACCACTCCTAATTGTTGTTGAAGTCCCCGCACGTGCAGTTGTACCTTGACTTGCTGGTGTGCCGTGTTGATCAAAAGATTCCATTTAAATAAATATATACTTTAATAATTAATTGAAAAATAAATAATCATATTATTAAATAAAATACAGATTTTATGTAAATTTCTATAAAAGGACTAAAGGAGATAAGTAATTATAATAAAAAGTTGCATTTTATCCTTTAATGTTTTTTTTATTTATTTTTAGAATAATATTGAACTTTTAATAAAAGTTTATTAAATAAGCCAATTCTTACTTATTTCCCAATTTAAAGGAAATGAGAAGTCGACTTCTACTATATTCTTAAAATGAATTTTGTAATTATTTTTTTGAAGACTTAAATATTTTTTTCTATCATCCACAATTTCCTTTTTAGAATGCCAATTTTAGTAAAAATAAAGGAATGGCATTCATTCGTGTTTGTTGCTTTTAAAAACTTTCCAAAAATTTTTTGGCTTTTGACTAAATATATCTCTCCCAATTTTTATCCCCCCCCTCATCCCTCCTTCCCTCCCTCTATCCCCCACACACATATTTATTTAGAGGTATATTCACTCAAAAAGGTCCCCATTCCCATTTATTTAAAATGAATTGAGTTTTGGAGAAAGGAGGAAAGGTTGGCAAAAGTAAAAATAAATTGGTAAAAGAGCAAGTAAGTAAATGTTTTTAAAAGAAAATGTGTCTGTTTAAATGAATATTTAAATTAAAAAATGAGAAAAAGGAATGTTTTTGTTTTTAAATTATTATTATTATTTTAATTTTGTAAAATGAAAAATATTTTTTATGGAAAGGATATAATATTTACAAAAATTTTTTCAAAACCTGAAGTATCAATTAATAAACGGTAGTAGGCAATCCTAGTAATTAACAAAAAATTAAATATTTATTAGACAATTTAGAAATAAAAATTGTGATCACAAAATATAAATAACTTTTGAGGATGAGAATATTTCGATTACATTCTGAACAGGGATGGACGCACTTGTGGATTACGTATTGCGGATTTTAAAATTAAAATTGCGGGTTGCGATTGCGGAAAATTTTTTAACTTGCATCCATCCCTGTTTCTGAACCTCATTATATAATATTCATATAAAATCCCATTTTGTACTTAAATATTTTAAAATATAAATTGATTTTTTCGATAAAAAATAAAGATTTTAAAATTTAAATGGCAATAAATAAATAATTATTATTTAAGGGTAGTAGCACTTTGCACGTATGAATAAACAAATTACAAAATGTTTTTTTATAATTTTTTAAGAAAAAGTGAATAACCAAAAAATGAGTAAGATAAATAATTTTTGGAGATGGATACAAGAGGAGGGGGATTTTTTTTAATTTTAAATTTGTTTTTAAATAATTAAATTAAATATTCAAATAATTATTTTTGGACATTAAAAATAAAACTTAAAAATTTTTTTTTAATATAAAGATCAAATATCTAATATTTTTAATCAAATTATATTTAAAATTAAATAAATATCAATATGAACAACAATTAAAAATATAGAAATAGCAGATTAACTCTCTCAATTTAAATAATTAAATTATTATTTTTATTTATTTATTTTTTCATTTTCTAAAAATAAACTTTCCAACCTCAAATTTTCCATAATTTTTCCATCTTTTAGAATCATTAAAAGAAGTTGTAGTAACACTTCCACCTCCATAACTGCTTCTACTACTTCCTCTATTTCTACGTAAAAGAGCAATTCTTTCCAATTCTCTCATTGTCATTGGACTATTTGATGAAAGACGTTGTGGAAGTGTTTTACGACGATTATTTAAACGATACATTTCTAAAATATATTTTTAATAAAATTTTAAACAATTTTTATTGTTGACAAATAAATATCCAAATATTGAAAAATTGAAGGGATAAGTAGACGGAAATATTTAGAATCATCTTTCTAGCTCTAGATAAAGACAACTATGTAGTTCACAAAGAAACAATCATAAAGATAATAATAGTTTTGTTAATATGTATTATAAGACCGTCTGTTAGGACTCGAAACTCTTAACCTTTTATTTAAAGTTATTCACTTATACATTTATTTTTAATGGAATAGAGAGTTAAAAATATTTATATACATAAAGTAAAAATAAATATTTAAACTTGAAGAAAATTTAACGTAATAAAACAATTTCTTTTATTTTTAAAAGCATATCACTTACTTGTTTTTATTTTTATTTTCTTTTGTTTTTTTTATTCCCTAAGGTCTTTTTTTGTAGAACGTTCTTTTATAAGAAAATTCTTTTTCTTTCTTTCTGAATTGGTTTTTGCATGTAGATTAACCTCAAAATAACAAATAAATAAAAAATATATTTGAATATAAATATAACTTTTCTAAAATATTTTTTTACCTATTTTTAAAATTAAACTAATCTTTATTAAAATTTGTGTATATTTTTTGGTATTTTTTAAAGATTTTTAAGACAATCTTAGTTTTCAAAGAAATTTAAAAAGTTGTGAAAACATGCTTTAGCAGATTTTATAATTATTTGTTTAACTCATTTATTCAAAATTTAACTGTCAAGAAACAAAATACGGAATTAAAGATATTTTCATGATCTTATTTCATGGAAGGCTACTTTTTTGCGAATCAAATAAAGTACAAATTTTAAAAAAGAAAGAAAGGAATTGAATAGCTATATGCTTTACAATTTACATGTCTAAATGAATGCAAAAAGAATCCTAAAATGCTTTTTTTGAATTTACTAGGGAACTTCTAAAAAGCCGAGGAATCTAGGAATTTTATCCAAACGTTTCAGGGAAATGCCTAATGTGTATCACTATTAAAAAAATAAAGAACACGAAGCAAACAAAATTCTTTATCAAGGTAAATACAATACAGCAATTTACAAAATAACATGGACAGAGAAATATATCAACAATGGGGGAACAAATATATATATATAGGGGCACAAATATTTACAAACAAATATGGATGAGTCATACAATACATATAGGTACATGAATATCACAAGAGGGCTTCTTTCTTCCTGTCCTCATCATTTCCGGTGTCCCTTCTTATTGCCCTTCTGGCTCTTATCTCGCCCGCTTTCATTCTTGTCCCTCCCGCTTTTTTCCTTCGCAGTTGTTCCATCCTTTGACGTCGGACGTGATGGTTTCGAGCTGCCTCCTCCTCTCGTGTTGTCCATGCGGCTCCTTTGACTGTCGGTCATGCGCTTGATGTTATTGTCGAACCATAGAAGCACTTGCTGCATTGGACTCCTGTCGTCTGCGTCACCGGCCCAAACCTGCTTCGTCATGTAGTCGCAGAATTCCGCTGGCGCCTCGCCAGAGAACTTCATCCTTTCGCCCATAATCACCTGAATGTTAAAACGAATCAATTAAAGTTTATAATCAGAAAAAACTAAAACTTACTCTTCTTGCAACTTCGTTATTGGTACCAAAGTTTTGGTAGGGATTCTCGCCGTTCGCAAAGATCTCCCAGCAGAGGATTCCGAAGGCCCATACGTCCGACTTTTTGGTGCAGACCCGGTCCCTCATCGTCTCCGGTGCCAACCATTTGATCGGGAGCTTTTGATCCTTGTCGAGCTTGATTTCCGTGTCGCCAGGCGTCAGCTCACGAGCGAGCCCAAAGTCAGCAATCTTGACCTTAAAAATTAAAACAAAAATTAATTAAATTTTTGCATTCTATCCACCTTTTGTTCGCTGTACAGGCAGTTCCTTGCCGCAATGTCGCAGTGGACGACGTTGTTCTCGTGAACATGGGCGAGACCAGAAGCAGCTCCCAGACACATGTACAGCTTGCTCCTTGGGCTCCTCTGGATCTCCTGCAGATAGTCCTTCAGTGCACCATTTGTCGCGAGCTCCATTACGATCATCAGCGGCTCCTGACCAACGGCTACACCTTAAAATTTGAAAATATTTAGAAAATACATGGAACCTATATCCTGCAACTCACCATAAGACTGAATGACGTTCGGATGCTTGAACTTGCGCATTATACGGGCCTCGTTCATGAACTCCTTTATCTGCGGCCTAACTGCAGTAAACCAACGTTTTTTAGATTTGAACTATTTATGTGTCATTCGAAAGAGCTCGCCGAGCTGAGTCGAATGACACCAAAATTAATCCGCGGACTCAACTGTGGGCCGAGATATAGGTCCCCAAAAATCGAAAACCATAGGGGGGACCAAGCACTTTTTTGGGGGTGAAAAATTCGGATATGCAAATTATACCTCATTCGAAAGAGCTCGACGAGCTGAGTCGAATGACACCAAAATCACCGTGATTGAACAAGATTAGACAAAGTTATAACACAAAAACCCTAAACCTATGGAGCGTAGGCGAGGCGCTTGTGCAAAACCCCGCGCTTCGCGCGGGGTTTTGCGGCACGCGCCTCGCGGGGAGTCTACGGGCGCTGGGTCTGGGCTCGTAACATGAACCTATTCCTATCTCACTTGCTCTGGACATATTTGGGGCCTCCGTAGCAGCAAAAATCTCCACAGATGCCATAGGTAAGGAGCTAAAAGAAAAGATCATAACTTTGTCCAATAAAGTTGGATTTCATTGATTTTGGTGTCATTCGACTCAGCTCGACGAGCTCTTTCGAATGAGGTATAATTTGCATTTTCGAATTTTTCACCCCCAAAAAAGTGCTTGGTCCCCCCTATGATTTTTCGATTTTTGGGGACCTATATCTCGGCCCACAGTTGAGTCCGCGGATTAATTTAGGTGTCATTCGACTCAGCTCGGCGAGCTCTTTCGAATGACACATAAATAGTTCAAATCTAAAAAACGTTGGTTTACTGCAGTTTAGCCTTATCTGCTCCTTTGTGCACTTGGTCAACGTCGCCTCTTTGATGGCTACCTTAACCGTCCCGCCGGTTTGCTTGAGCTCTCCGCGTCTTACAATGCCGAATGCACCAGCTCCTAGCTTTGCTCCGTTCACAATGTCCGCATGCGCCAGCTCCCAATCCTTCCTCCCAATGGGCCTCGTGATGATGACATGGCTTGCCTAAAAATAGCTTGTTAGTTAAGCTTATGTTTTGTATCAAATGTACCGAGCAAACGGGTTGGCGGCTTTGCAGATGACTGTCGACGAAATCCCTTATTGATTTGTAGCCCTTGTCTGATTTGAAGTCGATGGAGATGCGCCCCTTCTCCTCGCGGAAGAGATAGTGCTTGACGTTGCCGTAGACGACCGACAGGACGAACGTTCTTGCATCGCCTGCATTCTCCTCACTCTTTCGGATCAGGAACTCGCCATTTGCCTTCAGCATTGCAACAGTGTCCTCTCGCGGAAGCTAAATAAATGAAGGGAAATGTATCAACATTATATTAAAATAAAATTTAGGCTCACCAATCCATGGTAGTATGGTAGCTCCCACAGGTTTCTGTCAGACTCCATTGGCAGTGAGAAAATTGAGATGACAACCAGCAACGAAGCAGCAGAAGATCGTTGGAAAGTTGAACGTTGACGAGGTACAGCAACGGTGTCCCGAACAGCAGTAGTCGTGATGCAGTCGAAGCGCAATGCCAGTGTTGTCGAGTCGTTGTGAGTTATGTTGAGAATTTTTAGATGCCTTTTATATGATTTTTTGGTTAATGACGCTAGAGATACATATAAAAGCCGGCAAAATTTAGATAACTCAACACAACGACTCGACAACACTGGCATTGCGCTTCGACTGCATCACGACTACTGCTGTTCGGGACACCGTTGCTGTACCTCGTCAACGTTCGACTTTCCAACGATCTTCTGCTGCTTCGTTGCTGGTTGTCATCTCAATTTTCTCACTGCCAATGGAGTCTGACAGAAACCTGTGGGAGCTACCATACTACCATGGATTGGTGAGCCTAAATTTTATTTTTATATAATGTTGATACATTTCCCTTCGTTTATTTAGCTTCCGCGAGAGGACACTGTTGCAATGCTGAAGGCAAATGGCGAGTTCCTGATCCGAAAGAGTGAGGAGAATGCAGGCGATGCAAGAACGTTCGTCCTGTCGGTCGTCTACGGCAACGTCAAGCACTATCTCTTCCGCGAGGAGAAGGGGCGCATCTCCATCGACTTCAAATCAGACAAGGGCTACAAATCAATAAGGGATTTCGTCGACAGTCATCTGCAAAGCCGCCAACCCGTTTGCTCGGTACATTTGATACAAAACATAAGCTTAACTAACAAGCTATTTTTAGGCAAGCCATGTCATCATCACGAGGCCCATTGGGAGGAAGGATTGGGAGCTGGCGCATGCGGACATTGTGAACGGAGCAAAGCTAGGAGCTGGTGCATTCGGCATTGTAAGACGCGGAGAGCTCAAGCAAACCGGCGGGACGGTTAAGGTAGCCATCAAAGAGGCGACGTTGACCAAGTGCACAAAGGAGCAGATAAAGGAGTTCATGAACGAGGCCCGTATAATGCGCAAGTTCAAGCATCCGAACGTCATTCAGTCTTATGGTGAGTTGCAGGATATAGGTTCCATGTATTTTCTAAATATTTTCAAATTTTAAGGTGTAGCCGTTGGTCAGGAGCCGCTGATGATCGTAATGGAGCTCGCGACAAATGGTGCACTGAAGGACTATCTGCAGGAGATCCAGAGGAGCCCAAGGAGCAAGCTGTACATGTGTCTGGGAGCTGCTTCTGGTCTCGCCCATGTTCACGAGAACAACGTCGTCCACTGCGACATTGCGGCAAGGAACTGCCTGTACAGCGAACAAAAGGTGGATAGAATGCAAAAATTTAATTAATTTTTGTTTTAATTTTTAAGGTCAAGATTGCTGACTTTGGGCTCGCTCGTGAGCTGACGCCTGGCGACACGGAAATCAAGCTCGACAAGGATCAAAAGCTCCCGATCAAATGGTTGGCACCGGAGACGATGAGGGACCGGGTCTGCACCAAAAAGTCGGACGTATGGGCCTTCGGAATCCTCTGCTGGGAGATCTTTGCGAACGGCGAGAATCCCTACCAAAACTTTGGTACCAATAACGAAGTTGCAAGAAGAGTAAGTTTTAGTTTTTTCTGATTATAAACTTTAATTGATTCGTTTTAACATTCAGGTGATTATGGGCGAAAGGATGAAGTTCTCTGGCGAGGCGCCAGCGGAATTCTGCGACTACATGACGAAGCAGGTTTGGGCCGGTGACGCAGACGACAGGAGTCCAATGCAGCAAGTGCTTCTATGGTTCGACAATAACATCAAGCGCATGACCGACAGTCAAAGGAGCCGCATGGACAACACGAGAGGAGGAGGCAGCTCGAAACCATCACGTCCGACGTCAAAGGATGGAACAACTGCGAAGGAAAAAAGCGGGAGGGACAAGAATGAAAGCGGGCGAGATAAGAGCCAGAAGGGCAATAAGAAGGGACACCGGAAATGATGAGGACAGGAAGAAAGAAGCCCTCTTGTGATATTCATGTACCTATATGTATTGTATGACTCATCCATATTTGTTTGTAAATATTTGTGCCCCTATATATATATATATTTGTTCCCCCATTGTTGATATATTTCTCTGTCCATGTTATTTTGTAAATTGCTGTATTGTATTTACCTTGATAAAGAATTTTGTTTGCTTCGTGTTCTTTATTTTTTTAATAGTGATACACATTAGGCATTTCCCTGAAACGTTTGGATAAAATTCCTAGATTCCTCGGCTTTTTAGAAGTTCCCTAATAAATTCAAAAAAAGCATTTTAGGATTCTTTTTGCGCTCATCTCGACACGCGAATATTGCACGTCAGATCGAATAATAAACAACCAAAGGCTTGATTTAAAGTGTCTATATGCAGTAATTCTATACCAGGCATGACATTTAGCTTAATTTTTTCAAAGATTCGGTCTTTTATCTTTTCATCAATAATTTATTTTTTTTCAAAAACTCGTTCCTTGTCTCACATCTATTTTTGGCCGCGCACCTGATTGTTTTTCAAAAATTTTAAATCAGACAAGGAAAAGCTTAGAAGTAAATTATTTTCAACCAAAGGATGGGTTGAAAACGCGGCCTTTAGGTCGCGTGTATCTTAAAATAAAAAAATCATCATCAGGGGTCGATCGGAAATGACGAAGGTCGGAAATCGGAAAGTCCAAACGGCAAAATGCCTCGAAAAAATATCAACTAATAGCTTTTATTGCAAATTGGTTAATAAAATTTTAAAGAGGCAAGTTAACATAATTGATTTTGGTGGTATATCGAGGGAAACAAATTTAAGGGGATTAAAAAGATATTATGGATTTGGGTGGTTAAAAGGGTTATCAGGTAATTTGAGGATAATTTTTAAAAAATTGTTATTAAGAGGTTTTTGGGATTAAGAGGGATATAAAGATTAAAATGGAGGGAGTGGGCGGAGATATTGAGGATTAAAACATTCTCCTTAATATCAGGTAAGAGGATCTTCTAATCTCAAGATATCGCCGATATCCCTTTAATCCATGATATTCACCTTAATCTCCTAATATTTCCTCGGATTACCGTTAATCCCATCAAAGTTCGACTCTATCTGAAAGGAATGCCTGTTTGAGTTTTTTCTTTACTTCCTTAGACTGCCTCGGAATGGCCAATTTTCCTTTTATTTGATGTTTGTTGTAAGGCAAAAACGTGTAACAGGATTGAGATCAATGTTGACACAAGCAAATGTGAGGGACTTTGGGCGGATCTGAATATTAAGGAAAACTTCAATATTGTTTATGTTGAATATCTATTTTAATTTTTTGATAGTATAAGTTGAACAAATAATGCTACAAAATTTTAAATTAGAAAAACAATTTAAAAGATGTTATTATTGTTTAAACAATATGGCACATGCATTTTCAGACAGACTGTTTTGTTGGCAAAATAATTGATTTAGATTTGTGATTGGGAAGATAGAGAGAGAGGGGGGAATGAAAATGGCAAATAAATTGATTAAAATTTAATTTATCCTTTTTATTAAAAAAATTGTTTTTAAATTTAAAATAAAAATTTCTATTAAAAAGAAGGAATATTTATATTTTATTAAATATAATGTACCAATTATTTATTTATTTAAACATTTTATTTATTTTTTTATTTATAAAAAAGAATAATTCTTTTAATGAAAATGAAGAAAAATATGAGGAAATAAAATTAGAAAATGTTCAAATTAAAGTCCGTGAATGGCAAAGTGAATTGGGGAATTTTACGTTAATTAAATAATTATTTTAAATTTAAATAAAGTTTTTAGAATTCCTTCAGAAAAAAATGAAAAATATTCAAAAGGAATTAGATTAGAAGAAAAACTTGCAATTAATTTACAGTTTAATATTATTGACAAAAATACTAAAAAATTAATTGACGGTCTTTAAATTAATTAATTTTTTGGTTTTAAAAATTTGATTTTTTAAAAAGGAATTCAACAAAAATTTTTACGTTTGTGGCATTCAAAAACAAAAGAACATGAAGTATTTTTTATTGGGAAAAGAGTAACAATAAATAATGGAGGAGGGGAAGGGAAATATTTTATTGAAATTGTAGTTAATTTTTAAATTAATTTTTAAAAATAAAAATAATTTTTAGGCAATGCCTAAAGACACACACAAGTTTGGTGGTCGTCCAGGACGTTATCATTGTGAATTGATTATTGGGGATATTAGAATTAAAAACCCCTTTCGTTGGCATTTAATTGATGTTTTTGTTGATATTCCAAAGGTTTCTCGAATAGTAGAGTACTCGATAGAAATATTACAAATAATAAATTTAATAGTATCTGAATAAACTTTGATTTAATAAGGTATTCACTTCAGAATACAGTCTTAAATTATTGTAATTAATCCAAATTTTTGGCTATAATTCCTGTTAATTTATTAATTTTATTTAATTTTAAAATATTTTTTTTCTTTTCTAAATATATTTTTTAATTTAAGCGTCGAAAGTTATTTGTGAATGAACCAACAACATATACACCCCGAGATAGATCACCTAAAACAAAAATTTTACCAGAATTGTCACATAAATTTAAACAAATTAATGTAAATATTTAAATAAAAAATAAATAATTTTTAAATTAATTTTTTAGAAATGTAATTTAAATTGGTCTACAAAATTCTTTATTTTCTATGCCTTTTTATGTTTTAGTCCTTTACTTTTGTTAATAATTCAGGTATTAAATTAAAATTAATTTTAAAAACAATTTTAGTGGCTCCCCTTAATTTTTTCTTCATTTTCAAAATTAACATTTGGCCAATTTTTATTTTTACCTTTAATTGTTGGAAGTATATTTTTTGTTTATTTATTTAATTGGATAAATGACGAATCGACAAGTAGTTACATAAACTTAATTTAACTTTTAAAAACCTTACCTTATATGTAATAAGGGTAACCTTAAATTGGGGGTAACATTTAGGCATCACACAATAGCCAACCAAATTTTTATAACTGTATTGAGGAATTTAATGGAAATTGTTGGGGATACTTAAATTAATTAGTTTTGAGTATATTAAACGTTTTTAAGTTTAAAAATGTTCAATTATTATTCATATATTGTAAAGAATTTTTTGCTTATTAAAAAATTATTTAATAATTTTTTTATTAAATAATTTCTTTTTATAAAATTTAAATTTATTTTTAAGTTTATAACATTATTTATATAATTACTTTTATTGGAATATTTTGTTTTTTGATTGGACATTTTGTTTTGAAAAATATAGCTATTGAAAGGAAAGAAAATGAATTGATTGAAAATAATGAAAAAGAATTAGTAAATAAAAATTATTCTGAAAATAATGAAGAATTCTTGGAAGATTTTTTAGAATTTAATGAAGAAGAGGAAAATAATTAAATATTTTTTTAAACTTTTGTTTTTATTTTTTATTTATTTAGTCAGTCTAGAGGATGTTAAATTAATTGGTACTGCATTTAAATTAATTAATTAATTAATTAAATATTTATATTTTTTATTCCTAGATTTTTTGTAATGCTGGAAAATATTTTTAAATATTTTTTTACAATTTTTCCTCTTTTATTTTACAAAATTGAATGTTCATTCAATTTTTAAAAATTTTATCTACTCCCATTCTTGTCTATTTTTAAAATTTTTTTACGAATGAATATTCTTTTAAAAGATAAATTAAAATATTTAAATTACATTTCCGATATTTAAAACCATCGAGGAATTTATAAAAATACGAGTAAATACCTTTATTAATATTAAAATGATTCTAAGTATTTCCAACACAAAATTTCGAAATCTAAAAATCTAGAAAAAGAGACAAAAATGGGATTAGATGAATAAATTAGTAGGTGAGGTTTGTAACAAAGTATATTATCTGTTAGAAAAAAATTGTTTCGAATTATTTTTATTTTTTTTTATCTTTTATGAAAAATATTTTTTATATAAAAGAAAAAAATTAGAAGTCATGTCAAATTACAACATCAAAAATATATTCGGGATATCTAAACTAAAAATAATTTGATTGCGCAAAATGACCGAGAATAAAAAATTTTTTGCCTTTTTCTAATTTTTTTATATTCTTCTTTTTTATTATTTTCCTTTTTTTCAGTGTTATTATTTTTTCTTTGTTTTTGTTCTTTTTAACTTTAATATGTTTTGCCGCCTTTTTGTATTGTTATTTAATTTTTAGAAAATTTAAAAATAGTCACGAAAATTATTTTTTATAAAATTATTTTTTTAAACCTTAATTTTTGAATTTTAAAGTTATTTATCTTCTTACTACCATTTAATTGTCCCCCTTTCCTTTCATATTTTAATAAAATATGAGGACCATGCCAAGAAGCTTTATCACATTAAAATCAAATTTTAACCAAGTTTGATATAAATAATTTGATTAAAGCGTTTTTGACTACCTCTGGATAAATCCATGATTCATTTAAAAATTAATATTTGATCGGTTATTTAATATTTCTGATAAACTTTCGAATATCGAATAGATTTATGTTGCTCTATATACTATAATTTGAAACTGTAACACATTTTCAAAGAATTTGTTAATTTTGAATTTTTGTTTTACTTTTATATAAACAAACAATTACTAATTGTTATGTTTTTCACCGTTAATGATTGGCGGTAAATTTCTTAAGTAAAACATAAAAAATTTATTTAAAACTAAACATTTTCACTGCGGGATTTTTAGAAGAACGGTCATCAACTTTATTTAACTTTAAAGAGGCGGAACTCATAAAAAGGACAGGAAAAATAATTTTGAGTTGTTTTAGTATATAAATATTCAATGCGCGAAATGTGACACCTTCAGTTGGAAAATATAGGTAAAGAATTTTTTAGTTTTTTTAAATAATCACGATATTTTGGCACTTTAAAAGACTTCGGTCTTTTAAGTCTATAACATTTGAAGGCGATAAGGGTGACTGTAATCCAGTTTTGTCAATACCAAACCTTAAATTTTAAAATATTTATGTCTTCAGTAATTATTTAAAAATAAAAAAATAAATAAAGTATTTATTTTCATTTATTTCTCGACACGCAACATTTACACATTTACTTCCCAATTTTACAGTAAACCAAATATATTTAAATTATTTATTCAATTAATTCCAATCTTCACTAAAAACCGCTCTCTTCCTTTATTTCTACACACAAACAAAATTAATGGAATTTTTTATTTTCTTTTTGGAGTTTTTGAAAAGAATTTGATGGATATTTTTTAGTTACATATTTCCCAAAAAGTTTATCCAAACTCTTATTTTTTTAGTCAATTCAATGTCCTCCTAATTCTAAAATTTTTTTGAAAAATAATATAAAATATACCTCACTTCAAAATCTTTCATCGTTTCTCTTCCACTGAGAATACTTTCTTTAATCACTAAATATTTTTTAAATAACAAGACTCAAATTCCCTTGATATATAAATTAGAATAATTAAATAAATTAGTTGATAATATTTTGATGAGTTATTTAATATATAAAAATGTAAATTAAGTGCCAATATACATATATACGAGTAGACTGCCACAGTCAAAAGACTGTCATTTACATCTTCCATCATCAATTTAATTTGCATTCCCGAATTCGGCCACCCACTGTTTTTAGTATTTTTAAGGGGAATATAATAGAAGAAATTTGAAGGAATTAACGAGAATTGAAGAAGGAAATATTAATTTTTAAAAAAATAAATAATTGAGTCATAAATCCCCTTTTTTATGAAATAAAATTTAAATTGTTTGATTTATTGTAAAAACATTTCTCTTGAATAAATTTCTGGGGAAAGTTTAAATTCAAAATACCTAAATGCCTATATCAATTTTTATTATAAAGTTTGCTTCAATTTATATTAAAAAATCAGACACTCGGGTTATTTGTTGGCAAATCTAGGTACATCTTTTAAATTTTAAAAATAATTAGTAATTAATCTCTCTTATTATTATCCTAAACAAAATAGTTTAGACTATGTCCTTCGGGGAGAAATTTTTGAGTTTGCTCTTAAAAGCAAAAAATATTATTAAGACATGCTAGTATGTATATTTTGTGGAAGATTATTATTTACAGAATAATAAATTGAAAATAACATTTTTAAAAAATGAAAAGTCGTTTTAATTTTAATAAATAAGATTATTTAATTTAAAAATTATCTTGCTAAATTTAAAATTAATTTTTCTTATCAAAATATAATTTTATTTTTTAATATATATTTCCAAGCTATTTTAATTATTTTTTAATTTTATTTAAATTCTCGACTATTTTCTAAAGGAAAGTAATAATTAAAGAGGATTACACGGGATTATTATTCCTTCTCTCAATAATTACTTTTTTAACTGCAGATTGGGTTTAGGTTAAAGTCACAACCTTCTTTCAATCCAATAAAAGGAAAACACACCAACAACAACAGTCTTTCCTTTCCAAATGTCTGCCAGCATTTTCTCAATTTTGTTAAGCAAAAAAGGGGAAAGGTAAAGGAGGGGGGAAGAATTCTCGGTTATGTTACTCAATTTTCTTCATTTTAAACAAAAAATCCCGAGAGAATTGAACGTACGACACGAGGAAGGAATGAAAGAAAATGACAACAAAAACAAGAAGAAAATGAGGGAAATAAAATCATTTTTGAATAAAATTTGGAGAAGGGGGAATGGGGAGTTATAAGGAATATATTAAATGAAGATTACTTTTTTGGAAGAAAAAATGATGAAGAGAATAAAAAAGCTGGAAATAAAAACATATTTGTATTAAAATTAAATAAGCATTTTTTTAAATACATCTAAAAAATTATTAAAAATAATTTTAATTGAAATTAAATAATCAAGAAATAAGGGAAAAAGAACACACACAACAGAAGAAAATGAAGGATTTATTTAACATTTTAATTTATTTTTCAAAAATTTATTTTTGTTAAATTTAATGAAACTAAAAATTCGAAAATAATATATACATAAACAAAATTTTGTTGGTTATTTTGCACAAATTTGCTTGTATGTTATTGGAGGGAATAAATATACTAAACACAAAAGAGAATTTAATAAAGAGAAAAATAAAATTAATATTTGGAAGGGAGTATTAAACAAAAACTTCGAAATTTGACTCTTTTTTCCTTTCCAAGAATTGCTTCCTTCCCCTACACAAAAATGGATTGGACAAATTTCCGGCCGTTCCTTTTACGCCTGCTTGGACTTGGTATTTCTTTTAAATTTGAATGTCTCTTGAATATGAGGATTTTGGAAAGGGATGAAACTCGCGCCTTGTTTAAACTGCTGTTGTTGCATTTTTGTAAAAAAGAAACGATTATTATTAATTATTTTTTGAAATAATTTAAGAAATAATTAAAAATTAAATGTACCTAATTAAAAATTTTAAAAAAATTGAGTTTAATTTTTTTGAAAATTGAAATAAAATAAATTTTTAGACATTAAATAATTTAAAATTTGAATATTTTAAGGATTAATGTTTTTATCAAAAGTTAAAGTATAATTACCTACATATATATAATAAATTAATTACCTAATTATTATATTGTGGTAACAGATTATATTTCTTTATTGTTTTCCTTCCACAGATTTACAGTTTCTAAATAAAAAAGGGTGTGGCCAGATTTTTCTTTCCTTTCCTTTTTTCTTTACTTTTTTCATTTTGCTTTTTAATATTTATATTTAAATATATTTCTCATTAAATAACTACCAATCACAGAATTGGGCGGGAATCCCGACACACACACACAAACAAACACATTCAACCACACACACACAAATGGCACAGACTGCCAGTTTTTCTTCGGCACAGACTCTCAAATATATTTATATATATTATTCACTCTTTGCTTCCCACTCTCGACACCATTAGACCGTCAAATAAGCCATCCCCTCTCAAATATATTTAAAATTACTTTTTATGTTGAATGAATATTATTACGATTTTTTGTTGAAATTTATAAGTAAAATCAAATATTTTAAAATTCATCTCCTTTTGGGTTTTTATTTAAAAAAATTAAATTGAAAAAAATTATTTTTAAAATTTAGTAAATTTTAAATAAATGAAAAAAATCTCTACAAATTCTGAAAATAATATTCAGCAAGGGATTGCTGGTAAAAATAATGGACATAGTATTAATCAGTTATTGGGTAAATCAGAAAATAATAATGAAAATTCTACAGAAGAGGATTTAATGGAAACAAATGATGATGATGAGGCTTCTTCCCCTCATTTAGTTGAAAGTAAATATTTTTAAATTGTATTTGAATAAATTATCGAATTTTGATATAGTGATCACCAATTTAAAAAATCTTAATATCTAATAGCCAACTTTTTTCCGGTCATTCCGAGTTCTTTAGGTGTTTAGCAGGCGTGGGCCTGGTCCCACAAAATACGAGACTAAACCCGCCCTGGTATTTAATTCTATCCAGTTTAAAAGTGACCGGTATATCGATTTCTCCGGATCGGAAAAAATCCGGAGATCACAAAAAACCTGGATCTGGCCCGGCCCCGTTCACCAGTTTAAACCATTTTTTATTTATTCTTAAAAATTTTTCTTTAAAAATTAAAAATATTAGAAGAAATAGATCAACAAAATGAGCAAAATAATGATGACGATCCTTCAAATTCGTCTTCAATTTCAAATTCATTTTTACAACAAAAATTACTTTTAGCAATTGCTATTGCTGTTTTTCAACAACAACAAAATAACGGTAATTTAAAAATTAATTATTTAAATATTTTTACTTTTTTATAAAATTTTTTTTTCTCATTTTTAAAAACCCTTTACAGTATTACGTATATCCATTTCTTCCCAATCTTTCTCTTAAAACCAAAGGCAATCATTGCGGATTGCTTTTTAAAAATATTCTAAATATCCCCCTTCTCTTATGTTTATTATTATTAAAAGTGTCCAATTCCCATCAACGTCAATTCCCACACGCATGAAAAAAAAAATAAAATTGAAAAAATATTAAAAGAAATGCTTTTATAATGAATAAAAATAATTTTTTGAAATTTTAAATTTTAGTTTTTCTAATAAACCCCCAATTCCTTTTTTTGGTAGAAAATAAAGTTTTAATGATTAAATCTTTTTTATAAAATAATTTTAAATATTTTCTCTTATTTTTTAAATATTCTCTTTAATCTATAATTAATATTAATTTATTTTTTATTTATTTGTTTTCCCACCTGCTGCTTATAAAAACATTTAAAGTAGTTAAAATAACGGGGAATAAATTATTTTAAGTATTTTCTTGTCAAAAATAAACTAGTTAAATGTTCAAAGTGTTTGTTGCTTGTAAAGGTCAGCAGGCACTTTAAACAAAGATGGCCATCAAAAAAGGTAAAATTTAGGGCTAAAATAAATGCCGTGTATTTACTTTTAATTGTTTGTATTTTTACATTTATTAGGGAGGGAGGGGAGACAGGGAATATTTATAAGCGGTTATTAAAAAGAAGAAAAAATATTTTTTTGTAATTTTAAATGATTAGGAGGATTGTGTAAATATTGTTTGCGGTAAAAATGATTAAGAAAAAGGGTATCTCAAGCAAAGATTAGCCCACAAATTTTTAAAAATTTTCTAACAGAGAACATTAAAAATTATTTTTTTAAAGAAGAATAAAATATATTTAATTTAATAATTCCATTTTTATCAAAAAATTTAAACAAATTTATTAAACACGCAATAATTATTACACAAAAAATACTCCTCTTTTAAAAAATATATTTTCTTAGTTTCATAACAGAATACTCTAAAATTTGCATGCTTTTTGATTGACAAGAGGCAGATTTTATTTTAAATTAAAAAAAAAAAGAAAGATTCGCGCGAATTGGCACAATCCTTTTTTTATGTCACTATCTTTATATATTCTCGTTACTTAAGCATTAAAAAATAATATTGCGCTAAATCTATAGTAGTTTTGAGTAGATTGTCTTTTTAACTATTGACAAGGCCCCCTCTATTTTTTCTTAATTTTCAAACCTTATTTAAAAAGAAAGAGAAACAATTACTTGGAAAGAGGGGTTAAGGTCAGGCCAGGGTGACCATCTCCAAACCACCAAAATAGGGCGCAGCCACTCAAAAATGTGGCAAAAATAGGGCAAAATTAGTCAAAAATAGGGCAAAAAATATGGCAATATTTTAAAAGCTTAAAATTAATTAAAATTTCAAATAAAAAGCTTTATTTTTAACATTTTTTCAGTAGTTTTAACTAAATTGAGCAAATCGGGATCAGAAATAAAGAGATCATATGCCTGAGTACAATTAAAATCAGAATTAAGTTTAATGGTTACAGGGGAACAGGGGCTTTCAGGTCGAAAATAAGCCTCCAATGCTGACCAACCTCGAACTATTTCATTCACAAACGTCCAAATTACTGAATAAAATCACGTACTTCAGCCTTTTCGTGCCAATCTATAATAATAAGCTAGTAACGTCCTCCCTTTCAGCGCCGCAAGCAAAAATTTTTTAAATTTTGTGAGGTCAAGAAGCCAGATTTCTTCATTTTTTAGCGCCGCAGGCGAAAATTTTGAGAATTTTGGAGGCCAGGAAGTCAGAAATCCTTCATTTTTACCATTTTTTTACAAAATCCCAGAAAACTTTAGTAATATTACGAAATAGTAAAAATAGGGCAAAAATATGGCAAATGAAAAAATAGGGAAAAAATAGGGCGAAAAGTTCAAAAATAGGGCAAATGCCCTATAAATAGGGTAAAATGGTCACCCTGGGTCAGGCACATCTCTCTTTTCTCTTTTCTTTATTTTTAATACTTAATTTATCTTAGCTTTTAAAAAAAGAAAATATTCTATTTTAATTAGACTCTGGAGACTTTAAAATTGTTTAAATTAAGCTTTACAAAAAATATAAAAATTAAAAATAAGATTTTCTTTAGTTATTTTAAAAGAGAAAAATTTTAAATGTTTTTTAAGTTTTAAACATGAAAATATCAATCACATATTCTCATTTAATATAGTAAATTATATATGAGTTATTTAATATGTATTCCTTTAAAATCCTCAACTAATTAAACTTAAATATTTTTAATTAAAACAAACAAAATCTTTTAAAACAAACTTTATTAAAACAAAAAATACTAATAATATATAGTAAATATTCTCAAGAATGGATTGGTGTGATTTGTTGAAGTATATATTTAAGTATATATCTGAATAACCTGACATTTCTTTACTTTTTTCTCAAAAATGTTGACTTACACACTTTTACCAATCCTATCTTGACCGTAATCTGATACTTTTAATTTAAATTTTTGAAAATAAATATTTATTCTTTAATTTTATATTTTAATAAATTTTTTTCATTTAACAATTTTAGTCAATTTCCCATAATTTTATTTTCTAAAAAAACTTTTGGACTGATTCAAATTTCATTAAACTTTTAAATGTACATAAATAAAATTATATACAAGGGCAAATTTTGTGAAAATAATATATTTATTTAAACAGAGCAGATGTGCCAAAAAAATTAAAAATAAGGAAAGGTGATAAACGGTAAAATTTCGTTTTTGGCACATAAAAATAAATTTATTTTTGTTTGTTTTTCCCTTTTGGCCACTTTAAAATTGACTTTCTTCGAGAGTTCATCTTATCCTTATTCAAACATATCCGGAAGTGTTTCTATTGCTAAACCAGTAATATATAGACTAACACATGAAAAAGTTAAATACACACAGGTGTTTTTGGGTAAAGAGTGTATTTAAATGTTTAAGTATATTTTTATTAAAAAAAGTCTCCATAAATTTAATTTAAAACTAAAAATAACTCTTTTATTTTCCTCTCATTTAATAAAAAATTTATTTCCAGATTCCCTTAAATAATTTATTTAAACAAATCCAATCATGTAAATAAAAATGCCATAAAAAATTTTTAATAAAAATCTTTCGCGTGGAAAATCATCGAAATTTTACTTTGCCTTTCTCTTTGGGATTTTTTGGAGTAAAAAATAAATATATATTTTAAATTCAATTTGTATTATTAAATTTTTATTAAATAAATTTCACAACTAATTTATTAAAATTTAATAAAAAAATGTGTGCATCTCAGGGATGGCGCAAGTGCCAAAAAAATAGGAGACACGAGATTCACGAGATACGAGACTAACGACACCCCTGGTGCATTTAATTTTTAATTTAAATTAAAAATATTAAAATTCGCGCATTTTTATTTTTAGTTATTAATTCTTCCCCTCATTCATCATTAAACCGAAATGATTTTCCTCGACAATGGACACCGCCAAATTCTTCAATCCATCAAAATTCCCCACCAATAACAGCAGCATGGCCATTGAGGCAATTAACTTTCGGAAAAGACTCTGCCGCATCTTTTGGAAATATTAAAAATAATGAAAAAAAAGATGAAGGAAAAAGAATTTTAAATGATAATTTTCCACAATTTTTTGACTCTCCCGCTTCTACTTCTTCTAAAAATTCAACACAATTCCATCATAATCATCAACAGGCACATAATAATAGCTCTATTATGGGAGGAGGGCATTTATTTCATCATCAAAGAGTATTTAAATTTAAATAATATTATAATATTATAAATTTTGAGGGAAATTTTCATGAAAAAGGATGGGAATTTAGACTAATGAAATTTTAAATGAGAATAGAAAAATCTTAAATATTTAAATATTTATTATTTAGAACTTTATAATTCCAAATTATTCTTCAATTCCTCCTCCATCTTTCTCAAATTATCAACAATCAAATTCTTTTCTTAATCCGTCAGAATTCTATGCCATAATGCTACAACAGGTTTTAAAATTGAATATTTAACGGGATAATTTATAAGGAAAGATTTTTTCGGGTTTTCTTAAAAAATAAATTAAATAATTTTTATTATTTATTGTCTAAAGATTTTTTATCTCGTCTAACAAAATTTAAAATTAAAATTAAATTTAAAAAAATATTTAAAGAATTTTCTGGCCCAACAATTACGTTTAACATCTTCACTTTTTAATAATAATTTTTGTGGACGTGATAATATAAATAATAATTTGGAATCAACATCTTCAGTTAATAATAACCAACAAAATCAATTTATTTTTGGAAAAGAACATCAAAAACAACAACAAAATAATGGAAGAAGAGTTAAATTTAAATTGAAAAATTCAAAAAGAAAAACTGAAAAAATAATTAATAATTTTACATCAATGGATAATCAAAAGAACAATAAATTAATTAATAATGAAAATGGAAAGGAAGAAATATTTAATTTTGCTTTAAAAGGGTTAGTTGAAGAGTTGAAAATTTAAATAAATTAAATGATTTAAATTTAATTAAAAGGTATATTGAGGGAGTGTCCGAACAATTTTAAAATAAATCTACCTAAAAACGGTGCAGAATATGAGTCCCAAGTAAATTTATTTTTTCATGAAAGACCAAGCCTTAAAGACCCAATCTTGATACCCCCCCCCCACATTATCGAGACTATAATAATTAAAAAATTAAATCAGATAAGTTAATCGAAATAATTTCAAAAATATTTTAGAGAACCAACAACATCAAAATCCTTTAATAACAACACTACTAATTACCGACAATTTGAATGTCATCAATGCGGAAAAAGTTTTAAAAGATCAAGCACTTTATCTACACATTTATTAATTCATAGTGACACGTAAATAAATTATTTATTATTTAAAAAAATATTTATTTTTAATTTTTAGAAGACCCTATCCTTGTGAATATTGTGGAAAACGTTTTCATCAAAAATCAGACATGAAAAAACATACTTATATACATACTGGTATTTAATCTAAATAATTTTAAAAAATTATTTTCTCAGGTGAAAAGCCACATAAATGTGCTGTTTGTGGAAAAGCATTTTCACAATCTTCTAATTTAATTGTATTTTAATAATTAATTAAAATAATTTATTTATTTAGACACATACTCGAAAACATTCTGGATATAAACCTTTCTCTTGTGATTGTTGCGAAAAAACATTTCAAAGAAAAGTAAAAAATAAATAAATTTAATTTTTTATAAAAAAAATATTTAACAAAAAAAGGTTGACCGTCGTCGACATATGGAAACTCATCATTCAACATATTTAAGGAGAACAACAATACCTTTAATAGAAACTAATAGTTGTAGTAATAGACCAAATGATTTGAGAAAAAATATTACAAAATCTTCAAAAATTGAATTAATTAATAATTTAAATGATGGGGAAATTAATAATTCTGAAGGTATTAAAAAGAATTTTTAAAAATAACTAGATTGTGTATAAAATATAAGATGATAATCCTTCGTTTAATTAGGGAATTTCTAGAATACTAAATCGGTTTTAATAAGTTATCATATAAAAAATAAGGAGAAAACGAGGATCAAAGTATGGGGGATAACCATTGAAATTTAGATTTATTTTGAATTAGTTAATTATCAAGGAATTCAAAACTTTCCACAATTTTCTTAAAAATAATCAAATATAATAATTTATCATTTTAGATATAAACAACATAAATACAAATAATTTAAATATATCAGAAAGTCCAACAAATATTTTAAATCATTTTGAACTTGCCCAATTATTTGCTACATTATCTTCAGCTACAGCTTCGATTCATGAAAGTTCTGATGAATTTGATGAAGGAAATAATGATAATAATAAAGTGAAAAATGAAAAAGATTTAATTGAAGGAAATAAAAATAATATAAAAAATACAGAAAATATATTGTTTACAAATTAATGTGAAAAAAATTATTTTACTTTTTTGTACAATTTCATTAGAAAATTATAATTAAAGTAAAAACGCTCGGTTTACTCAATTGAGATCCAGGAATTTCGAAAATAAACATAAAACAGAGGTAGGGAGCAGAATTTGCAAATGAAAAAAAAAATTTTAAAATCCGCAATAGCGGACAGCCCTGATAGGGAGTCATATAATAACTTACCTATCATAAATAGGTATAATAACTTACCCTGTTGATGGATCAACTTCTCCCGTTCTCGGAACAACTTGCCCCGTTGATGGGCCAGTCTCTCACGTCATCGAAACAACTTATTTCGATTTGGAGCAATGTTGTTCGACTTGTCCTGTCTTTGAAATAGCGTCCGCTATTTTTGGAACATTATTCTTCATACGGACATATGCATAGAAGATTTTTCCATATTTACAAATGTTTTTGAAAATTTTATACTCGCGCAATAACAGCGTTCAACTGGCAAGACATGTCTACGCCAAAACGGCGTGCCAAACTGGCCCGCCCTCCTTTTGTTTTTAATTTTTGTTGGGAAGTTAAAAACTTGTTGGTTTTGGGATTTTTAGGATTAATTTTTTACTACATACTAATTATTAATTTTTTTATTATTTTACTAAAACAATACGCATTTAATGCATACTTTTTTTGCATTTCTTGTTAATAATATTGCAGTTTCTGCAGTATTTAACACTTTTTTGTTTTATGATCAAGATAAATAAATCAAGAGCTTTAAATTTAATCTTTCGACAAATGTCTACCAAAAAGAAAACGCAGGACCCATCTCTTCCAGCAGAATATTTTCGAATGAGACAGGAGATGGTCCAAAGTCGTAGAGCTGCTGGTGAAAATCCTTTTCCACATAAATTTGATGTTGGCATTTCTCTGGCTAATTTTATTGAAAAATATGACTCTGTTTTGACTGAACGAGGAAAAGTTCTTGAAGATGAAACTGTTAGAGTTGCAGGTTTATTTTTTTGTTATTTTTAAGTTTGAATAAATTTTATTTTTTCAGGCCGTGTTTATCTTAAACGTGAGCAAGGCTCTAAATTAATTTTTTATGATTTACATGGAGAATGCAAAAAAATTCAAATTTTGGCTAATGCAAAGTTTTTTTTTATTTTAAATTTAATTCAAGAAAATTTTTTGAAGATTCCATTCTGCCGGAATTGATGATTTTCTTTCTTCTCATGATAAAATTAAACGTGGCGATATTATTGGTGTTGAAGGTCATCCATCTCGTTCAAATTCTGGCGAACTCAGTGTTATTCCAACTTCTGTTCAATTGCTAACGCCTTGCTTTAGAATGCTTCCGGTTTTTATTTTTTGTTTGAAATGAGAATTTCCACTCTGTTACTTTGTTTTTTTTATTTTTTCGAGTTATCTGGCTTATATTCTTCATATCCTTATAATTTTTCCAGCTTTATTTCGGACTGTACACAATTTTTTTCTTTTTAGAGAACACATTTTGGCGTCAAAAATTTGGAAGTTCGGTCGGTTTCTTATTAATTTTTCTAACTTTTTCTAGAATAACAACAGATTTTATTTTTCAGTTATCGAATGCGTTATCTTGACCTTATTGCAAATCCACATGTTCGCGATAAATTTGTTATTCGTGCCAAAATAATTACTTTCTTGAGAAATTATCTGGATGCTTTGGGATTTTTAGAAGTAGAAACACCTTTGATGAATCCAATTGCCGGTGGGGCAACAGCTAAACCTTTTGTTACTTACCACAATGATTTGGAGATGAGTCTTTATTTGAGAGTAGCACCTGAGCTTTATCATAAGGTTTTAATTTTATTAAATTTTACCCAGCCTTAACTTGTTTGATAAAATATTTCATTTAATATCGAAAACTTTTTAAAAATATCACTAAATTTTTATTCATTTTTTTGACAGTCTAAATAGGCATAAATATTTAAAGGTTGGAAATTTCTAATTTTAAGATGTTAGTTGTTGGAGGTATTGACCGAGTTTATGAAATTGGACGTCTTTTCCGTAACGAATGTATTGATCAAACCCATAATCCTGAATTTACTTCTTGTGAGTTTTATATGGCATATGCTGACTATGAAGATTTGATGAAATTGACTGAGGACTTGTTATCTAGTGAGAAATCTTTAAAAAAATGTATAATTAATTTAATCTCTTTATTACTTGCAGAAATGGTTTTTAGTCTTCATGGCACCTATAAAATTCAATATCACCCAAATGGACCTGACACAGTGCCTGTATATCAAGTCGACTTTACTCCACCATTTAAAAGTAATATTTTTAATTTAATTTTTAATCGTTTTTCTTTAAACAGGAGTTAATATGTATGAAGAACTCGGCAAAGTTCTCGGAATCACGCTTCCACCACCAGACAAACTTTCAACGCCTGGTAATTTTATATATTAAATTTCTAATTCTGAGATTTGTTTAAGTTAACAAATTTCAGAATTGTCTAAAAAGTAATTTAATTTAACTTTTTAGAAGCTCGTGATGTTTTTGATAAGATTTGTGCAGAAAAAGGAGTCGATTGTTCAGCACCACGTACAACTGGACGTTTATTAGATAAACTTATTGGAGAATTCATTGAATCGCAGTGTATTAATCCTACATTTCTTGTTGGTCATCCACAAATTATGTGTCCTCTCGCAAAGTGGCATCGTTCAATTCCCGGGCTTACAGAACGTTTTGGTAATTAAAAAAATTATTTTTTAAATAGTCCCCCATTTTGGGAGTTCCTGGTAGACTTCAGATATTATTTTAAACATTCCTAAATATTTAATTAAATCTTTTTAGAACTTTTTGCTGTTACCAAGGAATTGTGCAATTCCTATACTGAATTGAATGACCCAATTACTCAACGAGAACTTTTTGAACAACAAGCTAAATTTAAAGCTGATGGAGATGAAGAAGCTCAATTAGTCGATGAAAATTTCTGTACAGCATTGGAATATGGATTACCACCAACCGCTGGTTGGGGACTTGGCCTTGATCGATTAGCGATGCTTTTAACTGATAGTCACAATATTAAGGAGGTAAAGAAATTATTTTGTTAGATAAAAAGTCGTCTCATATTCACTTAAAAAATTCCAATGTCCAAAGATTTTTTAAAATTATTTTTTAAAGGTTCTTTTCTTCCCTGCAATGCGTCCAGATCCTCGTGGTTTGATTCATGATGACGAAGAAGGTGAAGAAGAGCAGAAGAATGAAAAAGAACAAGAGAAAGTTGTTAAAAAAGTTAAAAAAGGAGGAAATAAAGCTGCGAAAGCTACTACTGCCGAAAATGGAAATAAAGCAGAAGTAACTAATTGACAATTTTTAATATATAAAGTGGCTTTGAGAAGAGATGATATTTTGGGTGAATGATTTAATGCTTTTAAAAGTATGAATTTTGTGCAAATCACACACTGTTGTTTCATTTGTTTTTACTCATTTTTGTGTGTATTTGTATTTTCTTGTTTTGTTGATAATTTTTGACATAATTTACGATTGGTACATTTTACTTGCACGTATAGCCTGAGCCACATTAATTATAATGCATCTAGTTTTCATATTTATAACAAAATCATCTAACCAAAACTATATTAAAAACAAACTAGGCAATAGCATTAACTGATTCCAATAAAGATCCTTTCTTTTTTTTCTTTTTCCTCAAACTTTTGAAGAGATTTATTTAAAGGTCGATTATTCGGATCAAACGGCGATGGAAGTTTTAAATTGGCTCCGGATTCAAAGAATGTATATGATAGCTATAAAATTATTTAAAAATAGATATAAAATTATTAAATAAAAAACCAATAAATTGGTAACATCCTCCAACAAAGGATCGTTGACAAAATCTGGATCAATGTAGAAAAACACTGGCAAATCAACTTCCTCTCCGGGATTGAGGATTTGTTCGTCAAAACAAAAACATTGAATCTTTAATATTTTTAACAAATAAAAATATTAAAATTAAAACCTTATTAAAATAATATGCAGCCTGGAACGGTGACAAATTGTATGTACTAATGCCAACAATTGGCTTATTTGTTGGATTATAGGCTTTAAAAAATTAATTAAATACAAAATTTTTTTAAATTTACCAGTAAAGAATGCAAGTGCCGTCTCTCCCGGACTAACATAAATTTCATCTTGAAGTGGTTTAAATTTCCATTGCATTGAAGAGGGGACATCCTTTGAGATTATTTTTTAAGTTTTTTTGTTTCTAAAAAATATTACAGCATTAAATTGGACACGAATTAGACAATCATCCACTTTTTCCATAGTAGCAATTTTATTAAGATTTCTAGCTATCTACAAATTAAAAATAAATTTAAAGAAAAACATTTTAAAATAAAATTTATTTACTTGTGCAACTCCATTAAAAGAAGTTGTTTCGCAAAGAATACGAAAAAATGGAATAAATGCAAAAGACAATCCAAGCATTATTATAGCAATTCTTTAATTAAAAGTAATTAAAATACCTAAAAATGTTTAAATAAACAAACCCTGAAATATAATAAATAGCTGTTGAATCAGATTCAAATTTTGATAAAAATCGTTGGAGCCAGCTAGATTGTTTTGGGGACGAAGAAAAATAAGCATTATTTTGTTGAAAATTTATTTTGAAAAAATTGTTTGGCCTCCGCAAAATAAATAAATTTGGTTTGAATGAAGATGTTGAAATAAACTTTAAAAATAAAATTCGAATATTTTAAAAAATAATTTAGTTTAAAATTAAATTTAAAAATATGTACCTTAATTTGCTGAAGAAAAGTAAATTTATTGCCTGTTCCTAAATAACATTTAAACAGAGATGAGGGTGTAACCCCTTTCAGAAATAAAATTTTTGTGGGAAACATACATAAAATCTAGATTTATTTAAAGAACATTTTTTTTAATATTTTTAAAATATTATTTTTGTTTTCAACAAATAAGCTTTATATTGAAAAAATGTTTTTATTAAAAATTTTTAATTAAATAATAAAAGAAAAATATTTATATAAAAAATATAAATTATTTTAATTAAAAAAAGATTTTATTCTTTCAATTGCCCTTTGAACTACCCAACTTGGATGAGCTTTTGTATCAGAAATTTCAAAGGAGAAACCCAATTCAGGCTCTAGTTGTTTTGAAAGATTGCAAAATAATAGTGGATCTATTGTTTGGTTGAGGAAAGGAAGTACTGGAAATATTAAAAATTTGTTGATTTTTTAAAGAATTTAATTAATTTTAAATTAATAATTTAAACAAATAAACGAATATTATTTTTAAAAATTAAAATATCAAAAATTAACCCCTACCTTCATTAAATTGCAAAATAAACGAGCCCAAGAGATTTTTGAGACGATTTGTATGGTTTTTAATTATAAAAATATCATCTTCGATAAATTGATAGTAATCAAATTTATTTGATGGAAAATTGTTGAAGTGTGAATGAATAAATAATAATTGAGAAGAATAAATATTTAATTGTTCTAAAATATTGTTTGCTTTTTGATGAATTTTTGCCTAAAATTAATTTTTAAATTTTAAGTCAAAACTTTTAAAATTATTAAACCTTAACTGTATTTAGTATATCTGGATGTTCTCTAAAAGTAATTGAATCATTTAATAAAACTTCTTTAGCCTTTTCGACGGAATTAATTTGTTTTAATAATTCTCGCAATTTAACAAAATTGTTGGCTAATTTTGAATGAATTTGTGTTAGAAATTTAATTTCATCAATTAAAGATGGAGTAAATAAATTGTTGAAACCTGATGAAATACGAGAACTTCCATTCATTATTTTAATGAAAAAATGAATAAAAATTAAATTTTAAATATTCAGAATTTTTAATTAATTTAAATATTAATTTAATATTTATAAACAATTAAAAATAATATATTAAATATTTATCGAGTTCTAAAATAAATCATAAAAAAATTTAACCTAATGCAGCTCTAAAAAATATTTATTTTCCAAAATGTTTAGATAAATTTAATTAAAATATTAGAAAAATTTTCAAGAATTTGCACTACTAAATTATTTTTAAAAACTCCAAAAAAGTACCAGAAAAAATATTCCAAAGGACTTTTTACATGCCACGATTAAATTAATTAAAATAATGGCAATTGCTTATATAATTGAAGAAAAAAGAGTCAAATTGGGAGAAAAACAAAAATAAAATGTCTTAATATCCTGATATATATTTCAAAAATTGTTTGCTTGTCAACCAGTTGTAACCATTGTATAGATCATACTAAAAAAATTTTAATATTAAAAAATAAGTTTAAGAGTAATATTTAATTATAAATTTGGACAGAATTTATGGAAAAAATAAAAGGTAATTAATTTTTATAAAAAAATACTCCAAAAAATTTCTTTTGGTTAGCAAAAGAAAGTTATTTTGTCAAATTAACAAATAATTTTGTAAGTTAACAAAAATTAAAAACATACGCATAGAGATAATAGAAAAACGAAAGCAAATAAAAGCCCATTTTAACCCATCCTTCTCTATTTATTTTTGATAATTGATCGTGATTCCTATAAAATAAAAAAGAATAAAATTTAAAAAATTAAAAAAAAACATTATTGTTGTCGGGTCATAAATTCCAGGTCCACGCATTATTGGTCGCTTAATATAACTTAAAAAAATTTGTTAAAATACTTGTCTAAAAATTTAAAAAATACCGGTGAATGTGGTAGGCAAACAAAGGAAGATTCCAAGCGATAGCAAAAAGTTGCATTGAAAGAACGAAAAAGAAAAATACAAAGGAGTGAATGCCATATTCTGGTAAAACAAGCTTAAAGAGAAAAATATCAAAATTTTTTAAATTTAGAGAAAAACCTGGTTCATACTACGACATTGATCTATTGGATTTTTGTAATCAGTTCTTAATTCGTCAATACAAATAACCTAAAAATAAGTATAAAATCAAAATTTATTAGATTAAAAACCGTATAGATGGCAAAGAAAATGCAGAAAGCAATTGCAATTAATCCAAACAGATAACAGAAAGCAGCGAATGTAAAAGCCATTTTTGTTTATTGTTAGAAAAATAATTTTCGAACCAGAACTTACTTAAAAATAAATGAATTATTACGGTAAAGATCGTTTAGAATCGGCCAATTTATGTAGAGTTTCTTGGTTTCTGACCGATTCGAATTTTTGGCTTAGCGTTCCATTTTGCGATTTTTTGAAAATGGCTCTTGCGCCCGCCTCCAATCGCGCGCGACCCGGTTCGATCGCGGACTAGCTGTGTTTTTCGCCTTGTGGCCTATCGTTGCGCGCATAGGCCTATGTATCCTTTAAATTTGATTTCGAAATTCATCAAAATGTTTCATTAACTATTTCATTATCAATTTTTGTTATATGGCCAATCTCCAAGTATATGGCCTATCTCTCTCCTATCTCCAAGTATGCGCGTTTAGGTATCTTTTAAATTTGATTTTGTAATTCATTAGAATGTTTCAATAACTACATATTTCATTATCAATTTTGTTATAAATTTCATAAGAGTCGTTTATTAAATTGCAATGAATCATTTCTGTTATTTATTCTCTTACTCTCTTCTTTTAAAATATTTTTTTCACATTTGACTAACTTAAATCAAAATATAAAGTCCATTAATTTTAAAATTAACATGACTTAAATTTCAGTTTTTATCTTATTTACAATATCACAGACAATGGTTCGAGTTCATTCGGACGGAAGTGATTCAGAAAAAAGTGATATAATTGAATCTTCAGAAGAATCTCTTAGATTACTAGATTTAATGGTTCAAATGTCCATAGCTGATATTGAAGTTCCTGGACAGCAAGTCAAGATTCGTGATGATCAGGTTCTTTAAAAAAGTTTGCTTAAATAAAATATTTTTAAGGTTCGCAATAATGCTGGTGGATATGTTTTTAAAGTCAGTGATCTTACTAGAGTTCGTCGGTTTCTCATTTTGGGTACGGATGGCGGTACCTATTATGTGACTGAACAAAAGCTTACCATGGAAAATATGGAAGCTCTGATTGATATAATTAAACGTGGAAAGGGCGGAATGATTTTAAGAGAGATTGTTAGCATTTCATTGGCAGGTCGTTCACCAAAACAAGTTTGTTATTTATATTTTTTTTGTTCATTTTGACCTTATGTAAAGCATATAGCTATTAATTTCCTAAGGCTGAGCAGTAGGCGGCGTGGTGTAATGGCTAACACATCAGTCCGGTCTACTGAAGATGCTGGTTCGCTCCCAGCCGCCGAATAACCTTTTGCTCTAGCTAAAGGAGAGAAATAGCTATAGCCCAGCTGCTTTACTCTTAATGACTGTTCTAAAAAATTAATTGTAGGATCCATTACTTTTTGCATTGGCTCTCTGTGCGCGTTATAACGTTCGTGATAGAAAAAGTTTATTACAAAAGTCAGGAGAATATGATCTTGAAAAGGCCCTTCTTTCAAATACAGAGGATTTTAATTCAGATGAAATGAAAAAGTTTGATCTTTATTTGTACAAACTGCAACAGACTGCTTTTAGGATGGTTGCTAAGGTTTGATTTAATTTTCCTATATTTTTATTAATTCCTATTTTTAATCCGTTAGGTTTGCCGTATACCTACACACTTGTTCATGTTTGTCAAATATTGCGAACTTATAGCAAAATCAACAGGTGAAGAGCACACTGGATGGGGACGAGCAATGCGCAAATGTATCGCTGAATGGTAAATTTAATTTTTAGGTTTTGCTTCTCATTATCCTTTTCTGTGTCTTTAGGTATTTACAAAAATCTCCAATGGAGCTTGCTTTGCATATTACAAAATATCCAAGCCGTGAGTCTTGGTCTCATCGTGATCTTCTTCGTTTATCCCATCCAATGGCGAGTTCGAATAACAAAGAATTGGCAAATTCTCAAACTCTTGTTTATGATCAAATATTCCATTATGCATGCAAAGGTTTACTTTTTATTAGTTTTTAATATTTCAAAAATTAGGTGATTTTAACCCACAAAAGTCTATAATTGTCGAATCGGAGGGAGCAAATGAAAAGCCTTTGTTAAAAAAGTCAAGATGTGACTATGGACTTACCGAACAAATGATTAAATATGCAGATGATTCTGTTGCTTTAGAATTTATTCGAAAAGTAATGGAAATGTCAAAACTTAAATCTGATAATGAAGATGATGAGAAACGTTGTGTTGAATTAATTAAAAAATATAGTGAGTTTTAAGTGCGCTTTTTCAAAATTTTTAACGGATTTTTTATTTCACAATGATTTCATTTTCAAAATTTTTTGTAAAGATTTTGTACGTGAACACGTTCCAACCGCTTTGCTTAATTCTCCTAAAGTTTGGACTGCCTTATTACAACATATGCCTATGACTGCTCTTTTACGTAATTTTTCAAAATTGGCTACTTTAGGATTATTGGATGATGAATTAAACAAGTTTATTAGACCTTCCTTTTTCTTAATCTTTTTAAATTTTAGAGAATGTGTAGATCTAGTTATTTCAAAGATTCTTAATCAAGAAGCTCTTCAGAAAGCAAGAATTCACCCAATTGCTGTTCTTCTAGCATCCTCAGTTTATAAGTCAGGACATGGAATTAAAGGAAAGCTTAAATGGGAAGTAAATGATCGAATTGAAGTAGCCTTAGAGCAATGTTTTATTCTTGCCTTCAAAAATGTTCAGCCAACTGGACAGCGTTTTTGTTTGGCTATGGATGTTTCTGGTAAATTAAAATTTTGGATTAAATCCTTTTCCTTTAATTTATAGGAAGTATGGGTTGGACCAATATTAGTGGTGGAGTGCTCTCTTGTTGTGAGGCATCTACTGCAATGGCAAATGTTACATTACGGACTGAGGAAAATGTAGGAAAATATTTCAAAAACATTTTAATTTTTATTAATAGGTTAAATGTGTTGCTTTCTCAAATGAACTTATCACGCTTCCATTTACTCGCGAGAGCACGATTACTGAAATGATTGATTATAATAAGAAAATAAATTTTGGAGGTACTGATTGTTCTCTTCCTTTGATTTGGGCAAAAGAGAATCAACTTTCATTTGATGTTTTTATTGTTTATACCGATTCAGGTGATATTATAACATATGTGAATCTTCTAATTTTGTTATTCTCGTTTCAGAAACATGGGCAGGAGTACGTATTTATTTTTAAATATTTTTCAAATAAATTTCGGTAATATCGCATTATTGTTCTGCATTTTCTTTCATTTCTTTTTCTCCTAAAAATTACAAAATGTTAACGTAATCCGTGGAGCTAATTCGATAATGTTTTAATTTAAGGATATTCATCCATTTGAGGCACTTAAAGATTATAGACAACAAATGAACATTCCAAATGCAAAACTTATTGTAATGGGTATGGCTTCAACTGAATTCACTATTGCTGATCCAGATGATCCTGGTATGCTTGATATTGTTGGTTTGGACGCAGCCGTGCCGGATTTGATACGCTCATTTGTTTTGGAAGAAATTTGAAGAAAATCGATGGATTTGTAAAAATATTTTTATATTAAATATAATTTTAATTATTCAAAAAATTGCTTGTTTTATTTAAATTTTTCTTACTTAAACATACCGACAAATTTAGGCATTATTATAAAAGATTATTTAATTTCTGCTTTTATTTTTACGTTACTTATATTAACTTGCCTTTATATCCATAATTATGCTTTATTTACTTTCATTTAGATATCATTAAATGTTATATTAACTACTCAATTAATTGAATTTTTTTAAATTAGATTTTTTCAATACTTTTATTTCATTTTAATGGACTTAATTCCCATCCCTTTTTTCTACAATAAGGAAATACTGGAGTTAATTTCCTTAATTTAGTCTATTTAGAAATAATGTAAAATCCAACCATTTTTATTCATTAAATCAATATAGTATAAATGTTAAAGTTCTCTAAGAATTCCTATGGTGAAATATGGGACAATGTTTCATCGCAGCCCTGACATTTTATCTGATGATGAATGTAGTGAGAGGAAGCCTTTTTCCGCTTATGTTAAGTGTTTATTTCTCTTATTTGTTGTTGAATTAACAACATTGTAAATATTAAAAAAAGAAAGTTTAATAAACTTCTGTAATATTAAATCAATTTTTTTAGATTTTATTTAAAAATGACAACAGCGATTGCCAAAGATTATTATTTTGTAATTGTTGGGCGTCAAGATCAACCACTTTTGGAAATGGATTTTCCTCCAAAGAAACGTGAAACTCAAGCGGAGACCCACCATTTACTTCAATTTATTGCACACGCAGCTTTGGATATTGTAGATGAAATCACACTTAGGGAGCCACAAATGTACCTGAAGGTTCTTTAATTTTTTAAAAATAATCTCAAAAAGGTTTAACTCGCCTGGTGATTCATTTTAAAATTGATAAATATCACTTACAATTTTTTACAGATTGTTGACAAATTCAATGAATGGTTTGTTTCTGCATTTGTTACGTCTAGTCGTATTCGCTTTTTAATGTTACATACACAAAAGAATGAAGATGGGATTAAACAATTCTTTCAAGAAATGTTTGTTTTGAATTAAATTTTTTTAATTTTATTTTTGTAGTTATGAAATGTATATAAAATATTCTATGAATCCCTTTTACCAGCATGATTCTCCTATTCGTTCTGTAAATTTTGAACAAAAGGCTGGCATTTATGGACGGAAATTTCTTGGAGTTTAATTAGTTTTTTAAATTTATTTTTGTAATTTATTTTTTTTTTTAATTTTTGCATTAAATACATTTACTTTATTATTTTTAAATAATGTTTATTTAACATTGTATATTTTTTGTCTATATTTTATTCTTTCCAAAACATTTCAGTTAACTTGAATTTTATTATCAACTGATCTTATTAAAATGGGCAATTGTTGTGCTGATTGTTGTCTGTTTTTGGTTATGCTTATTTTTCCGGTAATTCTTTTCAAAACATTTTGAATTAAAATTAAAAATAATTTTAATCTTTTTAGCCGTTGGCAGTTCTGATTCGTGAAGGATGCACTATTCATCTTTTGTTGAATTTTCTGTTGACTTGTGCCTTATGGCTGCCAGGACTGATACATGCTATTTAGTTTGTTTAGTTTAAAATTATAGGAAAACAATCTCTCAGGGGATGTTTTTTTGAAATATTTTTAATTTTCTTGGTTCTTCTTCTTAACCTAAATTTGTTAAAATCCTTTGTTTATTTTCCTCTAAAATTTAAATATTTAGTGTTTGCTATTATATGTATCCGACTAATGTGGCTGTAGTGACAGTGCCGCAGCAAACTGTGACGACTGTGCATTATGGTGCAAATTAATGAGAAAAGATGAAATTGAATGGAGGCCTTTTATTAAAATGACGAGTTTCAGAATATATGAAAAGCTTTTAAATTATCTCTTTACTTTTAGCTTTTATGTAAATCCCAATTATTTTTGACAAAATTTTTGTTAAATTTCATTCCAATTTGTCAGGTATTTTTGCAAAAATAGATGTGTTTTCCTTTATTTTTTTCGATATTTATTAAAGATAACCAAAATCTTCGTATTTATTTTAAAAACACATCTTTATTGAACTTCTGAACTTCTTTAATGATAGTGGAATTGAGTAGTAATCTTTATTTATAGTTAGAAATTAAAGAGTTTTACAGTTTAATTTTTTACAAAAATTACTACCAATTTCACTTACTGCCATAAAAATAAAATCGAAATATCACACACATATCTTTAACTTGCTACTTATTTAACTGATAAATGATTATTTTGGATTTTTAAAAAATTAAATTGCAATTTGTTTTTATAATCAATTAGCTTTTTAAAATATTTAATTTTTCATTTGAATGTAAGAAAAGTTAATAAGCTCTAATATCCAGATAGAAATTAATTTTTTAAATAGATCTAAAAGAAAAATGCCCCAATTTATGCATTTTAGAGATAGTGGTGATACACTTCCTTTTGTTGTACGTCAAAATGGAGGCGTTGTTGATCAATCCTCATCTGCTGCTTTACTTAAATTGGTTTTTTTAATTTAAAAAGAATTTTTATTTTATTTTTCCTTTATTTTTAGCTTTTAATTCGGCGTAATAATTTGTGTGGTCTTTTATTTTGTTTTCTTGTCACTGCTTTACTTTATGTACAATTATACAAATTTCCAAATCAGTTACAATTAGTTGATAGAACAATGGATGTTTTACAAAATAGAGAGGTTTTTTAAAATAATTTTAAATCGGTAATAAATTTTAGTCATATAAAAATCAGATTGCTAATTCTGAGAGGCGAAAAGACGCTGGAAAAATAAAAAAGAAAATTGTGCCAATGAATATTCCAAAATTTGCAGGTTTTGATTAAAAAAGATTTAAATTTTTAAATATTCTCTAAAAATATATTATTTTTTAAAATTATTTCCAAAAAATACATTTTAAGGTCCTAAAAATGATAAACAGAAAGCTGTAAGAGATGCCTTTTTACATGCTTGGCGAGGCTACAAGCAATATGCTTGGGGGCATGATCTTTTAAAACCTGTAACACGTACATACCAAGAATGGATTGAATGCGGTTTGAATTTTTAATCAGAAATAATGAAATGGATTTTAAGATTAAAAGCTAATTTAAAGTCTGTTGACAAAATTTTTTTGTGAGATATTCTGAAATAATCTTTTCGAGAAATACCTTCTGTAAGCTCCGGAATCAGAAAAAACTTTCTGGTCATTTAATGTAGTCGTTTACTTTTTGATTTTGTTTTACCTAACTAAATTCGAGTATCTTTGTTTATTTATTTCTCTTTTAATTAAATTATTTTAAAGGTTTAACCATTGTTGATTCATTGGATACTCTTTTAATTATGGGTCTAAATGATGAATTCAATGAAGCAAAGGAATGGGTAGCTAAAGAGCTAGATTTTGATAAAAATAGATTTGTTAGTCTATTCGAAACAACTATTCGGGTTAGGAAATAATTCTTTGATATTTTTATAAAATTTTTTAGATACTTGGAGGTCTATTGAGCGCTTATCATCTTTCAGGAGATCAGATATTTCTTACAAAAGCAGAGGATATTGGTCGTCGATTATTACCTGGTATTAGTGATTCACCTACAGCTGTTCCTTATAGGTGGGTGTTTTTTATAAAGTTTCGGGCAAATTAAATTAACAATTAAATATAGTAGGTAACTTTAATATTTTTTTAAATGTTTTGGTTTAGTTTAAAGAGAATTTGTAGCTTCCCTTTATGAATAATTTTTATTTTTTTAAATTAATATTTAATTTTAAATTAATATTTAAATATAAGGAAAATTTAAATTTATATATTTATTGTTAGTAGTCTATTAAAAATTTATTAGAAATAGTAAAATCTGATACTTTAATCTAGTCATCTCACAAGTATTTCTTTTGAAGTACAATTGTTGTTTGTATTTAAAATCCTGAATTTTAGTTAATTATTTTAATTTAAAACTTTCTACCCCAAAATTTTTTTTACTCAAAAATGTTTTAACAATTTATTATAATACACTATTCTATTCTAAATTAAGTTTTTTAAATATTTCTTCAAAAAATTACCAATCTATGCTAAATTTTTTCAATTCAGTTATTTTTTGTTGTTTTTCACAATTTTCTTTCATTTTTGTTTGTCCAATTGTTTGTTGTTGTTGTTGCAAGAATTGTTTTTGTAAATGAACTATTTGTTGATAATATTGTTGTTTTTGTTGATTTTCTTTTTGTTCTTTTTTGTTATTTATCATTTCTTCCATTTGCTCTTTTCTCATTCGATGGAAACGTACATGACGGCATATACGCAAATCTTTATTAAATTATTTTTAAAAATATTTATTTTATTACCATGAGTTTCAGCTTCTCCTGGGCATGCACAAGACGCTGTTCTCGAATTTTTATTTTCTAAATCACCAGTCTCTTCGAATCTAAGAAAGTATATTATTTAATTTAGATTTATGGTAGTATTTATCTCTGTGGGGATTGGTGACTCTCTTCTTCCCGTTCTTTAATTTTCCTTTCTCTAAAATTCTTTTTACCTTCTTATCACTTTAGAAACACATGAATGCGTGATCCCAATTTCTCGAGCAATTGAAATTTTCCGCTTCCCTTCCTTGTAAAGGCTTATTATCTTTTTTCGATCGCATAATAATAGTGGTCGGCCTGTAAAAATTATTATTTCTTTATTTTTATTTCTGTCTTTTTAAAATATTTTTAAAAGAAATTTTTTAATTTAAATTACCGGATATGTAAGGCCTTCCAAAACGGTTACGAGCAGATTCACCAACTTAAATAAAAAATTTTCTTTTTTTTTTTAATATTTTCTATTTTCTCCTCACTTCTGTCAACTAAATTATAATTTTCTTCTGAACATTGTCGTGTTTGCATTTTTAGTCTCGACATTTCCATCTTTGCTGTTTCTCCAAATTGATGGCTTGATGGCAAAATTTTAGGAAGGTTTCCATTACTTAATTGTGGAAAATATTGAATAAAGTTATTTGTAATAAGCATTATTTTAACGTTAAAAATCTAAAAAATGTTTTTAATATTTTCTACTCATTTATGTTTTGTTTTATTTTTCTTTTATCATTTTTATTGATAATTATTATGATTGTTTCTTTTTCTGTTTTTAATTTTTAGATTTTCTAATTACTTTATGTTTGTTAATAATTTATATATTTCTTTAAATTTATCAAAAATTAAAGAACTCGGACGCACTGTTCTATGCGCAATATGATTGACATTATTTTAATAATTTGTTAGCATGTCAATTTTTATTAAAAAAATTTTTTCCTCAACTTTCTCCATTTCTGCATAACAACTTTTTTTTAGTTTTCTCCAGTAAAATAATTTTTTAGTAAATTTCACGTTAATTTTTACTGCGTCAATGGCGCATTTTTGCCTTTTTAGATTTTTGTTTTATTCGTCTAAGTAATTAATTAAGTTTTTCCATGCGCGACTTATCATATTTTACTTTTTTTTTATTTTCATAAATATTTTAGAGAGCAATTTTTCATTTTATTCAGAAATCATGTTCACTCTAAAATATTTATTTTTTAATTAAAAAATATTTGCAAAACTTTTTTAAAACGCCAAATTTTCTTTTAAAATGAGAGAAAATGATTAATTAATATGTCACGCAGTAAAAATTATTTGAGTTCAGAAATCAAAAAAATATGATGAATTGTTTTCTAAATTCTTTCTAATTATTTTAATTATTTATTAGAAACATTTAAATTAAGATAATAATTATTGAGGAAATTAAAAAAAACTAACATAAAATTCCTCCTTTAATGAACTTATTTGATTATTTTTTAAATAAAACTCTTCATTAATATACATTAAGGTTGTCGGATCTGGATCCGTAAAAGGCCGGATATCCGGAAATTTTCGGTTCGGATATCGGATCCGAATATCCAAAGATTTCCAATTATCCGTCAACTTTAGACCTTATTGTTAGAAATTATTTCAGAGAAAACTGTCTATATATTAAGATTTCCTATTTTTTATATGGAGAAATAAAGAATTATACCTATAATCTTTCTAGGAAATATATATTCTTTTTGGAATAATGGTAAATATTTTTGAAACCTCAGAACAAAAATTATTATAATTATTTAAATTTCCTCATGCTTCACCCGAAAGCATAAATGAAGCACAAACCATTTAAAATAAAGTAGTACTTTGCATTAAGTATTAAAACACTAATTATATTTGCACACGCCCATTAAAAAATAGCAAAAAATAACAAACATCTAAACACGAAAATTTTTTAAAACAGACTGAGCACCGTTTGATTAATTAATTTGCATTAGTTCGGTGCATATAAACAAGTAGCTAACTACTAATTAATTATTTGTTTTAAATGCTTTGAGTTTTTTGGCAAAAAATAAAAAAAGAATCAAGATTGTATCTATATTTTTATTGGTAATTAGAGCACTAGAAATGCTAAAGCTATTTACATATATTAATCGCTTTAAATATTTTATTAGATTTTTTCCGAAGAATTGTTTAATTTAAATCTTCCTTTATAATATTTTTACTTGGAATTTCCTGGAATTTTTGAATTTTTTTGGAATTATTTCAGCATGCAGAAATTTTCTCGAAATCCAAAGTTGAAATCGAAAAATTAAAAAATGGATAATAAGGTTGAAAGATTTTAGTTTGTACCAGGAAATGAAACCAGAAGAGAACCGCGACACTAGGACCGATAGTTAATGTACTCTTACATGGTGCATTAATAAACAGAATTTACCAGTAGATCCTACATAGCTGATTCTAAGATCCAAACTTAGGAAACTAGGAATTCCCGACCTTGTTTCATTCTTTTCACTCCAAAAAAGCAAAAAGCTTACCTATCCCGTTTCTATCTATTATTATTGGATTTAATTATTTTATTTTTTTCTGTCTCTAATCTTGTAAATCATACCGTTTTTATTTTAAAATTATTTTCGGCTTTTCTTATTGTTTTTTAAAATATTATTGTTTGATCTTTTCATCTAATAGCTTTTTTTATAAATTTTATGTTTAAAGAACAAACCCAAACAAACATCTTTTTCTTTTCCTTTCACGCGCGTTACATTTTTTACAATTTTATTTATTTACGTGACTATTAATTTTATTTTATTTTTTGCATTTTTTTCTTGTGTTTGTTTGCCCGTAACATTGTTGTGCGAAAAACTAAATAAAAAATAACTGAAATAAAAATGCAACTTTATCTTTGCTTATAATCTCTGTCGGTATTTTTCTTTTACAAAAACTAACAAGTAAATGAATTTATTGTTAAATTTTTCCGCGCAAAGAGTTGAAACAATTTTTTATATTAAGATAAATTTTACAGTATTAGAATATTTTATATCTGTAAATTCTGTCTAAATATTGTTTTATTTTTTGCTTTTGCCAAAAAAAGTTTATGTCAAATCTAAGACACTCCTTCCAAAAATTTCCCTTCGGTCTGTAAGCGAATTTTCATTGAGAAAAGATTTAATTGGCTCCCTAAATTTAATTTTCCAATGTTATTTAATTTGAGTAATTTTTGTAAAAATATTTTAAAAATTAATTTTATAGCGACGTAAACCTTCGTACTGGATCTAGACAGCAACCTAGTTGGAGTGTGGATTCTTCTCTTGCAGAAATTGCTTCTCTTCAATTAGAATTTCGTGATTTAGCCAGACTTGTGGAGAATGATACTTACGAGGTGTTTTTTTTGGAATTTTAAATTAATTTTTAAAACAAAATAAATATACTAATTTAGACATTATCTTTTCGTGTCTCAGAACATATTCACGACCAACCTTGTAATAAACAATTTGGGTTATGTCCAATGTTTATTTCCCCAACTGATGGACGTTTTCGAGAACCTGGCACTTTAACTTTTGGTGCTAGAGCTGATTCTTATTATGAATATTTGCTAAAACAATGGTTACAAACTGGGAAAACAATTGACTGGTTAGAGAAAGATTATAGACGTGCGATGGATTCTATGCAAAATAAATTGTGGAAAGGGACTGTTTCTGGGAAATTATATTTTGTTGGTCAGTATTTAAATATTTGGAACGATAATTAATATATTTTTCTCAGGAGAACAAACAACGGAATCAACAAATTCTTTAATTAAATTTTCTCCAAAAATGGACCATTTAGTTTGTTTTCTTGCTGGCACTTTAGCACTTGGTACTCAACATGGAATGCCCTCTATACATTTGGAAATTGCTAAAAATCTTTCTCAAACATGTCAGGCAATGTATGAAAATCCCACAGGATTAGGACCTGAAATTGCTTGGTTTAATATTGTTGAGAATGAAGAAAATAAAAAGACTACTGATAATGATGGTTAGGGATATATTAAGATTTTATGTTAAATCCTGTCAAAATTTATATAGTCTCTGGATTCCTCAAAGCTTCCTTCCTCTAATCGGATTTAATTTTTTTTTATTATAAAATTTAAGCAGTTGCTTCCTTTCGGATTTCTCCATTTCGTGGCGCGAGCTTTGCGGATCAGGATTTTTCGGATCCGTTTTAGGACCTTAATTTTCCATTTTTACATAATAATAACTAATTTTGATATATTTATTTTCGATCCCAAAATCCAGATAACCATTTAATCTAATTTATTTAATTTCTTTTTCTATTGTAGAAACCAAACTTCCTCCTGATTTATATATTAAATCGATGGATGCTCATAGTCTTCTCCGTCCTGAAGCATTTGAAGCTTGGTTTTATTTACATAGAATAACTGGTGATCCTATATATAAAGAATGGGGATGGAATGCATTTAAAGCTATTGAACAATATGCAAAAGTTGAGAGTGGAGGATATTCTTCTGTTCAAAATGTAAAGAGAATACCTGTACATTTAAAGGATATGATGGAATCTTTTTTCTTAGGGGAGGTAATAAAATAATTTAAATTTTCTAAAATAATTTTTATTCCTTTTTAGTCATTAAAATATCTTTATTTGCTTTTTGCTGATGATCAACAAAATAATCCAGATATACCTCTTGATAAATGGATTTTCAATACAGAAGCACATCCATTGCCAGTCAGAACACATTGAAAAAGGAATTTAAAAAAAAAAATTATTTTTTCTTCATTTACGGGCATTTTGAAGATGCAAAGATGCACAAATTTAAAAATTATATAAGGGTCTTTAATATTTTATTTAGTATTAGTTTTAATATCCTATTACTAGTATTTTGAGCAACACTAACGAACGTCTTTTTAAAAACATTACCAAAATTTTTTCCTGTAATGGTGGAAACTAAAATTAGTAGCCAAACTAGGAATGGAAGATCGTTTAAAATTAACTTCAATTTGTATTAATTTTAGTTTTAAAAAGGCCAAATTATTCTTTTAAATAATAAAAGATTACCTAGATTATTTGTTTTCTCTTGGTCCTACATATTACTATATCAGAAATACCTAAACTTTTCTATTTTACATAGTTTATTTACTTGTTAACCTTAAATGTATAAAATATGTACATGAACAAAAAAGAGACAAAATATTTAATTTCAAAAATTTTTATTTATTTTTATTCCTGCTATTTTTTGAGGATTTTCTAATTTTATTAACATCGTCATTATTATCATAATACATTGAATAGTAGTCATCATCTTTTCGAAAATTTCTAAAAAAATATTTTTTTTCAAAGAATTTCTAGAATTAATTGAATAATTTAAATTTTGTTTTTATTGAAAGAACTTCCACGTTATTCTCTCTTATGTATGGAATATGAGAAAAGAAAAATTTTCGAGACTTGCGGATCAAAGCTAAGACAAATTTTAAATAAAATTTTAATTTTCCTCAAAATAACCCCAACAGACATTTTTATTTTTAAATATTTTCTTGCCTTCTAGTTATTGTTGTTGTCATTATTGGGGGTGTTGTTGTTGTTGTTTTTAATTTTTGTTTATTTTCATTTGTTTGATTTAAAAATATTTTTGTTGTTGTTTTTATTATTTCTGCTACTTCATTTCTTTTTTTGTTTAATTCTTTTTCTTTTTTAGAAAAAATAATTATTTGTTGTTCTTTTGTTTTGTTGTTGTTAGTAGGTTTTAAAGGAATTATTTCACTTTTTTCTAAAATAATTTGGCCTTCAGGAAATTCATCTTCTGAAAATTAGTGAATTTTTTCTAATTAGGGATTGTGGGGCTACAGTAAAAATTTTATTATTTTCTGGTTCAGTTACTTGTTCTTTTAATATTGAAGAAAAATTAATTTTTTTACTAAAAACTAGAGTAGCGAGAGCATCAGTCGGCGAAGTTCTTGGCTATGACAGAGATCGAGGCTGGTCGATCTGAGACCGAGTTTGGAAAATGACCGAGGGCTCGATCTCGTGCTACTCTTCTAGAAACTTAATTGTTTATCGAACCTTCATCCAAAGATATCGGCTTTGCATCAATAGATTCGGCAATTTCGGGTAATTCAATATTTTTTCCTTTTTCTTCCTTCTTTTTCTCTTCATTTCTTAAATTTTCTTCTTTTATTATTTTTGGAATTTTTAAATTAATTTTTTCTTTTCCTTCATTCCTTTCCTCTTCTAGATTAGAATAATAATCTTCCGATTTTTTATTTTTTCCATCAATTGAAAATAATATTTTTGGTTTATTTGTTTCTTCGTTTATTGAAGAAAAATCTATTCCAATATTTTCATCATCCTTTTTTAAATTTTTAATTTAAAAATAAATATATTTTATTTATCTACCCAATTAATTACCCTGAGAAAAAATTATTCTCTGGAGGGGGTTGTTAATTAGAAGATGAGGTAATTATATTTGAGGTTATTTTAGAAAGATTAATTATAATTATTTTTAACGGGGTAATTATTGTTTAAACCTTTAGTCGGTGAGGGGGGGGGTAATTAATAGGGAGTGGGTAAAAGGGTAATTATTTAAATAAATACAGTATTTTTTACCTTATTTTCAGCAATTTCAATTAATTTTTCCTCTCCTTTAATAAATTCTTTTTTATTTTTATTGTTATTATTTCCTTTTCCAAATAATTGTGAAATACTTTCTGGGCCTGTAAAAGTCTCCAAAAGATCTGGATTTGCTAATAATTCACCAATCATATCAAAACCTTTTGGGTCATTTAATAAAGATATTGCTGTCTATTTTTAAATTAAATTAAAATATTCTCATTTCAAGTTCACAAAAGTTACTTGAAAATTAGAAAAGAATTCACTTCTTTTAAATTCATCCAAAGCTTTATAAATATCAGCACAACTAATTCTGTTACAAATACCTAAAAATGGAATTTCTGGTAATTGGGGTTCTTCAAATTTTCCATTTTGTTGTGGACTGCTAAGTAAAACATCCAAAATTTTTGTAAAATCGTTGTTATTGTTGTTGGTAGCTATTTAAATAATTAAATTAAATAAAAACAATTAAATATTTACAAATTAAAATAGGGGAAGAATTTAATTTTGTTTGTTTTGCAATTTCTTCTTTCCTTTTATCATTAACAAAATTAAAAATTTCTGTAAGCAATCCACTTTTGCCAAATAAAGAATTCTTCCATTCTTTGTTATCTTTTTAATTTTTAATTTTTAAAATTTAAATTTTTAAAATTACTAAATGCTTCTTTTAATATTGTTGCCATTCCATTTATTTGATGAATAGAAGAAGAAGGAGGAGGAGGAGGACTATTATTTAATGAAGCCAAAGATTTATTTAGTTCCTCTTAACTTTTCAATAAATTATAATTTAAAAATAAAATTAACTAAACTTTTAATTATCAACGGTTTAGCATCAATACTTTCACTTATTTCTTCAGAAAAATTAATATTTATTTTTTCTTCTTTTAAAGATTTTTTATTTATTGTTGGACTTCGAGGAATTGGAGGAGAAAAGGGAGGGAAAAGTTGTCGGGAAAAATTGGAATAAATTGGCTTTAAAATTAATTTAAAATATTTTATTTTAATTTTAAAAAAGAAACATTTCTTTGTTTTTCATTATTTTGTGTACTTCTTCTTTCAACATTTCTTTCAATTTTTTGATTTTCTAAAAAAGAAATTATTTTTTAAAATAAATTTTTAAAAACTTGAATTTCCAGTTTGTTTTAATGCTTCTTCTATTTGTTTTAACATTTTAATAAATATTTGTACAAAATCTGATTTATTTAAATTTTCAATTAATTCACTAAATAAATTAATATTTCCTCCAGAATTTGTTGAAGTTTTTGGTAGTTTTAATTCTTTTGAAAAATATTTTTAAATAATTTTATTAAATTAGGTATATATTTTATTTACCATAAATGCTCTATTAATTACCTCTCCACAGGGAAATATTGAAACAACAATTACCCAGCATATTATTTATATACCTCACTTATAAACTCACCCTAAATTTTCGGTTTTCTCGACTTCTGCCGCATCAATCGGGCTGATTTTTTTAATTTTTATTTACCAAACAAATAAGCATCGAAAAAATTTTAATTCCAAACCTTCTCCATCTTTCCTTTCAAAAATATTTAAATTTTTAAATTCCTCTAATTCTTTATTAAAATTATTATTTTCTCTTAACATTGGAATAGCAATTACAGAAGAATTAAATAAAACAAAAATTGGGAATATTAAAATAAAAGAAAATAATTGAATAAATATTATTTTAATTAAATTATTTTTAAATAATAAATTCTTTTTTCTCATTTTTTTGTTTGAAAATTAATTTTTAAAAATAAATTATAAAAAATTATTGGTAAGTTTGTGTTAGCCAATAATTATATTTTCGATGTTAAAATAAATTTTTCTTGATTTAAAAAATAAATTTTTGCAATTAAATTCTAAAAATTATTTTCTAAATAAATAAATGTCCATTAAAAATTCCCCCTCTTTACGTCAACTAAAAATATATTTTAATCTTTTTTTTCTTTTTAGTTGCGCACTTGACTTGTTTTTGGGCCTTGACCTCTTTTTGAGGATTTCCTGTTTTTTGTCGCTAACTATTTTTGGATTTTGTGTAATTTAATGGTTAAAATAAATAAATATTTTTTTAGAAAATAATTAAAAATAAATGTCCTTGAATGTTTTAAAAAATAATAATAATTGTTTTTAATTTTAAATACATATTTAAGAGAATTTAAATATCAAAAATTAGATCAATAAAAATGCTTTTCATATTAAAACTTTTCTTATTTATTTCATCTTTAAAGAAATCCCTCAGGATTGAACAGAAATAATAAATATATAGTGAGAAGCAGGCAGAGGAATGAGGGGAAAAGATTTTTTAACGAAAGAATCTCCTTCCTATGCGCGATCGGTTATATTTTTAGAGAGAAGCATATCTACATAACTAACTAATGGCCATCCAGCTTTAAATATTTGTAAGGTTGGTAATACATAGAGGTGATCGACGGCCTTCATCGCATCTCTTTTTTATCCAAAAATATTTTTACTCAAACGGCCATCAGTTTTGAAGGACAAAAAGGAGGATATATGGAGAAAGAAAAATATCTTTTTTAGAAAAAATTTTTAGAGAAAATTAGAAAAAAATAAAAAAATATTATTTAATACCTGTTTTCTATTAAGATAATATTTTTATAATTAATTAAGGAAAAAGTTTTGTAATTGTTTTTTATCAACAAATGAGTCATGTGTATATTTTAATAAAAAATAATAAACATATTTTTCTCATATTTATAAAATTAAAAAATTTTTTCAAAAATCTAAAAAAGAAAACAAAATGTGGAATCGAGATCAAAATATTATTTATTTTATTCAATCAATCAAACAGCCGTATTGTAGGGCCTTTGAATTTTCTGTCGATGTCTCAAATTATTCTTTCTTTATCAACTTGACGAGGATTTATTGGTGGGAAAATTTATTGGGTTAATTTTGATTTAAAAATATTTTATTTTTTAGAATTATTTTGTATTATTTTAAATCATTTTTAAAAAATTTCAGTATTAATCAAATTAAATTTTAAAAATAATAAATTTTTTTAAAAATTATTAAAAATAATACAAAATAATTTTAAAAAATAAAAATATTGTTAATTCAAAATTTTTTTACTCGAATAAAAATAATTTTAAAAATAATAAATTTTTAAATCAAAATTTTTTTGCAGACACAACACTCCTTTTTAAAATTTTTTTTATTATTTTTAATAATTTTTAAAATTTTTTCAAAAATCTAAAAAAAAGACAAAATGTAGAATCGAGATCAAAATATTATTTATTTTATTCAATCAATCAAACAGCCGTGTTGTAAGGTCTTTGAATTTTCTGTCGATGCCCAGAATTATTCTTTCTCTGATCAACATCCGAATTTTTATTTGAATAGGGTGGGGGTACTTGACGGGGATTTATTGGGGTTAATCCAGCTCCAGTAAATGGCTGCAGACCTGGATCAGAATAATTTGCGGGGAGTAAAGAAGAAATCTTGAAAAGAAAATTATTTAAAAATATAATTTTTAGAGATTGGAACTTTTTGTTTTTTTAACATTTCGTGGGCAGAGCCATCTTTAATTAAAGCATTTCCCTGTAAAGAAAGTTTAAGTTGATCACAGAGAGAATCACGAAGATTTTGCTTTAAAAATCGTTATTTATTTATGTATATATTTAATAACCATAGAAGTAATTTGCCCTTTTCTTGCTTCAATTCTTGAACGATAAAGAAATTCCCCCAAAGCAGCTATCATTGAGGCAATCTAAAAATAGCATCTTTTTCAGGAAAATTTTAAATTTTAAAAACCATTCCAGCCATTAAAATATAAAATATTCCAGCTACTTTACTTAAATTTAAACTTGCAGAAGACCCATCCTTTTTTAAAATTATTTTAATTTAATTTAATTTCCCTTTAATTAAGAATAACTGTAATTCCTTGATCACACTGTCCTCTATCATACCACCATTTATTTTCAAGTTTTTTAAGTTCCCCCAATTCTTGTAAGGCCAAAATTGCTAAATTAATTACATCCCTAAATATTTATTTTTTAAAAATAAATTCTTTCTTTTTTCCCCTCCAACTTCCATTCACTTCCAAAAGGAGTAGCAACCCCATACCCAACGCTATTTAAATTAGCCCCAACTTTCATTGTATCACAAGGTTTTCTTGTATTTGCATATTCATTTGCAGTCGCCTTTAAAATGTACCTTTTTTAATTCTAATTTCTTCTTTTACCTCTAAAAGAAAAGCATAGCGCCCTTTGTGTGTACGAACACGTTCAATCCCTTCAGCATAAGAATTAACAAAAACTGAGGGAACCTACACAAATCTTTTAGAAAAAAATTAAGAATTATTTATACTTGTGATTCCATAAAACGCCACATTCTTTGATAAATTTGAACGGAAGAATACTTTGAAAATAAATTTTTTAAATATTTTAATAGAAACATTAATAGAAACATTCAGGCAGTTTGAGGGCGTGTGTCTATTAGAGGGTAAACTTGACGTGCTAATCAAGAGGTACTCCAATTAGGTAAAATATTTCCCCCAAAAAACTCCCTTTCTTTTTTCGAGAACCTTAAAAAATTGTGCAGTTGATCCACCTGCCTGTATTCCATATTTTATTTTTGTTTGTTTGGCTAAATCTTCAACACTCTCAATTGGCGCCTGCATTTTTTCTAATGTTAAAAAGGCAGCCAAATTTGCAGTATAGGAAGAAACAAAAAATTAGAAAAAATTTTTAACAAAAAAATTTATTCTATTAAATACCTATAATCATTGTAAAGAACCTAAAAAATAAAAGTAAATTTATTTAATAAAAATTCTTTTAACAACATACCACCAAGCGCTTGAAGCAATACGTCCACTAATAGATCTAAAAATGAATATTTTTTATTAAAATGTTTACAAGTAGTGATCAAGTATATTTACAGTCAATCAACTATCATTTCCTTCTAATTTATATAAAAAACTCTACCTAGGTAATATATCAGTCCCTTGTTGCATAAAAGCAGCCAAAGTAAACCACATACAATTATAAACAGAAAAATCATTGGATATTGTAAACCCTCCATTAGCCATTTCCTCTACTCTCCATTCATATGGAGAAAAACGAGAAACCAAAAAAATAACAACAGAAACCCCAACATAAGCAAATATTATATACCTTTAAATTATTATTATTTTAAAAATAATTATTTTATTTATATCCAAATTTCGCTACTTAAAGGTGCCATGAAGGAAAAAACAGAAAATTCTTTAAAAGAAAAAAATAAAAAAAGCTTTTTTAAAGAAAATTAACCTTGTTTGTCAGGCTTTTTAATCATTATACTTAAAAAGAGAAAAAGGATTTCCTACTATAATCAAAAAAATAATATATTCTCTACCTAATCCCTGTAGTTAAAAAAGGTTTAGAAAAATCAACAACTCTTTCTCTGTCCTAAAAAATAAAATAATTTCTAAAATTAAATAATTTAGTACTTGATTAATTGTTAAAGAAGCAACAGAAACATCAGCTTCTCCCCTAAGTAGGTGTCCAACTAATTAAATATTAAATTTAAAAATAAACAAAATTAATTTACTAATTCCATCCCAACCTAAAAAAATAAAATAATTAAATTAATTAATTGCAAATATTTAAATACTTCCATCAGGCTGTCTAGCCCCATATTGGTTATTTCTTGATATAAATATTTCAAAATTAAATTCTTCATTACGTTCATGTAAAAGCTAATTAATTAAAAATATTTTTTATTTTTAAAATTAAATCCCAACATTTAACAAGTCAATACAATATCCTTCAAATTTATTATTTCCTTTACATTCACTCACATTCTAATTAATTAATTAATTTTTAATTATTTTTTCTATTCAAAATTAATTTCCACACCTGATTTCCACCTTTTGCCGGATCACATTCTCTTTTTAACATACAAAAGGATCACTCCTTACCTTTAAATTTAAATTTAATTTCTTTTCCCCATTCCCTCTTACAGTAACAACTCTAACAATCTTTTTAGGTCCCCCCTCAGATTGACCAGAACGAGAATTTTGTGTTTGTTGTCGCCTTAAGGAGAAACAGAAAATTTATTTGAAATATTTAATCTTTAAAAAACCAATGTGCTTCTGTTCGGTCTTTTAAAAATCCTGTTGAATGCCTCCAAATAAGAAGCTAAATAAAATATTTAATTAAACAAAATTATTGTTTTTTAAACTTCTTTTTTGTTGAATGCAGATTTTGTATCTGATGTCAAATCAATTACTGTAACCAAAAAATTTTTGCGTACCCCATCACGATCAAATTCAACTTGTCCACTTAAAGTACCCGAAGTAGACCCACTCAATTTTAACTTCAAAAAAATATTTAAATAATTTTAATTAAACAAACACTAGTAATTGCTTTAGAAATTAAACGGCCATGTTCAAATGTCAAAAATGGTCTATTTGAATTTTGTTTATCCATACTTGGATAACAATAAATTCCAGGAAAATTCTTTTAAAAAAATTTAGAATTTAAAATTAAAAAATTAAAAACTTTATTGTAAAGCTCTCCGTGACGAAAATTTTTTCTAAAAAGGGAATCGTTTTTACGTAAAGTTGCCTCTAATGCTGCTTTAGCTACAAGAACAGCATCATGCACAAATGCAAGTCTTGTCTTTTAAATTTAAAATGAATGAAGAAGATATTTATTTTTTAAAAAACTTCCAAATCCAAATCCGGCTTTTCATTTAATTCTTTTATTGCCAATTCAATTTGTCTTTTAAGTAAAGCAAATTCTCGATTTTCTCTTTCGATTATTTGAAAACCAGTGATGTTTATATTACCCTTTTTTTAATAAATTATTTTAAAAGTAAACTCTTTCTTTCATTATAACCCTCTCGATAAAGATTTCAGTACCCACAAATATTATTGGCTGATCCAGGAAATCCCCGGATATCCAGATTCGCCATGCTACTGACAAATAGTATATACATACTATATTTAAGGTTATTCATTTCCTTAAAGGGTAGGGTTATAATTAAAGAAATTAAATATTCTTTTAATTTACTTGTTGGAACATTTCAACATCATAAGGCTAAAAAATAATTTAAATAATTTTTATATTTTTAAATTTAAATTAAAAACCAAAAAATCATAATTAGCTACTACATAATTATATTTTTGTTGATTAAATTGTGCTGAACGTATTGCTTGTAATAATTGTTGTTGTCTTTTAAATTTTAAATTATTCCACTAAATACTTCTCAATTTAATTACCTATAATTATTTTTAGTATCCAAAATAATATTTTCTGTTAAATTTAATTTAAAACGTTTTAAATTAAATTGTCTTAAAAATTCCCCAAATTGTTCAACATCTTTTGGTAATTGTAACATTTCTGAACTAATAGAATTATTTGTTCTTCCATTTAAATGTAAATAGATCATTCGAAGATTTTGTGCTGCTAAAGAAATTTAAACAAAATATTTTTTTATTTTTCTTTCTTCCTTTTATCAACCTCTATTAGAAATATCAGAATCATGAAAATAAACAAAATTATTCCATCCTTTCATTAACAATAAATCAGCCAATAACTGGGCATTTGGAGGTTTTATACTTGCCTCAAAATTGTTTGGCGTATTTGGCAAGAATGCATGAGGGGATAATTCCCAATTAATTAATGGAATTTCTAGGGCATTAACAACAGACATATAAGCCTTAAAGAATTTATTTTTAAATGAGGGATTTTAATTATATATCTTTTTTTTCAAAATATCTAAACATATCTGTGATATAATTTTTTAAAAACCTCATGACTTCTTTGATTACTCTCTCCCATAAGCATCAACATAAATCCTGATTGAAGTTCAGTACAAACTTTAAATGAGAATATTAAGGGTAATTTAATTAATTAATGATTTACTCCCCTTGGACAATTACCCTTTATCATAGAATTGAAATAATATAACTAAGAGGACTGATTTATCCTATGAAAACTCGAAAAAATTCTCGAACAGCCCCTCTCTTAATAATTAAAATAATTAAACACTTTTTGAAATCATTCCCCAGCTATCATCTACAGCCATTCGAAGTTGCCTATTTTTATGTGCAAGCAAAAATGTGCTGGGGGTTCCAGAATTTAGACGATTAACAGTAAAATTTAACTAAAAATTTATTTAGGTAAATTCTTTTAAAATATACAGTTGCTAGAACAGCTAGATCTCCAGCAGTTGAGAATGACTCTATTAATTTAATTTCTATATATTTTATTTAAATATTTTATTTACGTATTGGAATTCTAGAAGGATATCCAAAAATACAAGTAAACAATAAAATAAAATTCCAGCAAAGTTTAAAACTCAAAATCATATTTTCTAAATTAATTTATAAAATAAAATTTAACTATTCTCAACAGTAATAAACTACCTAAATTATTTATTATTCTCTCTAAAATTATAAATTCAAAAAAATAAATTAATAAAATACCAAAAAAAACATTTAAATAAAATTGGAAAATTAAATGCTTTTAATGTCCTTTGAAGACGTAAATGGAAAAATTTTGTAGAAAAAAAATAAAAAAACATCCTCCATCTACCCCCAACTCTCTAAATTACTTTTTCTTCTCTTTTAACCAATTTTTTTTTCTTTGACAATTTTGTGCCGAGAAAATGGGTTCTCTCTCAAAATTTTGGGTTAAAACTTGTTGAGTATTATTAAATTTGATTGAAAAATGTAAATTATTTTTTATGTAAAAATATTTATGGGGACATCTTGAAAATGAAAAAAAATTTTTTTGTTAATTTTTAATAAAAAAGACGAAAAATGTAAACAAAAAATTAAAATATTAATTTTAAAATAACCCTACTATAAAAAGGCTATAATTATGATTAACTATATCATTCTAACACAAACAATTAAAAACCCCTCCATTGTCCTAACGTTAAATTTCCATTCTTCAATTCGTGTCAAAAACAACAATAATGTCCCACCGTGGTCAGATGCTGCAAGCAATCGGCGAGGATGGGATTTACTACACCTGGTATAGACGCCCATATACCCGTCGAGTAGCAACACAAAGTCAGCAGCAACAATCTACAAGTCAAGAGGGAGGAGGAACGCTGAATATGGAAATGCTAAATCCACAGAAAACTCAGCTTTCTGAGTTGGGTGAAAATATTTTGGTAAGGGAAAATATTTTTTAAACAAAAAAATGTTTTTGTTTTTTAAGGCTTGCTGCTTCCAATGTATGTCCATAAATGACAGATTCAATATGGAACATGTCTCTCGTCTATTCCGTTCAGCGTCCAAAAAGAGCTGGGTTCCTCAAAGTCATGTTGTGGTTGTGCCAGAGGCTGTTGTGAAGGAGGGCAGTTATCCTATTGATGTTAGTAGGAAAAATTAATTTTTGTTTGACTAAAAAATAAATATTTTTAGGGTCGTCAGCTTTTCCGTCTTCTGATGAAACGATGTGCTCGTTATACTTTGGAGTTAACTATTCATGCTATGGCATCGAATGATCGAGTGTTTCGCCTCTTAAATCTTTCCTACAGAGTCGTGAATCTTTGCATTGATTCTCTAAATCCATTGTGTGGCTCTGAAATTATGGAAATTGGGGATCGTTTGCCTTCACTCAAAACGTTAATTATCAGAAACTGCCGAATTGTGAGTTTGTTTTTTGAAGAAGAAATGTTTTCACTGAAAATACCATTTCATTTTTAGCACTTCAGTCTTGTTCGTCACTTTAATGAAATGTTGGAACAACTTTCACAACTTAAAGTACTTGCAATTGCTGACAATATCAACTTTAGTTAGTTTTCAAATATTAAAACTACAAAAATAAATTAATTTTCAGGATGCGAGCTCGAACAAGTGCCTCGGAGTCTTAAAATTTTTTGCTTGCGTGATTTCCAAGTGAATGAACACGTCGGAGCGTGAGTTTTTTTTTTTATTTTTGAACCAAAAAATTTCAAATAATTTTTAGACTTATGCGAAATGTTCGTCAACGAGCGCCAGGACTTGTTAGTTTTTTTGTCACTTACATAAGTATTTGTTTCTTAATTTTCAGACTGTTCTTTCTGTAGAAAGTACAGGGAGGGATGTTGTCAATCAAGCACTTGCATATGAACATTTAACTGTTCTTTCTATTCCTTTTGCTTATGTTCTCCCAGAAGACGTTGTCCCAGCTGATATGTTTCCACTCAATTATACGAATCAGTTAACGGCACTTGACTTGGGATTGGTTAATCAAATTGTGAGTTTTTTCTTCTTTAATTATTTCCAAATGTATTTTCCCTTTTTTCAGTTCATCATTATGCGTTTTCTTGCCGAAATGTTTCCTTGTTTGGAACATTTAAGCTTTTCTTGTATTGAAGATCCAAATACACAACTTCACAAACATTTTAACCAAATTCTTCCATTTCCTTCTTTGCGCTCATTTTGTTTGGGTATTTATCAATCGTCAAAAACTTTTGAACAAGAACAACTCCAAAGATGTCTAGACAATTATCCTCTAATCTTCCATGCTGAATATATGGCTTTTGTCCGCAAATTGTTTGAGCAAAAAAAGTTGGAGGTAAAGAACGTTGTTTGATTTAAATAAAATTCTTTCCCCTTCAGCATCTTCAATTAAACTTTCCTCTTTCGGCGGATATTGCAATTGATGTATTCAAAGATTGCCCTGTAAGTTTATTTCTCTTAAAATTAAAAAAAAAATAAAATTTTCTTTTTAAAGAATCTTCGTTCTCTTTATTTCCACAATCGTTTTGGAAGTATTTCAAAAAATATTCAACATGGAGATTATTTTCTTCCTGATCAATTTATTCAAAAATTCAAAAGATTTGTTAGGAAAGAAAAAATTCCTCAGCCAAACAAAGAATCCAAAAAAGTTAGAATGCTTGAAAGATTGTTTACTGACACCGAATTTGAAGATGGAAATGCTTGGATTTTATGTCAAGAGTATCCACAGTCAAGTCATGTTTTGGTTGAATTATTTGTGAAGGAACTTGGAGAGGGAAATAATACTTGTCCTCCTACACAGTAAGGCTTTTAAATATTTTTTGTTGAAAGAAAAAAAATAATTATTTTTTTTGTAGGCTCTTCAATATTGTGAGAAGCTAAAAATGGATGAATATAATATGCTAATGGTAGTTAATAGGAGAAATAAAAAATATATATTTGTAGGGATGATATATAAAAAGGATATATTTTGTTATTGTATAGATAAATTGTGTATTTGTATATTTTTGTTTAGTATAATATTGTATTTATTATGTGTAAATTGTAAATAAAGGTGTAAATTGTAAAAAAAATTGAATTCGTTTTTCCACCATATCTCTCGCAATTTATTTATTTTTAAAAAATTCTTTTCATAAAAAGTTGGGGATTTTGGAGTTCAAAAAACATATTAAGATTGAGCTCAGAGAACGTACCGTCCCAATTATCGAAGATTGGGAATAATTTTTATTTCAACACTTTCCCTGTTGTATATTTAAAAAATAATTGTTAAATATATTCTCCCATTTAATAATTAATAATCAAAAAAAAAACAATTAATTATCTATCTACTATTTATTAAATATTCCATACAATTATCTATTGAAGGATTTAAGGGAAAATTAAATTCTTTTTTCCTTTTTTCTTTTGTTAATATTTTTTGTTTTTCTTCATTTTCATCGTCATTTAAATTTTCAAAATTTTCTTCCGATTTTTCTTTATTTTTTTCTGTTTTAATTTCATCATAATAATCGTTAGAAGAAAATGTATTTTTATCTTTAAGCCTTCAAAAAAATTAATTTAAATTACCTAAATTTAAATTAAATAAAGGATAACCTTTTATTTAACCAATTTTCTAATTCATTTTGTTCTAAATATTCTTCAGGAATATATTTATTTATTTTATTCATTTTTAATTTTTCTTCCTTGTCTTCATCAGCAAATTCCTATTTTCAGTTAAAAAATTTGGTTTTAATATTAACAATTTATTTATTTAACGGTCGAACCCTTTCCAGAAGATAGCAAAGAATGGGATTTAGAATTAAATACGAAAGCTTTCCAAATACTCTCCCCAAAGTAAATATCAAAAAAAGGTTAAGTTTTTACCTCAGCTTCTGGAATATTTGAAATAATTGGAGAATTAATATTTGACTGAAGTTTTGTTGTTGTTAATGTTGTTAATGTTGGTTCTAATTAAAATTTTATTTTTAGTTAATTTAAAAAGAAGATATGGAAAAAATGATCTAATAGAACTCTCTAATAAAAACGTGATCCCTAACAAAGGCAAAATAATGCCTTGAAATGCTGAAGATGGTTCGAGTCAATTTAGAAAAATAATGGAAAATATGAGGAAAATTGTGGAAATGAGGAGACAATTGAAGATGTTAATAGATTGATTGTTACTCCAAAATAAATTAGTGATCGTCGTTACAATAAAGATTTTTGTTAAAAACAATATTCTTAAGGCACATGAGTTCTATTAGAGAGCATTTACAGTAATTAAATATTTTAAAGAATTTATTAGTATTTATTTTTAATTTAAACAAAAAATTATTTTAATTAATTAATTTAAAAAACAAACCAGAATCATTTAATAATTCTTTTTCATTTATTTTATTATTTAAAATATTTAATAAATTTGTAATTATTGGAGGTTGTTTATTTGTTGTTTTATTTATAGACCAGGTTCTAGATCCTTTTAATGATTTTGAATTATTAATTAATTGGTTTTGTTGTTGTTCTTCTTTTGGTTTAAAAGTATTCTTTGTTGGTATTGTTGTTGTTAAATTATTTAAATAAAACATTTGTTTTCTGGTAAAAAATATTAGAAAAAATATAAATACCGTATATACTATATTAATTACCCTGGGTAATTATTGTTTCGACCTCTCTTTGGACGGGGTAATTAATAGAGGTTATTTAAGAAGGCTAATTATAACTATTTTTAGTGGAGTAATTATTGTTTAAACTTTCCGATTGAGAGAGTACTATCTGCTCCTTTAAATATTTTCCATTAAAAATAGAATATTTAATTTCCAAAAATTAGATAATTCTCCCTAAATTCAAAAATACTCTCTTCTTCTAACCTTTTAATTAATTCCTGTTCATTATTTTCATCAACCAAAACAGAATCACTCATTTTATTTATTTGTTTTTGATTTTCTTGATTATCTTCTATTGTACTCATAAATTTATCAATTAATTGAAAAGCTTTAGCAATAAATCCACATTGCCCATTATTTAAACCATGCTCTTTACACGCATCTTTTATGGCACTCGGATTTCTTTTTTTTTTTAAATAAAAATTAATTTTGTAAGGGGGAATTTTTAAAAATAAAAATTTATTTACGATCCAATAGTTCTTCTCATTTTTTTATCAGAAAGAAGTTGAGCAGCTAATTGAATATTAGCAAAATTACTGTCATGTTTAAAATTGTGTGCTGCACAAGCAACAAATTTACAAATACGGGAATTTCCCTTAAATATATTTTTAAATAATTTTAGGGGAATAGTAACGGAAAAAGTTTTTTTAAAAACTTTCCAATGACTTTCCAAATAATTTACCTGACATATTTGTGGTATATTATCAATACCAGAATTTCCATTATTATTATTTTCTGCTTTTAAAATTTCCTCATTAATTTGTTGTCCTGTCCCAAGAATTTCAATTTCACGTAAACGAGAGGACGATAATCTTTGAATTTCTTTTGACTTTAAAAAAATTAAAAAAAATATTTTTTTAATTAAAAAAACATTTTTAGAAGGTAAATTTAAATTATTTTGGCCAACAATTACATCATTAGCTAAAGATTTTGCACTTCCAACGAGTGGACGGACAAGTCGAAGAGCTCCATAAATTAATTCATCAAAAGGGGCTATTAAAGTTAATATTTTTAATTTTCAAAAAAAATATATTTAGGTATATAATTTTAAAAATACAAGAAAATTTTTAAATATTTATTACAAAAATTAAATTTTTATTTTTACCATTTTGCCTTCTTTGTCTCAACCCAAAATTTCTATTTTTTATTAAAACACCTTCAGAAATTTTAAGAATTAAATAAAAATAAATTAGAAGAAATAAATTAAAAGAAAATAAAAAATTAAATAATTTAAACATTTTAGTAGATATTTTTAATTAATTTAAATAATTATTTTAAAATTAAAAGATTGTTTAATAATAACTATTGAAGGCCGCTTTTGGAAAATAACAAAGAGAGAGAATTTTTGTAAAAATGGATATATTTTATAGGGAAGATGCGCGAATCGATTTTTCTATATTTAAAAGAGGATTTTATTTTGTTGAATCATTTTTGTTGTCTTGTGAAAAGTATTGAGGATTTTATTGTTTAAATTCTAAATTTTTTGTAAAATATAAGTTAATAAAAAATTAATTTAAAAAATATATTTTCAACAAATTTTCACAAAAATTACCAATATTATTAATGAAAATAAATGGATTTGCTTAATTCTTCAATAAAATTCAAATTTTGTTTTTAAATGGCCAATATAAATTTTTCCAAAATTATATGTAAGTACTTTCACGGCGCCTAAAGCGAATTCTTTTGTTCACAATTTCAGCACCATATAACAACAATAAAAACTAAAAGATATTTTTTACATTTTTCATTGGGAAGTCAGAAATAATAGATCTCCATCAATTCCTTATGAAATCTAATACATGATTGTCAATTCTTTGAGAATTTCGAGGTTTCTGATGGACAAAAGGTATTTTTCAAAAATAATTATTTATTTTTCAGTTAATTTTATTGGCATTATGTTAATTGTATATTTTTAATATTTAAAAAATAAATCTTCGAAAATATTTTCTAGGGAAAATTATGAAAGCAATGGGTTTTGAAAAACCCCAACAGTCTCAACAACATTCACAAAAGAATACAAATCCTGAAATTGGAGTTAATATTAAGACTTCTTTAATTTCTAATAATTCATCAATTAATGGCAATTCTTCAACAAAAAAACAATTAAAGAAACAAAAAGAAACTAATAATAAGCCTAAATGGATATCTTCAAAATTGGAAGAGAAAAAACGTTTATGGAAAAAAGAACTCGAAGAACCGTTACTTGTAGGTATTTTATATTTGTAAAGGGAGAGAGAGAGAGGGAGGGAAAGAGAAATTTTATTTAGAATTTTAAATTTATTTAGAATCTTTAAAAATCTTTAATTAAATTTTTAATTATTTTAGAAGCGAATACCTAAAAATTTGTTGACTTCACTTGGTTGGAAAAATCCAATTACAATTATTAGTCCATTTACCAATCGTAACAATAACAACAACAATAATCAACAACAACCAATAATTGACAAAGAAGAAGCAATTAAAATTTGGAATCAAAATCCAGCCCAAAAACAATTTTTGGAGAAAACAATTATTGAACAACAAAAATTTATTCATCAAAATAAAACAAAACAAAAAGGAGGAGGAGGAGGGAATTCTGGTGGTGGAGGAAAAGGAGGAATTAATAATGGACATTTAGTAAGTCAAACACAACAACAACGTAAACAACAAATGGCAACTAATAATAGTAGGCGGGCAATGAATTAATTATATATTTATTTTAATTGTTTTTTTGTTGTTGTTTAGTGACATTTAAAAAGTTAAATAATTTTTATTTAATTAAAATCCCTGTTTAATTTTTTAAAAAAAGTTAATTAAATGTCACGTTGTTTTGGTTGTCTAATAATTTAGATCTGTTGTTATTTAAACAAAATTTTGTTTTTTATACGAAAACTTCAGATTAAAGTTTATGTTTAAATTTGAGACTCTAATGACCCAATTTTTTATTTTAAAATGCTGTTGCTTGAAAAAAGGCACGTTTAATTTTTAAAAAGATTAAATGAAAGATGCGCAGATCGATCCCCTCCCCATATTTAGAAAATATTTTCTCTTTATTTTATTTTTTTATTCAATAATTTTAGTAGTGTTTTAATTTAAAAATGTGTTATGGAATAGCTGGGATATTTTGTTTTTTTGTATTTGTTGGAATATTTTTTAAATTTTATTTAAAAAATTCGGTAATTTTCTAGTTTTCTGGTCCCTAGAAAAAGTGAGTAGAAAGTGCTCTTTCAATAGTTTTGGTTTGCCAGTAATTAAATGTGCTGAAAGAAAATTAGCTCGGAAAATTAGCTTAGAATTCGGTAGTTCATTCCGGGGTTCGAAATGAACAAATTTTATATGCTAATATTCGGACTCATGCCAATACATTCGATCACTTAGGGGCAAAATTAAGAAATATCTAAAAGAACACTTTCTATGCTAATTTTTTCTAGAGACTAATAAACTAGAAGATTGCCAAAAATTTTAACAATAACACCCAACTTTTTAAATTACCATTAATTGAGTAGCTAGTAATGAGAATTATTTGTTTATTAAACAATTACTGTAAATGTATACTATTAGATTTCTTAAACAACCACCTCATTTGAAATTCCTTATCAAATTTTCCAATTTTAATAAAATCATTTATTTGACTAAAAAGTTAATTTTAGCCAAATAAACTTGTCTAAAAATATTTTTGTTTTTATTTTTTGGAATAATTTTATTTATTTCTTGCTAAAGATTAATCGAAAGATTGTATATACATTCAATATTATGTAAAATAATTTTATTTCTTTGACGGAACAAATTTTCTGTTTTATCAATAAGTAAACAAAATATATATTTTTTATAGTCCAAATTGATTTAAAATGATTACAAATATCTAACCATGTGGTCTAATTTTCATCATTTACGCGAAAATACAAAGTTCATAAAAATACTTTTTTAAGTAAATAATTTCTTTCGAAATTTATAAAAGCTTTAAATTAAACTACCTAATTGACTTTCCACTTCTTTTTATGTATTTTGTTATTTTCTTTGTCTTTTAAATTTTAACAAAAGACAAAAAAAAATAAAATTTTAGGGACCTGATAAATTCTGACTTTTACTCTAATGTTTCTTTTTCTTTGGCATTTTGTTGTTTTTCTTTTAAGGAAATATTTTTTCCAGTAAATTTTTAATAATTTTTTCCTATTTTAGATTATATATTCTTATAAATAATTGTTTTATATATTTATTGGAAATATTGTATATGCGTTTAATTCAGCAAGCAGGACCGCCAGCAAATTCTGTAACTCGTTTGACCCCAGAAAAGGAAGAGGTTTTTTTAATTTTTAAAGATTCATTTCCAAAAAATTTATTTTCAGGAGAATATTCAAAAAACTGCTGAAGAAAATAAAGCTTTAGATTCTATAAAGGAGTTGACTGGAAATATTTATTTTGCTGTTGACAATGTAAAATTTTAAATTATTTGGGTTGTGATCCGGAAAATTTTTGTCCGAAGAAATGTATTCATGACTTGTTTAAATTTAAAAAATTTTCCCAAGTGACGCTAAAAGCCTGAAAATTTGTTAAACCTTTCCAAAATTAAGTTTGGGAAAATCGAGAAGACTGGATTATTTTTTATTCGATTTCTTTTGATTTTAGGAGCATGACATCGATTATGGACAAAATGGATTTTTATCAGCCGATCGATTTCAATCTGGAGGTTTTGGTTTTTTATATTTTTTAAGCCTTTAATTTTTAGATTCTTTGCCTTTATTGAATGATAAAATCCAAGAAAATCTTGACTTGCCAAAACTTGAAATTTGTGGTTATGGGGATTGTAATGGGGCTAGAAATGACTCGGAAATTAAGAGTTATAATAGTGATGTTTGGAATCTTGTTGAAGAAGGACGAGCTTTAGAAACGAAAGGATTAAATAAGATTGAGGTAATTTAAAATGGGCAATCTTTTATTGATTTTTAAATATTTTAATTTAAAGTGTATATTATATTGATTTTTCTCTAATTTTTAAAACCTTTTTTTCGACATTCCTAATGTTTTTAAGAGTTGATGCATTTAAATAAAAAATATTTTTTAGCCTAACAATAATTGGAATTTATATCAAAGCAATCAAAATAACAAAAATATTGAAAAAGAAAGTTTGACTTCAAAATTAATAAATAATATTGGTATAAATACAATTACTACAATAGCTCCATCAATTACTTCAAATACGACAACTACGACTACATCTACAACTTTGGGAAATGATCGAATTCAATTATTTGATAGATTTGATCGTAATGATCCACAATATTATGTTAGTTTTTTTTGTTTTTTTGATTTTAACTTTTCCCCTTTTCCTTAACTTTTCCAGTATTTAACGCAACCGAATTTATCTCCTCAAAATCGACAAAATCAAATAGATCGTGAAAGGACTCTTAAAAAACGTCGAAAACAAAATTCGAAGGACAAAAGTTTAATTATTAAGCCACAAGATGAACCTGGTAATTTTTTAAAAATAATTTTAAAAATTCAAACAAATTTAAGGTTATGTTGGGCATAAGGATGTTGATGTTATTATGAAGGCAATGGGTTTTGAAGAGCCCCAACAGTCTCAACAACGTTCACAAAAGGCTACAAGTCCTGGAAATGGAGTTAATATTGGGACTTCTATTGCTTCTAATAACTCTTCAATTAATGGCAATTCTTCAACAAAAAAACAATTGAAGAAACAAAAACAAAAGGTTTTTTTTAATTTTTATATTTTTAAATATTTTTTTGTAAAGCCTCGTCAACAACAAAACAAAAATAAACAAACAAACAATGGAATAAATACTCCAATTAATGTTGATAAACATACTTCAAATACGAGTAATAGTTTGGATGGGAATGTTGTTGGAATGGATGTTGAGGAGGAAATGGATGTTGAAATTGAATTGGATACTGTTGATGTTTGTTTTTTTGAAAAAATTAATTTAAGAATTTTAAATTCTAAATACTTGAGGTTAGAGAAATGTCAATTCCTTAAATAATCCACAGAATTTTTTAAAATGATACAAATTATATATTTTGGATTACAAAAATAATAAGAGTCCAGAAAAAGATAAATACCAAATTGTAAAATAACATTTTAGGAACAGAATCAACCAAAGAAGGAAGATATAATTGAAGACACCAATAAATCTTTTAATGAAGTTAAAATTTTAGAAAATGAAAACAAAAATATTGATAAAGAAAAAATTAAAGAAGAACATTTAAAAGAAGAAAAGGAAATTTTAAATAAAAATATTGAAGAACAACAAAATAAGGACACTAACAATAATAATCAACAAAAGCAGGTTATCAAACAGAAAGAAGGAAAGGATAATATTAAGGCTAAATGGACTTCTTCAAAAGTAGAGGAGAAGAAGCGTTTATGGAAACAAAAAATTGAAACAACTCCTTTAATTGTAAGATTTTTTTGGAGAGAAAAGTGGGACTAAAAACAGAAATGAATAAATAATTATTCTTTTCTGTCTCCTTATTTTTAATTAAATTTTTAATTATTTTAGAAGCGAATACCTAAAAATTTGTTGACTTCACTTGGTTGGAAAAATCCAATTACAATTATTAGTCCATTTACCAATCGTAACAACAATAATCAACAACAACCAACAATTGACAAAGAAGAAGCAATTAAAATTTGGAATCAAAATCCAGCCCCAAAACAATTTTTGGAGAAAACAATTATTGAACAACAAAAATTTATTCATCAAAATAAAACAAAACAAAAAGGAGGAGGAGGAGGGAATTCTGGTGGTGGAAAAGGAGGAATTAATAATGGACATTTAGTAAGTCAAACACAACAACAACGTAAACAACAAATGGCAACTAATAATAGTAGGCGGGCAATGAATTAATTATATATTTATTTTAATTGTTTTTTTGTTGTTATTGATTAATATGTGTGACATTTGAAAATTGAAAAACAAACGTTTTTTTGTTAATTTTTATTCAAGATTTTATTTTTAAAAATTTTGGAGTAATCAAATGTCAAATTCATTTGTCTCTCATTGTTTTTGTTTTCGTAAATATTTTAGAAGAGATTGCAAATATTTGTTTTTTTATATGGAATTTGCCAAATTTAGGTTTAATATAAAAATCTGGAATTATTTGGCTATTCAAAAGTCCACAAAAATTCTCGATTTGTGTTTAGTAAAAATATTTGAGAAATTTTTTTACTTCAATTTTTTATCAAAATATTGCTTTATTTTTAAATGATACATTCATTTGACCTCCAATTTAAAAATCTTTTTTCATGAAAAATTTTTATTAATTCAATATTTAAAAGTAAAATTTGATACTTCAATCATTTCAAATTTTTCCTTCATTTAAAATGCTCATTTTCATGGCCTTTCTATATTTATATTTTGTAATTGAATTAAACAGTTTTTTCTTGCAAATTTCAATGAATATGAAAATTAACAAATTTATTGAATTTGTTAATCATATTTCGAAATTTTATATTTTCAGATGTTTTATTTTTTTAAATCAAAATATTTTTAAATTCTTATTTTAAATCTTTCCTTTCATGAACTCCTAAAGTTCACAATTTCAACTGCAATTAATTCATACAATTCACTATCTTATATAAAAATCTGGAATTATTTAGTAGTTTATATGTATCAAAATCAAGAAGACAGATTCCTATCCTTATTTTAATTTATTCTAGACAGTGAATTGTATGTACATATACCTATGTATATGTACTTTATTTATTTTATTTCCCGTTGGCTATTTATTTATGGATATACTATCTTGTTTGACTAACTGTTCACACATTAATTCAAAAAAAATTTTTAAAAGAATTTCTTTAAAGGGTACAAATATCTACAATTTTATTTTCAAACATTTTTAAATAATTTACCAAAAACTTTTCGTTGTTTTCTATTCTCCTAGACAGATTTTATTGTAAAATTATTTTTATTTTAATAGAAGCTGCTCATCCGATTTTGAAATTTACCCTCTAAACACACTCAAGTATTTTATTTCTCTCACCTAAATTTAATATATTTTTATTTAAATTTACTCATGGGTTAAAGAATAAATTTATCTAAAAAAATAAACATCTACATATTTAATTTCTAAAATAATAATCATATGATATGACTACTTTTACGATTTCCTGGCATTTATGTTCTCTAAATATCAGTTAATGCCTCAACACCGGGAAGAATTTTGCCTTCGAGCAACTCCAAACTTGCGCCTCCACCAGTGCTCACATGGCTAAATTTTAGAGATTAATCAGACCACCCAAATTTTCACCAGACATACCTAACTTTATCCTCAGCTTTCCACTTCTCGCATGCAGTCGCGGTGTCACCTCCACCTTAAAATTTAGGAATTTATTTCAAAGAATGTGCCACAAACCAATAATTGTAATTGCACCAGACTTCGTTGCTTCAATAATTGCATCCAAAAGACCTTTAGTTCCCTGATCAAAATTCGACCATTCAAAAACACCGGCCGGCCCATTCCAAAGCACAGTTTTTGCAGAAGTGATTACTTGAGCGAACTTCTTTGTGCTCTCCGGTCCAATGTCGAGTCCCTTTAAAGTAGAAAATTTTAAAATTTTAGGTGGACTATTTTCAATTTTACCATTTTTCCCGCTGGAATTCCTGATTTAGCATCAACAATTGCATGCGGAGTGTCTTCCTTAAACTCATCGCCAAAAACAAAATCAACCGGTAAGTGCATGTTCACATTCCGTTCCTTAGCCTTTGCCATTAGATCACCCACAATTTTAGCGCCCTAAACACTTAAAATTTAAAATCTAGCATCAAACCAAATTTAAACTCACCTCCTTATCAAACAAAGATTTTCCAATCTCCATGCCATTCAGCACCTTCAAAAATGTAAAGGCCATCCCTCCACAAATACACATCTCCTGTACTTTGTCCAACAGATTGTTGATCAATTGAATTTTGTCCGCGACTTTGGCCCCACCAAGGATAGCAAGGAAAGGTTTTTGAGGTTGATCAAGTGCTTTTGCAAAATATTCCAATTCCTTTTTCATCAGAAAGCCAGAAACGCGAGGATTGATCGAACAGCCAACCATTGAACTAAAATAAATTTTGATTAAATAAGACTATCAAAAACGACCTATGAGCTCTATGTGCCGTTCCAAAAGCATCATTTACGTAAATGTCACCATGCTTTGAGAGCGATGCACGAAACGCCTCGACTGCTTCCTTGGTTGCCTTCACCTATAAATTCAAAATAAAAAAATATTTTCGCTTAAAAAACCGATTCTCCAGCTGCATTTTTTCCTTTTCCCTCTTCCTCAACATGAAAACGCAAATTCTCCAAAAGAATGATCGTTCCAGTATCCGGATTTGCTGTTTGAGCCTCAACTTCGGCACCAACACAGTCATTAAGGAATTTAACGGATCTAAAAATTTAATTAAATTTACTCCTCAAAATATTTAAACCTGCCCAATAACTTCTCCACTTCTGTGTGGACTGGCTTTAACGAATACTTGTCTTGACGCATTCCATCAGGTCGACCCAAATGACTCATCAGGACAATTGATTTAGCCTCATTGTTAATTGCATACTTAAATGAAAAGAAATCCCAAATGTAGAATTCAATCAAATAACCTGAATTGTAGGCAAAGCTGACACAATACGCAAATTGTTGGCCACCTTTCCATCCTTAATTGGAACGTTGAAATCTACGCGCATAAGGACACGTTTGCCTCCGATAGCGGTTTGGTCAATCGCTAATTTCTTGAAGCTAGACATAATTAACTAAAATTTAAGCAAAATAAAAAAAAGAGAAAAATGAAGAAAAATCTAAAGATTAACGAAAAGAGAACGTAAATGGTAGAATAAACTTTGACTTTTATTTATTCACATCATTTTTGCTAAAAATGTAATTCAAGTCGAATGGTTATTTACTCTCCTTATTTTACATTTTCTTTCGTGCGCCCAACTTTTTTTGAGAGAAAAGAAGTTTTTGTGAGAAAATTTCCTATAGATTTTTTGAAGGAATGCTTTAGTTGACGTATTGTTTTTGATCCTTTTTAAGCTAATGTTGTAAAATAAAATTTCAGTTAAATAGTTTCGGGAATGATGGAATCCATTTTTTGTTGCATAAATCTATTAAATTTTTTTAGTTTTTTCAAAATAATGGAGGAGGAAGAGACTCTATCTGATGAGTTTGAGATTAAAAATCTTCAAGAACAACAAAATTCTTTAGTAATTGCGGATGAGAGCTCTCAAGACAACATTATTTCAGAGGAAATTGATATTTCGAATTTGGAACAGGAACATATGGTTTATTTTTAAATTTTGTAAAAACATGGGAATGCAGGGAATTTGGAGTCTTTTGCTCACTTCTTTTTGTTTATTCCCAAATTTTTGCTTATTAGGTAATTGTTAATTTAATTATTAAATTATATTTTTGTAGCAAATCAATAATGGATTAAACCAAATGGATCAACCCACTACTTCTATTCGGAACGAAGAAGGAAATGCTACAACATCTACCGATCTAGCTAGTGGACTAGCATTTCCCAGAATTGCTGACCTTTCTGTTCAAAAAGATGAACATGTTCTTCGATGTCATGGCTTCAAATCTATTTTTATTCCATGTGAAAGACTTGAATTTGTTTACCAAAAAGATAGAAAGGATGTACAATTGAGGCAAATAAATGAAGTAAAGGAAAAAAAGTTGGCAAAAAATAAAGAACGAAGACGAAAAAATAAAGAAGCTTATCGAGATGATTCTGATAGAGATGAACGGGAAAAGAAAAGTAGGTATATTGCTTAATCTCAAAATTGTAAGAAAAATTGTTTAAGAAAAATTACCGAATTATAATTTTTGAAGAGTATTGGATGCTTGAACGTATCCTTGCAAGCATACATAAAATCTCCCTTGCAAAAATTTTCCGTCTAGATTTATCTAAAATTTAATTAAAACGTAATTTTTTACTTCAATTTAGAGCGTAAAAAAGAAAAACATTCTTCTGACCAAAAAAGAAAATATTCTCCTTCAAATATTTATGCCGGGAGAGATGAAGCTAGAATTCAACAAAAACGTAATTTTGCAGCAATTGTTCAGTGTTGTGTTTGTGAGTCGATAGTTGACAAAGAAAGGTTTGGCGGTCGGGATACTTTGTTTTGTTCGCAGAAATGTATTTCTAAAAAAGCAGAAGATGCAAGAAAGGTGTGTTTAAATTATATTTGATAGAACGGGTTCCTTTTATTTTTAATGGATGATCTTTATATTGTAATAGAAAAAGTATAACTTAATCCAACCAAAATTAATCCTCGATAATAACGAATGGTTCCCAGTTTTAATAAATCAAATCATTTCCCTTTATTTTCTAGTGTGTAAAAGAAGGTGAACGCATTCTTGTTATCGACCATAAAGGAGCAATGATGAACCACAGCCATTTAAATCCGACAATTGAAACTTTGGAAGGTTTTCTTCTTGCAAATCCTTCATATCAACCAGTTCTAGCTTCCGAACAAATTGGTAATAATTGTAGTCTAATGAAGGGGTTATGTTCCTCTATATTTTTAGTTTCGAATGGGGGGGGGGGTACTCTTCATTTAAAGTATTAGTAATTTTGGGAATACAGATTTTAACTTTTGGTAGTGTCTGTGATGTTTCTTTCACTATATTTTCGCGTTTCTAGATATATTTACAGGAACATAATTCCTCATGGGAATTAATTTATTTTGTTTGATAATAAAAATTAATTTTTTAGTAGAGACAAATCAGCGTTTACACGATCCTGCATATCAAAAGAAAATAGAATCAATGAGAGTTGATGTAAGAAAAGCTATTGAAACCGCTCTTCAGAAAAGATCAAAATCGGCAAATATGATTTTCTCACTTAAACGTTACAAAGATTTGGGTATGGAAATTGAACGTTCACTCTTTTCGATTCATCAAGATGTTAATTTGGGATATCGTAAATGGTTCAAAAGCTTCATTACTGTTATTAACGATGAAATGAATGTTAGTTTATTTTTATTGTATTAGTTTGTATTTTTTCTAATTTTGGTGAGGTAATTTTGCTGATTTTTTTACACTAGAATTTTTTGCGGATAAACGTATGGATTAAAATATCATTTTGATACTGCACTTTAATTATTTAAAAAAGTGCAAAAATTAATAATCCTGAATTTTGTTTTTCAGGGTTTCTTCCGTGATGTTCTCAGAGATAAGGTTTCAGTCAAAAAATTGGTAACACTGTCGATTGACCAGATGAGTGTACCATTGCCTCAGAATGAAGCGAATACTTTATTTTTTGATGGTCAAGCTCCTTCAACGTCTAGTAATTTTATAGTTGCGGCTGCTGATTCGACTTCAATTTCTGAAATGCCTGAAGGTTTAAAAACTTCTTAAAAATTAAAAACAATTTTAATATAAAAAATTACTCTTTATCTTTTAGAGAATGTTTATAATGAACCATTTGCTTCTGTTAGCACGACTACTCCTATTCGTAAAAAAATTATTCAAACAGCAAGTCGACATAATATGGTTAAAAAAGCACCTTTACAAGCAAAGGTTAATTTTGAATTAATTTTAACAATACCGAACCTTAAGTTAACACGCAGAGCTAGGTAGAGTAAGACTCGACCTAGATTAATTTCTGGTCGAACAATTATTAAGGTTAGAAAGTCTTACGTTTTTTACTCTTTATGATTTAAAAAATAAAACAAAACTATCAATTTTTTCAAGTCCACAATTGATGACATTTTGGGTGATATGAATAAAGACACAACACATCTACACAATAGTCACTTATACGATGCAAACTGTGGTATATGTAAGCAAATGAATTTGAAAAAATTTGCTGAAAAAGAGAGACAGGAACGTTTAGAAGCAGAACTTGAACAAAAAGTTGAAATTTTTTGAATGACTTAATAAATATTTTTTTATTTTTTACAGAGAAGGGCTGAGGAAGTAATTAGTGGACAAGTAAATTTCCCTGATTTGGATCCTTCAATCCAAGCTGCAATGTTGGAAGTTAGGGCTGATGAAACAGCCTCGAATGGATGGAATATTTTGAAGCAAAGGAGAAGTGGACAACTTGAAATGGTTAGTTATACACTAAAATAGTCTAGTTGTTATGTACTAAATTGATGCATTTTGTGGATTTAACAGATTGTTTTTATTATCAACTCGTTTTTAACATATTTTCTCAAAAGATTACAGTGTAACCTAAAAAATAATTTTCAAAATTAGATTTTATTCTCCAAAATAATCATTTTTAGAGGATAAAAAATATGACTTGCAGATAAAGATTAGGTCACTGTGAACATATTTTTGATAACTTAAATTTTTAGATAGAATGCACTGCCTCATCACCAACTATTAATAACGATAACAACAACATATTATTAGGCGGGGATGTAATTTTTGGTCGTTGCGATAACCCATTCGATCAGGAACGTCATCTACGTGACCCTTTAGGTCTAGAATTAGTTGACGCACTGCCTCCAGAACAGATCTGTGAAAATAATCGTGAAGATGACAATATGTCTTTTGGAGGGGAGGAGAATGATTATGGAAATGATGATGCTTTTAGTGGTTTTAATAATTATGCACCTGAAATAGCACTACAATTGGCCCCTGAAGTGCAAGATACAAACGTTGAGGTGGGTTTACTTTGTTTAATTTAAATTTAAAAGCCATGTATACTGTCAGAAAAGTCGATTTTTGTACCTCCCGACTCGAAAAATGAAAAGTTCATTGCAAATAGAGGCATCCAAATCGTTTATTTTTCTAATTATTTTTAGTTTCGTTCAACTCAAAATGATCACCACCAATCCAATCAAATTGAAAAGCTGAGAGAAGATGAAGTTCAAGTTTCACGCATTCCTTCATTTGAACATATAAACAATAATATAGAAATGGCAATTGAAAATAATGAGAATTGGAATTCTTTTAATGGATCAATGCTAACTCCTATTAATGGTCAAGTGATAAATGATGAGCAAGAATTCAATCGAGGAAAAAGGCTACTTTTAAAATTTGTTACGGGTTGATTTGTATTTTTCTTTAACATCTATTTTTTAAATTTTTACTCATTCTTTTATTATTTAATTTAGGTTCAACAATCAAATCTGGAAAGGGAAATTTATTTGGACTAATTTGGCCTCTTTCGATTGTACTTTATCTGCAATCAGCAATAAAGGGGCTTTCAAAGTTGGGCGTGAATTACCTACAATTCTCCATGTAATGGGTCGATCAGAAGCTATTGGTGTTTGGAAATATATTGGTCGCTTAAAAGACAATTGGGACAAACAAATTATTCTTTTATTGGTCGAAATTCCGCAAGGTTAGTTTTTATTCATTTTTAAAACTTTTTTTTTGTAGATTATCAATATGAGTTTTATACGCGTTTTTACGAAAAAGTCAATTGTGACAACAAACAAATTATTGTTTTGGATTTAACTGGTCATGACCGAATAAAGGATGGATATGTTTTTACTCTTGCACCTGGGAAGTCGTTACCAAGTAATTTAATATAAATTTAGAAATATTTCTGAATATTTATCTAATTTAAAAAATTCAGGTATTCTTTTTCCTCTGGATGGACCTGGATTGCCGGAGTGGTGTAGAAGCAGAGGCTGCATGATTATTATGCTTGTACGTTATTTTAAATATTTACTCCTTTTAATAATTATGATAGTTATGTATTGTTTTTTAGGTCCAAAGTAAATAAACATTGCTTAATTTTTAAGGTTCGTCGAATGGATCGTGAGGATAAACTCTTGCTTAAACGACAAGATGAAAATTGTCGTCCACCTACATTACAACCTTGCAATATCCCAACAGAACGTGTTGATTTACTTTCTACACCTGCTGAACGTCAACAACAATCACGTTTACTTGATCCCAGGTTAGACAAAAATTTGACTCGTCATTCAAAATGTTATCGCCCTCATCATTTATTCCGTGAAATGCCCCATTTATTTGATGATATAAGTGCCCAATTTAGTAGTGGGGATGAGGAAGGGCTGGAGGAAGGAGAATTATTACAATAATGTTTAATCTCTTTTAATTATGCTTTTTTGAGATATAATGGATTTCTTACAAAGTTTTTAATCATCCCATTATTATTCTTTTTTAATTTATTCTAATTTATTTTAATTCATAGTAGATTTTTTATGTTCAAATATTTTCTTATAAATATTCATATAGCCTTAATTTAGTTATTTCTATAGCCCAGGGATCGTGCCGACATAAGCTCAATCTCCTCTGGGAATCAGGATGGCGCGATCCTTGATAGTGCCTTAATTTATTGTTATGTTTTTTCATAGTTTATACATAGTTTTAGTATCTCTATACTTATTCCATATCAGAGGTGGGTTGGAATTCCTTCTTGTCTCCAAAATTTTGGCAAGTCCGGTTTCCAATAGCTTATCCACCTCTGTTTTCACATGGAATTTTGACAAATTAATACATAAATATAACAGTAAATAAAATTATATAAATTTATCTCTTTATTAAGAACTTTTCTTTCAATGCCAGTTTATCAAATGTTGCCTAATATAATTTTTTCTGATACTCGTTGTTAATAAGTTATATTTTTTAAATTTTATCCCAGTTATAAATTTATTATTATAAAATTCTTTTGGCTATGTTCTTAACACGCTCAAGGCATTTTGTTTTCAGATTTGAAGTTTATTCATAAAGATGGAAAGATTAAATTATTTGTTTCAATTGTTTGAATATTTAAAATTTATATTTTACGTGCCATATCAATCAAAATAAAGTTTATTTTTATATGCATTTTTATTTCATTTTTTGTTACTTTCATTAAATATTTTTGTTTTCTGCGGTGGTAAGAGACTTGTGATTTTCAAGATATCAAAAGATATATAATTCATCAATATTGTGGCAATCATTTTCCGCCGTTGCAGTGTATATTGCGGTGCATATTTTTATTACTAAATTATTTAGTCTTAATTTATAACCAGTATTAAATTAAAACGTTTTAAATTTTTATAAAATAATACATACTTATCTCCGTTTATTTTTGGTCCAGCCTTATTTTTTATCTTGCTCTTATTTTCTCACCATTATTACTTTTTAGAGTACAGACTGGTTTTAATTAAATGAAGTAAAGGGTTAACCATTAATATATTATTAGTTCAATGTCCATTATCAGCTGTTGAGTTTTTATTTTGGACGGAAAGTGTTTTTACATTTCAGAATTATTTTTTAAGTCCATCCATCCAATTTTAAACGGATTTTTTAATAATAGACCAATTATTTTCCCAAGTTTTTAATTTAAAAATTCTTTTCCTTTTCTATAAATATTTCTGGTCATTTAGGGTTACGAAGAGAAATGGATTTGAATAACTTTACGGCTTCAGCTTCATATTCCTCATTTTGGTCTATATTCAGTCAATATTCTCATTCTGCATTTGGAAAAGTTTTTATTTTTTTATTTAAATTTATTTTAACTTTTTTAAGTTCTTTTCTCTTTTCGACGAAAATTGGATTAAAGGCCGTCCTTGTAGTTATGGAATTACTGTTCAAACAAAAAATGGTCCAATCATTGGTAAAACTTTCACGTTGCCCCCCGATGGGAAGAAGGTTAATGCTTTTCTTGGCATTCCCTATGCAATTGCTGGAACTTTTAAACAGAGATTTAAGGTATTCCTCGACAATTTTTCCAAAACATTTATTTTTTACAGAAGCCTTTTCCCCTCACAAAATGGAAAGAACCTTTGTTGTGTACTAAATTTGGTCCAAGATCTGTACAACATGTTAGTTTTTATCAATTTAATATTTTTATAAAATTTTTAGGATCTCGTTTGGGATGCTTATTTAACTCCACAACCTCAAGATGAGGCTAAATGCCTTAATCTTTGTGTTTTTGCTCCTGATTGGGAATCTACAGAATTTCCAAAAGGGAAACGTCCAGTTATGGTTTTTGTACACGGAGGAGGTTTTATTATTCACAGTGCAGCAAATTATGGGGATTGGAATATTTGCCAGTTTGTTTTTATTTTTAGATTTATTAAATATATTCTTTAAAAAGAAATCTTTGTTTGTTGGATGTAGTTGTTTGTGTAGTTCAATATCGACTTGGGATGCTAGGATTTCTCTCTACCGGAGATGATCGATGCCCTGGCAATTTTGGCCTTTGGGATCAATTGACAGCATTTAAATGGGTGAAAGTATGTAGGGGGTTTGAGTTTAAAATAAAAATATTTAAGGAAAATATTGCCTCCTTTGGCGGAGATCCGAATAATATTACTGCCTTTGGACAAAGTGCTGGCGCAGCTTCTATCGATCTTTTAAGCCTTTCGCCACTATCTGATGGTATTTTTTCATTTTTTTCCTTTAATTTATTTAATTAAAGGCCTTTTCCAACGTATAATCTTAATGGGGGGAAATGCTAGCACTGACTGGGCAATTGTTCGACCACAAAAAACTATTGCTGCAGCCTTAAAAATTGCAAGAGGACTAAATTGGAAAGGTTTTCTAAAATTATAAATTTTCATTAATTAATAATACCTTTTTTGAAATAATTAATATTCTTTTAAAATCGTTTTTAGGTGAAGATTCAGATATAGACTCTTTATTAGCCTTCCTACATGAATTGCCTGCTCATGAATTGAGTGCACCTCTTATTGGAAAATCAGCATTTAATAGACATAAAAAAGGTTAAAATTTCTAATTTTTTTAGATTTCTACAAAAATTTTCTAGGTCTGGATTACTGCCCTGTCATTGATGGAGAATTAATTACAGCGCCAGTTTCAGAATTGAGAACAATAAGATGTGCCTCAAAAGACCGGCCTCCATTAGAAGTAATTATTGGCGCTACTGAATTTGAAGCTTTACTTTTTGGTAATTTTTAAAATTATTCTGTTTTAAAGAATATTTAAAACTTTTTTTAAAGCTGCCCTAGGTCGTCGTCAATCAGACATTGTTTCCCTGCGCAAATATTTACAAATTCATATTCCAGAAGAAATTCCAAATTTTGACGAAAAACGAGGACGTTGTGAAAGGCTTTATTTGGATGGAATTAATATTAAAAATTCTTCTCAAGTGTCTACAGCATTTTTGCGGTTTAATTTTATTTTATAGAAAATTTATTACAAAAATTGTTTTTTACTATAAAGCCTCCATAGCGATGTAATGATTAATAATTCTGTGCAGCGCTATTGCAAGGGGATTTTCCCTTCTGGAACCTCTAGTTCAAATAAAACGAAAATTTTTCTTTATAATATGACTCATTTTAATTCGAATGAGTTTGGTTTTGTTGGATTACGAATGCCTTTTTATGCAGCTACACATTGTCATGATTTGCGTTATTTAGTTGGAAAGGTATTTTTATCTATTTTCACATTAGCTAGGAAAATTCATATATTGTGGTTTAAATTCTTAGGGTCTATATTCCAAATTTCGGCCAAATATTGATGACAAACAAGTAATGCTCATTATTGGCACTTTATTTACTAATTTTGTAAAGTATGGAAATCCAAACAGCCATTGGAGGAAATTAGAAGAGAGTGAAAATTCTAAAGATAGAAAGAATGGATATATAAACAAAGAAATTGATATTTCTTGTTGTGAACCTTGGAATCCTTCTGGCATACCTGGAGATGAAAACTCAAAATTTGTTGATGGTAAATCTTTTTAGGGATAAGACGGAGTAAAATTTTTTGCCTAATCATCTTAAGGAGATTAAGTAAAATTGTGGGATTCTGAATTTTTTAATTTTAGCAAACAAAATACATACAAGTTACGATGAAAACGACAATAATTTACCCCCTAACAATTTTTGGCTTCCAATTACCCCAAATAATACTTATCAACATTTTGAATTATGTCTAGAACCAAAAATGCTTCCACGATATCAGGATGGTCGCTACGAGTTTTGGTTTAATGAAGTAGATGCTTTTAATAATTCTTTGATTAACACTAATCCAGCTGTTTCTTCATAATTATTCGGGCAATTTTATCCTAATATTTTTGATAATGATTTATTGCTCTAATGCTAAATCACCGCCATATTTAAAATTTATTTAAGGAATTATTTCACCCTCTCTAATATTTCTTTATGTATTCTAATTATTTAAATTTAAAAATAAATAATTTTTTAAATATTTATTCTAAAAAAGATAATATTTTATTTAAAAATAATTCCTTTCCTTTTTTTCCCAATTCTAATTTGTCTCAAAATAACCTCTTTACTTAGTTGTGCTTTCAATAATTTAATTTTAGTTTTATTAAAGTTTAATATTTATTGTGTTTAAATTTATAAATTTTTAATAATTTTTCTTGTTAATTTATTTAACGATAATATTCAATAATTATATTTTTCCAAAATTTTAATTTTCAATAAAAATATTTTTCGAATCTCTAATTTATTTATTTATTTATTTGTGCAAAACTTTTATTTGTGGTTCAAGCTCAGCACAGATTTGTTCAATAATATCCAGCCTTTGACAAATTGGGTTTTGTTTCATATGCAATTGTTTTAGTGTTGATAACGAAGAACGTAACGGTAAGTGATTAATTTCTGAATTTTTAAAATTTAACGCAAAAATTTAAAAATAATTTAATTTATTTTTTATTTCTTACTAATTTTTTTTCAATTCTGATTTGTCTCAAAATAACTTCTAGGTCTTTTAATTTAAACAATTTTCCTTTACCATTTATTAAATTTCCGCTAATATCCAAAATTGCCAATTTTTTGCATTCAAACAATTGTTCTGGAAATTGAGTGAATTTATTTCTAGCAATATTTATTCCTCTTAATTTTGTCCATCTTGATATTTCTGTGGGTAATTCTGTTATTTGATTACCTTCTAAATTAAAAACTAAAAGAAAGTTTTTTTTTTCATTAAAATTTATTATTTTTTACCATCCATATTTGGAAAATTTGCAATCATTTTTAATGGAAATTTCTTTAATTTATTATTTTTTAAACTACATCTATTAATTTCATAACCACTCAATACCATATATAAAGCATCTGCAATATACATTAATTCACAGTCTGACAAGTCTTTAAAAGAAAATTATTTTGTTTTTAAAATAAAAATATTTTTACCTAAAAATCCTGTTGATTTTGCATCCTCACAACGATTCATTACTTGACTAACACCTCTAGCAGCTGATAGAAGAGACATTTTTAAAGTATTTTTTAAAAGTCTACTTTTAAATATCAAAAAATAATTTTAAATATTTGGGAATTTGTACCCACAGAAACAAGAATATCTCTTTATCTTCTTAAATTTTTCTTAAAAGGCTTCGAGGATCTGGATTTTCCGTCGAAAGAAAAATTCCTTTAGACTAAAATTGTTTTCTCTCTCGGATTTTTACATCCATTCCTCTACCCTTGATTTGCTCCTCAATATTTTCTTTATTCTAAGCGGATCTATTGACTAAAAGAATTTACTTTTCCTTTTTATTTTCTTAAGACGATATTGATTTAAGAGAAAATTACTTTGTCCATCTCAATTTTAATATCTCTTGAAAGATTAACACACTTTAGCTTTAAGAAAATAATTCAAACACAGGTGTTCATTTTACTTTTTCTTTTCTCTTCATTTTAATTTTTTAACCTATAAAAATATTTTTAAAAATTTTTAAGGGATCCATTTACTACTTTATAAATATTTTTTTAATTTTTATAAATTTATTTTAAAAACATTTATTGATTCCATGTTTTAAACGTTAACAAAAACTAAAAACAAAAATTAATGAATAAAGGGCTATCTAAAAATTCTTTTGAATGACTCATTCATTTGAATCGTTTTAATTCCTATTTTTCTTTTAATGTCAAGAAAATTTTTTATAAAATTTTGTAATAAGAATTATTTTTTAAAGAGAAAATCCCAAAAAAATGAGTGCAGATTTGAATAAATTGGAAGGTCTTGTTGGTCGTTTAGAAATGGCTGTTCAACGTCAAGAAGCATTGTATAATAAGCCAGGATTGTCTCCAAAACCAACTTCTATCCCTCCTGCTGGTGGTGGAAGTAAATTTAAAAAATTTAAAAGATTATTTACATTATTTTAACAGATGGTTCTGTTCCTCCTTCTATTAAAGCTTATGATGATTTAGTAAATAATGCTTTAAAAGCTTTTGTGGCTGTTTCAAAGAAAATTGGTGGACCTATTGGTCAAATGGTTTTGAAATTTATTTAAGAATATTTGAAAGATTAAAATTTTATTTTTAGGCAGATAAAGTCTCCGCTGCTTTCGATTCTCAACGCCGTGCAATTTGGGAAGGTATTGGCCGTCCAGAGCCAAATGATAACCAAAAACAGCAATTACTTCAACCAGTTGTTGAACAAGTTGGAATTGTTTGTGCATTTAAGGAACAAAATAAAACAAATAAATCTGTATTCAATCATTTGGCTGCTGTTTCTGAAGGCCTTTCGGCACTTGGATGGCTGGGAGTTGTAAGTTTTTATTTGACTTACTTAAAATTTTAAATGAAAATTAAGTACAAAAATATGTAAATTAATTATAATTTTTGGAAATTTATTTTTGTTTTTTAATGCTTAAATTTTCTGGTATATACAGTCGAACCTTGAGTAAATACACCATTGGTATTGAACTATTTTATAAGGAAGGGAATCTTAAATATGAGGTAATGAAATCCTTCTTGCTCAAAATCAAAGTAACCAATTTAAAAATTTATTTTCAATAAAGATATATGTATTTGATGTATTTTATCGATGTTCGACTATTTATATATTACTCATTTAAACTTTCCAAAATATTAATTAATTATTTTCAAATTAGAAACCAACACCTGGTCCTTATGTCAAAGAAATGTTTGATGTTGCAATGTTTTATGTTAATCGTGTTCGTGCTGAAAATAAGGGAGACAATAATCACGCAGAATGGGCTAAAAGTTGGTGTGATGTTTTTGTTGCTTTACAGGGTTATATTAAACAATGGCATACAACAGGGTTGTCTTGGAATTCTGCACCTGTTTGTTAAATTTAAATAAATTTAGAAATATATTTTTAAGGGTTCTCAACCTTCTGGGACTACACCAAAAAGTGGTGGAGGTGCTCCTCCTCCCCCGCCACCGCCTTCTAATGGTAATTGAACTTTTCTTTTTTAATAGAAAAAGTTGGAAATAAACAAATATTTTTATTTTAAAAATCAAAATTTTCAAAGATTTACTTGCACAAATGGCTAACAAACAAAGTGGTGGTGGTGGTAAAGATCAAGGAAGACAAGCACTTTTTGCCGAATTAAATAAAGGAGATGCTATAACTTCTGGATTAAAAAAAGTTACCGCAGACATGCAAACACACAAAAATCCCCAACTTAGAACTCAAGTAAATTAATTTTTAATAAATTTCTAAAAATTTATTTTTTTAAGTCAACAGTTCCAGCTGATAAAGGAAAATCTCCCCAAAAAAGTGTTTCTCCGTCTGGAAAGGCTGGAATTGAAAAACCTCCAAAAATTGAATTGAAAAACCAGAAAGTTTGGGAAATTGTGAGTTTTGGTTGTTGGTTTTTATTAGAATATTTGACTTTTCCGGGGTGATCCTCTATTTTTTTAAAAATAAATGGAAGACTTTTTAAAGTTGGGGCTGGTCGTATTCTTTTTTGCAATATATACACTGGTTAGTGGAATTGACCAGAGCCTTTAATTTTTCTTTGTTAAACTAAAACAAATTAAACAAAAAGCGTTGAGAAAAGTAAAATGACTACATATTTGCTTCTAAAAACCAACAAATTAAAAAAAATATTTTTTTTAAGTTTATATTCTAATTTATAGGAATACCACAAAGATAATCGTCAAATCCAAATACAAGCTGATTTAAAACACGTAAAATTAAAACACGTTAAAAATAATTTTTAAAATTATTCTTTTTTTTTAAAGTCAGTTTATATATTTCGTTGTGAGAATAGTGTTATTCAAATAAAGGGAAAGGCTAATTCTGTAACTGTTGATTCTTGTAAGAAAACTAGTGTAGTTTTTGATGCTCTTCTTTCTCAAGTGGAAGTTATTAATTGTCAAAGTATTGAATTACAGGTAAAAGGGAATTGGAACTTCTCTTTTAAATAATTTAAAAAAATTCTTATCTTTCTAGACATTAGGCTCTTTGCCAACAATTTCAATTCAAAAAACGGATGGTTGTCAGGTTTATTTAAGCAAAGAATCTTTGAATGCAGAAATTGTAACTAGTAAATCAAGTGAAATGAATATATTAGTGCCTAAAGGAGCAGATGGAGATTTTGTAAAAACAAAAAAAAAATTTAAATTTCTTTATTTAAATTTTAGACAGAATTTCCTGTGCCAGAACAATTCAAGACAACTTATAATGTTAAAGAAAATAAATTACAAACTCAAGTATCGGATATTGTTTAAATTTTATGACAAAAATGGCTTATTTTCTCTCAAGCATATTTTAATATAGCTTTTGATTATTTTTATTTCTCTATCTTTAAAATGCCTTTAAATAATTTTCTGTAAACAGAAATTTCGACGATAAATTCGAACAAATACACTTTTAAAAAATCGACCTTTAATTCCACCTATTTATACTTTTACAAATTAAAATACACAACATTCGATTAGAGATAACCAATTGAATCAACAAATAACAGTAAGGGGGGAATAGGTGGCGGCAATACAACAATATATATATACATATATTATACTACAAGTCTATTTATATAATGAATATATTTTTGTGATTATCCGTACAATACACACATTATGCCTGTTCCGCAAGATTCAAATCGCCTATCGATTCGTAGGAACCGCCAGCCTCTTAAAAATAAAAATTATTTTTTACAAATTTTTTTTCAAAAGTTTAAATGTTTTACCGTCTGCAGGGACCGGCTTTTCCTCCTTCGGAGCTTCTCCACCAGGCACTGTCTCGTATAGCTGTGGATCACCGCCACCATCCCCTGGCGATCCTAGAAAAAGGATTTTTTATTCAGATAAGTCTTTCTAAACTTGCCTTCATCCCTCCTTGATGTCTCTGTCACTCCCGTTGGCGGAACTTCAACACCATCGATGGGATTCTGAGAAAGCCTTTGTGCCGATTTATTTGCTTCGTCGAATGCTGTATTACTCTTACTTGGCTGAGCATCTAAAAATTTATTGAAAAAAGTTTAAAATAAAATGAAAACTTGCCATCATTTGTTCCCGATTTCACATCTGTAGCTTTAGACCCTCCAGTGGCACTTTTAGCAGCACTAGCCTTTTGTGCAGTTGCAACTCCAGAAGATTGTTTGCCGTCTTTGGATGCAGCACCAGGTCCAACTACCGGAAGAGTCGTTGTCGGCGGCATAGCTATTTGAGCGGTTGCTGTCGTCTTTTTGGCTAACTCCGAACTTGTCGGTTTTCCCTTCACAACGTGGTATGTAACAGGAAGTTTGACATTTTTGGCATCTCCCTTGCCTGCTGCGGCCTTCTTTTTCTGTTAAAGATGGGAATTTTTTTAAATAATTAAAAATAGACTACTTACATCTTCAGGTTTCTTCTGTACTTGTTCTGCAGGTGGTGGTTTTGCTCCTCCGTCTTTCGCCGCTCCATCCTTTCCCGCTGCGTCCTTTCCAGCTGCATCCTTTGCTCCTACTTCCTTTGATTTTGATTCCGGTCCTGCACCGCCTTTCTCAGGCTGTTTTGCTGGTGGCTTCTTATTGTCCTTCTTTCCCTTCTTCTTGCAGCACTGGAAAATCAACGGTGTAGTCGTCAGGGCGCAGATGGCGGCAACCAAAAACAGCACACTAAGCGAAGATATCATTAGCGTCTACCGGGAAATGACGAGAAATATTAATGACGAGAGGCACGAATAGAGTAGATTGTTTGTAAGTGCTTTATTTAAATGAGTGAAAATACATGGCTTTTATATTCGGGATTTTCATCATTTTAGTCGAGCTTAAAATCGAGTTTTTCTTTTTTAACAATAAAAAATGAAATGACTTTTAGAAGAAACATTGCTTAACGATTTGTTGATTAAAAAAATTGTCTTTGTATCATTTTTAAAAAGTCCTTTTCATATGTATTGTTTGTAACTTTATTATTAGTCGAGCGGTTAGAATCAACGGTGTAGTCGTCAGGGCGTAAATTTAACAAAAAGTTTTTAGACTTGAGAATATTTTTAATTCACATTTTTTTAAATTTATTTTTTCTTAAATTAATTGAGTTTTTATTGAAAATTAAAAAGGACTTTTAGTTAGAAAAATGTTTAATGCTTATTCAATTGAAGAAGTTGTTTCTAAACTTCCACTTGAAGCTAATTCTATATCAAATTATGGTTATATTTATTTATTTCTTTTTAAATATTTTTTTACAGGTGATACATTATTAATTGGTTCAAAACAAGGACATTTAATTTGTTGTTCACAAACTTTTTCAAGTAAATTTAACAAAAAAATTTTTCAAAATTATAAATAAAATTTAGCTGGTCACAATATTCCCTCTTATGATTATCAAGTTTGTCGCTCTTTTGAAAGACGTCAAATAATTAATTTATCTGTGATAGAATCATTAGACAAAATTATTTGCCTTACTGATACACATTTGTCAATTCATGAAGCTTTTGCTCCATACAGGTAACATTTTTACTGAGATAGAATTAGGGAAATCCGTGGCAATCCAGGAGAATTGGGGTTTCTTCGAAAAAAAGTTTAAAAATAAGAAAAAGGATTTTTCTAGGGTAAAAAAATATGCTGATTACGAATCTGAACTCAGATTTTTAAAAAGTCGAATCCCGGACCCGAATTCGGAATTTGACCCTGGACATTGTCGGACATTGTACAAAATGGTCAGTCTATCATATGCAGGTAGAACTCATCGAGATACATCGAATGACACCAAATTCGATGAAATCCGACTGATTGGACCGAGATACAGACCCCGGAATATTGAAAAACCATAGGGGTGATTTTTTGGAGTAAAAAAAAGTTTAGGCAAATTATACCTCATTCGAAAGAGCTCGTCAAGCTGAGTCGAATGACACCAAAATTACAGTGATTGATCAAGTTTTGTCAAGGTTATGACATAAGTCGCTGACTCACACAGTACTCCCATAGGTTTACTTTATGTCATAATTTTGTCTAAACATATCCAATCACGTTGATTTTGGTGTCATTCGATGCAGCTCGACGAGCTCTTTCGAACGAGCTATCATTTGTTATTCGAAATTCGGGTTCAGGGTTCGAAATTTGGTTCGAGTCCGGGATTCGACTTTTTAAAAATCTGAGTTCAGATTCGTAATCAGCATATTTTTTTACCCTAGAAAAATCCTTTTTCTTATTCTTAAACTTTTTTTTCGAAGAAACCCCAATTCTCCTGGATTGCCAAATCCGTGGATTAGAATGGATTTTTTATTCCTAGTCTTATGTTCTTTCCTCTAAAATCGCTTGAAAGTTTTTTTAGTTAATTCCCCGATTTCTTAAAAAAATTTTTTTTAATTTTTTGTAATTTTTATCCTTCATTTTAATTTTAAAAAAAGGCTAATTAGCAGTATTACAAAATATAAACAAATATTATGTTTTACTCATCTAATTCAACAGGTTCATTTTTTATTTTTAAAATTATATATAAAATTCTTTTTCAGAACATTCTTTATATATTAATTTCAATTAAAAATCGTCTTATAATTTTCCAACATTTGGAAGAAAAATTAGAAGAAATTGGGTCTATAAATTTTGATGATTCTGCTTTAAGAATTTTATGGTTTTTTAAAAAGAATTTTTTTAATAAATTTTTTCTTTTAAGGTGCCAATCAAATAGTTTATTTATTTCTACTAAATTGGAGCATTATTTTGCCAAATTAACAATTATTCAAACAAATGGGAAAGAGGTTATATTTTAATTATTTTTAAAACTTTTTCTGAAATAATTTAAAGACCTTTAATCAAATTTCAATTTCTGAATTTCCTCGTTTACTTTTATCAATTCCTTCTCGTTCTTCTGATTTATTCCTTCCAATTTCTGCCTGTTTATTATCTGATAAACAAATTGTTGCTTTAAATAAAGATGAGAAAAGTTTAGAATTTTTTGATTTGGAAAGTGGGGGACAGACAAAATTAATTGAAAATGAAGAAAATTGTTGTCAATTTACTGATGGAATTGTTGATTTTGGTAAGAGATTTTTTACGATTATAAGTTAGAAATAATAAGTGAATTTGTTAATAATTTTGGAATATTTTATTAAGCGTTTAAAATTTTTTCTTAATTTTATGAGTGTAATCCAAGGCTTAGATTTCAAATTTTAAAAGATCCGCAAATCTACAAGAAATTATTAAAAATCCTCATAATCTTCAAATAACCACATGAATCCGCATTTTAAAAAATAATCTTCATCGACCTATCAAAAAACCACAAAATAAGGAAAAATCCGCAAAAATCGAAGCCCTGGTATAACCTCTAATTTATTTTAAAAGAAAAAAATTTCTTATATTTTCTAATGTCTTTTTTCTAGTTTATGATTCACCATATATTTTGGCAATATTATGTACTAATTTTATTGAAATACGCTTAATAACCCCTTCAATTTTTATTCAAAAAATTAATTTAAATAAAGTTTTTATGTTAAACGTTGGAAGAAGGTTTGAAAAAAATTTTTTTATTTTTAAAATAATTTTTAGAGGTTCAATTTACGCAGCAAATGACACACAAGCTTGGAAATTAAATACACAAAATAAACTTAGAGATAATTTAAAATTTTTAAATTTAAATGGACACCACGAAATTGCTTTACAAATAGCTGTAAATTTAAAATGTAAAAATTTTTTTTGAAATTTTATTTTATAGAATGTTTATTCTGATGTTGTAGATGAAAAAGAAATTGTTAATTTAAAAAAGTCAATTGCATCTAAATCTTTTTTGGAAAGAAAATTTTCTAAATGTTTTGATATTCATGCTGAATTAAAAACTGGTTTATTTATTTTCTACAGCTACATAAACAAATTTTTAATAATTTTTTAGATCTTTTATTTATTATTAATTTATTTCCAAAATTTCTTCCTGAAAAATATTCTTGTTCAACAGAAAAATTTATTAATGAAATTAAATTGTATGGAATTTCAAATGAAGAAAATTCGTTGGATGAAGAAGAAATAAATAAAAAAGCAGTTGATGCCCTTATTAAATTTATTTCAATGGTATTTAATTTTTAATTTAAATCTCTTTTTAATTTTTTAAATTAAAAAGAAAAGACAAGAACATTCAAAGCCAATTAATTTACATTTTTTGGATTACAAAGAAGAAAGAAAAGAAAATATTCTTTCAACAAATTCTCTAAAACGACATGAAGTAGCTTTGGAATTAATTGATACTGTTTTGTTAAAAGCTTATTTAATGGTTTTTTAAAAGGAGTTTTTTTGAAAAATAATTTTAAAAATTTAGATAAATCCAAAACTTATCGGTCCATTATTAAGACTTAAAAATTGTTGTTGTATTATTTCTGAAGCTGAAAAAGATTTGAAAAAAGCCGGATTATTTGAGGAATTGCTAATTTTATATGAAAGAAAGAAAATGTTTAGAAAATGTTTTTTTGGATTTTAAAAATTAAAAATAATTTAAATTTAAGATCTCGAATATTTTCAAAGAGAAGTTAAAAAACCTGAGGCAGCTACACATGCCCATGGGATTGAAAAAATAGCTACTTTCTTAATGAAATTAAAATCAGAACAACTTTCTTTAATTTTAGAATTTTCTCCAATTGTTTTGGCCGAAGATATTGAATTGGGTGTTAAAGTATTCTTTAATTAAATTTAAATAAATTTATTTTTTAAAAAGATTTTTACGGGTATTGATTCTTCTGTAGATGCAAAAAATTTTGATAGAGATTCTGTTCTACAATTTTTGAAGCGACAATTTCCTGCTGCTGTTATTCCCTATTTGGTATTTTTTTAATTTTTGGGCAATTATTCTATTTCTTAAAAATATGTTTAAAAATATTTAAAGGAACATATAATTTACGAATGGGAAGATAAAAGACCAAAATTTCATGAAGAACTTGTACTTCAATATATTACTAGAATTAAATCGCTTTTATCTCAATTTGTTAAATTACCTGTAAATAATCAATTTATGCGTTCATTGTCTTCAAACGATGAAAATATTGATAATAATGAATTGGTAATTTTAAGAAGAAAACTTAGAGCATTTTTGGAGACTGATAAATATTATACAGTAAAGGATACGTTGAAGTTAATTGAAAAGGATGAAGGTTTGAAAAATTTATTTTTGAAGGGTTTTTAATTAAAAAATTTTTTGAAGTTTTGGCCGATGAACAGGCAATCCTTTATGGTCGGCTAGGTCAACATAAAGAAGCTCTTTCAATTTATACAAATAAATTAGTTGATTTTGCTGCAGCAGAGAGACATTGTTTAATTTATTATAATGAAAATGATTTAAATAATTCTCAAGTAATTTTTAATTTTAGAAAAATTTTTTAAATTTTCTATAGATTTTTTATAATTTATTTTGTTCCTATGTTGCTGGTGGCGATGAAATTAACAAAAAAAAAATCTAAAGAAAATGGAGAAAAACAAATTGTAACAGTAGAATATTCTCCACAGAAAAGGCCAAATATAACAGAAGCTTTGAAATTGTTGAGGAGACATGCAAATAAAATAAATATTGGTTTGTTTTTGGAATGTTTTTAAGGTAGAACTGAGGTTTTGTTTTATGGTTTGGTTCGATACTTTTGGCATTTTGATATTTTTAACCTTTATACTTCTCCCAACCTTTTTTCAAATTATTTTTAAAAATATAAAAATTCTGATAATTTTTTAGTTAAAGCATTTGCATTAATTCCATCAGAAACACCATTATCAAGGATAGATATAGCGTTAAAGGCTGTTTTTGAAACACTTTGTACTCGACTAACTATGGTTTTTTTAATTCTTTTTATTTAAATAAAAATTATTTTAAAGGTAAATTTATTAATGGCATTAACACAAATTGCAATAAATAGAACAGAAATAAATTTTAAATTGTTAAAACAACAACGTATAAATATTAATGAAAGTGTTGTTTGTTTTATGTGCAAAAAAAGAATTATGGAAAGGTTTTTTGAAAATTAATTTTTTTAATTAAATTAATTTAGTGCCTTTGTCCGTCATCGTTTTGACTCAATTTCTCATTTCTTTTGTCATCGCCAAAATATTGAAAGAATTCAGAAAAAGATTAATGCATTTAATGAACATTCTTAAAAAATTATAATTTTACTAAAAATATTTTTATAAAATAAATATTTAATTTTTAAAAAAATATTTTAAAAAATATTTTTTGAATAAATAAATTATATTTAAATAAAATTAATTTAAGAATTTTTATTTATTAAAATTATTGAGGAAAATATGGAAGAAGATGAAGATACAAATTCTTTTTTGGGACATCCAGATGATTTTATAACACAAACTTCTATTGAACAAGTAAAAATAAATTTAAAAATATTTTTTTTTATTTTAAATTATTTTTTAGATAAAATTAGAAAATATAATTAAATCTATTAGGGCAACAACAACAAAAGATGATTTAAATAATAATTTTAAACTTCATCGTCAACAACATATTAATTTTATTTTGGGATTATTAAATAATTTGCCTGGAGGATATTCTGTAAAGAAAATTATTTTATTTTTTAATTTAAATATTTTTTAAAAAGGAATTAAGTTCAAGTAGAGCTTGGTTGTGTTTTTGGGGTGTCCATAGTTTACGTTTACTTGGTGGACATTTAAAAGAAGAATTGGCTAATAGGTTTTTAAAAATATTTTTTGAATTAATTTATTTAAAAAAGAATTATTTCTGTTCTTAATTTGTGTAAATCTTCTGGTGGATATGCTGGGGCTCCCGGACATTGTCCACATATTGTTACTACTTATGCTGCTGTAAATATTTTAAAATTAAATTTAATAAAGAATATTTATATAAAGGTAATGACATTAGTTGAAATTGGAACTGATGAAGCTTTAAATTCAATTGAACGGGACAAATTAAAAGAATTTATTTCATCAATGAAGCAGTCTAATGGAAGTTTTTGTGTTCATGAAGATGGAGAGATTGATGTTAGGTAAATTAATTTTTAATAAAAGTTTAATTTAATTTTTAAAGAGCAGTTTATTGTGCTTTTACTGTTTCTTATTTGTGTAATTTACCTAATTTGGAAGAATTATTTGAGGGATCGTCTGCATGGTTGACACGTTGTCAAGTAATTTTTGAAATTAAAAAATAATTTTTTAAAATTGTTTAGACCTATGAAGGCGGTTTTGGTGGAGAGCCTGGTTGTGAGTCACATGGGGGTTATACTTTTTGTGCTCTAGCTACATTTGCTTTAATGCAAAAAATGTATTTAATTGATACACAATCAGCTTTACGTTGGCTTGTTTTTAGACAAATGAAGTTAGAAGGGGGATTTCAAGTAAATATTTTAGACAAAATAATTTTTAAGAATTTTCTAGGGCCGTACAAATAAATTAGTGGATGTTTGTTACTCTTATTGGTTATCAGCTTGTTTTTGTGCTATTGAAAATGAAATATTTAATAAAGGAAATTCAACAGAGGAAGATAAATGTCTTTTTAATGTTATTGATTTACAAAAATATATTTTGGAAATTTCACAAAATAATTGTGGAGGATTTAGAGATAAACCTGAAAAGTATGTTTAATTTTAAAAAATTTAAAATATTTTTTAATTTAAAAATAGACAAGTTGATCTATATCATACTTGTTATGCACTTTCTGGTCTTTCAATAGCCCAATCTTTTGCTAAAACAAATGAAGAAATTATTGGGGGAGAAATTAATTTATTGGTTATTTAATTTACTCAAATATGACAATTAAAATAATATTCCTAATTTTAAGGAACCAATACATCCATTATTAAATGTAACAAAAAATGCTTATGAAAAGGCTTTTGATTATTTTGATAAATTAAAATAATTATTTTTTGTTTGTTTATTTTTTAATTTTAAATGAAAAATAAATTTATTTTTAATTTTAAAATCCCTTAAAATTTTAAGTAGAAATTTGTTTGATTTTTATAAAACAAAATTGAGTAGTTCATTACAAGTTTTATCGATTTTATTAAAAACTTTATTCTTTTGTAGGGCTTTTTATGAGATATTCTAAGCTTTATCTCACTTCCAGTCATTTTTGTGTTTACCAAAGACTGAACTTGAGAACTTTTTTTACTTTATTTATTCATCCTCATAGTATATTAATGTGTAAACATTAAGTAAAGCTGTGTTGATAAGTAAAGATGATTTTGATTTTCTCTAAATCTCCCTCATCTTTTCGTAAGAATTATATTCTTAAAATCACTGTCTAACATACATTAAATAGTAGATATTATTTGTATCCGGATTGCTTCCGGAAAAGTAATTTTACGTAGATAATATTCAAGTGCTTATATATTTTCAACATAAATGAATGGGCATAGTTATGGCCGTGGAATTGGCTCCTCCTCTTTATCTTCTCGTCAGTTTGCCAATTATTATTCTTTCAAGAGGAAAGGAGAACCTGGAAGAAGAGGAGAATATACACAAAGTTTTAACCGGTCTTTTAACATTAAATAATATCCATTATTTAAATAACCCTTCCTCTTTTTAAGAAGTGCCAAAAATATGTTTTGGAATGATAAAGATTTGTAAGTACATTTATATTCTCTAATTTAAAAATATGTATATTAAGCAATCCAACACAACAATATCCTTCACAATTACTAATTTCCCCAAGTTCATCATCATTAAGGCATCGACAAACTTATAGTAATTTAATACCAAATCAACCGCTTACAAAAGTAAAAGAAGAAAAAATATTTTTTTAAGTAAAAAAATATTTCCTATTTAATAGCAAGTCGATCAATTACTTTATGAAATCCCTGATTTTAAATTTACAAAAAATTCTTTATTTCAACCACCAGAATTTCTCAAAGTTTTTTCTGATATCCGTTGCATTGAAGGCTCTACAGCAATTTTTGACTGTATGATATTAGGATCGCCTAGACCAAAAGTTTTTTAAAAAATTATTTTTAATTTTTATTTAAAAAAGGTTTGTTGGTTATTTAATGATGAAAAGCTGACTTTTGATGATGTAATTTTGGAAGACACTTCTGGTAATAATTAAATTAAAAAATTTGATAACGGATACGGTATAAACGGATACGGATATTAACTCCAGGGACACATCCGGACACGGATAGCTAAATCCTTGACCTTGTGCAGGTCTCGTAATATTTTCAAAATTAGCCGAAGAAAAGTTTAACTTTGATAAATTATTGAGTAAAATTCTCTATATTATTTATTCGGTTTTATTCTTAGTTTAGTTAATTTTGAAAGATTTATTTAACAATTTAGATATATGTAGATGTACAATTAAATATGTCTGTAACCATCATTATGGTTATTTAAATTAAAAAAAATAATTTTAAAATAATTTAAAGGTTCATATACTGTATTGGTTGAAAATGAAGCAGGAAGAGCAATAACAACGGCTATGCTTTTGCCCATTAAATAAATTTTGATTAGTCTTAAAAACATCTTTTTAATTCTTTTTAAAAAATGCTTTTTTATTAGTTTAACAAATAACATGATTATGATTTAAAATAATTATTTTGGAAGGAATAGTTGATTTTTAATTATTTAACTAGCGATGGGTTTGACCACTGATGGCGGCGGATAGCTGGGTGCATTTGGTTACGATACTTTGGATTTAAATTTGTTCTGCCCGTTGGAAAGCCTATCGGCTTTGGGGCGCGCTTCGCGCGCCGCTAGAAAGTTTGCATGCCATAAAGAAAAGATTAGCCTGCCTCTTCATTGCCCCGTATCTTTGGCCCTCGCGAATCCTTTTTAGGTGGCTTAGGCCTTCGGCCCTGCCCTTCGTCTTAGATGGATGTCAGCTCGGGCCTTCGGCCCTCTCACTCCCTTTTAGAGGGGTGTTAGCTCGGGCCTTCGGCCCTCGCCTTCCCCAGTTAAGACTCATCCTTCCACTTAGAGTCACTTTGGGCCTTCGGCCCTCGTCTTCCCACCGTTGGTGCTCATCCTTCCACTTAGCATCACTTCGGGCCTTCGGACCTCGTCTTCCCCACATTTGGATTCATCCTTCCACTTAGTCACTTCGGGCCTTCGGCCCTCGTATTCCCACATTTGGGACTCATACTTCCACTTAGAGTCCCTCGTCCCCCCACAGTTTGGACTCATCCTTCCACTTAGAGCCACTTCGGGCCTTCGGCCCTCGTCTTTCCCCCGTTAGGACTCATCCTGACACTTAGACTCATCCTTCCACCCTCGCCCTCTCTTTTAGATGGGTGTCAGCTCTGGCCTTCGGCCCTCGCCCTCCCTTTTAGACCTCGCACTTCCTTTTAGATGTGTGTCAGCTCGGGCCTTCGGCCCTCGCCCTCTCTTTTAGATGGGTGTCAGATTAAATTATGGTCAACGTAAACCTATGGAGCGTAGGCGAGGCGCTTGTGCAAAACCCCGCGCTTCGCGCGGGGTTTTGCGGCACGCGCCTCGCGTGGCGTCAAAGGTCGCTGGGTTCTGGGCTCGTAACATGGTCCTATTCCTATAACGATTAGGATGGGACTCATCCTTCCAATCAGAATTCGAAACCTAAAGCAAAAGCATTGAAGAAGCATGCTGAAGATGCTGAAGAAGCATGCTTCAGAGCATGCTTCTGCTTCTCGGGCCTTCGGCCCTCGTGTTTCCTCATTTGAACCCCTCCTTCCACTTCGAGTCACTTTGGGCCTTCGGCCCTCGTCTTCCCCCCGTTGGGACTCATCTTTCCACTTTTTGAAAGTGAAAAGCAAAATTTTAAAAAAATTTTCAAAAGTTGAAGCAAAATTGCTTCAAGTTTAAAATTCCAAAGCTGAAGCAAAATTTTTGTTTCAAGTTTCAAAACCTGAAGCAAAAATGCTTCAAATTTCAAAATATCAAAACCTGAAGCAAATTTGCTTCAGATTCCACATTTCAAAACTTGAAGCAGAAACATTAAGCAGAAAGCATGCTTCTGCTTCGGATCCATAACAGGATCCAGCTTAGCCACCTAAAAAATTTTCCCCAGATATACAAAATTCACATTTAAGTTTTTCGCCGGTTGCCCGGCATGGTCAGAGACGGAGAAAAATTTCGTCTCTCTGCCATCAATTTCACCTGTCAATCATTTTTTCTCTCTCCCTACCATAATTTTCCGAGTACGGTACTCCACCCCATAAATTTTCGAACCATTGTATGTTCGTCAAAATGCTCCAAAAAATTTTGAAAAAAATATTTTTATATCCAGCTCAATGAGAGCTTTCGATTCAAAAATTCAAAACCTGAAACAAATTTGCTTCAGGTTTGAAAAATTCAAAAATTGAAGCAAAATTTCTTCAGACTTCAAATTTCAAAACATAAAGCAAAACATAAAGCTGAAGCATGCTTCTGCTTCAGACAAATTTTCCCAGATATAAAAATTCATCCTTAAACTCTTCGCCGGTTTGCCCAGCTGGTCAGAGACGGCGACAAATTTCTCCACTTTGCCACGATTTCACCTGTCAATCAAATTGGCACCCTCCCTCCCATCATTTTCTGGCTATGGTAGTCCACCTCAATAAGTTTCGAACTTTCGTAATTTCGTCAAAATGTCCCTAGAATAAAAAAAAATGTCCCTAGAATATTTTTATAACCATCACGAAAAGGGCTTTCGAATGAGTACTCGCTTGCCTATATCCCCAAATCCCGAATCCGAAGTTTGAACTCCGAACTTCGACTTTTTGTTCTTATCTTTTCTCGGTTCTATCTGACTTTATGAGTCCAATCAAACATTATGAGTCCAATCAAAATTTATGAGTCCAAATAAAATTTATGAGTCCAAACAAATTTTATGAATCCAATCATATTTTAAAGTCCGAACATGTTTATAAAATAAGTCCAACATGTTTATTAAATAATAAATTAAAAAAATAGAATTATGTTGCCATACCTATGGGTGTCAGCGAGGCGCTTGTGCAAAACCCCGCGCTTCGCGCGGGGTTTTGCGGCACGCGCCTCGCGGGAGTCAACGGTCGCTGGGTTCTACAACAGTACATAAACCTATCCCTTTTTCCATTTTCAGTCTTGATCTTCCGACCTACCCTAGTAGCACCAAAAATCTGATTGGACTCAAACTGAGTTTGGACTCAAACAGGAGTAGATTGAGATTGAGTACCCTCACCCATACTTGACAATTCCGAAAAAACACGATTTCGAAGTTCGAATTCCGAACTTTAAAAAAATTTTAAAAAGTTGAAGCAATTTTGCTTCAGAAATCAAAATTTTCAAAATTGAAGCATTTTTGCTCCAAAAATCAAAATTTCAAAAGTTGAAGCAAATTTGCTTCAGGTTCAAATTTCGAAACTCGAAGCAAATTTGCTTCAACTTTCATAATTTAATAACTCGAATCGAATTTGCTTCAACATTCGAAATTTCAAAACTCGAAGCAAATTTGCTTCAAGTTTGAAAAAACGAAAGTGAAGCAAAAATTGAAGCAGAAGCATGCTTCTGCTTCGGATCCATAACAGGATCCAGCTTATCCCCCACAAAATTTTTCCCGTATACAGAATTCAGCCCTAAGTTCTTCGCCAGTTTGCCCGGCATGGTCAGAGACGGAGAAAAATTTCGCCTCTCTGCCACCAATTTCACCTGTCAATCATTTTTCCTCTCTTTCTACCATAATTTTCCGATTACGGTTATCCACCCCATCAATTTTCGAACCTTTGTATTTTCGTCAAAATGGCCCCAAAAATTTCGAAAAAAATATTTTTATATCCAGCTCAATAAGAGCTTTCGAATGGTATATCATTTGCCATATCTATCTTGATTTTTGAAATTAAAATTTTTTGGCCGGAAATTTCTGCCAGAAAAAATCACTGAAATTTTCATAAAATCATAACTTTTTCAAAATAGACATTTTTTGAAAATTTTAAAATCTTATCCGATGCAGAAAAATCTGATCTATCCAAGAAAAATACACTCAGCCCGAACTACTGGCAAAAATCCCGAAAAATTTTCAAAAAACCGAAAAATTTTGGGTTTTTCGAAAATTGACCCCTACGAGGTCAGTTTAAAATTTTTTCGAAATTTTTCAACCTCAAAAAATTTCTAATTTTTTGCTCAATTTTATAAAGCAACCCGCATCCAACAATCCCTATCCCAGTCAAAGTTATGGCGATTTAAAAATCCCGAAAATCCCCCAAAAGGGGTACCCCTTTTAAAAAATTCGTGGGGTAAAAAATTTTTAATTTTGACAGAAAAAACATGTTTTATAGTGTATTCGTACACGCTGAGTACGAATCCGTTGTCGGAAAAATTCTAAAAAATTTTCAACAAAGTTAGAGTCGAAATCCATTTCAGTCCCAGACTCAAATAACGAATACCTTACTAAAAACTTCGAAATTCGAAATTTTTAGTAAACCCATTGAGATCCCCTCATTATCCCCTCTTGAATAAGTACTCATTCGACTCCAACTCCCAATGCCGAAAATCCCGGATTTCGAAGTTCGAACTCCGAACTTCGAATTTCGACATTATCCCTTATCACATAAGACTCCCTGATCATCCCCTCTTGAATGACTACCCACTCACCCATACTTCCCAATGCCGTCCCGGATTTCGAAGTTCGAACTCCAAGTTCGACTTTCGACATTATCCGATATCCCACTAAGCTCCTCTCATTATCCCCTCTTGAATGAGTACTCTTTTCGACCCCAATTCCCAATGCCGAAAACCCGGATTTCGAAGTTCGACTTTCGAACTTCGACTTATGACATTATCCTTTATCCATCTGATCTCCCCTCATAATCCCCTCTTGAATGACTACCCACTCGCCCCTACCTACCATCCCCGAAAATCCCGGATTTCGAAGTAATTTCGAATTACTCCTATAATTCCCCCCAACTTACCCTCTCTCAACTCGAAACTTGCTTATGTTTCGAAATCCCACTATTTCAACTCGAAATTTCACTTATCAATCACAATTTCTCTCTCACCTATGAGATTTGCCCCCAGGATTTCCTCAATTTGAAGAAATCCGACAGTTATCGGTCGGACAGTTTTCTTATCAGAATTTTGTGTCAAGCATAAGTACCCCTAAAGTTCGAATTCCGACTTTGAAATTTTTCATACATATATCTACACATTCTGCTTCAGTGCCCTCCCAGCAGAAGTTTTCCGCTAACTTTATCCATTTTCGAGTTATTTTGAAAAAACGTGAATTTTAAATCCCGACAAACCTGACAATTAACCGAAAAGTCTGAATTTTGTGTCAAGCATAAGTACCCTTCAAATTCGAATTTTGACTTCGAATTTTTTTTGTTTGACATCGTCTAATCGAGCTTCAGTGCCCTCCCGTTGGTCCGACAAGCCCATCTATACCCATTCCCGAGATATCCCCAGCACCTATATTATTTAGGTACCAAGGGGGTACCAAAATTTTCCGTCCATAATTTTCCTAGATGCCCCATAAGATTTGACCCCGGACATGTCAAACTTTTAAGCCCATATCTCAACTCTAGAAAGAGCTAGACTTTTTTCTAGCTAACACCAATACTTTTATAGGGGAAGCAACTTTTTTTATAAATATATAGTAATAAAATATAAATTATTTCAATCTTCATTATTTTTCTATAACTGTTTTTGCTACTCGTCTATTCTGAAAATATTTTTTAATTTTTAAATTTATGTATAATCCCATTAAAATTAATTCACTTATAAGGAACATTTCTTATTACCACCAAACATTAAACAAATAAACTCACTTCAAACCAAACTTTAACTTATTTGTCCATTACTTTTAATATCTAGTACATATAAAATTAAGATATAGATTGTGAATAACATTTTTTGAACAAAAATGGTGTAAATTTTTTTAAAATGTCGATAATTAACAAAAGGGAAATTACCTATGAATTTCATTATTAAAGGAATAATTAAGATAAAGTAAATATTTTTATTATTTTGGGGATTTATTTCACAGAAATCAACATTTAAAGGTTTTGTTGGTCAGGAAATAACTTTTTGGAAGAAAAGATTAGTTACCATGCTTATTGTTAGCATCAAGAGGTGCCTCGAGTATAGTATTTGGAGCAAAGTTACGCTACGAGCATGGTTGTAAAGGAGATTTTCTTATTAAACCCAACTTGAAAAAATATCAAAACCCCTTAACAACACAATTTATTAGAATTTATTTATATATACAAGCACAATACATATGTAGCAATACAATACAGTAAAATACAATTATAGCGAAAACGAATGTCGAAATATTTATACAATCATGAGGAAAATCAATAGGGTGAAATATCTCAATTTTTATCTTTCACATCCCTCATTCCCAGTCATATGGATGCTCAGGGATCTTGTTCTCGGTGAGATATGCGCGCAGCATCTTCATTATCCAGCTGTAGTCTGGACGACCGTAGAAACGCATCTCATCTATGTGCCTCAGGATAGTGATGAATTCTTCAGGGCAACCAGCGACGAGGGCACGCACAGCATCAGTTCGCACCTTCAGTTGATTGCCCGGGAGTCGAGCTTCTTTGAACTGACCAATCTGCAAAATCAATTAATTAGTAGCTATGAATTTCTCAAAAATTCGTACCGCATCCATGTCGCCGACACCGCTCCAAGGAAGTTTGCCGGCATAGATTTCGACCATCATGTAGAACCTAGTAGAGAAAAAGTTAAAATTTGTAGGGAAGAAACTCTTATATCAGCGACTTACCAGGATTCCATGTCATCCTTACGTGCGTATTCTCTTTTGATGTGTGCTGATGTAGCCGCATAACGTGGAGTCCCTCGGAAACGTGCAGACTCCCTTGGACGCATCAACGACCCATCTGAGTGCATGAACTTTCTCGCGATCCCAAAATCAAGCACGTAGATTATCTGCTGTTCTCCCTCTTCCTTCCGTCCGGTAGTCGTGTTTGCCGGCTTGATATCCCGGTGGAGATATCCAATGCCATGAAGAGCCCGTAGCGCGTTTACCATCTGAATTGAGACGCCGATCGCTGTACCAGGAGAGAAGCGTCGACCAGGCCGAGCTTTGACGAGTTTGTCCAGTCCTGGGCCAACCAGCGACATCCTAAAAGAAAAAGGTAAGTTACTGCTTAAAAGGTAATTTAATAATTTACTGCTCCCTAAAAAAATCAAAAATTCTTACACGATATAGTTGAAGGACACCTTTCCAGCTGGTCCAATGGTCTGACTGTCCCTGCCGATGTCGAAGCACTTAGTGAAGTGACGGTCGTCCTTTATGCGGTGCAGTTCTTGAAGAACATGGGCCTCCATTGCTAGCAGTGGCATTGACGCATCGACTGGCTCAGTTTTGAGAGCCCCTTCCCTCAATCCGAATTTGCAGTGGTAGACAGCTCCGAATGCACCGGCACCAAGCTTTTTGATGATTGTCCATTTCTCCGCAACTTTCATCCCTGGCGATAACTCGACGAGCTGCGGCGGCATTCCTGAAGAATCTGTTGAGAGCTCCGGAAATGAGATAAGCGCAGGAAGGTATACAGATGACTAAAAAGCAAAAAAGTAATTGATGAAGATGAACGGCCAAAATAAACTAAAAAACTAAACTGTACCTTGGAAGATAACGTCGTGACGAGCAAAGCCAAGTGCGCCAAGAGCCAAGCAGGTTAGAGACAGCGGCCAATGCAAGCAGAGTGAGTTAATTGGGTGTGGTTGTTAACAGCAAAAATGTGTTGGCTTTTATAATCGAGATCTAAAATTGAGCTCGTCTTCTTAATTTAATCTTTAAATCTCGATTATAAAAGCCAACACATTTTTGCTGTTAACAACCACACCCAATTAACTCACGCTGCTTGCATTGGCCGCTGTCTCTAACCTGCTTGGCTCTTGGCGCACTTGGCTTTGCTCGTCACGACGTTATCTTCCAAGGTACAGTTTAGTTTTTTAGTTTACCTATTTTGGTCGTTCATCTTCATCAATTACTTTTTTGCTTTTTAGTCATCTGTATACCTTCCTGCGCTTATCTCATTTCCGGAGCTCTCAACAGATTCTTCAGGAATGCCGCCGCAGCTCGTCGAGTTATCGCCAGGGATGAAAGTTGCGGAGAAATGGACAATCATCAAAAAGCTTGGTGCCGGTGCATTCGGAGCTGCCTACCACTGCAAATTCGGATTGAGGGAAGGGGCTCTCAAAACTGAGCCAGTCGATGCGTCAATGCCACTGCTAGCAATGGAGGCCCATGTTCTTCAAGAACTGCACCGCATAAAGGACGACCGTCACTTCACTAAGTGCTTCGACATCGGCAGGGACAGTCAGACCATTGGACCAGCTGGAAAGGTGTCCTTCAACTATATCGTGTAAGAATTTTTGATTTTTTTAGGGAGCAGTAAATTATTAAATTACCTTTTAAGCAGTAACTTACCTTTTTCTTTTAGGATGTCGCTGGTTGGCCCAGGACTGGACAAACTCGTCAAAGCTCGGCCTGGTCGACGCTTCTCTCCTGGTACAGCGATCGGCGTCTCAATTCAGATGGTAAACGCGCTACGGGCTCTTCATGGCATTGGATATCTCCACCGGGATATCAAGCCGGCAAACACGACTACCGGACGGAAGGAAGAGGGAGAACAGCAGATAATCTACGTGCTTGATTTTGGGATCGCGAGAAAGTTCATGCACTCAGATGGGTCGTTGATGCGTCCAAGGGAGTCTGCACGTTTCCGAGGGACTCCACGTTATGCGGCTACATCAGCACACATCAAAAGAGAATACGCACGTAAGGATGACATGGAATCCTGGTAAGTCGCTGATATAAGAGTTTCTTCCTACAAATTTTAACTTTTTCTCTACTAGGTTCTACATGATGGTCGAAATCTATGCCGGCAAACTTCCTTGGAGCGGTGTCGGCGACATGGATGCGGTACGAATTTTTGAGAAATTCATAGCTACTAATTAATTGATTTTGCAGATTGGTCAGTTCAAAGAAGCTCGACTCCCGGGCAATCAACTGAAGGTGCGAACTGATGCTGTGCGTGCCCTCGTCGCTGGTTGCCCTGAAGAATTCATCACTATCCTGAGGCACATAGATGAGATGCGTTTCTACGGTCGTCCAGACTACAGCTGGATAATGAAGATGCTGCGCGCATATCTCACCGAGAACAAGATCCCTGAGCATCCATATGACTGGGAATGAGGGATGTGAAAGATAAAAATTGAGATATTTCACCCTATTGATTTTCCTCATGATTGTATAAATGTTTCGACATTCGTTTTCGCTATAATTGTATTTTACTGTATTGTATTGCTACATATGTATTGTGCTTGTATATATAAATAAATTCTAATAAATTGTGTTGTTAAGGGGTTTTGATATTTTTTCAAGTTGGGTTTAATAAGAAAATCTCCTTTACAACCATGCTCGTAGCGTAACTTTGCTCCAAATACTATACTCGAGGCACCTCTTGATGCTAACAATAAGCATGGTAACTAATCTTTTCTTCCAAAAAGTTATTTCCTGACCAACAAAACCTTTAAATGTTGATTTCTGTGAAATAAATCCCCAAAATAATAAAAATATTTACTTTATCTTAATTATTCCTTTAATAATGAAATTCATAGGTAATTTCCCTTTTGTTAATTATCGACATTTTAAAAAAATTTACACCATTTTTGTTCAAAAAATGATTCAAAATGACGGATAAATGGGAAAAGAGTTTAATAAATAGTATATAATTTAAAAAATCACGAATAATAGTTATTTTCTTGTTTTTATCTCAATTTTATAGGTCTGATAGCTTTTTTCACCTGCCTATCTTTGTGCCTTTTTTGGGTTGTTGGTGTCTATTTCTCATTTTTTACTTGCCTATAAATCCGGACTTTAATTATGTATTAAATAACAATGCTGTTTCAAATAAATTAAAAATACTTTCTTATTCTGGCACTAAACCGGTCGTTTTTACTTTTTGTTAGGCAAGACTCGCGAATATTTTTTAAATAATTTCAGCATTTTCCCACTACACCAAAGTGACGACTCTCTTGGGGTGGTTGCATACTTTGGGGCGGTTATGTTGCTGTGTACAAGTCTAAAAATTTAGGGATTTTTTAAAGAATATTTTATTTAAAATTCAGATGATACGAGATTCTCTCATTTGTTATATACGCCAATGTGTTTCCTTTCAAAGTCGAAGATTAATTTATAACAGTAAAGCTTTATGTAAATATCAAGAACAAAAATCAACTTCTTCTAGGAATCCAAGCAATTTAAACTATTTTAATGCCTATGTCTTAGCAATGGTTGGCAATTATGATCCTCTTTATAGGCTTTATTTGGAGCATGAATGTGGACAAAAACCGGCGGGTGATTGGAAAAATGCTGACCCAAAAGCAGGTTTAAAATAAATAAATTTTGGGGGAAAAACAAACAGCTTTCACTCCCTTGAACACTTATTTAATCTCCCAATTTAATTTTATTTAAGTTGATGAAGTTTTATTACGTCTATACAACTTTGAAAAACGTCTTTTAGTGGTTGCTTTGGCTCTTTTATATTTTTCATTTTTAATATTTTTGTACATTGCAATTATATATTTTAAAAGAAAAAATAAACAAGAGAAAATTAATTTGGATGATTTTAAAAAATGGGAATGTGAATTTGAAATACAAGAAATTATAGAAATTAATGAATTTTTAGAAAAATATTTATTTAATGGAAAGGTTTTATTTTTAAATTTAATTTTAAAAATATATTTTTTTAATTTAGGTAAAGAAAATTATTTATTATTCACCACCAAATGTATTATTGGCTATTTTAGAGGATGGAAAAATGAAAATGGTTGATTGTAGAAAAATAAATAAAAATTAAAAGAAATTTTTTTTGTCAAAAATGATTCCAAAATTAAAGTTTATGTAATTTATAAAATTCCAAAAAATTAAAAAAAATATTTTTTTAAAAACACAAAAAAGTCCTTACAATTAGAATAACTTCTAAAATCATCATTGTAATTCAAGTTGGGGTCTAATTAATTTTGCCTTCAAATCATTAGTTGCTGCATAACCTGTTCCACCTCGACTTAATTCAATTATATCCGAATCTTGAAGAGACTTTCCACAAAGAGGATCAATCATGTCCACACGAATAATTTTTTCCATACAAGGGGAACAAACAACAGATTTCCTAAAAAAATTAATAAAAAAAATATTTTTGTAAAAATAAATAAACTAACGATGTTTTTAAATAAACACAACGAATACTGTTTGTGAGAACATCACGAGATATTGGACAAATATAACGTTCATTCATTGCAATTAATTTACTAAATTCAATCCTCTCATCAATTGGTGTAAACTTGACTGGAAGAAGTTCTTTAAATTTTAATTCTACACCGCTGATTGGACAAAGAAATTTGTTTGACTAAAAATAAGGGATTAGATTATGTTGACATATGTAAAACAATATTAAAGGGGTTTTTTGGAAAATATATTAAAAACAAAATTTTTTTAATCCTACAAGTCAATAAACCTTCTAGAAAAAAATTTAAAAAATACCGGTTTCTCGATTCGATCAGGTTCTGCTGTTGTGGAAAGAACAGGCACCCAAAAACTTTTCCATTCTTTTGCTTTTGCCCCTTCCATATTTGAAATACTTTCTTCTTCAAAAACTTTTTTGCTGTTGCTTGGCCCTTCCATTTTATCATTTTGTGGACGTTTTAATTGTCGAATATCTGGAGTAGACGGAACTTGTGTTTTTTGAGGTAAAGGTGCTGATTCCAAAGCAATTAATTTTTCTTTCATTTTATCCTTTTCTTTCTTTAAAGCCTTAAAAAAAATTTTTTTTAATTCTAAATACAAAGAAATATCCTCTTACATTTTCAATTTTTTCTTCATCAATTCGTCTTTGTTGTTCCCAAACTTTTAATTTACGTTTGTATGCTTCTTTTTGATCCAAAATATAATTTAAAATAGCCTCCCGATCAAATATATGTCCTTGTGGCGATATTAACGGTTCTCTAAATTGGAAAGTAAAGAATGATTAAATAAAAAAACCTGCACGGTTGTAGACTAAGAGAACAACAATCAAATGATTTCATAGAATCTTTTCCCAAACGTTCATGTAAAGTTCCATAACCAGAAACACTAGCATCTTTTCTGCGTTCATGATAGGTATAAACTGAAGCTGCTGTTGCGTTTTTTGCATGACGAGTCATCTAGATTATTTAAAATACTAACGAATTTCTTCGAAAATAAAAACCAAAATCTCGTTAAACAGCCGGTACCGAAACGTAGGCGGACTAATGAGTCCCGCCGGTTGAGTGCCTTATCCAAATTGTGATCAATAATTTTTGGATTTTCGACTACTATTTATATTTCAGATTTATGGGGAAACGAAAACATAAAAAGAAAAGAATGTAGGTATTTAATTTTTAGATCTTTCACACAAATTTAATTTTAGTGTTAAGAATTCTGGTTCTTCTAGAATTGTGCTTTCTCAAAAAGTCGACGATGGGGATGAAGTATTTGATGAAATAGACAAATTTCACGCTGAATACGATGCGAAGCTCTTAAAAATTGTTAAACAGCCAAAGAAACCTTTAGCAAAAGAAGTTTTAAGGGTTATTTCTGATGAAGATTTTTCTGATGATGAAGAAGGCTTTTCTGATGACGAGGAAAGTCTAAATAATAGTTATTTATTTTTTTTTATTATAATTTAATTTTTTTCTAAAGATAATCAAATAACTAGTAATAAATGGGGGAAATTACGTCGTAATTATTATGGAACATCCTATGTAGATGGTGATTATGGTGGAGCAATTCATGATTCTGATGAGGAAGAAGCTTTACAATTAGAAGAACAAGACGCAATCGCTCGCCAAATAAAATTAGAAAATGCAAATTCTTGCGTGGATTTTAATCAATTCTTTCGAAAAGATTTTGAGCTGAATAATTCTGAAGAGAATGACCATCTGGGTGAGGAATGTGGCCTAGCTGATTTACTTCAAATTGAAGTTCAACAGCCGGCAGTTACAAGTAATTCATTGGTTGGGGAAGAAAACGAGGATGAAATTATTGATGAGGTTCGGATTTTTTGAATTAGTTTTAAATTATTAAATTGTCTTTGATTAAAATTAACTGCCTTCTTTTATTTAAATCAGTTTAAATTTTTAATTAAGAGTGATGACGATGCTAATTCTGAAAATTCCCTTTCTTCTGTTAGTGAGTCTGATGTAAAAAATAAAGATGATTCTGGCCGAGAGAGGAGAAAAATAACATATGAGGTATTTTATATTTTTTTAATTTTTGAGCTGTCGCTTTCGCTTTTCTTCTCGATTTTTCCTCAAAAGGCATAATAGTCAGACCTTAATTTCACTTTATTTCCCCATTTTCTTCAACACTCGATTCGAAATCGTTTAAGGAATGAAAAAATAGCGAAAAAGGAGTTATGTATCAGCTTCAAAATTTCTTTTTTTATTTTAGATGAGGAAAAATAAAGGTATTCCAAAAGATAGAGGACGGAAAAAGGTTAAAAGGCATGCCCGTATTGTTAATCGAAGAAAGTTTCACAAAGCATTGATAAAGAAACGGTCACAGGTATTTTGTAAATTTAGGTTCATATTTTTCATTTCAATCCAAGGTGCCTGATTTGCGACGCGAAATTGATCGATATGGAGGTGAAAAGAGAGGAATTCGTGTTAGTACAGTTAAATCTATTAAATTCTAAATTATTTTTCCTTATTTTTCAATTTTTAGTTTTTTTAAATTTTGTTAAATAAACATTTAAAATAAAATTTTAATTATTTTTATGATGTACAATTATCTTTTTATTACCTTTTTTATTTTCTAACATTTTTTAGTAATTAATATTTCTATAAATGTAGAATGACATCAAGAATTCATAGGCTCTGGTTTCCTGGTGATGGAAGACCTCGTGTCTTTTTGCCTGATTTTTGGATAAAACTTTTAGAACCTCAGAAAGTTGGATATATGCGATTGCCAAAGAATGCTGCTATGTTTGAAGTTGATCTGAGGATGTCTCGATTCGGTAATTTTGTAAAATTTAAAAATAATTCAGGTGGGCTTTTCAGGGATTGCTTAATTTAGTGTTACTAATTTATTATATTTTGTGTAAAATTTAATTCTCGCTTTTGGGTTAAATTATTGACAATTCCCAATTGAAATAAAAAGAATTTAATATTTTTTAAATAAATTTAATTTAAGATGTTCGAGAATATTTGGAAAAAATTTACAAATTTCCTGTGCGTGATGTTCGTTTAAGAAATGTTGAAGGAAATATCACTTGGGATAATCCATTAGATAAACAAAAGAGAAGAGCATTGTGGAAGGATGAGGACAAGAAAATTGCTTTTGTCTTCTTTAAGGTATTTAATTAATTTGGAGGATCAATAAAATTGTTTTAAAAAAATCCTCTTAAAATTGCTAAGGAATTCATTTTTTCACTGAAAATCAAAATAATTTTTAGAAGGATTTTGTCGCAGAATTTCCTAATTTATTTACTGGTGAAGAAGATGCGGATGAAAAAAGATTAGAACAAATGAGACAAGGAAATCCAAACAAGCTGAACATTGATTTTATTAATAAGGATCGAGCTGGAGTTGGTGAAATGTTGCCACTTTGATTTTTTTAAATTTTTTAATAAAATTATATTTATATATTTTTATTTTAAATGTAAAAAAATAACTTAAAAATATTTTTTACTAATTTTTAAGCACTTTGAAACTAAAACGATTTTTAGATTTGTTTATTATGAATGCTAAAATTGATTTAGGCGTTTCAAAAACAAGTTTGGCTCAATTCAAGGAACGCTTCAAATCTCTTCACCAAAAAAGGGTAAAGTTTCAAAAATAAAACGTTTTTAATAAACGATTTTAACAAAAATACTTAATAGCAATTTAAATTTTAGGAGGAATCCAGGAAAATAAATCATGAACAAGTAGTTGAAGAAGATAGACGTTCAAAATTGCCAGCTAATTTTGAGGCAAAAAGAAGGCGACAAGAATGGGAATTGGCAGAACTTGAAGCGAAAAAGGTTTTTTTGAATTTTAAAATAATTTTGAAAAATTTTATTTTTAGAAAGCAGAGGAGAGAGGCGAAGATTTTGAGCGTTTAAAAGCTTTGGATACACAAGCTGATGTGGCAGAAAAGATGGAGACAGCAAAAAGGCGAAAAAATAATCCGGACACGGGATTTGCTAGTTTGTTTAATTTTATTTTTAAATAAAAAAATTTTTATATTTTAACTTTTTAGAAAATTATTATTTCTAACTTTAAGTTTAATTTCTAACTTTCCAAAATTTAGGTTACGAGGCAATGTCTCTTCGTCAATATGAACGTCAGACAAATTCAATTAAACCGGACATGGAGTCTTATCAAAAAATGAAAGAAGTTATGTAAGTATATATATATATATATACCTATATTTTAATTATTTAAAAAAATATATTTTTATAGAGGAGAAGAACAATTTTATCCATCAGCTAATACACTCATTCAAGGTTCTCATTATCCAACAGATAAAGCATTGGATCGTCTTTCTGAAGATGTCCACAATCAGTAAATTTTGAATATTTTTTTAATTTAAAATAAATATATATTGGGAAGCTGGTGAATTGAATTGGGCTAAAATATCTGCTCCTTGAAAGATTTTTAAATTTTTATAATTTTTGGCTGTAAAAATAGAATTTTAAATTCAAAAAATTCCTTCAATTTTTTAAACAAATTTTTTATTTAAAAAAATTAAAGAATGAAAAAACGAGATCAATATCATCGTAGACGTATGTTTGATCCAGATGCACCCATCGACTTTATTAATGAACGTAATCGTAAATTTAATCATAAATTGGAACGTTATTATGGAAAATATACTTCAAATATTAAAGAAGATTTGGAACGTGGAACTGCTATTTAAATAATATAAAAAAGTGATTTTATAAAGAACAATTAAATTTTTGTAAATGTATTTTATTTGAAATGATAAATTGATATTTTGTGGAAATTTTGAATGTTTATATTTTTAAAAAAATAGCTATTTAGATATGTATATATTTTTAAAACTTGGAAATATTATTGTTTTTTACTTTAACTCTTTTACTAAATTAATTGGTTTGTTAATAGGAAACGAAGTATTTTTTAGGTTTTGTTTATAATGAACTCGGATTTGGGTGTTTCAAAAACAAGTTTGACTCAGTTCAAGAATGCTACCACCACTACTACTACTAGTTCTTTAACTAAAAACGAGAAAAAAGTAAATTGTTAATAATTAATATTAAGTTTGTTGAGTACCGTATAGTTTAGTCTATATTAGGGTAGAACCCCGACCCGACCCTGACGATTTTTTTGACAAAATCCCCGACCAGAACTCCGAAGGTTCTACCCCGATAAGCCCCGACACACGACTCCGAATGCTCGGGGTGCTACCTTAGTTTATACTCTTAATTGCCTTGTTTCAACCCTTAGCTGGAGGTGGAAATTAAAAGAGATAAATTTGAGTAAATACGGTAGATGTATTAATATTTTATATTATCAAGTTAACCTACTATTTATTTGCTAAATCTCCAAATTTTATTAAATATATTTTAGTTAAAAACTACCATTGGTTGGACGTTGGAGAATATTGTTAAGATTTATAATGCTATTGAAGGTAACATTAGACCAATTCAATTAACAAGTAATTTTCTTGTAATTTAATTTTATAGTTTAGTTTTTTAGGTAAAAGATATTCTTTTAATAAATTAATGAAAGTTTCATTTGAATTATGTATTGAAATTAGCAATAAGGCCAATTATTTTGCTATCTGGCTTCGACAATTGGGACCTAATGGCTTTAATGAGAATGTCAATACAAAATACAGAATATATGCAGATAAGGATGGGAAAATTGTGGAGATCTCTAGGTGTGTATATTTTGTTTGTCTTGAAAGAATTTAAATTTTAGATCAACATATAATTTTGAGAATCAAGAAAGGTTGGGATATTCTTTAGTTTTAATTGAAGAATTACTTCGTTCTAACGGTGAGTAAAGATTAGGAAATTTTAAAAGTATCAGTAATTGAGTTACTTATAAATAGTAAAAATTTTTGAAATGTTTAAAGTTTGTGAAGCCTGAACGACCTATTATTGACTAATCATCATTAAATAAAATATTTTTTTAGGTAAATTATGTTTGCATTGTGAAATTGGAATTGATTGTTATAATTCAATTGAAAATTTAAAAAATAAATATCGAAAAATGTTTAAAAATGAAGAATTTACAGATTGTGTTATTAAAGTAATGATTAATTATTTTTAAAACAAAAAATATTATTAAAGATTGGAGATGAAGTTATTAAAACACACCGTAATATTTTGTCACAAAATAGTGAAGTATTTCATAAAATGTTTGAACAAAATGGAATGAATGAATCACAAACTGTAAATTATTTTGAATAATTGAGAATATTTATTTTTTATTTCTCAAGTTTGAGAAATAAATCAAAAAATATTTAACGAAAAATTAATAATATTTTGACTATTTTTTAAAATATTTTCAAAAAAACTTTAGTTAAAATTAAAAGTATTGCAAAATAAATTTAAAAATAAACAATTTACCTATTTGATAACAAAATTAAAAAAAATTTATTTATAAGCTGAAAGCAACCACAAATAATTGAAAGTATTTAAAATTTAGGGCGAAGTAATAATTTCTGATACAACTATTGAATGTTTTCGTGCAATGTTAGAATTTTTTTATACTGGAGAAATTGATAAAGGTTTTGAAATAAATAGAGGAATATTTAAATATTTTTTAATTAAAGATTTATTGGGAATTAATGTTTTCGAAATTTTTGCTTTGGCAGATAAATATCAAGTAAATTCATTAAAATATGAATGTGAATGTTTAATGGCTTCGAAAATTGGTAAATAAATGAAGATATTTTTTAATTTAAAAATCTTTTTTAGATATTCAAAGTATTGTTAAATATTGCAATATAATTAATTTATATGAAGATACTTTTATTTTAAAAGATGTAAATAAATAAATAATTTTATTTTATTTTATTTTAAATCTTTTTTAGGCTTTTAAAGATTTTTTTCGATTAAAAATTAAAGAAATTTTACACAGTAATGAATGGGAAGAAATTAAAAATATTTATCCAAAAATGGCCTTTCAATTTTTGGAGTCTTTTATTGATGAAAAATAAATTGTTTGTTTTGTCTTGTAATATTTATTAACATTTTTATTTTAATTATTTAGAAAATAAAAAATTTATAAATCTTTGGGGAAATTTGTTTTTATTAATTAATTGTTTATAAATCTCTGTCTAGATCAAATTTACGAAATAAAATTTTGCAATTTATTTTTTTAATTTTATGTGAAATTAATTTTTTGAGAATTTTTGGAATTTTTTCGTCTATTTACTAATAATTGTTATTGTAATTTGGCTTTTTTATTCGTATAATTTATAACCATAATTATTAATATTATTAAATTAAAAATAATTTTATTTAAATATTTTGAGTAAAGAACAACAACAAAAAAAATATTTAATCATGCGTCACGTCCGTCCATCAAATAGATCAACTAAATGATTAAAAACATTTAATGTTTGTTGCCATAATGTAAAAGTGGTGTGATTTTTAATAAAAATAATAAAAAGTAAAATTAAAAAATTTGTAGTAAAAAATAATTTTATAAAAATATTTAAATAATGTTATTAAAAATAAATTTATCAATTTTTATTTTAAATAAATTTATTTACTCATTGATCTTTAATTATAAAATAAATTATATATTTTTTAAACTTTTTTTCTCAAAATTTATTTAATAAAATAAAGATCAACTGATTTATTTTTTATTTTTATATTTATTTATCACAATTTCCTTTGCAACAAAACATTTTTAGATAAATTTAGTAATTCTCTTTTTTTTATTTCATTGCCAAATCAACACAAAAAAGAACATTACTCTTGACTTTCTTTTTTTTCTCAATTTTTATATCAGTAAATTGTTACATTTAATATTAATTCTTTTTTTCTAGAATGTCAAAATCACGAGAATTTATTTTAAAAAATAAAAAAATAAATGAATTATTATTTTTTAAATTAATAAATTGGGGGGGGGGGGGGGTATTTCAAAATATTCTTCAAAAATAAAATTTATTTATTTTTTTCTAAATTCTTAAGTCGAATATCGATAAAACATTTCTCTGTCACAATTCACTCTTAATTCTTGTGCTTACATAAAAGTCGCTTTGTGGTTTGCTACAGAAAATAGCATTTAAAATCCTGAGAGGCAGAATCGCCGCGCAATTTTCTCTCCTCTTTTTCCATTATATATTTTCTGTCGCAAATCGCATGCGATTTTTATGTAAGCACAGCATAACGCAGGGGGGGGGGGGATTTCGATTTTTTATAAAGTTAAAATTTATATATTATTTTGTTTTTCAATAAATATTTAAAATACTTTTTATGTTTGGTTGATTAAATTGTGATAAGAAAAAAAGTTAGGGTGATTGAATATATTCTCTTTTTTTTGTCTAAATTTGTGTTTTGATTTGTTTAAAAGTGTGTTTTTGTGTTAATTAAATAAATAAATAAATTTATTTTTGCAAGAATTTATTTTATGTTTTAACCTTTTCTTTCGTTAAATAAAAATAAATATTTAATACTTTTTGGACAGTCATGAAAATTTAAAATATTATTGAGAAAGAGAGAGAGAGGTGTGTTTTTAATATTTTTATGAAATAATTTTGTGCAAACTTTTATTAAATAAAAAAATATTTAAATTTTGTACTGTTTGTTAAATAAACTATTCAATATATTTTTATTCTAAGAAGTTCTGCAACGCTGTAATTTACCAAAAAATTTAGTCTGAAAAAATTAAATAAATTTTTGCGTTTAATATGATTTTTGGACTTTTTAATTTTGAAAATAACTATTTTTAATTATTTAGAAAATTTTAAATTTTTATTTTACAAATGCTTAAATCCCTCTTTTTTCTCCCTGACTGTATATTATTTTATAAAAAACAAATTGTAATGAGATTAAAAATACTAATTTCCCCTTACTTTCTTTTTTTAAATAATTTATTTATTTTTCTACAAAATTAACTCAAAATAATTTTTTTCCAAATTTTTGTCATAATACATACAAACAGTAACGGCTATATAAGCGTATCCAAATACTTTAAATAAATAAATAAAAATATTTAAAAATATTTATTTATTTGCAATAACCAGTTTGTATTTAAAAAAAAAGAAATATTTTTGTTTTGATTTTTGTAAAGTTTTTTGTAGATAGTTAGAAGTAGGTATTTTAGATTAAAAATTAATTTTTATTTTATTTATTTTTCATTTTGAACTTTTACTGAACTCTTTTTCAAAAATTGTTTGATTTAAATAAAATATTTGGAATAATAGCCTAAATAGATTCTAATACCTTTCTAGATTTGTATAATTTATGTTGTTTAAGAGAGCTCGTTGGGTCCGAAATCACCAATGTTCCTAAAAGTTCCTAAAAATTATAAAATAGAGGGGAAACCAACTTTTATTATGAGAGAATTTTCTTTCTTTTAAATTAATAATAAACTTTTTTTCATTTCTTTAGTTTTACTTTCACAAAAAAATAATCAAAATCCATTAATATCTTTTTATAATTATTGTATAATAAATTTTAAAATCCCCATTTTAAAATTATTTTTACTTTTAAATTTCCTGTATTTTTAATTTTATTTTGAAAAATTAATTTGCAAAAATATCAAAAAAAATTATTTGATTGGCAATAAATTATAAATAAATAATTAATTTATTAATTTATTTATTTTTTATTTATTATTCCAGTCTCATTATTCAATCATTTTTATTTTATAAAAATTCCTTATCAGTAAATATATATTATTAAATTGCCAAAAAAAAATTCCAAAAAAATATTAGAGAGAAACAATTTCATCGCCAAAATATTTTAATTTTATACAAAACATCAAAGAACATAACCAAAAAAATTAATTTTTGTTCATCTTCTCATTCTCCTCCTTATTTTCCACTTTCATTTATATATTTGTTATCACAACAATTTATATATCTTTTAAAAATATATTTTATTGCCACACCTTTATTAAATAATTACTACAAAAATTTTCCGCAATAAAAATAAAATAGGTATGTATTTTAATTAAAAATATTTTTTCTTTACTGTATTTGTTTAATAGTTACAATGACTAAATATTTTTAAAAGTATTTCTGTCTGTTTAGAGAGTGTGAGAGGAAACAAAATATTTCAAAATTTTCCTCTTTGTTCTATTTTGGCATTTATGTTTAAATTATGCAGCCTCAATTACTTCCATTATTTATTTTACTCGCATTATAAATTTTGAACCTCTAGCATTTTTTGGTTAGCACGGTAATTATCTAAACACCTAATTAACATCTAATTTGACACGTTTAACCGTCTTTCTCAAAAATTATATACCTGGATCAAGGCGGATTTATCAAAATTTTCTTTAATGTATTCTGATTAAGAAAGTTTGATTAAGAAAATTTCTCTCAGAATATTTTTATTCAAATATTCTAACCGGATTTCCTTATTTAAATAAATCTTTACACTTTAAATGAAATCAGATGATTTTAAAATTATTTTCTATTTAAGGGTTTTTTAATTTAAAGTTTTTCCCAAAAAAGTACATACAAATAATTAAATGTTTATTTTTTAAAATTAAAAAATATTTATATTTTATATGAAAATAAATATTTATTTTTTCTAATTTTTCTTCCGAATTAATTAATTAATTAATTAATTAATGTCATTAACAACTTTTCTGATTTGTTCTAAATTTTAATTATTTTTATGACACAAAAAACGTTAAAATGACCCAGACATTATTTTTAAAAATAGAAGAATATATGTAGGAATTAGGTTGACAAATAAATATTTTTAGTAAAGGATAAAATTGTTGAAAAAATTGAAGTAATATTTTAATAGAAAAAATTATAAAAATTAGAAATGTTAGAAATGTCAAGACTTTGAAATTTAGAGACAATTTTTTAAAAAGAATTATTTTCAAGGGGGAAACTAATTTTCAGTTTGTGTTTTAAATTTTTAATTAAGTGTAAAGTCCCCTAAAAGATTTTGTTTTCTGTTTAGAATGTTACCTTAATGTGAAGAATCCTTATTTAAAGAGTTTTAGCATTTAATTTTTAATATTATGGTGTAAAAAAAGATGAGAAAAATTCACTTTTTTGTGATACTTTTTTAAAAATAAAAATAATTTTTTTAATAAATTATTTTAATTATTTTTTTTATAAAAAATATTTTCTATTTATGAACAATTTTTTAATTTATATATTTATTAATCTATATATAAATCCTTCCATTTATTTAATAAATTCCATCACAAGATGTTTGATTTTTTTCTTTTATTTAAATTATAACAAATCCCCACACATATCCGGCAATTTAATTAATTATTTTTTAAAATTATTTTTAGACTATTTAGTGCCTAAAAACTTTTGTTTATTTTTAAATAAATAATTTTTTAAAAAGTTTTTTCAATTAATTAATTATTTTATTAAATTTTTATTTCTTTTTATTTTTTTCTTTTAAAAATAAAGAGTTTTTTTCTCGTTTATTTTTTTAAGAATAAAAAAGTTCTTCTTTTATTTTTTATTATTAAAAAAAGGGAAGTGAAAGAATAAAAAGAAATCTAAAAAATAAATCACATGAGGAATTTTTTAATAAAAAAATATTGACATTTTATATAAAAATATATTTATTTTTTTTTATTTTTAATATATAAATAATATTTTATTTTTTAAAAAATAAAAAAATATTTTTTAGCTTCTTTTAAATATTTAGGTAATTTTTTAATAAATAGGGGAAAAAGAAAATACCTATATTAATTTAATTATTTTATTTTAAATTAATTTTTGATCTTTTATTAATACAAAAAAAAATAATTATATCTATTTATCTAGTACTTTTTTCTTTTATTTTAATTCCAAGAAAATGCCCGTTAACGGCAACAATCCCTCCCCCTTTTTTCTTTTATTATTATTTTTTGCCCATAAATAGACGCGGAAATGCTTCTTAAAAAATAAAAAAAGTACAGGGTGTTTCAGCTGAAAAGCGCTATTTGAAACATCAATAACTTTTTACTGCATGGATAGATTTTAATGATATTTGGTATTTTATTTCTATATTTTATGGCATTTTTTTTGACATAAAAATTATGTCGAAATTCGAACCCTAACCCTGTATTTCAAATCCGTACTCAACCGTTCTCTTTTCTTTCTTTTTTCAGTGCGCGCTATCTTACTTCATTTATTTTCCTGCGAGCGGCGAAGAGAAGAGGCCCCGCCCACTTTTCTTCAAGTTGTAGTGTCTATCGCCTATTGTTTACTCTAGTGTCTATCTCCATTCGCAACAAATAAAGGGAAGTAAGAATGCATGTGGGGAAAAAGGGAAAAACAGAACGGTAGAGTACGAAATTATCTCGGGTTAGGGTTCGAATTTCGACATAATTTTTATGTCAAAAAAAATGCCATAAAATATAGAAATAAAATACCAAATATCATTAAAATCTATCCATGCAGTAAAAAGTTATTGATGTTTCAAATAGCGCTTTTCAGCTGAAACACCCTGTATATTTCGTTGCTAATTTTTATTCTTTTTTTTAACAAAAAATAAATAAATACTTCCTTATTTTCTTTATAAAAAAATCAAAAATTAGACAAATTGTTGAGTTTATTAGGCAATTTATTTTTTTTTTGTTGAAATTATTTTAAAAATTAAATTAAATATAAAAAAATATATTTTTGCTTTAATATGAAATTTTCAATTTATCAGAAAAAACTCGTTCCGAAAAAAATCAAAAATTATAAAAATAATTAATAATATATTACTAATAAAATAATCTAAAATAAGACATTAAAACACTTTTTGGAATATTCTTTGGATTTTTGTTTAATAAACTTTTTATTTTCATAATTTCATAATTTTCTTTATTTTTTTTATTTTTATTTAACCAAAGTAATCCATCTTTTCTGCTACTAAATAACTAACTAAATATATTTAATATATCCTTTTATTTCTTTATATTGACATTTGGACATTTTTGTGGATAAAAAATTCTTTTTTGGGTTTTTGCTTTTTTATGAATTTATTACCGCCCACGGAAATATTTGTATATAAAAAATATATTCTTTGGTTTTTTTTACTTTTCTATTGGCAACACACGTCAATTGTCTCTCTCTATATTTAAAAAAAATGTTTTTTTATTTTACTTTTTTTTTCCTGAAAAACTGACAGGGCCGTAAATTGCTTTATTTTTGGCGACACAATTGTTGCCATTTGTTAGGTCTGTGGGGATATTTTTTTAGAAAAATAAAACAATCAAGTAAAATTAAATAGAAAGTGTTCCTTAAAAGTTCTTAAAAGTATTTTTGGATTTCTTTTAAATTTAATTTTGAGCATGAAGGATTGCAAGTGTTTCTCGTCTTGTTTGGAGTTTTTAATATTTCTTGCTGCTTCTCAAAATTTTTAAATAAAAAATAAAATTTTATAAATTTATTTAAAAACAGAAATATGTTTTGAATTTATTAGACACCTCTCAAAAAATATTGCCGGCGAATTCTTGACAAAAAATTATCATATACGTACATTATTCTATTCAAAATATAATTTCTTAGTTTATATTTTTACATAATTATTTCTGTTTTTAACTATTTACCGTATTTCCTCAAATACTACGACCCCCTCTATAAGTACTGCCCTTTAAAGGAAAGTTAAAAAATAGTGCGGCCGGCCGTACTGTTGTTACTCTTGTTACTTTCGTATTTTTTCTTCAATTGTGTCTACTGTTTCCTCTATAAAATTTTTTATCAATACATGTTTATGTATAGCAACAATCCCTCTTACTTTCTTCTATCTCTTCTTTTTATTTTTACTAGTCAAAATGGCCTTTGGTCTTAAACTTCACTCGTGACAACCGCACGCCCGTATTCAGAAAAAAAATATTAAAAAATGTATTTTCCCGTTCTCGCCTGTTTTTGTTAAAAAAAAAACTCCGCCCTTTTCCTATTTTCTGTTGTCTGGAAATAAGGAAAGGGAATATAGCAACAAAAAAAAGAGAGGAGGAGGAGGAATGAAGTGGAGAAAAAAATAAACGTTCACTTGTCATTTACATTTATTTTTATTTATTCACACACAAATGGTGCTTTTTTTTAAAAAAATGGATGGGGGGATATATGTATTTACGTGCTTTTATTTTTTTAAATAATATATTATTAAAGTTTTTTGGGAAAATATAGACTAGGAATATATTTATGTATTTGTGACCACTTTCTTTTTAATTATTTTATTTAAATTTTCTTTTTAAAAATTTTTGAGATTATTTTTAAATTGTTAACAATAAAATTCCTTTACCAGACAAAAATATTTATTTTTCTTTTTTCTTGTCATTATTTTTAAAAAAAAATTGTTTATTTCCATATGTTTTCCTTTGTTATTATTTTTAAATTTTTTCTGTCTCGAATTTATTTTTCTTTATATTTTGTTCCTGCTTTTCCATTTTTATGTGTTCTTTCCTGGTATATTTTTTTATAAAGCTACGACAAACCGCGGCGCCGCACTTGACGATTAGAAATAAAAAAGATGAAAACGAGGAAGTAAAGACTCTGAGGGGAATATATTAATATATAAATAAATAAATTGTTGCCATGCCAGTCTAAAATATATTTATTTTTGAACTAGAAAAAATAATTATTAAAAATATTTAATTTTATGTTATCCTAATTTCTGATTATTTATTTCTGATAAAATCTTTAAAAAATTTTCTGGACAGACGGCATTCCATTCTAATCTCTGATCAAAATTAATCATCATAATACATATTTGTATTCTTTCAATATTCAAAGAATAATTTCAAAATTAGTTTTATTTTTGTGATTTTTTATTAAAAATATAAATTTAAATATATCTTTTTGAATAAAAAATAAATAAAAATTAAAAAAAATATATTAAATATTTAATTAATTTTAATTATTTTTTAAAATTAAATTTTTGATTTTAATAACCCCAAAACACACAAATAAATTTCCAAAAAATTATTCCTAACAACTAAAATTATTAATTAATATTTAGTAAAAAATATTTTTTCTAACATTTTCATCAACTTTGAACACAAAATAAAAAAATATATTTTTATTTATTTAAATTGTTTGCAAATTTAAATATTTTTTTCTTTAAAATTCAAAAAAATAACCAATAAAAATATATTTTTATTTCTCTTATTTTTAAATTATCTCTTCATTTTCTCTAAAATTGTAATAAAATTTTTGCAATACCAAAACAAAAATCTCTTCATATTTTTTAGCAAAATAAACAAACATAAACATAAAAATATTTTAAAAAATATATAACAACAAATACACACAAACATTTATTTATTTATTTAAAATTTAATTCTTAACTTTATTTTTGCAAAGTTTAAAAAAAGAATAAATATTTTTATTTTTAGAAAATATTTTTTGCTAAAATTTTTAAAAGATTTTAGGAACATCTAAAAATACTTTAAGCTTTTTATTTACGTCAACCTTTTAAATCTTCCTTAAGGTTTATTTTTATTTATTTTATTTTATTTTTAGAAAAATTTAAAAGAAAATAAAACAATTGTTAGAATATTTTAATTATTCTTATATATTTTTTGGAATAATTAAAATATTCTTTTACTTTTGACTTTTTTTTATAAATTTTTAAAAAATATTTTAAACAGGGTTTGGCAATTTCGGGGCGTTTTTTTATTCTTTACATTTGTTTGTTTCGCTACACTTTTAATTAATGGTACCGTAATATTAGCCTTTAAATTTTACAAATTTTATTTAATTTTTCTTAAAGTTCGGCAAAAATTTTTTTGATTTAAACGCTGCTATATGAGTTCGTTATTGGCATTTATATATTATTGAATCAGCTCACTAGCTGATTTACAGCTTACTAGCAAAACAAATAATTTTCTAACCTTCTATTTACAAACCCAAAAATTGCTGTATTCTTTTAATTTTTTTTTCAATTCCGTCAATTACATTCTCAAATATTATTTTTATTTTATTTATTTGGCAGAAAATTTTTCAGAAATTTATGAGCAATTTAATTAAAAAATTTTTTTGTTTGATAAACAAAAATCTTTAATTAAAATAATTAAAAAAAAATTTTTTTCCCTGAAATTTTAAAAAATAAATTTTTAAAATAATAAAATATGTACTTAGAAACTATATTTTTATATTTATATTTCCGTTTTATTAGACAATTTTTCTGTTAAACTTTATTTCAATTTTTGTCTGAACAATAGATTTATATATTTGCTTTTGTTGATTCAATAGTTTTTATTTAACAGACAAAACTTTTTATTTTATTTTTATTTGTCACAAGCTTTTTTTACTTTTTTTTAAAAAATATAAAAGGGCATTTAATAAGTATAAATTATAATTATTTAATTTTTAAAAATTTTATTTTGTTTAATAATTGCAATTTTAGAAATTTATAAAAATAATTTTTTCTTCAAAAATTTTCTACGTATACATCAAAATAAAAAAATTGATTTTATCCACCTCTTTGGAAAAGTAAGTTATTTTGTTTTTATTGGTTTTCTTAATCTTTAAATTTAATTTTTGGTTAAATTTTGCTTTAAAAAATTCTAAAGGCCAAATATAAAAAGTAGTAATTGAGAATAATTATTAAAAAAATTCTTGGGTGAATAAAAATAAAATCTTTTCTCTGACTAAAAAATAAACATTTAATTACAACAATAATAATTTTTTATTAAATAACAATATTTTAGTTTTACATTTTCTCAACTTTGCGTTTTATTTTTGTTTTTTAGTTTTTTTATCTTTTTACTTCCTTAATATTAAATAAAAAATAAGGGGATTGCGTGTTTTGATTATATTTTCAATAAATAAATATATTTTTATTTATCTACGTACTTTAAAATGTTTTGATTTTTATAAAAAAATAATATATTAATCATTTATTTACATATTTCTTTTTCCCATATTTATTATTAATATATTCCATAAAAATATTTAAAATATAAAAACATTTAAAAATCTTACTAAAACTTTTTATCACTTTTTAAAATAATTTTTATTTATTTTTTACTTGATATCCCCCCCCCACCCCCATTCTTAACAATTCTTAACCAAATAAACCCGAGAAATATTTTGATTCTGAAAATTTTATTTAATTTTTAATTTGTATCTAATTCAAAATTTAAATAAAATCCATTTAAAAATTATTTAAAGTTTTCTATGCTTGTACAGCATTTTTAGAAATCCAAATTTTAAATTTTTGTTTCCTTATTTATTTTTGCTTATTTTTAAAATAAAATAAAAATATTTTTAGTTTATTTTTTCCCCCACTAAAATATCTGAAACAAAAATTCTATCCCCTCATTTTTTTATTTATTTTTTCTTCCTGTTCCAAAACAACTGTCTTTTCCATTTAGAATTTATTTAAGCTTTTTCTTCTTTTTTTCAATTAGATTGATTGTTTCTCTTTTTTTTTCTCAAGAGAGAAGGAACGGATATATATTTTATTTTGTAAGTAAAGTCCTTTCTTTTCCTTTACGTCAAAAAAACTTTGAAAAAGGGGAAAAGTTTTTTTAAAAGACGGAAATGACAGGCAAAAGATTAAAGTTAAAATATTTAAAAATAGAAATAAATAAATAATTATTTTAAAAAATATTTAGTTATAGAAATTGTTTTAATTCTTCTTCTTCCTTAGTACATACAAGCATACTTGTGTAATTTTAACTTTTTAAATATATCTTTTGGTATTTAATATTTAAAAAATATATCTTTACTATTTTTGATAAAAATATATATTTTAACTAATTAAAAATAATAATCTCAATTTTTAACTAGAAAATTTAATAGAATATTTTTTTCTTATATATTTTTAATTTAACAATTATTATTTTTATCAATCCCCCCTTCCAAAAATTTATTTTATTTATTTTAATTCATTAAAATTTTTAAATTTATTTAAATAATATTTTATCTTTAAATATTTAAAAAACTAAATTTTCTTTTTCATGATAAAGACAAAACACATTAAAATTAAAATAGGTACTTTTCTCTTTAATTTATTATTTTAATAAAATATATTTTTTCTTTTATTTGACAATTAATTAAAAAATATTTTTTTATCAAAATTTTAAATCAAAAACTTCAAACAAATTTTTATATTAAAAATTTAATTAATTATTTTAACTAAAAAAGAATAACTACATAAATAGTTACCCTTATATACTCAAATAATTACCCTGGGTATAATGTTGTTTCCTCCTCTCCTTGGATTCGCGCATCTGTATATGTTAATTGTTTTTTTTGTTGTTAACTTTTCTAAATTTATTTTATTTTTCCCCCATATAAATAAAAATTCTTTTTAATTCATTTTTAAATTTATCAATTAATTTTCTTTTAATTTTCTGATCAAAAAATATTTTTGGTCGAAGAATGAAACAGTTCCCCTTTCAACTAATTTAAATTCTTTGTTAAACACTGATTTATTTAATTTTTTCTTGACATTTATTTTCTCTTTATTTTAATTTTTTATTTAACCGATTTAAATCTTCTTTTATTTGAACAAACCCAAATATTATTTTTCGCAATATATATTTTATTTATTTTTTTTTAACTAAAAAATTTTTTTAATTCTCGCTCCTCTTTTTCTTTTTGACTTTTTTTTTAAATTCTCGATTCTCCCCTCTCTCTCTCTCTCATTTTTTTTATTTCCCTCAATAAAAACCAATGTTCACCTCCTCTTCTCTCTTAAATTATTTTCAAAGTTTCAAACACAAAATATATTTTTAACTAGACAAAACTAAAAAATTTTAAAAAAAATTTAAAAATCAATCAATTAAATAAATCCTTTTTTTAATTTTTTTTAAATGTGACAACCTTTCCCCTTTAATTTATTGCCAATTATTTCAACTAGAAATAATGAAATATTGAAAGAGAAGAGAAATTCAGAGACTAATAATTATTTTAACTTTTTCTGTACTTTTTTATTTCGGAAATGCAACAGAGAGCGGGCGGCTTTTCGAGACAACAATGGAAAATAGGGGAAAGTTCACTTTAAAAGATTAATTTAAAAGGAAATAATTAAAAGAAATTAGATAAAAGAAAAATGAGAAAATAGTTGTAAAAGTATGTAGAGATTATTATTTTAAATAAAAAATTTAGATTTTCCAAAAATTTTCCCCTTTAAATTGATATCTATTTCTTGATATTTTTAAAATATTTTCTTCTCTATATTTTTCTTCAGTTTATCTCTCAAAAACTCTGTTGATTTTACATAACCTTTTTTCTTGAAATATTCGGACTTTTAATCGAGGGGACAATTGGAAATGATTAAGGTGTTGGAACTCGGAACTGTCGGAAATCGGAATTCCGATCGACCCCTGCTTTTAATTAAAATTCAGAAAATTATTTAAAAAAGAATAGAAGATTGTGAGGGTGGAAAGAGAAAGAAAGAAAGATAAATATATAGACAATCAATAAATAAATATATATCCTCTCTCTAATTATAGCCCTACAATAATTACTTCCTCTTAAGGGCATGAAGGGAGGTGATCTCTTATTTCCTTCAATCGTCTACCTATTTTTGTCTGCTTCTTAAAACCTCGTGTTGCCATGCTTTTTATTGTTATTTTATATATTTATATCCCCTTCCCTCTTCCCTTGCCTTTTTCCTTCCCTCTTCCTTTTTTTTTTAAATTTTTAAAATTATTTTTTCATTCATTTCCCCCCTCCTCATTTTTTGTTTTTCCCCACTTCAATTTATTTTAATTCCTCTTCTTTTTTTTCAAATACTTTAAGTAAACTCTGTCCCCAACATTCTTCCCTTCCCTTCTGTTTTTCTTCTTTTATTTGTTTTGTCTCATCTTTAGTTTTTTGGTCCAATCTTGGGTCTTTTTTATTTTTAAGTACTACATAATATTTTTAAAAAAATATTATTTAAGTTTTTCATAGTAAACGGAAATTGTGAAAATTGACAAAATAAAAAATATTTTTTTTTAAATAAAAATATTAGGAGACATAAAAATAATTATAAAAATATTTACATATTTATTTAATTTAAAATTAATTCTTTTGTGTTTTATTCTTTTATATTATTTTATTTAAATAATAAACAAAATCTAAAAACTTGTGTGTATTTATAAAAATAAAACAATAAATATTTATTTAAATCTTTGTTATATTCCAATATTATTTTTCTTTTTATTATTTGTCTCAATCTTCTACTTTTTTTTTGTTTTTATTTTTTATTTATTGCGTGGGTTTATTTTCTAATGTGTTTTGTGCACTTTAAAATATTTTTCCAATGATGGGGTTGGTTATCTTTTTTTATTTTTCTAAGAATACCAGGGATGTCTCGGGTCGAGAAAAAAGTCGGGTCGGATTTCGGGTCGGGTTTTCAAAATTTTCCTCGGGTCGGGTTTCGGGTTTCGGGTCGAAAAAAAGTCCGGGTTTCGGGTCTCGGGTCGGGTTTCGGGTCGGGTCAATTAAAAATTTGAACATGTATCCAGATTTTTCGAAGTTCTGGGAGATATCAGTGATTTGGGGAATAATTAGAGCGATATTTGCGGAATTACAGGGATAAATGATGAGCTGGATGGATTAAAGCAATATCAGGGGATTGGGGATTAAGAGGGATATAGAGATTATTTGGGGAAGATACTTCACCAATTAAAAGAATTAGGAGAATATATCGAATCTAATAATCTACCTAAAACCCATGATGCCCTCTCCAAATTGTTTGATAGTTAACTTTTCTGAGCCGTCCCATGATGTAAAATTGTTATTTAAATACTCTACTTTTAGCGCCGCAGGCGAAAATTTTGAGAATTATGGAGGATAGAAGCCAGTTTTCTTCCTAATTCAGCGCCGCAGGCGAAAATTTTGAGAATTATGGAAAGCTAGAAGCCAGATTTCTGCCTTTTTCTGCGCCGCAGGCGAAAATTTTCAGAAATTTGGAAGGCCAAGAAGCCAGATTTTCTCTTTTAATTGTGAAAAGTTCTATGGAAAAAGTCGGGTTTCGGGTCGGGTTTTCTAAATTTTCCTCGGGTCGGGTTTCGGGTCGAAAAAAAGTCCGGGTTTCGGGTTTCGGGTATCGGGTTTCGGGTAACCCGAGACATCCCTGAAGAATACCGAAAACAAAGAAAAACACACAAAAAACAATAACAAAAACAAATACCGTATTTCCTATATTAGAGCCCCACCCTCTAATACAGCCCCACCATGGAGGATAGTTGAGAAATAGAGCCCCATGGGGCTCTAATATTGGAAATACGGTATTTATTTTTTATCTCAAAATTTTAATTTTATATTTCAGAATTTGTTTCTTCATTTATTCAAGAAATATATATATTTAAATATATTTAATAATAACCATTTATTTTCTAAATTGTTTTCTTGTCTCGTTTTTGTGTTTCTTCTATTCGAAAATGTCAGCCGTTCACCCAAATGAACTTTTATTTTTTCTGTCTATTTATTTTATTTTTTTATGTGTTTTCGTTTTTTTATGTTGTTATTTATTTTGTTTGTTGCCATCGTCCCCGGACAGCGGCTGTTTTCCGTCTTTTTTTCCTTTTTTTTTCATTTAAATGGGTGAAAAGATAGAAGAAAAATAATAAAAGTATTAGAAAAATAAAAGAATGTATGTATATATTAACCTCGTGAGTAGTCATCGTCTGTGTCTAGTAAGTATTTTGTTTTTGTCCCGAATTTCCGTGCACGCGTAGAGAAAGTGCCAAATAAACATAAAAAATAATAAATAAATAACCTTTAGACGCGTCTAGTTTTTTTTCAAAGAATTTTCTGTTTGTTTCTTTTTTTCAAATGTTGTTATTGCACTTTTTACTCAAAAATGTTTTTACTTATTTTTAATGTATTGGAAATTTTTTGAAATATTTTTTAGAAAAAAATTTGAGTGAAAAGAATTCTCCTAAACGGTTAATGATTGTTAAGGCTCGAATAACGAACCTCCCTTCCCGCATCATTAACGACCTCTCCTTCCGTCACATCTCTCCTTCCCCCCCCCCCAATCTTTCGGTCCCCAGAGTGTCATTATAAAGAGCTTCGACTAATGTTTCCTTTAATTTTTTGTTCAAAGATTTTTGGCTTTTTAAATTATTTTTATATAAATATTTTTTTCTTAATTTTTAAATTTATTTTTTAATTTCCGTTAGACTTCAATTTTTTTCACAAAACATTAACGTCTTTTAGTTTTTCTTTAATTCCTTTTCTCCGTTCGCGCATTGGCATTTAAAATAAATACTTTAAATACTCCATATAATTTTACAAAAAAATTTTTTTTTTGAAAACCTCACGTCCTTTTTTTTAATTCAAAATTTATCAAAAAATTCCAAAGTATTAGCATCTGTCCTTAGCAACGAAGAAAAACTCCCCAACACAAAATATATATGTATTTTAATTATTACACAAAAATCTTTGTCTACTACTTTGAAAAAAGCACTCAAAATATTAAAAAATTATGTAGATATCTCTGTCTAAAAACTGTGAATATTTTTTTAATTAAAAAGTATGTATATCCACTAAAGAGACAAACAAAGTCTTTTTTTTTAATATTAAATGTGCGCGCATTTAAACATTAACAAAAAATGCAAGAATTTTAAAATTTGAAACACAAAAATTAAATAAAATTAATTAAATATAAGTAGAATTTAAAGAATAATAATTTTACATAAATTAATTAATTGATTTAATTACCAGAAATTATAAAAAAAATATTTTTTTATTTGCGTAGTTTTTAAATATATATTTATTTTTAAATTTTATTTCCTTTATTTCAGACTACATATTTAATAATTTTTATTTTTATTTTGTGTGAGAATAAAAAATAAAAAAAAAATTTTAGTTTTTATTTACCGTATTTACTCGATTAATTCCCCACCCTCGAATAATTCCCCACCCTCTATTAATTCCCCATGCCAGGGGTGAGTTGAAAAAATAATTCCCCACTCTCAAATAATTCCCCACCCCCCATCTCGAATAATTCCCCTTATATATTTATTAAAATAATAAAATTGATGCTTATTAAAATAATTTATAAATATTAAATCTCGTTTTAATCAGATTTTATCAAGGGACCTGGTGATTAATCCACCGATATCCCTCTAAATCCATTAGATCTGCCTTAATCGTCTGATATCACTGCCTTCCAATTGAATTCGTCCCAGCGCGGTTTATTCCCGATGAATAAAAAGCGCGGATGTCCCAAAGTACAAAAAGCTCGGATTCTTCCCACTAACAAATAAGTTAATCTTTTGTGCTTTTTCCCGCTATGTATTATCTTTTTCTTTATATCTTTAGAGATTAAATGATCCATGCTGGCGGTTCATGCTTATATGGTTCCATGCTGAAGGATATAAAATATATGTCCCTTAGTATCGTATCATACAGACTCCTTATGTGGCACTATAATCCTAATACTCCCATATTGGGGTAGATACAGGTCCAACTACAACGCCCATGGTTTATGTGGTTCCATGCTGAGGGATATTTCCATGCTTTATATACCTATATACTATAGTATAAAAAAACTTCATGCAATTTTTTAAATTCAGGAATAGGTCGAAACAATAATTCCCCACCCTCGAATAATTCCCCACCCTCTATTAATTCCCCATGCCACGGATGAGTTGAAAAAATAATTCCTCGGGGGAATTAATCGAGTAAATACGGTAATTTAAATTCACTGCAAATAAAAATTAAAAAGAAATAACTTTCCCCTTATTATTTAATTTAAAAAAATATTTTTAGAAAATAATACAAAAATTAATTAGGTAATTTAAATTTTTATTGTCTTTATTTATTCCTTATTATTGTTTTTCTTTATCTCCTTATCTAGTACTTTATTTTTATTTAAAATTAATTTATTTTAATTACAAAAACTATTTTTATTTTTTATATAATTTTTTTCTCAGCTTTTAAAAAATATATATTTAAATAATTTTTTAATTTTTTTTGTTAATCCCTTCCATTTAAATATTTTTGTATTAAATAATTTTTCAAAATTAATTTTAAAAACTTCATCAGACATTTTGCAAATAAAAAAGCTTTTTAGAGTTTTTTTAAATTTCTATTTCGTTATTCTCAATTTCTTTTTTTAATTTTCAACACCTCCTTGCTAAATTACATATTAGCTACTTTTAAATACATTTATTTCTCTTCAAATTAAAATATTTACTTTTATTTTATTAGCAAATATACATATTTTTTAATTGTTTAAAATTTTTCATTTTTTAGAAAAGGAAATAAAAATAATTAATAAAAAAATTTTTATTCTTAAACTTTTTTTAAATTTAAAATATACAAAAAAAGGAAATTATAATTTTATTTTTTATTAAAATATTTTTTTATTTAAACAATTGTTTTTTCAAATACTTAGAATTAAAAAATATATATATTGCAATATTTTATTCCTTTTTTTCAATTTTCTTTTTAATTTTTTATTGTCCTCAGTCATGTGTTTTATATATTTTTTAATAATTTTTATTTTGAAAATTAGTCAAAAAAATTATTTTAGAAACACCTGCCAATTATTTAAATATATTTTAATTTTTTTTAAAAAGTTTTGGAATTAAATATTTATTCTCTCCGACAATTATTTTTTTTACTATATTCAAAGAAATACTTTAAAAATTAAATTAACTTTGTTTCTACTTTTCACCTGTCAATTAAATGTTTTTTCTAAAAGATAGTTATTCTTGTTAGCAATTTTTGTGTTAAACAATAAAATTTTTTTGAATTTTTTGACTTTATTTTTAATTTAATATTTTTTTCAGAATTTAGCTAGGCTTTTTCATATTTTTAAAAGTCTTGTAAATATATTAATCTAATTCTTTATTTATTTAAAATTGTGCTAATTTTAAATAGACAATTTTATTTTTTAATAATCTCCTCTCTCTCTCTTTCATTCTTTACTTTAAAAAAATAATTATTTTTATTTTATTTTTATTTTTAGGTTTCACTCCAAATAAATTCACTCATCCATCCATCCATTTATTTTAACCTTTATTTTACTCATTTTTGTTGCCCAACAATTTTTCCCGAATTTCCCTCAAGCACAAAATATTCGCATCTTTTCTTGTTATTTTCTTTTGTTTCTTTTTTTACGAAGACACGCTTATATTAAACAATAAATGACCTAATTTACCTTTATTTTCTATTGTTTTTTTCCTGTTTTTTGTCCATAAAAACATCAAAGCAACAAATATATAGAACAATTATTTTGAGGGAAAAAACTTTTTTTGTGTGTTTACATTTATTTTTCAACTTTGTGGAGATGATTATTGTTGTTGTCTTGGTTTTTGAGTTAGAAAACAATAAAGGAATTAGTAGAGTAGGTAATTGTTTTTTGGAGAAGTACAATAGAAAATTGTGTTGTTGTTTGTTGAATATAGGAGGACAATAAATTTGTGAGTATTTTTTGTTTGGTCAGTTTTTTTTAAAAAAAGTTTTTTGATTTATTTTAAATATTCTTCCCTATTTCTTCCAATATTTTTAAATTAAAAATGGTTTAAAAAATATTTTTTATATAAAAACAGTTTTTAACGTTTAAAATAATAAACAAAGAAATTTTCGGGGTCTTTTCTTCTTTGTTGTTTGGCCAAAAGTTTATTTAAAAAAGAGAAAACTTTACAAAAATTGGGTTAAAGAATTAGGCCATTAAAAGAAAATTATTTTTTTAAAAATAATTTTTGTAAAAATAAAAAGACAAAGTATTTTCGCAAAAGAAAGTACAAATACTCTAAACAAAAGAAAATTTATTTAAAAAAAAATATTTTAATGAGGGCATTGTTTTTGTATTTTTTAGTTTTTTTGTTTCTCTCCTTGTCTTTTTTTTTAATTTTAATTTTTTTTATTTTAATATTTTTGTAGTATTATTTATTTTTATATTTCTCATTCCGCCCACTCACTACTTCTCTTATCCTGTTTTTTTATTTAAAAATAAATATATAAATGATTGAACTTGTCATTTTATTTATTTATTTATTACGTGTTTTTGTAACAAAAAATTAAAATATTTATTTATTTTGTAGAGACAACTTATTATTTTTTTAAAATTATTTTTGCTAAAACATTTCCTGTTTTACAAAAATATTTATTTTTCTTTTGTAAAATTTTAAAAAATGATTATTTTCCTTAAACAATTTAATCTTTTATTTTGGATTTTTTAAAAACTTTTTTTAAAACATTTTCCATTAAATATATTAATTTTTAAGTGATGTTTTTAATTTAAATAAATATATTTCTAAAATATATTTTTTAATTATTTAAAATATCCAAATTTATTTTTTTTAATTTTGCACCTTAAATAAATATATTCCACTTTGGAATATTAAAAATTAAAAAAAAAAAAGATTTTTTAAATAAAGATTAATTTATATATTTTATTAAAAAAACTTCTCTTTTTGGAAAAAAATAATTTAAAGGATTATTTTTAAATAAAATATATTCTTTGGCTTTATTGATGTTAAGTAAAGCCGCCGGTTTTTGTCTTTATTTAAAAATTTCTTTTTTAAATATTTATTTCTTTTTATTAAAAATATTTTTTAAATAATTTATTTAAAAGCAACAATTAAATGAGGGGGTGTTTTTAAATATATAATTTTTTAAAAATAAATTTAATTTCTTTTTTGCACCTTAAAAGAAATATTATAATTTTAAAAAAATGACGTAAAATACTTCGTTAAAATTATTAAAGCTGAAAATTAATTTTTTTTCTTTTAAATAATTTTCTTAGAAATTATTTTGTATTTATTTGTTCTTTGTTCTCAGCATGCAATTAATGACCTTTTTTTGTAAATTTAATTATTATAAGTATTTTCTCTTGTGTTACAATTTAATATTTTTAATTTAATTTTTATTCGCGCATTTTTTATATTTTTTTTATTAAAATTAATTTAATTTTTTTTTAATTTAAGGAATAAAAACATTTATTTTATTATTATTTTCCGACAATTATTTTTTAAAAATTTTGTGAAAGTGGAAAATAAAAAGAAATTATTTGGATATTTAAATTTTTCAACAATTTTTCCTATCAAAAAATAAAATAAAATGATGGATTCAGCCAGTCAATTACTTTTATCAGCTTCCCCTTTACAATTACATGCTGCCATTTCTGTTGCTGCATCACAGGCAGCAGCAGCTGAAGAACAACAACAACAATCTTCTTTGGCAACAGCAGCAGCTACAGCAAAAAATACAGAAATTAAAATTGAAGAACCTGCTGGGGAAGGAAATGGGGGAGAGGAAGCGGCAATGCCTAATTGTTTGTTTTTTTGGATTAAATAAAATAACAATTTTTAAAATTTAAGCTTCTGCTGCCCAGAGTCCCCGTCAAACCAGCAATGCTCTCGAAGCAGCTTTTAATCTTAATTTTTTGTTAAAAATGGAAACAGATTCTGATGATAAACTTGCACCTTTGGAGATTAGTGAAAGTATGTCTTCATTGAATGGTTCTTTGCAGACAAGTCCCACAATAATTACTTGCAAAAGTAAATTTAAATAATTGATATTTGATTGGATAAATTGTTTTTAAGATTACTTTCCAATTCTCAGATTTCATTCCTTTTTATTAACTTTTTCCAATTTTCAGCCCCTCCAGCAAATGGAAAGTCAATGTTGCAGGTTATTAAGCCTCCTGGAGATGAAAAAGAAGAAAGGCCATCATTAAGTTACAAAGATTTAATTATCGAAGCTATTGAAAGTAATCCAGATAGAAGATTAAAATTAAGTGAAATCTACCAAGTAATTAAATATTTACATCCGTATTATCAAAGAAGAGCCGATCAATGGGGATGGCAAAATTCTATTAGACATAATCTTTCTTTACATGATTGTTTTGTTAAATTGCCATTAAAACAGACTAGTGCTAATGGGGTTGTTGGTAAGTTATTTGTATTTGTGTAAATTTTTGTGAAGAGAGAAAGACTAAAATACATAATTTCTTCGAGGGAATAGAAAACAAAAAGTTCAAAATTCTTGCCCTTCCTTTCGATTAGATTTTTCCTTAGATAATCTATTTAAAATTAATATTTTTAAAAAATTTTTTTAGGTCACTTCTGGACTGTAGTTCATCGTAACCCTGAAGATAAACAGGGGCCAACAAGAAGACGTTCTCGTGCAAATGGCACAGGCGGTGGACCTACTGGAAAAGGGTCTAGAAAAGTAGGAGGGAATCAAGGTCACCCAGCATCTCAAGTTGGAAATTCTGCTGGAGGGAAGGCAAAAGGATTGAAAGGAAGGCAAAGTGTTAGGTGAGAATTGAAAAATAATAATTATTATTTTAAAAATTTAATTGTTTTATTTTCGAATAAAAATTTAAAAATTTTTTAGCCTTTCCCACCTCTTCAGCTCTGATAGCGGTGTTATGAGTGACGATTGTGGTGGTGGTACACAATCTGGAGATATTAGTCCAACTAATGGTAGCGCCTCAGTTCCGGCTTCTTTACTGCAAATTAATACCTCTTCTGATTTATTGACAAACAAATTTCAAGTAAAAGAGTTAAATTCTTTTTAAAAAAATATTTTTTTAATTTTTTAGCCTCTTCAATCCCCTCTGGCTTCAAATAGCCTTCAACATTCAGCATTACAGTTGGCGTTAAAACAACAAGCTGCTGCTGCTCTTAATTTTAATAATAATGGAATGAATTTGAATCAGAATAATGTAATAAATAATTTCTTTCCTGAAAATAAAAATTATTATTTTTTTAGCTTCTTTCCCCTCTTGAACTTGTTTTGGGAAGTCAAGCTGTAGCTCAGCATTTACTTGCTGCCCAAACACCTCAACATCACCACCAACAACAACAATTATTACAATTTTCTCCAATTCCTGGCAAAACAGCCCCTTCACAACCAGCATTACTAGAACAACATTTACAACAATTATTAGCTATTGCCGCTGGAGCACAACAGGATCAATTATTAACTCAACCAGAAACACCTGCATCCGCTCCTCCTTCTTTACCTGTAATATTTATTTTTCAATTTAAAAAATAATAATTTTTATTTTAAAGGCCAATCCATTAGCACCAACAACTTCTAATTCAACATTAGCTACAACACCAACAACAAATGGAGGTTTAAATCTGCTCAGTCAATTAGCTAGCCAGTAAATTTATTTCTTTTTGTTTTTAATTTGAAAAATTTATTTTAATAGGGCATTAGCTTCTACAAGTCCACAACCTTCACAACAACCTCAACAACAAGATCAAGCTTCATTAGCCGTTGCAGCAGCTGCTGCAGCAGAATTACAACGTATTCAGTTGGTTCAGTTATATGCACAGCAACAACAGGTACTAAATTATTTTTAAAATAAAATATTGTTGAATGAAGACAAAAACATTTTATTCAAAAACTGATTTCATAGCTCCGAAAAATTCAAATTTTATTTAAGACCATAAGGTGATTAGTCTGTAAAGGTTTACCCCAAAATGATACCTAACAGTGTTGGGTATAGGAACCGGAGCCAAGAATTTGAAAGCCCGGAGTCAACAAATGGCAAATACCCAGCACTGATACCTACTCTACAAACAAATCACTTTATAAACAAAATTTTTTATTAAATATAAAAATTAAATTATATTTAAAGTTACAACAACAATTAGCCCTTTTGGAGCACACCCACAGAGAACATTTAAATCTTCGTTTACTTGGTGGACATCGTCATAATGATTTTCCTCATGGACATTCTGCTCCCCTTAGTCCAGTTGTTCACGATCCATTAACAACAACTTTAAATCGAAATAATCCTCTACTTCTTAATTTGGCAGCAACAACAGCCCCCTCTTCTCCATCAGTTTTGGCAAATGAAAATGGAAGGAATAATTCAAATAATAATCAATCAATGTTAACACAATTATTATTATCAAGATTATTTTCTTCTGCTGCTTCTACAAATAATAATGAAAATAATTCAACAAATGTTGAACAAGTAAACACAAAAAAAATAATTATTTTTAAAATAAATTTTTAATTATTTTTTAGCAGCCAACAACTAATTTACCTGACAATTCCCCACCCCCTCCATCATCTGTCCCCGCTGTTGCACACTCTCCTGTTTCTGAAAGTGTTAATCAACAACAAGTAAACTTTAAATAATTTTTTCTGAAAATTTTATTATTTATTTTCCTTTTTAGGTTGAATTACAACAAGCAGCTCTATTGCTTGAACGTTATCAACAGCAACAACAACAACTTTTGTTAATTGACCAATTCCAACAACAACAGCAACAATTAGCAGAAGTCGGACAACTGCAAGCGCTTACTCAAGTATTTGGTACTGCAGCAGCTGCTGCTGCCGCGGCTGCCGCTGTTGTTGAACAAGTCCAAGAGGCACAACAACAAATTGCTGAGCAACAAATTGTTGAACAACAAGAAAGTGAGGAAGTTGTTTCTGTTGTTGTTTGAGTTTTTTAAAAAATATGACAAAATCCTCAATTTTTCTTTACCTCTTTTTTAAAAAAAGGATTATTAAAGAATAAGATTTTTAGGTAATATTTATGTACTTACCTAAAGACTTTCAGTCATCCTTTTTTTTATTAATTAAAAATAGACTAAGTAAGAGAGAGATATATGCTGCCACCAAAATTTCAACCATTTTATTCTTTCTTATTTTCTTTTTTTATTGTCATTCTTAAATTTATGTTAAATATATCTACCTCGATTATTATAAAAAACTGAAAATGATCCCTTTATTTCCCCCTCCTCTTCTTTTTAATCATCGACAAGAATTATTGCTACAAAATAAAATTTACTAACTTTTTTCTATTCCAATCAAAAATAAATTACTTATTTTTGGAATTTTTTTAAAATTAAATTAGCTTTTTTTTGTATTAGATTTTTACCTATTTTTAATTTTTCTTTAGCATTTAAATATTGTTAATTTTCTGTTTGTATTTGTTGGAGAAATTAAGGATGCTTACAAGTTAAATTTTATTGTTTTCCCAACAAATCTAAACAAACCACACACAGTCTATCCCCGGTGGATTAAAGATTCGAATTTATACATTTTTTGTTACTTTTTATTCTTTTGTAAATATTCAACAATTTTTTTTTCAATTTTGTGTTTATTTAGATATGTAAGTGTGCTTGAGCAATTTTAACAAAAAATCATTTTCATTATACAATCCATTATAAAAAATGCGAGTAGATTCTATTACCCTTTTTAAATTACTCCTTCTTTTAAACCTCTACACTAATTGTGTTGTAATTATATGAGATAACTTTGTATATAAAATAACCCCCCTAAATCCTCATTTTATAGTTTAACTTATAGAGCTATTTATTTTGTTTAGTTTTAAACATTTGAGAGAAAGAGAACTTTAAATATTCCGGAATCTTGTCTGACCTTCCGGAAAAGTTTCTGTGACTACAATAATATCCATAAAAGTTCTCTTCTCTTTTATATATTTCTATTTACCACTTCCTTTTAAAAAATATGCGGTAACAAATTTGTGTCAATCACTGAAGCGAATTATAGAAACGGGAAACGATCTATTAATCTTCTTCTAAAATTGAATTTTATATAAATATAGAAAATTTTGCAGTATCATTTTGTTTTTACATTTTTTATATTACTTTTTTATCCTTTTAATGAATAAACTTTTTGTGTGAAATTTTGATATTTTTAATTAAAATATTTTATTCAAATGTATGTATCTGTTACAATCCGAGGTGTCCCGGTTATGTCCGAGTGTTAACTAATGTCGACGTGCACAAGAATAACGTTTATCCGATGTAGAAATGAACAATGAAGTCGAAGGTGGAAAGGGCTGGAACAGACGGCGGAGATCAGTGACTAGCCCCGCTAGTATGACCCCCTAGAATGACGTTTTCACTGGCTTTTATACTATAGTGACACCACTACACAGTATCAAAACGTGGTTAGGAATTCGAAATCCACTAAGAAAAAGTGTCACAAAATACTAGCCAAAATTTTAAACCTTTATATAAAAACAAAAAATAATTTAAAAATATAAAGTAACAAATAATCACCAATATCTAAATGCGCAAAGTGCTAGTGTGGCAGGCGCTGGCAACGAAGTTAATTTAAGAGGGTATTTTTTGCCAGTAGCTTTGCGTTGGTCATTTTCTCCTTAAAATTAAAAAAGTACTTTTTATAATTCAATATTTATTTACCCAATATTTCATCCTCATCGTTATCACTCGACGATGAGGAAGAGGAAGATAACAAATCGGCAATCTCGTTATTGTTGTTACTTTCCACATCTGTATCTTCACTTTCAGAGATTGTCACTTTCTTGTGTTTATGTAGATGTGCAAAAGTAAATGGACCAGCAGGTTCAGATGGAGCTGAACGGACTACACTTTCAGGCTAAAGTACTTTCCGAATTAATTTAAAAAACACAAAATCCTACATCAACATTATGGAAAAAGCATCGTTGAAATAAATAATTCTTTTCAGCTTCCTCTTTATCAATAACTTTGTTATCACGTTCTCGTGCTCTTGTAAGCTAGAATAAAATAGTTTTTTTTAAATAACACCACGGGGTTGTTTTTTCGATCGGCTTCTAGAGGGGGGGGGCTATTTTAGAGGAAGCATAATAATTTAATTTATTTATCAAAAAACTTACTTTATAACAAAATTCATATAAAGGTATATTATCGTTGTTGTTATTATTTGATTTATCTAAAAAAATTGTGTAGCGAAAACGTAAAGTTTGAAATTGTTGTTGGCTATGAAACATACAACGGCCAAATTGTAGTAAATCATTTTTTATTCTATTAAAACTAAAAAAAATATTTTTAATAAATAATTAGAAAAAGTGTAGCGAAGTAATTCTAGTAATTTCAAAAATATTTTTTAAAAATCCTAACTACCAACTTTGCTCTTTCAAAAAACATAGATTCGATCATTTGAAAAACAAAAAATAATAAATGATCAGTTTCAGAAACACTAAGTGCCAAATGCCTCAAAAGTTTAGCAAAAGTTTTAGAAAATTGTTTTTCTGTTGAAAGTAAAGACATCGAAAAATAATAAATTTTTAATTATATTTAAATAATTTTTTAAATACTTTCATTGATTTTGTTGCAAGTAAAGGTGATATAGGTAATGAATTAATACGAGTAGCTCCTTGATGAAAGGTGTTTTTAAAGCCTCTATCGTCAAAATCAGGAATAACAACTGCAATATTTTTGTGATATCCAGGAGGGTAACGCTAAAATAAAAATAAAAGATTTTTATAATTAAAATAAAGAAAACTTATTTAAAATCTGGAAGGGAAGATAGTGGGAATATGTTAATGGACAGGGAATCTCAATAGCACGTCTTACTAACAATAAGTATTAATATGTCAACCTCTTATCACGTTGGCTTAATTAGTCTTATGGAGATTCGACTGCAAATACGAATATATGAATTACAAAACTTTCTAAGGGTCAAACTTTTAGTATAAATTAACATAAAAAGTCCAAAAAATTAAACTCTGCCTTATAAGCATCTGCACACGGAAACATTTTTAGAATTATATTCCGACTAGAAGAGGAAGGAGATGAATTTTCAGGCGAAGCTAATTCTAAATCCAAACTTGAATCATAAAATTTATGAAAAAATATTTTCTTTTTATTTTTGTCAATTCCAGATATTTTTGCATTTTCATTTTGAATATTTGAATTTTTAGATGATTGATATTGAAGAGGGGCTGACAAATAATATTTAAATAAATTTTTATTAAACAAATTTATTTCTTACTAAATAATGCTTCTTTTGACATACTCAAATTGGTATTATCTGCAGACAATAAAGGTTTTGAAGGTGCTGGTGATAAATATGTTGGAAATAAATTTTCAAAAATAAATGGTTGAGATTGTATACGGACCTGAATAAAAAAGATTTTAAAATTATAAATGCAGTTTTCGAAAATTGGGAAGGGAAGATTTTTAATCCAAATGACATAAGAGGATTTCTGTTTGATTTATAAATTGATAGAGGATAAACAAAAATTTCTAATTAAAAACTAACAGTATTAGGTACACACCCCAGAAATGGGTATAATCTGTTCCACGAAGTAATCCTCATTCCCAGATGTGGTCGGCGAAAAAGATTAACTAATAATGATTCTTGAACACTGCTGCGTTCAGATTGATCACAATGGAAACTAAAAACAAAAAAACTTTCAAATTATTTTTAAATAAATTATTTAAATTTAAAAAATATTAAATTGACCAACTCATTATTCAACACAATTTTTGGTGCAGTTCCTTGCCAACAATGTGTACGCATTTCTAACTGGGTTAACCATTCCCCAAAATTAAAATAATCAATTTCTTCATTCATTTCTTCATCATCTATTAATTGTTGTTGTTTTGGTTTTAAATTATATTCTCTCTGATCATCAAGTCCAAAAAATAATTTTAAAGCAAAAAGAATAAGTGCAGCTGCTTTTACTTCTGTAGGTAATGGAACGCTATATAAAAACATTTAATTCTGTCTGATCCCTTTTTCAAAAAAAAGGTAAATAACCTCGTAAAAATATTTTTTTCCATGTTGGTAATAAATAAAATAAAATTTAGAAAAAAGTAAAAAAAACTTACAAATGCCAATGACTTCCATATTGAAGAAGAGGATTAATATATCTATTATTTAATGTTGTTCCCTCAACTCTTTCCCAACATTTTTGACTTTTGTTAGCGAGAAATGCTCGTTGAAAAAATGAAACAAATCCAAATCCAAAATTTTTAACACGTGAACGTGAAGCCAAACACAAGAGATGTTGACGAAGTCTAAAAAATGAAAATATATTTATATTTTATTTCTCTAGAATATAAAATAGAAAAAGTGTATTCTTGCTGAACAATAATTTTTTAAAATATTTTAAAATTTTTATTACAAATTTTCACCAACCCTCCATCAATCGGCTGCACATAGGAAAAACGTTCTGAACCATAATCAACATTCACAGGCGGCAAAAAATTTAAAATTGTCACTAAATGTTTGTTAAAAGCAAGAGGTAAATTTAAATTATAAACAAAACGAGATAAAACCTTTAAAAAATAAATTTAATTGATTTTAAAAAATTTCTTTTACTTTTTGAAAATCCGTTGTTTGAATAGAACGCGGAATATTAGCAAATTGTGTAAGAAAAGAAAGAACACGTAAAGACTCACTGACAGGTTGAACCTTAAAATTAAAATTCTGCCACTTAATTTCTAAAAAAATAACCCCCAAATAGGGCACATTATATTTGCTCCTAACATAAAAACGTCGATCAACATTGAGACTTGACACTAATTCTGTTGAAGGTGCTAGGTCTTCATCATTCCACGAAGTGGAAAAATTTAATGCGAGAAGTTGTGAACGAGAAATATTAAATCGTCCTTCTCGATACCAACTTTTTGAATATAAATATTTACAGAATAACAATAATTTTACCGAAAAATATCAGAAAGCAAAACCCAATTACAACCAGATAAGTGTACAGCCAAATATAAAATACAAAAAAGTAAATCTATGCCCAAATAGATATGAGCTGCCTAGAAAAGAAAGAGAAATAAGTTTAGTTTAAAAACAAAAATTAATTCGTCTAGCTAACCTAACCAAAGATAAATTATTATTACTCAGACCAAATTTAATTAAAAGAAAATTCAAACCATATTTACAGCATCAACAGAAAGACAAGTTTTAATTCTTTCGACAAATTGGACTTCCTCTAATGTTGCAGCTATTTCAGCCTCTTCCTCTTCTAATACTTTCTTTAAAGCCTCATCTGTTGAGGTTAAATCCATCCAAGCATCTGATTTATCTTTCTTTTCTTTTTGCAAAAGTTTTCTTAAATTAGCTGCTCGTAGTCGATTTTGTCTTAATTTATTTTCTATTTCCCTAATAAAATAAATTTTACTTTAAAAAATAGGTAAGTTTATTTACGCATTTCTATGCCTAACAAGAGGACAAAATGATTTTGCTGGATCATCAGTTGTTTCTTCTTCACAAAATGCAATGCCCGCACGACGTAAATAATTGTAAAAAATAAATTTTGAGTTCTCCTAAAAAATTATGAAAAATCAAATAATATAACATGTAATAAAAATTTAAATTTCATTTACAATAAAATAGACAAACCAAACATTTTTCTGAAACATTGAATTCATTAACCAAAACAAACGAACATTTAGCTATAATCTTTGTTGCTGTACATAATCTTATGCCTAATTGATCAAGCCAAAAAGGAAAATCTTCATCAGGAATTGCACGCTCAGTAATAAACGGATCTATTTTTATAAAAAAATATTTGTTAGATTGTAAAGTGATAAACCTTCACGAATCCTTTTTAATCTCTAGAAATTTAAAATGAAAAAATTAGAAAGAATTGACCAGAACCTCACGCTTGTTTAGTTCATTATCTCGATCTTTTTTAGGTCTATTTATTCTTGCCCCTTGCTGGCCAAATGCACCAAAGTCTTGTTCAGTTTCACGTCCCTTTAAAAAATATTTTCTAATAAATTATAACGCCAAATATTAATTAGATAGTCAAAATTTACAAAAAAAAAACATCGTAACAAAATTCAATTAAAACCTCTTGTTGTGCACCACAATCTGCACAAAAATAGAAACCAGCATCTAATACAACTTGACCAGAACCACAAACGGTACACTCGGATGGATCAGGCATTAAATATTTGAAAGTAAATTAAAGACTAGTTAAATTCTTTTAATTATAATTTTAATAAGTTAACAAATAATTATTAAAATAAAATTTAAAAAGAATAAACAAAATCTTTAAATTTAATAAATTCAAAATTTTATGTAAGCAACATCAAAAAATAAAGGATGGTTCAGTCTTTAAATAAAGATATTCAAATAAATTGAAAGTCAACAATTTCGATAAAATTGAAAATTGGTAAAATTAAATCATTAAATAGCGAGAATGTAAAAGGCATGTAAATACATTCCTAAAAATTATTTTCTCAAATTGATTTTCACAAATAAAATTTTTAAGGGCACAAAAACTTTTTTAAGAAAAAATGAAATTGTTCATTATAAAAAACAGAAATTTTTATGATAAGAAATTATGATAAATTTAAAATTCATTTTATTTTTGATTACGGGTAAAAATTAAAATTTTTAAAAATATTTCCTCGTAAAAAAGTCAAATTTAACTTTTACAGTGCTTCATTTATATCTTATTCTTTCTAACGTCGACCCAATCCAATTCCACGTCCTCTTCGTGCCGTTGGTCGGAGACGTGCAGCTAAAACTTCATGAGCATTGTTAGCAGCAGCAGAAGTATGAGAAGCTGCAGCTCTACGGTGATGGTGAGTTCGATCAGTAGCTTGACTTGAAGAGGAAGGAGCAGTCTAAAAAAGTAAAAATTTTAGGTGAAAAATATTGAACGGGTCCATTACAAAGAAATCATTAATAGCGAAATTAAAGAACCTGATCAACATCCATTGATTCTTCTTTAGCACCTCCTGCTTTTTTAGCGTTAGCCTTTTCATTTTGGTCAATGTGTTTTTGTTTTCGAATAAACATTTGCAGCGTCTCTTGCGAAAGTCCTTCCAAAAACTTTTCATCCATCTTGCGCGGGTCCAATTTTTGCATTATAACAGACTAAAAAATATTTAATTTTGTCTATAAAAGACTAGAAAACCTTCAGTTGAAAAAGTCCATATTGATCAGCTAATCTAAGCCTTTCACCCAGAGCCATTTCAGCTTCGACAGCTACCAATAAACGTTGCTCACAAATAGCAGTAACCATTGGAACGAAGTACATTCGAGCAAATTCGAGTAAACCACGAACATATTTAACTTAATTATTTAGATATTAAACAAAAACTAACGACAATTTCGCATTATCGAAAACGTGAAAATGATAAAATGGTTGAGAGCCAAAGAAGAAAAGATGAATGGGATCAAAATCAAATTGATTATATGATTCAGACCAAAATTGTTAATCCTTGCTGAAATCATTTCGACTTGTTTTATTTATACAGGTTTTTAAACTTATGAGAAATACCATATAGATTGAATAGTGTTCATTGACAATGCGAAATTACCAAAGAAATTTAATAAAAAATAACTTTGTGGCCGATGGCGCGAAGGATATATAATTGCAAGGAATTCATTAAAGACACCGTGTTCCACAGAACGAAGTTCAACCTCACCGGAAGCACCTTCTATAAAACCCGTATTATGAAAGAGAGATTGGAGAGCGTCAGAATGCATTGAAAGAAACTTTTAAAAAATAAAATATAAGTAAACCAAAAGTTGAAATTAAAACCTCTTTATTAACATGGTAACGATGAATCATACTACCGTCAACAATTTTAACTACAGCATTGGACATTGGTGTTTTCTTGCCAAAGTCATAATAGGGGAAATGACTGGAATTAAAGAAAAACTTTTTAAACCATAAATCCCCTAACCTTTTCCGAACATGATGAATAATTATTTCCAATTTAAAAATGAATTGTCCATTCTTAAGAAAAGGAGAATCCGCAGGTGCTGCTGATCCAACTCTTTTGGTTGGCACAGGAAAACGTTTGATAAATTGATGGCTACGCTCATAAGTATTAAATTTGCGCGTGAAGATCTAAAAATTAAAACATTAATAGGCTGTACTTTAGTACGTGGGTGCAGGCTTTAATTTACAAATGTTATACCATTCGAAAGAGCTCGTCGAGCTGAGTCGAATGCCACCAAAATTAGATCTAGGAAAAATTTCTGGACCGAGATATAGGTCCCTGAAGTTTGAAAAACCATAGGGGGGACCAAGCACTTTTTTGGGGTGAAAAATTCGAAAATGCAAATGATACCTCATTTGAAAGAGCTCCTCGAGCTGAGTCGAATGACACCAAAATCAACAAAATCCGACTTGATTGGACAAAGTTCTGATCTTTTCTTTTAGCTCCTTACCTATGGCATCTGTGGAGATTTTTGCTGCTACAGAGGCTCCAAATACGTCCAGAACAAGGGAGATAAGAATAGGTTTATGTTACGAGCCCAGACCCATCGCCCGTAGACTCCCCGCGAGGCGCGTGCCGCAAAACCCCGCGCGAAGCGCGGGTTTACACAAGCGCCTCGCCGACGCTCCATAGGTTTAGGTTTTTTGTTTTTTTGTGTCATAACTTTTTCTAATCTTGTTCAATCATGGTGATATTGGTCTCATTCGACTCAGCTCGTCGAGCTCTTTCGAATGAGGTATTATTTGTATAAAAAATTTTTTATTTCAAAAATCGCCCCTTTGTATCTTAGGTTTTTAGGGGGTTTATATCTCGGTCCAATCAAGTCGGATTTCGTTGATTTTGGTGTCATTCGACTCAGCTCGATGAGCTCTTTCGAACGAGGTATAATTTGCATATTCGAATTTTTTACCCCAAAATTGAGCTTACTCCCCCCTATGGTTTTTCAAACTTCAGGGACCTATATCTCGGTCCAGAAATTTTTCCTAGATCTAATTTTTGTGGCATTCGACTCAGCTCGACGAGCTCTTTCGAATGGTATAACATTTGTAAATTAAAGCCTGCACCCACGTACTAAAGTGACCCCCATTAAAAAGTAGTATTAAGCATAAAATGATTAAAGCTGAAACACTCAAAATCACCAGCAATAACTCAAAAGATCACACCACAAAAAGTACAAAACTTAGATAAACATATTAAACCTCTTTATGTTCAGGTTTTCGCTCAGCATCTGATTTTCCTTTCATCTTCTCAGGCCATTTTTCCATTGACAAAACACCAGATGCCTTTGCAATCCAATTACTTTGCTCGGTAAAATCGCAACGCAATGTCACTTTGATAAAATGAGAAACTTGTCCTACATCTCTGTCTAATCGATCACGTGACAAATCAAATCCTTTTTGAAGTTGAAGACGCCTTTAAAGCAAATTAAAGTTAATTTTGGAAAACGAAAAGGCAAACCATGGTAAACAACCAAATTTTCGCTCTTGAGACTCGTAATATTGATTAACCCCGTCTGGGACATCCTTCAATGCGGCAGTTACTTCAATAACACCAGCATCAACATACTGGCTAGCTTCAATTAATTCCTTTATTCCTTTAAAATTCTTCATAACTTTAGTCCTTTGAAATGAACGTCCAGGCATTTAAATTTTGATATTAAAAATTAAAATATTCAAAAATGCAAGTAATCTAAAAAAATATTTTAAAAATTGGTAATAGTGAAGAATTGGGGAGGCACCTTAAAAATTATTTTTTTCTGAGAATCATTTTGTATAGGTAATTGACGATGCTGCTAAGATTAAGCTTTGTCATATTTGGCATTCTATCTGTGATTTTAGTTCAAGTACTTGATTCCTATAGCAAATCAATTATTGACCGGATAATAAAGTGATATCTGGTTTAAGTTAATATCAAAAACTTCGTTTGTTCTTTCCAAACAGTTGTCTACATTAGAACTCATCCAAATATATGTAAAAATCATGTATGTATTTTATTTAAAAAAATATAAAAACATAGATAAAATGTTATATTTGACAAAATCTGAGATCTAATTCGTGATCAGCATTGTCGATTGCCTATACAAAATGATTTTCAGAAGAAAAAATGATAATTTTTAAGGTGTCTCCCTTCACTATTCTCTAAAAATTTATATAAAATTTCAGTTAACTAAATTTAAATTTTTTCAGAAAATTTTCCACGAAATAATTCGTAAAAATTTTTATTTAAAAAGAAATTAGGTAAAAAGAAATTTTTAAAGAGAAAAATCTCAAAATGTCGCATTATCAGAATAGAAAATATTCGTTAAGCCAAAAACTTCTTTGCCAAAAAACGTTTCGCCAACTTTTAATTTTGCTAAAAATTAAAGTGGCGGTATTTCAGGAAGGAAAGATTAATTTCTGAACATTTACATTATTTGTTTAGGAACCACTTTTTTCTTCCTCTTGTCGGTTTACATTTGTATGAATGTTTCTTAAATGAATTAAATTTTTGGATGAAAATTTGTTGGAAGCAAAAAGTGGCAAAAAGTAGTCAGATATTTTGCCTGTATTTTCTTTGATTTTTCCGAAATTCCATTTTTTTAATTAAATAGTTTGGGAATGAATGGAATTAAAAAGACTAGTATATAAATAAATACAAATTAAAAATAAAATTTTAATAAACAATATTACAAAATATGTAAAGATCCCGAAAGTGGTATTTAATCTCTCAATCTTCAATATTTAATCTCTCAATTGTTTCGGTCCTAATTACCTATATTCTTTTAATTAAATCCTCCCTTTTAGTTATAACATGCCAAGAAGCAACAAATCTTCCTTTCTAGCGCTGCAGTTGGAAATTTTTGGATTTCCTCAAGTCAATTGTTTTTTGATTAAAAATATAAAAACAGTTCGGAAAAATTATAAAGTTTCAAAATTCTCTCAATAAAAAATTTAAATCGAATTTAAATCGAGAAAAAATTAGATCTAGCCGAACTCTAATAACACATATGTATTCCTTTTCATTCGCGCGTTGGTGTCAATTGCCCATTTCATTTTTTTATAAAATATTTTTTTAATTTTCTCTTTAAAATGTTACTAGTAACTACATAGTATATATTCAATCCTTTTCTTGTATCAATCACCTCCTTGGCTTTGTACGGTTTTTACAGTTTTTATTTCCAGTCAGACTTTTGAGGCTTAACAGATTTATAAATTATTTAGATTTTTCTGGTAAAAATAGATTTAAATTACAAAAATTTTGACGAATCAAGAGAAACTTTCGCTAAAAATTTAGCCTCTTAGACAAATTCATGATTTTTCCCAAAAAAATTAATTCAAAATATTCATGTCTATTTTATCCCTTTCTCTTTTATGTACAGCAAACATTAATGAAGAGAACGAAAATCTCGAAAGAGCTAAAGGCTATTAAAGTTCATTTTGCTTTTTTAGCTTAATAATCTTTAGAAATTAATAAAATTCCTCAAATTTCAATTTAATTCCAAATTCTTTTTAATTTTTTTAAATTTTTTAACCGTCAATGGCCTTCATTGACACATTAAATAACGAAAATTTATTCCCTTCTTTTTTTCTTAGGCCGTTTAAAACTCCTTTTTGCTACATCTTTTTACATTTTTATTCTCCTCATTTTGATGTTCAGATTTTATTTATTTCCCTTTACCCCATTAAATCATTTCGATTTATTCCTAATTTTAATTTTTTGCTCAATTTGTCCATTTAATTTTGTAAAAGATTTATTTTAATTTTTATCAGTTTTTTTTTAAATTTTTATTTAATTTTTACAACAATTTATTTTGATTAACAATTTGGCCAATTTTTTTTTTAATTTTCTTACTTATTGGCCACATTTCATAAATTTATTTTCTTCAAAGTAATGCTAGATAAAGCCAGATTCGAGGGTCAGATAAGAATCTTTTTGATGTTCAGATAAATGTTCAGACTCGAAGAATATTGTTCTTGATAACCGCGATTTTCTTCGAGAGATCTCGTCTCGGTCCAGTCTATAGTGCTAATATCTAAATTTATTTTATTCTTTTTTAAAAATAATTAAGTTTTTTAAAAATTATATTTTGATATCCTTAATATTCATTCCTCTCTTTTCTTGATATTTTTACTTGAAACAACTACCTAATTTAAATACATATATCCTCTCAAATAAAAAAGAAACATTTCCTGTTCATTTTATTTTCTCAAGCTCATCAAAACTTTCATTTTGACGGCATTCAAAACAAAGTAATAAATAAATATCGGGGACAGTACAAACATACATAACTACATTTATTTTTTGATTTACATTATTGCTTTACATATATTTTAAAAAGAAAAACTAGTTAATAAATTTATTTTAAAAAAGTTGTTGTGTTTTACCGTTGTTGATCTTCACCTTCTTTTCCCACGCTTTTTAATTTTATAATAAAAGAAAATATAAGTAAATGTTTTTATATTTTCTCAGTAATGCCACTAAAAAATAATAAAAACAAGGAGAAGTCGGTGGCATATAAAGAAAGTAAAAATTGGATTGGGAAAAGATATATATTTTTGTTAAAATTTAGTTAGTTACTTGCTTTTATTTAATTATTTTTGCAAAATTAATTACTTAAATTTATTTTTTAGAGTATCTGCTTATTAGAAAATAAAATTTAATAATTATTAGCTTTGATTAAACTTACAAATTTTGTGAAGACTAAATATTTTCTCATGTTTATTTTCATGATTTTTAGGCCAATTTTTGAATAAAATTTGAAATATTATTTTTATTATCTTTTTTGATTAGCAAAATAAAACTATTAGCTAGAATTTTTGTTAACTATTAATCAAAATTTAATCACATCCAAAATTACCTTCAATTATATTTTGTCAATAAAAATAAATAAAAATCCCGAACTCTCTGTTAGTAAAATGACAACTCCTTGTTAATCATAATGAAAATTATTTTGTATTTTGATTGTATCCCCAAATATATTTTATATAAAATATTCTTAAACTTTAGCTTATTAAAATTTTTTTGAAAATTTATTTAAATATTTTACACAAAATTTTCGCGGTTTTCTTAATTTAAAAAGTTTTTTTGTCCATTTTATTTTACATATTCACTTCTCTTTATTTGAACGATTCATATTTTTTTCAAAATTTATATATTCACTCTTCTTTTTTTCCTGAAAGAGATTGCGTTATTAGCTGACACTTCTGGGAAAAATAAAAGAGAAAATCGAGGGGGAGGTGGTTGGTGGTTGTCTTCTTATTTTCTGCTAGAATATATAAATTTATGTAAAATGATGATCACATCTCTTTCATCAATTTTTTTCTGTTAATCATTACAGGAATTTTATATAAAATAAAAAATATTTTAATAATTGTTTTTATGTTTTCTTCTTTGGCATTACCTTGATTTAGAAAAAAATTTTTGTATTCGTTTACTTCCCCCCCCCTTCAGCTTTGTTTTAAATAAATATTTAATCGGTTGCCACTCTTTAATAATTATATAAAAATTTTATAATTAATTATGTATTCTCTGTTTACTTTTAGAAGAAATCTGGCAAACCAAACTCTTCCACAACTTTTTTATTGAATCATCCAACCACTTTTTTAATTTTAGTAAATTCTCCAATTTATTTTTTGGCAAAAATTGTTGATTGGGGTTATTAATAATATTTTAAATATACATACTTTTTAATAATATTTTAATCAATTATTTCATTAAAATTTTACTAAAAATTCTTTTTATTTTATTTTGTAATTAATTTAATTAAACTTTTTTGCAAAATAGTAATTAAAATATAAAAATTCTTTTTCGGTTTATTTTTGACAAAAAATTATTTTTTTAAATGCGCGAATGATAGCGCCTTCTTTTCTTTTATCTTTTAATTATTTTTTAAATGAAATAAAAATTTAGAAAATTATTTTTATTTAATTAATGCTTTTAGGAAATTACGAAAATAATTTTTTTAAGTTTTAAAATACGCTAAGAAGATAAACTTAGAATTGCTTTCAATTAAAAAAATTATATAAATTTTTTAAATATTTAAAAAAATGTTCTACAAATCTTTAAATAAATAAATTACCTGGATATATTTATAAACACAATTCCCAAGCAATTAACTCATCAATTTATTCCCATTTTATAGTGTCACATTCCTTAACCTATTTAAAAGTTAGGTATATTTTAAAATTTTAATTTAAGTTTATTTTTGGTAATTCTTCGGTTTTCGCCCCCCCTCCTTTTTCTTTCCTCAAAGTATTAAAAAATGGTCAGTCAATCTTAAGTTATAGAACAAATCGAGCTGAGTCGAATGACACCAAAATCAACAGAATCCGACTTGATTTGACCGAAATACAGACCCCTGAAAATTGAAAAACCACAGGGGTGATTTTTTGAAATAAAAAAAGCTTATATAAATGATAGCTCATTCGAAAGAGCTCGTCGAGCTGAGTCGAATGACATCAAAATCGACGTGATTGGACAAGATTGTACAAAGTTATGACATAAGTTGCCGACTTCGATAGGTATAATTAATGTCATAGCTTTGTCAAATCTTGTCCAATCACGTCGATTTTGGTGTCATTCGACTCAGCTCGACGAGCTCTTTTGAATGAGCTATCATTTGTACACATTTTCGTCTTTATGGTTTTTCGCCCCTATGGTTTTTCAATTTTCAGGGGTCTGTATCTGGGTCAAATCAAGTCGGATTTTTTTTGATTTTGGTGTCATTCGACACAGCTCGACGAGTTCTATAACTTAAGATTAACTGACCATTTTTTAATACTTTGAGGAACGAAAAAGGAGGGGGGGCGAAAACCGAAGAATTACCTTATTTTTTTTGGAAATTATTTTATTTAAATTATTATTTTAAAGAAATTATTAATTTATTTAGAAACAAAAACAGAAATTTTTACGTTTACTGAACTTTTATTTTAACTAAGGTTCTAATTTTTTTAATTTCACTTAAATAAAATCTTTAAAATACCTTTATCCTTTTTAAATCCCTTTTTAAATATTTATTTATCTAGCCACGCCCCCTTCCGTTTTTTTGCCCATCCTTTCCTTCTCTCTCTCCTTCCTCTTTCTTTTGGGTCATTTTTCTCTCCCATTTACCCCAAACCTTTCAATTTAAACCAACTGGCCAATTTATTTATTCACCTTTCTTTATTGCTTCTTCTTTTTAGTTGATTTATTTATTTTAAATATTTTTGCTTAATATATTTGCATTAAATATTTTTATTTATTTTTAAATTATTTTTTCTCTAATTTTTCTAAAAGATTTTTTACCTGATTTGGGGTTTTTCAAAATTTATTTCTATCAAATGTGTGATTTTTAAATATATTTTTTTGCTATTAGCTAATAACTAGTTTCTGTCTCCTTTTTACTTTAAACTTGCCAAAAAATATTTAAAAATTGTTTACACCTTTGCGGAAATTCTCTCAAAACAAAGAATTTTTATGGCACTCATATAAATGACGGAAATTTATTTTAGGCATTTCCGCCTTTCTCCTTCCCTGTTAAGAGAATATTTTGGCATGAAAATTATTTCAAATAATTTTTTGTAATAAATAAAATTGGCTGTAGTTGATTCTAGTTTTTTGAATTTTTTGAATGCTAGTTATAAGTAGAACTATCCATAATAAAAATTTCTAAAAGTTTTTTACAAATTTTGAAAATTTTTTAAAAATTTAATCTTCCAAAAAATAATTTTCTAACTAAAAATTTCTCAAAAAAATGCCAAAATCACCTTAAATAAGTGCCGAAATATGCATTAAGAACCGGATATTAAAGTGCTTGAACCAAATTGGCAATCCTATTATTTTATACTTAAATATTCACAAAAATAATTTTTATTCTTTTTTTAAATTTTTAAAGAAAAATAATCACAAAATGGAAGATCGACTACCATTATTTTTAAATATTTATAATAAAATAATATTAAAAATTCTGATATTAATTTTGTTTATTAATTCTGTTAATTCAAATTATATTAAAAGAAATAAAAGATTAACACAAGGTAAATAAATAAAATAAATAATTAATTACAAAAAATATACAGACAATAAATTAATAAAAAATAATAAAAATAAATAATTAAAGTTTTTATTTTCTATAAACTTGGGTTTGATAAGAAAGTATTTCTGTTATTTTATTGATAAAAAAATAAAAATTAATTTTATTATTTTTCTTATCTAAATATATTTAATTAAATTTAAATAAAATATTTATTCAAGTTTGGTCTAATAACAATTATGAATTGTCGTCTTCTTCTTTATTTGATTGTCGACAGCCTGGTAAAGAATGTTTACATGATGGAATTTGTTCAAAAAATGGATTGAATTGCGAGTAAGTCTTTATTTATTTAATTTTTAATATTAAAATAATAATTAGTCTTTTAGTATTTATGGCAACTTTTTTATTTTCCTTTAAAAGTTTCCTCATTTCCTTCAAGCAAAATACAACTATTTATTTTCTTTTTTTATTGTTCTTTCCTAATAATAACAAAATAATTATTTTATATTCTCATCCATTCTAGGCAATTTGTTTTATAAAATAATTAGTGGGGGAATTTATTTGAGAGAGATAGGCATGTCTGATTTTTTTCAATTTAACTTGAGGCTATATTTGCTTTTTTTGAGGTTAAAAATATTTTTAGAAAGTTATTATTAATTTTACAACTGACAACCCTTATTTTTTATTTAAACTTTACTTCTTAAAACAGACAAAAAAACAAACTAATTTGGTAATTCTTTGGTTCGTACCCCCCCCCTCCCCCCTTCTTCTTTCCTAAAAGTATTAAAGAATGGTCAGTTAGTCTTAGGTTATAGAACTCGTCGAGCTGTGTCGAATGACACCAAAGTCAATCCCAGGTCTTAACATTGGGCTGAGATACAGACAAAAACCCTGCGCAAAGAGAAAGGTTTTGCAAATGCGTCTCAGGAATACAATAGGATTACTTTATGTCATCATTTTGTCAAATCTTGTTCAATTACGTTGATTTTGATGTCATTCGAATCAGCTCGACAAGCTCTTTCGAATGAGCCTTTATTTGTTTAATGGAATTTTTAACTCAAAAAACGAGCTTGGTCCACCCTTTTGTTTTTCAATTTTCGTGGGTCTGTATCTCGGCCCAAAGTTAAGACCGGGGGTTGATTTTGGTGTCATTCGACACAGCTCGACGAGTTCTATAACCGAAGACTGACTGACCATTTTTTAATACTCTTAGGAAGGAAAAAGGAGGGGGGGGGGTACGAACCAAAGAATTACCACTAATTTTTGTTAAAATTAGCATAAAAATATTTTTAAAACAAAGAAATACTTTTTTTAAATTAATTTGTTGAATCAACCAACAATTTATTTATTTTTTTCTTTTGTGTCAATCAATGTTGCTATTTTACATAGTTTTTATTTAAACCTTTGGGGGAGGAAAAGGAGGGATGGATTTTAGAAAAAAATTTTGAAAAATAACACAATGAGAGTTAAATAATATGTTTTTTTGTTTGTCTGTCAGAATAAAAATAATTTATGTAAATTAGTTAGATAAATGTTTTGTTTAGAAAAAAATTAATTAATTATGAGTTTTAGATAGGGAGGGAATAATTCTAGTATACAAAATTTAATTAGTATTGAAGTTTGCAATTTTATAAAATGGGGGATTTAGATTTTAATTAGTTATTTTTGTTAAATTTGGAAATGAAAAAAATTTATAATAATATTCCAACCCCAATAAGCTTTAGAAAGATTTTTACAAATAATCAGAAAAAATAAAATTGTAACCCTATCTTTTGGACCTAGAGAAAATCATTAACTTCTCGGTACTAAAAAATATTCTAATTACTACATCTAATAAAAATACTTTTTGGATACATAGTACATTCTAAACTAAGAAATAAATAAATAAATAAGGAACAGTTGTATATATTTAAATGGTTTTGTGGATTATCCTCTATACTTTCCAGAAAATCCAATAAAAATTTTTCTACTTGAAAGTGTTGCGGAGGAAAAAATGGCTTGGAATCTCAAAAAAGAGAGTAGAGGGGAAAGGTTGCGCTTTTAAGGGTAATTTATTTAAAGGGATTTTCTTTTTAAAGCTTTTTTAGAAGAAAAAAGAAATATTTATTTGTCGGTATTTTAAAGAATTTTTTTAGTATTTCTTGGGGTATTTTGACTCGAGAATATTTTTAGGTAAAAAATATATTACATAATCTCTTTTAAACAATTTAAAAAATAATTTTTTTGTTTTGATTGAAGGTGCGAATAAATAAATACAGTAAATACTCGAATAATCGCCTTCTATTATCCAGAGAGAGATTTTATAATATTACCCAAGTTAACTATTTGAGCATTTACGGTATTACAATATATAGAATCAAGAATTTGCACAAAGATATATTTAAATAATTAAGTGGGCGAGATTAACACCTCTTTACTTACTTTTTCCTTTAAATATTTTTACAATTATAGAATCAAATAAAATTTAAAAAAAAATAAAATAATTATATTTCTAAATTAGCTAGGCTTACAACCATGGAACGAACATTAGTTAAAATAAGAATTTTTGTGGTCCTGAGAAATATTTATATTTTTTATTTTTTGTGTGTTTTTTGCATGAGGCGCCACCTTTCTTTCCTTTTTTTATCAATTACCTCTTTTTTATTAGTAGTAATTGTGTGTAAATGAATAGTGGTGGTGAATATATTAGAATTACCCTTTACTTTTTTAACATCGTGGGAATTGGGTCAATTTTTACTCATTAGATTCATGTTTATTAATTAGATATTAATTTTGAAAGTAGTATTGAAGTTGCTTTCTTTGCCAAGAATAATTATTTGCAGACCCTTCAACTACATATTTGAGTAATTGAAATAAACTTTTTGAACTTTTTTTGAGCTAGGAAAGAAATCTTTAACTCCTACTTCAAATTTTTGTGCCTGTGTAAACTTAACTATTTTAACTTAAATTTCGATAGTTTCTAAAATTTCTTTTAATTTTTTAAAAATATTTCTATTCCTTTTTAGAGTAAAAACTTTCAATAAAAACTTTAAACGATAATTTCTTTCGATTCATTGCTTCCGCGGCATTTTTCTCTCCTTTTATTCACTACTTTTTTCTTTAAAAAACATTTTAAATTCTTTTTATTTTCATCTATTTATCCCCTTCATTGGTTGAATAGCGGCGATGATTCTAAGCATTAAAATAACTCCGTTGTGGAGGGAATGGGGGGGGGGGTATTTTTGCGGCCATTCACCTCTCCATTCTCTCCACAAATTCCATCTCACTGTTATTGTCGCCGACGGGGGCACGGGGCCATGGGAAAGTAGCTTTTTGTAAAAAGATGGAAGAAAACTATGGAAGCGAAGGAGTTTTTAATAAACGAAGGAAGATGATCCCTATTGTTTATGGAATTATATTGGAGAGAGGGACTTTTTAGGTGAAAATTAAAATAGGTATAGAAATTGAAGAATGAAGTTAACTTGTTAAAATGTTTTTGTAGATCTTTTGGATATTTTTATAAAGATTTGATAAACTAAATGATAAATAAATATTTGCATTCCCTCACATTTAATTAATGTAGCTTCTGGGATTTAATAGATTTAATACTAAAGATATATCTAAAAACCACAAAATAACCCTCCTCTTTATTAAGAAATCACACATAATTTAATCAAAACTCATTTCACAAATTTTGGCAACATTTATTTATTTGTTTATTATCTTCGTGTCAACAGTTTTTGTTGGTGGCAACCCTTCCAAGCGTTATTTTTTTTACTCAACCAATGAGTTAATTGAGAACTTTCTTCTTATTAATTTTTGAAGGACATAAAAAGAGTAAAGGAGTAAAAATACTTTTTTTGCATAACAACAGCGGGGGATATAAAATAACTGTTTTTACTTAATTTTCTTTTTTCTGTTAATTTTCTTCTTTTTTTCCCAAGGCCCTCAAGGTCTCTTTAACTCACTCTTCATCATCACATTGGCACTTCACACCTTACATTTTTTTACCAATCAAATTAATTAGATAATTTTGAAAGGAACTAAGAGGAATAAGAAAAATAATTTAAGAGGAAAGTGTTAATTAAATTTAGAAAAAAAATATTTAAAAAATTAATTAAAAGAGGGGTTAAGAAATTTTGTTATAGAGAAGAGTTAAGAAACAATAAGTTGTTTTAATTAATTTGAAAAGTTATCATTGGCTCTTAGGTAAAAATTTAAGGGTATTCTTGGACCACGAAATTTTTGTAGTCGAATATGGATTTTCTCTAAACCTTTTTGTTAAATTAATTTTTAATTAATTTTTATTAATTTCTTTTTATTATTTATGCAACAATTCTCTCTCTCTTTCTCTTTTAAAACAATAGCTTTTGTTTATCTTTCTAATATATTTTTTTATTCCAAACACACCTAATTATATACAAAAATCAGAATAATCCTTCCTGTATTTATGAATTCCTTGTCCCCAAAACCCTTAAATATCTTTAACTAAAACAACAGAAAAATGTCCTTCAAAATTATTAAAAATATTTTTTTTTGGGAAATTCATGTGTCCATCATCATTTTTTCTTATTAATTGGCTTCTTTAAATATTTTCCCAAGAACTCACTTTTCATTATTCATGACAATGATTTGTGTGAGAAATAAAATAAATTTGGAATTTAAATAAATAAACATTTAATAATTACCTAAATATATTTTTTTCTTTAAATAAGTTCTAATACCAGAATTAATTCAAAATTTAAAATCCGTAAAAATAAAATTAACAAATTAAAAAATATTTCTTTATTTATTCTCAAGTTGTTCCCCATCTCCAAATTGGTTTGGTAAACAATGCGAACTTCGTCGATGTGTCCAACTTTACAATCCTTGCGAGAATGGCGCTGCTTGTGAAAAAACAGAGCAATCATTTAAATGTCATTGTCCACCTGGTTTTTAAACAAAAATTATTTTTAATTTAATTTCAATTAAAAAAGGTTTTGATGGAATTTATTGTGATAAACAATTAGAAACTGTTTGTAACAATATTAATTTAAATATTTGTGGGGAACATGGAAATTGTATTTTGGGAAAAAATGTTAATGAATATTCTTGTGAATGCCATTATGGATGGACTGGTAAGAAAAAAAAATTATTTTTATTTTTGTTAGAAATTAAAGTCTATTTCTTATAAAATTTATTTAAGCTTTTTACACAAAAAAGGAAATAAATAATGAATAAAATATATCCATATGGATTCTAAAAAATAAATATTTTTTCCAAAAAAAGTTTTTCGTTTAATTTATTATTTTTTGGATAAAGAAAATATTTAAATATAAAGAATATAAAAAAGGCAATAATTTTTCTAAATAAAAATATTGAAAATAATGGACAAAAATGGATATAAATATTCTTAAAAAAATAATCTTTCAAATGGATGTTTTTTAATTTAAATTTAAAAAATAAATAATTTTTTTGGCAAAATTTTGTATTCTTTTACAATATTTACCTGTTAGTATAAACATATGTACATACATACAAACAATGGGTCATGGGAAAAGCAAACAAAAAATAATAAAAACTTTAAGGGATTTAGGGGGGAATGATTTGAAGATTTATTTATTTGGAGTATTTAAAAAATAAATCCTTGAGTTAATAATTTAAAAAACAAGAAAAGTAAGAAGCAATTGATGGATTGAATAATTATGTTTATTTAAGAATTACAAGTTTTAAATAATCTTCTTTTTTTGGATAATTAAAAAAATTTCAAAATCTGTAAATGAAATACAGATTTTTATTTAAACTTAAGTTTATATCAAATATTCGGGTCTTAATTTTAATTATTAACTCCACACACAATTACCACCAAAAATATATCTAAAATAGATATTTTAATTTGTATCTCTATGAGTTAAAATAAAATTACTAAATATTTATGTAATAAATAATTTTTTATAAAATATTAATTTATAGGTACTCACTGTTCTGAAGTTAATCATTGCCAATTGGAAGATTATTTCTGTTTAAATGGACATTGTATAAATAATTTAAATAAAAATGTTAACGAAGATGGAAATTTAATTACACATTTTTGTGAATGTAGACATGGTTGGGGTGGTACTCATTGTGATTTAGATGTAGATGAATGTCAATCTGACACTAATATTTGTCAAAATGGGGGGAAATGTGTTAATTTAGTTAACAAAAATATTTTTAAAATTTAAAATAATTTTATTTAAAAATTAGATTGGCTCTTTTTATTGTGAATGTCCTCCGAAATTTGTTGGACAATTTTGTGAAATACCTAACATTCAAGATCAGTGTCAACCTTCTCCCTGTCTTAATAATGGTACTTGCCATTTATCAATGACTGCAACAACTTCTAGTTGGGCTTTGGATGTAATTTTGGAATTAAAAAAAATTTTTAAATTAATTTTTAAAGGCAGACAAATTTAATTGGCATTGGGAATGTAATTGCCCTGATGGTTTTGAAGGTGAACGTTGTGAGAGAATTGTTGATAATTGTATAACTGGAAGAACGGTTTTTTGTTTTTAATTTTGAAAAATAATATTATTTTTTTAATTTTAAAGATTTGTGTTAATGGAGGGCAATGTGTTCATCCATGGCTTGAAATATTCGAGAATATCGGAAATGATAATATAACAAAATCGGTTCAACAAAGATGGCATCCATCTGAATGTAAATGCATGTCTGGATTTTCTGGTATTTTTTAAAATAATTTTTGAACAAATTTTTTGAGAGAACTTCTTTTAATTTAGAAGAAGGATAGCCTCAAAACTTTTAATTAAAAAATATTTTTAGGAGAATTTTGTGAACGAGATGTTAACGAATGTGAAGTTTATCCAGGGCTTTGTCAGAATGGGGCTACTTGTATGAATCGACATGGCACTTATTTGTGTTTGTGTGTTGCTGGATTTGAAGGAAGATATTGTGAAAATAATGTAAAGAAAAAATAAATAAATAAATAAATAAATAAATAAATAAATAAATAAATAAATAAATAAATAAATAAATAAATAAATAAATAAATAAATAAATAAATAAATAAATAAATAAATAAATAAATAAATAAATAAATAAATAAATAAATAAATAAATAAATAAATAAATAAATAAATAAATAAATAAATAAATAAATAAATAAATAAATAAATAAATAAATAAATAAATAAATAAATAAATAAATAAATAAATAAATAAATAAATAAATAAATAAATAAATAAATAAATAAATAAATAAATAAATAAATAAATAAATAAATAAATAAATAAATAAATAAATAAATAAATAAATAAATAAATAAATAAATAAATAAATAAATAAATAAATAAATAAATAAATAAATAAATAAATAAATAAATAAATAAATAAATAAATAAATAAATAAATAAATAAATAAATAAATAAATAAATAAATAAATAAATAAATAAATAAATAAATAAATAAATAAATAAATAAATAAATAAATAAATAAATAAATAAATAAATAAATAAATAAATAAATAAATAAATAAATAAATAAATAAATAAATAAATAAATAAATAAATAAATAAATAAATAAATAAATAAATAAATAAATAAATAAATAAATAAATAAATAAATAAATAAATAAATAAATAAATAAATAAATAAATAAATAAATAAATAAATAAATAAATAAATAAATAAATAAATAAATAAATAAATAAATAAATAAATAAATAAATAAATAAATAAATAAATAAATAAATAAATAAATAAATAAATAAATAAATAAATAAATAAATAAATAAATAAATAAATAAATAAATAAATAAATAAATAAATAAATAAATAAATAAATAAATAAATAAATAAATAAATAAATAAATAAATAAATAAATAAATAAATAAATAAATAAATAAATAAATAAATAAATAAATAAATAAATAAATAAATAAATAAATAAATAAATAAATAAATAAATAAATAAATAAATAAATAAATAAATAAATAAATAAATAAATAAATAAATAAATAAATAAATAAATAAATAAATAAATAAATAAATAAATAAATAAATAAATAAATAAATAAATAAATAAATAAATAAATAAATAAATAAATAAATAAATAAATAAATAAATAAATAAATAAATAAATAAATAAATAAATAAATAAATAAACAAAAATAATTCTTGAAAAATATTTTTTAGGTAGATGATTGTATTGATAATCTTTGTTATGCTGGTTCAACTTGTTTGGATGGGATTTCACGATATACTTGTCTTTGTGCACCGGATAGGTGATAGTAGTTGATGATTTTTTAATAAATTAAAAATTAATTAAGAGTTGGTAATTTATGTGAATTTCCAAATCCCTGTTTCAATACTTCGAACAACAATAATGGACCTTGTTTAAATGGAAAATGTTATCCTGATTTTGAATTTGGTAATCATTCATGTCATTGTGATGAAGGATGGATGGTAATAAATAAAGACAATTTTATAAAAATAAAAAATAAATTTAGGGGCAAAATTGTGATATAGATATAGATGAATGTGCACATCCATTTACTAATAAATGTTCTAAAGGAAAATGTGTAAATACTGTTGGAGGGTATATTTGTGAATGTGAAGTTTGTGTTTTATTTTAAAAAATATTTTAGAAAGATTTTTAATTTTAGTTTGGATATACAGGAGAATTATGTTCTTTATTAGAAAAACATTGTGATTCTAATCCATGTCAAAATGGTGGAACTTGTCTTAATAAATTGGGAAAATATGAATGTGTTTGTTTGCCTGGTTAATTCAAAGGAAATTAAAATTTAAAAAAATATTTATTAATTAATTAAGGTTATTCTGGAAATAATTGTGAAATTAGAGCTTATAAAGAATTAAATAAATGTTATTTGGATTGTCAGAATGGAGGGATTTGTAAAAATGCTGATGATACTGAATGTGAATGCCTTCCCCCCTTTTCTGGAAATTTATGCGAAATGTTTGTTTGAATTAAATCAGAATTAATAAATTATATAGAAAATCAGAATTCGTTTAATCAAAATATTTCCAGAATTTTAATAATTTATATTTTGTTTATATCAGAATAATCCCCTGGATTATAGGCCTGGAATACAAATAAATTAAAATCAGAATTAAATCAAAAAATAAAATGATATTTTATTTTTTTTCAGTGAAAAGCCAGATCCCTGCTATCAAAATCATTGTGCAATAGATTCAGTGTGTGCCCCAAACATTGATTATATGTAAATTAATTTTATTAAATAAATTAATAATTTAACAAAATATAGTTCATATACTTGTCAATGTCCACCACATTTATCCGGTCAATTTTGTGAACGTCAATTACCTCCTTGTGAAGATGGCTATAATCCTTGTGTTCGAGGAATTTGTCATAAAAATGTTTAAAAAATATTTTTTCTTTAAATATATTTTTTAATACCTATTTAGAATGAGGATATTGAACATTTTACTTGTGAATGTTTGAATGGATGGACTGGGCCTCTTTGTGATAAACAAATTGATAATGAAATTGAAGTTTGCCCTTTAGCTTCTAATCCTTGTCAGAACGGTGGACAATGTGTTGGTGTTGATGGAAATAGAGGGAATAATAAAATACAAAAAATTGATGGAGGTACTACATACTTTTAATATTAAAATAATAATTGGTTGGGTTTTTATCCAAACAAAATTCTGTATTTACTATGAATTTTAATGAATTATTCATAGGAGGATTATTTTAATTTAAAAAAGCTTCTCATGAGAGTTTGAAAATCAAATGGTCCTAATTGACACATGCCTAAAAGTGACACATGCCTAAAAAACTATGTGTTCTTTAACTTTGTTTTCTGAACATAACACAAGACGTCATTGTTTTAGCAATTATCTAACACACCTTAAATTTTATAAATTTAATTGACCAACAGTTAGGGATAGCTGTCTAAATAATACCTTCAGTTTTCTGATAGTTCTTCATAATAATCCTTTTTTGCTTACAATTTATGATCCAAGGATAATTGTTGGACATATTCGCCCCTTTTCAATATTATTTTTAATTAAATCAATTTATTATTAAGGTGAACATTTATCAACACAATTTTTATCTTCCTCAACATTTTTTGAATGTATTTGTCCTCGTGGATTTACTGGCCCTCTTTGTGAAATTCTTCCAAAATCAACAAAAAATAATTATGAAAATATTGATGAAAGGCAAAAATGTATTAATAAAGGTTGTAGAAATGGAGGAAAATGTGTGAAGAATTTAAGAAATGTTGGAGATGGTAGGTATTTTAGGGAGAGGATTTTTAAAAAATTAATTGTGAAGTTAAGTAAATTTTCTTTAATTTTTAGGAGATTTATGGACATGTCTTTGTCCTCCAGGCTTTCAAGGATCTCAATGTGAAAGTGAAATTAATGCTTGTTTAAATGGTTAATCAATTAATTATTTTTTTTATTTAAATTTAAAAAAAAATATTTTTCCCTCATTTTAGTCACGTGCAAACATAAGGGCAAATGTGTAAATCTGGGCGGCGTTGACTTTCGTTGTGATTGCGCGCCTGGCTGGAGTGGACATGTTTGTGAAATAAATATTGACGATTGCGAGAATATGTAAGTGTAAATATTTAATTTTAAATATTAAATTCACATGTTTTTATTTAAATTAGACATGTTTTTATTTTTCAAAGAATTTAAAACTTTTTTTAATGTCTCTAAAGTATTAAAGTATGACAAAATATAATATTTCAAAATTTAGTGGGAATGTATTTGTTTTTGAGAAAATTGAATTTTTATGGGAAAATTATTATTTTTGGGAATTTTATTTTTGTTTTGGAATTTTTTGAAATTATTTTTAATATTTTTTAAGCTTTTCAGAAAACATTTTATTTAATTGACATTTAATATTTCCTAAAAATTGTGTCTTTTTTAAATTCAACTTTCGTTAATAGCGACACTAAATAAAAATAAGAAATTTTCTACTCGATAATATAGAAAGTTACCAAAAGCTACTAACGAGATTCGATTAATTTAAAAATATTTTTAAAAATTATTTCTACTATTTTTTAGTGTTTGCCTTAATGGTGGCGTCTGTGTCGATCGTGTTAACAACTATCTCTGTGAGTGCGCTCGTGGATTTGCCGGACGGCATTGTGAGGTGAAGGAGGAGGAAATAAATATTTTTTTTTAATTTTCATTTCTTTGAAGCGAAAAAATTAAAGAAAAAATTAAATGCCAGTAAAAAGTACTTACGTCCTTTTTATTAGTGCATTTATTTATATTTTTAATGCCCTTTTAAATAAATAAAAAAAATATTTATTTTTAATTTTTAAAAAAAGATTTTTGTCCCCGTCGACAAATTCAATCGAACGGATATGGTTGATATGGACAATTGTCGACGACAAGGTTGTGAACAGAAAGCAACTAATGGGAAATGTGATCCAGAATGTAATTTATATGCTTGCCAATTTGATGGTAAATAATTTATTTTTTTAAAAATAAATTCTGATTTTCTGATTATTTTTCTTTAAATTTTAATTCTGATTTTTTATTCCTGGTTCCAACTTTTTTTAATCTGATTTATTTATGATTTCATTTTTATTTCTAAACAATAATTCATTTTAAGGCGGCGAATGTTCAACCCGTCAAATAAATCCTTTTGAAAAATGTCCACAACCAAGTTATTGTTCACATTCATTTTCAAATGGAAAATGTGACGAAGTATTTATAATAATTAATTAATATTTAATTAATTTAATTTAAAGGTTTGTAATAATGAACGTTGTCTCTTTGATGGTTTCGACTGTTTGCCACGTCCGTTGGCAAAATGCCCTCGACTAGCTGAGTGTGCTTTGAGATATGCAAATGGGCAATGCGATCAGCAATGTAATATGGCGGCTTGTGGTTGGGATGTGAGAATTTAAATTTTTATAAATTAAAAATATTTTAAATTAAAGGGAGGTGATTGTGATCACGATGTAGAACCAGAATCTCATGTTTTGCTTGGAGAACTTGTTTTAGTTCTAGCTGTACAACCAGAAGAACTTTTTCCGAATTTATTGAGACAATTTTTGCTTTCATTAAGTTCGCATTTGCGAGTATCTCTTTCACTTTCTGTTGATGAGGAAGGGAAGGTAGGAGAATTTTAGAGAAAAATAAATTTTAAAAATTTCTTTTTCTAGCCAAATCTTTTTCGTTGGAGTCAAGATTCGGGAATTGGAAAACGAATTGATTTGCCGCCAGGAATGAATGTTACAACAATGTTTAGTGTACATTATTACGATTCTGATATTGTTGTTGGCGAAGAGGAAGGGAAAAATAAAAATGAAATTGTTCAAGATAGAAGGCGAAAAAGGAATTTAAATGGTAAATAAATACTTCAAAAATACAAATAAATGATTCAATGAATATTTAATAATTTCCAGATATTTCAAAAAAGGAAGGAGTTGCTTTATTTTTACGCGTTGATGTTACAATGTGTAATTTATTGGATTCTTCTTCTCCAAGTACTTCAATGCCCAGAATTATACATCAACATCAAATACCAGAACATCCACACCGACATCACCACCACATTTACCATTCAAATAATAAACTTCTGGGAGTACATGAACCTTGTTTTTCCCATATGGATAGTGTGGCTGCTTATGTTGGGGCAGCTAATGCGAAAAAGGCAAAATTTTAATTTTTTAGAATTTTTTAAATTTTCTGAGAATGATGTAAATTTGTACTTTTTGAGGGTATTTTTGGTAATTTTTATATAAATTTACATTATCCTTAATTTTGTATTCGGATTATTAACTGTTAAAAAATGAAGGAACGATTTTTAAAGAAAGATATTGTTTGTTTAAACAATTATAAAAAAGTTAAATTTAAGAACAAAGTTTTTTGAATAAATACAGCTTGGATAAAAAAGCTCCAAATCCAATTAAGAAAACTTAATTTATTTTTGTTAATTATTCGAAATATGTTTTTCGGATTAATACATTACAATAATGCCCAATATACTAATTTTTAATAAAGAAAAAAGGATTAAATTTATGCCTTTAGTTAAAAATTTTAAATTTTGACGGAAAAATGGCCCCATGTAGTTTTGGAGGCGGTATTAAATAAAAGAAATTAACAGGGAGATAAATGTAAATTTTTAAAAAACGGCTAGAGGGGAAGTTAGAGAACATATGGGAGAGTACATTAGAGAAAATATTTAAATATAAATAAAATATTTACGTCAAATTTAAATTGGAAATTTATTTATTTTTCTTATTAAAAAAAAAATTAAATATTTATTTCGTTTAGGCATTACAAGATATTGGAGTGCCAATTTTACAAAGTGAAGCTCGTCTTTCACCTCACAGTTCTTCAAAATCTTTTGGATTTTTTTGGTGTGTTCTTCTAACTTTGATGTTTTCACTCGTTATCGGATCTGTAATTATTATTCGAAGACCTAAAAATAATAAAATGAAAACTGCAAAAACTTGGAGACCTCCAATTGTTGAACAACCAAGTTGTGAGTTTAAATAATTATTGATTGATTAAATAATATTTTTAAGCAAAATTTGGTTCATCATCAACTCTCGCTAGTCATTACCCATTACATCCACAACAACAACCGGCTTTGAGAGCATCTTCTATTTGGGCAAATTACCCAGTAATTAATAAATATTTTTAACAATTAAAATTAATTTTGTAGGCAGCTCCATCTAGTAGTTGTGCTTCTTCAAATATGCCTTTAATGATAAACCATGCAGTTAGCATGAACAGTCTTTCTAACCAAAGCAATATTTATAGGTAAAATAGAAGAATTAATTTTTTCTTGACAATTTTCTGTTAAAAAATTAATTTCTTAGTCAACATAACCATCCTCAACAATATCAAAATCCTGTCAATTCAATGATGCAAATATCAAATAACAATCAACATTTACATCAACAACCAAGCAAACATTATCGTCCACATCCATATCTTCCACAACATTCATTACAACAACATTCCTCAACATTACCACGTAATAATGGAAATTGTTGGACAACGGCAACAACAACAACTGCTTTAATTGGAGAAAATAAAAATTTATTGACAACTTCTTCAAATCAAAATTTAAATTCCTCTTCCATTCATTATGGACAACAACCACCACAATTGTTGATTGGAGCAACGGGGAATGTTAATGGAATTGCTACTTTGCCTCTTCCAAATAATAACTCAAACATCATCTACAATAATCAACAACAACAAAATATTTCTTCTTTAGGGAATGGAGGGGAATTGATGAATGTACCTATATTTTCAGTCGGCCCGTAGCCAGGGGGTAGGGGGCGCCTTCGGCGCCAAAAATTCAGCGGAAAAATATTGTGCCCCTTGGCCCCCCTCCGAAAAAAATCCTGGCTAAGGGCCTGTATATTTTAATTATTTTTGCCGAGAAAATTTTAAAAATTAAAATTTCTTTTTAGCCATCTACCCACCCAACTACAACTATAGCAACTACAACTACTATAGTTAATAATAATAACAATTCTTCTGCTTCATATTCTCGTTGTTCTTCCTCGGGTATTGGTGGAAGCAGCACAGAACATTCCCCTTTAGGTCAATTACTTCCTCTTCATTGTTCTTCTGCAAATATTGTTGTAGACCCTTCTTTGGTTGGCAATAATAATGAAAATGAAGAAAGCTTATTAAAACTTATTAAAGAACTACAGGATTTTTTAATGTTTAAAAGACGGGGATTACTTGATTGTAATTCTGAAATTATATCAAAACTTGGAACTTGCATTGTTTGTTTTTTTAATTTAAATTCTTTTATTTTATAATTTTAAGGTCGATTCGACAAATGAACGTGGAAGGACATTTCTTCATTTATTATTTCAAAATATGTTTTTAATGACTGCAAACGACAACGAGACTGATTTACTTGCTAATATAGACATACTTTTTAAAAGCGGGGTTTCTATTGATGCACAAGATCATGGTAGAAATCGAAAAATAAGACTACCTTATATATTTTTTTAAAGACGGGACAACGGCTCTTTCTTTGGCTGTTCGAAATCGAAAACTTCAAGCAGTTAAGAAATTAATAACTTTATGTAATGCTGATGCCAATCTGGCAGACTTGGATAATAAACCTCCTTTATACCATATTTGTGCAAATTTGTCAACTCAAGAGGATTTGGAAATTGCTGAATTTTTAATAAATAAAGTTGCTGATTTAAAATTAGATACTTTGGCACGTGAAACAGAAACACCTTTGATTCGTTGTGCTGCTCTTTGGTAATTTTAAAATTAATTTTTAATTATAAGATTTTAATTGAAGAATATTTAATAAAGTAGAATTTTAAAATTTAAAAGAATTTCTGACTGAAAATTAAAACAAACTCCTCTTTAATCACAAAAATTAAAAATTTAAGAAAATTAAAAATCTCAAAATTTAAATTTTCAAAATATTTTTTAAAATTCTTTTTTCTTTACAGTAATCCTTTTTCATTACGAATTGCTGAACTTTTAATTTCTCGTGTTGAAGCTTCACAAAGAATTGAATTTGTTAATTATTCTGGTAAAACACTGACTACTGCATTACATCGTGCTGCTTCTGTTGGAAATGAACCAATGGTACGGCTACTTATTAAACATGGTGCGAATAAAGAATCAACTGATAAAGAGGTGAAATTGAGAAGAAAATATTAATTTTAATAAAATTTATTTTTAGGGAAAATCCCCGTTATTTGTGGCTGTTGAACAAGCACAATATGAGGTATTTTAAAGATATTTAAAAAATAAATTTAAATTAGAAAATAATTTTTTATTTTTTTAAGACAGTTTCTGTCCTTTTGGAATTGGGAGCAGATCGTAATAAGTCGGACATGAATGATACAAAAATTATGGAATTAGCCTCACAAGTAAAAAATTTAAATAATTTAAAATATTTAAATTAATTTTTAGCCTGGATTTGAACCAATTTCTCAACTTTTCCGAAAATTTCCTGAAAATCAAAATAATCATCAACATCTTCAATTCTTTAATTCTTCTACTCGTTCCTCATCTACCCCTAAAGACCAACAAAAAAATCAAAATAATGGGAAAAGACAAAGGGTTGGAACTAAAAGAAGAAATACAGCAACAACAACAACAAATAATTCTTCTTCAAATTCAATTTTACAGGTAAAAAAAATAATTATTAAATTCATTAAAAATTTATTTTTTAAACAAAAAAGGTTATTCAAAGAGGTGTTAATTCAGTTCTTTTACCTTCAAATAATAGAGAAATAAATAATTATGAAGATGGCTCTTCTGCTGCCAAAAAAAGAGCTCCAATAATTATTTCAACTAACAACAATACAAATATATCTCCACCATGTTTAGCCCCTTATTATCCTCCCTCTTCTAATAATATTTGTCAGCAATCCTTAAATAATTCAAATATTTTACAAAATCAACAACAACAACAAATTCCTTCTTCCCCTCCTCTTCTTCCTTCAATTCAACAAAATCAATTTAATGGTATTTTTAAATTTAAATTTGAAAAAATTAATTATTCTTTTCAATTATCTTAATTCAAAATTCAATTTTTATCGGTTCAAAGAACCGTTGAAACGAGACAACACTGTTTGAAATCATAATTTTAATGAATTTATCAAAATTATTCCGTAAACCCTTAAATTTAGTATGGTGAAATTGAACAAATATTCCCTTATATTTAGGATTGTTTAATATAAAATAAAAAATATTCTTTATATTTTTAGAAGAAGATAGAATTGTGGAATCTTCTTCTTCCTCTATTTACTCTAATATTCGAACATCTTCTTTTCCTACAGCAACAAATACTATAAATAATACAATTTTGAATAATTATAATAACAATGAGGGAATATCAACAACAACATTTAATGTACCTTTAGTTTCTCATAAAGAACCTTTAAAGAAATTTATGGATGTTTACTTGGGGTATACCCCAATTTAAATTTTTTTAGTTGAAAAAATATTTTTTAAATTATTTTTTTTGACTTAAATATGGTGGCTATTTTACTTTTTTAAAAAGAAGTACCTATTTACCTTATTTTGTAGGATTTTAGCGATGCTAATTTCAGATTTTTATCATTAAATAATTGGAGGATAAAATTATTTTTTTGACAATTTTTGTCTCCTTTTGGTGTTTTTGAATGGCCACCCTAAAATTAAACATTTTTTACTACCTTATTTGTGTAAAATAAGAAATCAGTTCCTGTATTCCTTTAAACATTCTCAATATACTACACGTGCCTTTATGATATAATATTTTGCATTTTCACTTTATTTCATTACAATCTCATGGATTTCTCATAGAAAATAATTTATTTTAACTGTTACATTGGATATTTGTATAAAATATTTTCTTCATCTATTTTTAATATATTTTTTTCATTTTTTCTACTATTTTTTTATGTTTAAATTATTTTGTTTAATTTTTGATAGTAAATATTTTATTTATTTATTTATATACGTCAAAATGACGCGAAGGTCACAAATATAATTTAAATTCTAATCGCTTTAATGTTTTGTAATTTCTTGGTCAGGAAATAACTTTATGGAAAAAACATTATCGTGTTGAAAAACACAAAAATGTAGCTGTTTTTGGTTACCATGCCTAGCATCAATAGATGCCTCGAGTATAGTATTTGGAGCAAAGTTACGCTACGTGCATGGCTGTAAGTGAGAACAGTACAAATAATTGTTTTAAAAAATTGATAAATTAATTAAAACAAAATAATATTACATAATCCAAAGGAAACACCAGCAAGCAATATTCCGACGGAAATGGAAGAAACAAGTCCTTAAATCTTATTATAAAAGCTTTCACATTCCAGTTAGTCCATTCATCATTATTTTGTAAATCTATATACTATATACATAATATTTTTTTCAACAATCTAGTTTGCGTTAAATGGAGGCCCTTTCTCTCTCTCCACCTATTGCGCGTTGTTTGTCCGCTGGGGACCACTTTTACATTTCAATAAGAAATACTGGAGATTCGGTTTGCTTTTTTTAAAGCATTCTATTCCTTATTTTTTTCAGAGATTTGCATTCAAAATAAAAATTTCGAACACCGCTTATTACAAGGTTAGCGAGGCCTATGGATTCGTAAATCCAACATCGACAAAAATGATTGGTATACTTCGTCTGGTATTGATAGATTAATATTAAGAAAGATTTTTTTAAATTTTAGAATGGGAGGCCTGGAAACACTAAATTGTGTGTATGCTTTGCAATATCGCAACCTAATGAAACTCGAACTCCGAATTCAATTATTCCTCAAGGATCTGATGGCGAGTTCTTCAAATTAATTATCTTGAAAGCTGTGCCATATTTTGAACAAAATAATGCCTTATCGAACAGTGTTAGTGATGAATGAAGAGATTTGTTAATTAAAGATGTATTTTATTCCGAACGGGAAAATTTCGGAATACTAAACAGAAAGCAAATGGGTCGAATTATATGTCATTCAAAAGAACTCGTCGAGTTGAGTCTAAATCTGAAAAATTTTTCGTGCGGACTCCTACAGGGGCTGAGATACAGGCCCCCGAAAATTGAAAAACCATAGGGGGGACCAAGCACTTTTTTGGGGTGAAAAATTCGAAAATGCAAATTATACCTCATTCGAAAGAGCTCCTCGAGCTGAGTCGAATGACACCAAAATCAACGAAATCTGATTTGATTTGACAAAGTTATGACTGTTTGTTTTGACCCCTCCCATAAGGCCTTCGCGGAAAAAAGTTTTTGCCGCTGCGGAGGAAGTCGGGCATGTCGAGCGGAACGACGGCTACGGTCGCTTCGCTATAAATCAACGAGATCCGACTTCATTTGGCCGAGTTACAGACCATCGAAATTTGAAAATTTTTGGGGTCAAAAAATTCGAATATACAAATAATAGCTCATTCGAAAGGGCTCGTCAAGTTGAATTGAATGACATCAAAATCAGCTCGATTGAATGATTCTGAACAAAGTTATGACCAACTGAATCTTCGCTGGAAAAACTTTTGTGCTGCTACGGAGGGTAGGTCTTCGCTACACGATGGCAGGTCTTCGCTACACGATGGCCGCTCGCTTCGCTCGCGGAGACCGTAGCGAAGCGGCGGCCGTCGTTCTGCTCGACATGCCCGCTTCCTCCGCAGCGGCAAACTTTTTTCCGCGAAGGCCTTATGGGAGGGGTCAAAACAAACAGTCATAACTTTGTCAAATCAAATCAGATTTCGTTGATTTTGGTGTCATTCGACTCAGCTCGAGGAGCTCTTTCGAATGAGTTATAATTTGCATTTTCGAATTTTTCACCCCAAAAAAGTGCTTGGTCCCCCCTATGGTTTTTCAATTTTCGGGGGCCTGTATCTCAGCCCCTGTAGGAGTCCGCATGAAAAATTTTTCAGATTTAGACTCAACTCGACGAGCTCTTTCGAATGACATATAATTCGACCCATTTACTTTCTGTTTAGTATTCCGAAGTTATACCATCATTTTTTCTTATTAATTTTGTATATATGTATTCTAATAAATTACCGTGTTATTAAGGGTTCTAATATTTTTTCAAGTTGGGTTTAAGGAGGGCGATATAATTAGACTTTACAGTCCATTGTCCATTTTAAATAAACTACAATCCAAATCTCAATCTATTTTTATGCTAAAAATGTCTTTTAGAAGTTGTCAACAAAAATAATCTTCTCTTAAGGAACCTTCAATAAAAAAAATTCTGCTTTGCTAACAACTTTAATTTAAACAAAAACAACAAATTAAGTAAAATTATTTAGAAAATGAAAATTTAAAATTATAGAAACTACTATGTTTCTGAAAAAATAATAAAAATAACGTAAACGTTTATATAAATATCAATACTTTTTATTTAATCTTCTTTACTTTTCTCAAAACTTAATGAGAGTTCGCCCAGCGAGGATTGGCATTAATACGATTAACACTTTCCTCCAAAGTCTCAGTATGAGTCAAAGCAGCAGTAGCATCACGAATGTCAGAGTAGAGAGTAGTTGTCCTGTTTAAAAAAACTTTTTAATAAAAAATATTCTTATTGCTAGGCCCAGTTAGCTGTCCTAAGGAAATATTTTTATGTGAATTAAAAAAATATTCTAGGAGTTCTTTTAATGAAAGTCAGTAAATTTTCTCTCATTTTTAAATTTTAAACTCACAAATAACGTTCACCAAAACTTGGAAGTACAGTAACAACAAGCCTTCCCTTCAGTTCTGGCTTCTCAGCAACACGAAGTGCCGCAACCAAATTAGCCCCACTAGAAATACCTAAAAATGTTTTTATTAGCCCTCAATTAATCGTTTTAAAAGAGTACCACAAAGAAGACCCTCTTCAAGTGCAGCACGCTTTGCCATGGCAATAGCCTCGTCAGAAGAAACAGTAATAACTCCATTATAAATTTTGGTGTCCAAAACGGCAGGAACTATGCCGGCACCCATCCCTAAATAATTTTTTAATTAAAAATATTTTGTTGAGGAAAACCTTGAATTTTGTGTGGACCAGGCTGTCCACCACTCAAAACAGCACTTTCGGTTGGCTCAACAGCGTAGAGCTAAAAAATATTTTTTTATTCAAAAATGTGTTAAAAACTAACAAGAAGATTAGGCTTCCTCTCTCGGAGATAACGACCAGCCCCAGTCATCTAAACAAATTAAAATGATTTTGTTAAATTTCAAACCGTTCCACCAGTCCCAATACCAAAAACACAAGCATCTATTCGACCACCAGTTTGGCGAAAAATTTCAGCTCCGGTAGTGGAATAATGGATTTGTGGATTAACAGGATTGTCAAACTAAAATAAAAAGTTTCTTAAAAATTAATTTCAAAAAAACTTGAAGAGGCATAAACGAATTTGGAATAATTTTAGCAAGTTCATTAGCCTTGTCAATAGTTCCCTTAATTCCAAGAACCGGGTCAGTTAAAACCATCTCCGCGCCAAAAGAGCGAATGAGAGTACGCTAAAAATAAATTATTAAAATAGAAAGTTTTGAATTTTTAACTCGTTCCCCACTCATAGTCGAAGGCATTACACAAATAAGACGATAACCACGAGCAGCAGCTACCATCGCAAGTGCTACAAATTAAAGATAAAATTTCAAAAAACTTTTTTAATAAACCAATTCCAGTATTCCCACTAGTTGGCTCAATTAAAGTCGTCGTCCCAGGCTTAATCTTCCCTTCACGCTCAGCAGCAATTACCATTGCATGAGCAATTCGGTCTTTAACGCTACAGGCCGGATTCATCCACTCAATTTTGACAGCTTAAAAAGCGAAAATAATTTTTTTGAAATAATCATTATAATTTAATTCCAGATTTAAAAATTAAATTTCCTCACCTACACGTGCACCATTAGGATTTGGCAATCTGTTGAGATAAACCATAGGAGTATTCCCAATCTAGAAAACAAAATTTTTAAATTTACTAATTTTTGCATTACCAAACTGCAAACATCCTCTCCAACATAGTCACGTGAAGCCATTCTCCAAAATTAAAAATAATTAAATAAAAAAATAACAGTCAACTGCAAATTATCTAAATTAATTTTAAAATTAAATAAAATCAATTAAGAAAGTACTAATTAAAATATTAAATTTAAAGAGAACTCCCCCAAAAAACAATCAAAAAATTATCTGTTAAACAATTTATTACTTTGTTTTTAATATTAATTTATTGTTTGTTCTTTATCTTCAGAATTTTATTGATTCCCTTTAATAAAACAATAAAAAATAAATTCTGAAATATTTGACAATTTTCAAAAATTTGTAAATTAATTTAAACTAATTTACTTTAAAAAAAAGAAATTTTATAAAATGAATGGAGGAATTTTAGAAATTAAAATAACAAAAATGAATTAGAAATACGGTCAAAGGGAAATAATTAAAAAGAACAAACAAATTTAGAGAATTTTAAAAAATACGTGAAATATTTTAAAAAATAAATTTTTTCGATTTAATATGCGTGGCGGTTTATTTAATATATTTTTATAAAGTAATGAAATGAAAAGGATTATTTTGGTTCTTATTTAATAATTAATGGTCGCTATAGCGAAATGAAAAAAATTACTTTTTCCCATTTCCTCTTTTACAAAAATTAACAACAGTTGTTGTTTATTTATGTTCTTTTTTTTTTGCTATACATAGTATTTTTAAAATATACATTATGTAATGTATTCATTACAATAATGTGTTTAACAAATATAAATTTAAAAATAATCACGTGAAGAATAAACAACATATATTTATCAGCCAACTTTTAAAGTTTATTCATTTTTATTGGATTGAAACAAATTATATATTGGTCAAAAGGAAAAAAACTATCCATTATTAACTAACAAAAGTCAATAAAAATATTATCGAGCATTTTAATTAAGTTTTTAAAATATTGACTTATTGTTAGAGTTAACAAAAAATGAAAAGCAATTAAAATTGAATAACAAAATATAAGATTTCGCACGCAATAACTTTTCTCATACAAAAGCTCCAATATTTTTGTGTTTATTCTTATACATAAATGTAGATTTTATATATTTTTAAATATTTTATATAATAATCCCTCCCTAATTCAAAAAAATTATTCCAAAAAATAGGGAAATAAAATAAAAATAAACACACAAAAAAACGCAACCAAAAGAAAATCAAAACAAAAATAAAACGACCAAAAAATTTTTTATTTTCAAATAATATCTTCCGTTGGAGCATCCAAATCCCTATAAGAAGGCGGAGCCCTCGGGTCAACTCTAGAACGTCCACCCCCAAACCCACCACTTGCAGCACCACTCACTTCGTTAACTGGTTCATAAGAAAAGCGTTGACGTGTTGAACCTCCTGAATTAATCCCACCACCAAAAGAACGTTGACCTTGTCCTCCTCCTCCATTATATCTTTTTATAAAAAAAGTAAAAATAGAATTTTAAAATAACTTTACCTATTACTCCCTCCACCACTACTATTAAAACGGTCCAATGGTTGCCATGTACTACGAAGCACTTAAAAGTTTTTTTTATTTAAATAAAGTTTAAAAGGATTACCAGGCCTTTCCGAATCTCTCCCACCTCCTGCCCCTTCTTCCAGTGTTGAATTTTGAGTGTTTCGATTTGGTGGCGGCGAGGCAGAAGAACGACGAATTTCACGCTCAACTGCAGATGCAGTATTAGTAATTTTGACGAAAATTTGATTATGTGGACGATTTGGATCACACAAATAATTGTTAAAATAGAGAGCCTTAAAATTTTTTAATTAAAAACGATCAAAAAAATATTTTCTACTTCATGTCTAGCAGCATCAATTTCTTCTTGATGTTTAGAATGTAAATGTTTATGAACAAATTCAACAGCTCTGAAACGCTTTCCAGAAAGAGGACAGAGATACTTGCCTGGAGCTTGTTCAACAGTGTTCTTGTCGAGAAAATCTTGAACCGCTCTTAATATTTTTAAGTAAAAATTACAATAAATTAGTTGTCTGTTACTTTTCAGCATCTTTCTTTCCAAGTTTTTGCAATTCTTCCTCAGGTAATAAAGCTCTCTTAAAAAGTCCTTGATCAAGGAGAGCATTAAAGGTAGCAATATGCCCACTAATAACAGTTTTTGGCACTTGATGAACTCGAGTAGCAGTGGTTGTCGTTGTAATATTGTCCAGAGGACGTCCACGGACATGAATTAAAGCAAGACTTAAATAATAATTCAAATAATTATTTTAAAAATAAAATAACCGGTGTGGCATTTCATCTTCATTCGAATACTCGATAGTAGCATAAAAATCAATTGAATGAACAATTCGCAAATAAAGAAGTAAACGATCGAGCACCTGAAAATTATCAAAGTGAATTTCTGATTAAAAATCCCTTCCATAAGATTAAAAAAAAACAAATATTAATACTTTAATCATTTTATTATCCTTTTCCATTTCTTCCATCAATTCAGTACCATGAACTTGAGCAACATTCTCAGCAAGTGCATCCTCTTCAGCACTAGTTACATCAACGAGATAATCGGAAATTCCATTTAATAGAGGATTCCTACTTTTCAGAACAGCTCCTTCAAGATCAGAAAGAAGTGCTAAAAACATATGCTAAAAATTTAACACCGTAAAAACCTTCATCAGCAGATTGCGATTCATTTTGTAATTGTTCTTCCCCTTCTTCACAAGATTCATTTTCTTCTCGGTAAAGGCCTTCCTTAAGATCGTAAAGCACAATGAGTTTGGCCGCTTGGCTAAAAATCATTAAAAATAATAAATTTAAAATCTAAAAAATAGATAGGTCAATTTGAATAAAACGTAATTTTTAACAAAAGTTAAACAAATACCGAATATCATTTTGAACAATATTACGTTGAGAAGATAATCCACTCATGGCACCAACGCTTCGAACCCGACGACGAAACTCACGATTAACAGAAGCATTTAATGAAACACCATTAAACTAAAATACATTAACAAATCAGAAACAATAAACCCATTTACCTTGGTATTTCTCAATGCCCAAAAAATTTCCTTAATGTTCACATCTTCTCGATAGGTAACTAAAGCGGTTCGAATTGGTTGCGATTTTCCACTTCTTCTATCAATAACAACAGGCATTGGATCAGAGAGTGATAAACGCAAAAATCCAGGATGTTGCTTACAAAGCTAAAAATGAAAAATGTAATCGAAAATGAAAGAAATCAATTTTTATTTTGGTTAGATCTTTTCAGATAAAAATCTTAAAGAAAATCATAATATACATTTTCGATCTCTGCCATTGGTACAGTAGCAGGAACAGTACGGAAGTGAATACTACAAGTCTTATGAGGTAACGGTGCTTGTTTGGTTGGTTGCATTAATGAATTAAGCTCCATAGGTTTTCCGCCTTCTTCGCCCTCATCCGCTTCTTCGCCTTTATTTGCTTCCTCATAAGCATCTAACACTAAAAAGATTTAAGAATATTTTCATTATAATTAACACGGGCGTAAATAGGAAGCGGATTTCGGGAATAGGGTGCTTGCTAAACTTCCGGCGTTATACACGCAAGTTCTTTAGTACCTATATTTTTAACGTTGAAACAGAAAATTGTGAAAATTTTTAAAGGCCAAAAATTTGGAAGGTCTGAAACCCCTGGATATCTCTCTAGTCTCTTATCTGAACCTGTATCCATAACATCTCTGACCAAACGTTTAGTTGGCGAAGAACCTTCATCACTAACAATAGTATCTGCCACATTATCATCCGTTTGAGTTTGTTTTTGTTGTGTAACTTGTTTAGAAGAAAGTAAATCCAAAACAGACTCATCACTAATAGGTTCGGCAGCAGCAGCTTCAATGTCAGCATCAGTGCCGTCCTCCAATTTGATAACAACTTAATTTATAGGAAAATCATCAGAATAATAATAAATATTGGAAACATTCTAATAATAATTCTAACAAAAATAATTTAAAAAATAAACTAAACTCATATCCATGAATCGAATAAGTTGTTCCGCATGTTCGTAACTAAGTGTCAAAGCATCGATCTTGTTAGCATCAAGAAGCTCGTTAAAGATCTGAAGTCGTTTGAGAATATGCTGACGTCGCTCCGTACGCCGTTCTTTACTCTCAACTGGATGATATTTTCGACGAAACCTTTAAAATATTTAAACCAACAATTAATTAAAAAGAAAAATAAACCATTCAACATCCTTATGCGCGTGAAAATAACGTTCACATTCCTGACGCATAAATTCAGTTTTATATTCATTATATTTTGCAATTGCCTCTTCATCGGTTAATATAGCATCATCTTGAGTATCTAAAAATTTGCGAAACGTCAAAAGCATCGGAGGTTGAGCAGCAGCTGCATCAGTTTGAACGGGTGGAAAGTTTCCGTCACTTCGACGATTAAATTGTGGTTCATATGAATCGACAGCACTATCGCTTAAATTTGTAATAAGTTATAAAAAAATAAAATTTTATACAATCTGCTCCGTTTAGCGGGCTGATAAGTGTCTTCGTCACGAAAAGAACGCTTCTTGACACCTCCCAATCCATTCGAGTAATCACGCCTTTAAATAATAAAATATAAAAAAATAAATTAAATCAAACCGATCAGGTCCACCAAAATTACGCCTTCCTCTATCCATTAAATAATCACCACCACGCTCACGGCTAAATTTTTCCCTACGTCGTTCTTCTTGATCAGAACGCAACTGATCGCCTTCGTCATAAACCATATTTAGATTCAAATATAAATAATTAAAATATAGGCAAAATTAATTGAAAGTCAAAAACTATTAAAAAGAAAATTAATTTAACTTTAATTAAAATTAATTAGTAAATTAATTAGTCGTTAAAAAATATTTTTGTCATTTTTCTTTTTAGGCTTTTTGATCGAAAATTAATTTTTATTGTCGTTTTGGATACTTTTTAATTCGGTAAACAAGCGAGAAATGTCGTATTGGTTACTTTTTATTTTCACCTTGTTTTTTTTTCGTCTGTAAATTTATTTTTCTTTTTTACTTTGTTTGTCTTAAAGATATTTTTTTCTAAATTAATTAAATTTAGATTATTTTTATTTTAATATTATAAAATAGATTATCCGAATGCCCAAGTCAAAAAGAGATAAAATCGGTATGTTTATTTAATAGAAATATTATTTTTTTCTTTTTAGTTTCTTTAACTAAAGTCAAGAAGAAGACAAAAGAAACAAAAGGCAAGCTTATTGATGAGGTTATTTTTTAAAATTAATTTTTTTTAAATTTCTTCTGTTTTTAGGTACGTGAATGTATTTCAAAATACAACAATCTTTTTGTATTTTCAACTGCCAATTTACGTTCTAATATTCTTATAAAAATTCGTCAACATTTTAAACAAAATTCTCGAATATTTTATGGAAGAAACGGTGTTATGGCTGTTGCTCTGGGTAAAACGCCTGAACAAGAAGTTGAAAATGGATTATATAATGTTGCTCAGATGTTGAAAGGTCCTTGTGGTTTAATGTTTACAAATGAGAAGAAAAACAATATCTGCAAGTAAATAATTTTAAATATTTATAACAATAAATTTTCTCAAATTATCACACGACTAGTTTTACTATAGTTATTTAACGAATTTTATTAAAAGAATGCGAGAAAGTTTAATTTTTCAGATTTATGAATTCGAAAAATTACTCTGCATACGATTAACAAACTCTAGAATTTTTTCATTAATATCTAAAAGAATGTTGAAAATTTTTATGTGAGATTCCAAGTCCTTCCCGTACTCTTTCTGAATCTTTGACTTTACTATTTTTTATTATTAATTAACTTTTCTAATTTTACTTTTTGCTTTCTCAGATTCTTCGACCAATTTTCTGAGGAGGAATTTGCACGTGCCGGCGATTTGGCGCCTTTTGAGATTGTAATTCCTGCAGGCCCGGTTCATGTTGATGATGATGGTGAAGATGACAAAGAACATAAAAAGTGGGTAACAGGCTCTTTTGAACCACAACTACGAAAATTGGGATTGCAAACACATTTAAATAATGGTTTTATTTTTTTAGAAAGTAATTTTATTTTTACTTTTTTTAGGAAAGATTGAATTACTTGAACGTTTTGTTGTATGCAAAGAAGGAGATAAACTTTCTTCTGATCAAACAAAAATTTTGCGGCATTTTGGACGTCGTTTGGTTGAATTTAGGTTTTCTTTAATTTTTTAATTTTAAAAATAAAATTTTTTAAAAGAATTACACTACTTGCATTTTGGTCAAAAAAGAAAGGCTTTAAAAGATTTAAAGAAGCTGTTGATGACAATACAGAGAAAATGGATGAAGATTAAAAGGGATTGTTTTATTTTTTTGTTTTTCAATTGTTTATGCCTCAAACAAAATTAAAATTTTAATTTAATCTTTAATAGTCTACCTTTAATAGTGTTAAATGATCGTTTGGGGCATTTGTTTTTGTTAATTATTTTTTATTTTATTAAGAAATATTTCGATTTCAGTTTATTTTTCTTTTTGTTTTTAATCATTTTATATTTAAAGATTTTTTTAATTTTAAATATTTTATAGTAATTTAAGATTTTCCAAATAAATGTTCACAAATTTTAAATTATTAAACCCTCTTGTCTTTAAAGGATTTAATTGTCGAAATGTTTCAACTCCAACAAGTTCAAAGGGTGGTCCAACAAATTTTTACAAGTAAATTTTTAAGTAAAATTTTACTTTTTTTAAATTTTAGACAGACATCTTCTACTCCACCATTTAGCCAGTCACCAGCATATTTTGGTCGAGATAGGTCTTATGATCCTTCTTTACTTATTCCTGCCTATATTCCCAGCTATTATGACAGTCAAAGGTTTCTCAAAATATAAAAGATTTTATTAATTTTTTTTAAATTAAAGGTTTTTACGTATCAGAAAATTTTTTATTTGGAGTGGAATAATTCCTTTAATAGTTTATGGATATTTTAGGTTATTGTTTTAATTAAAATTTATTTAAAAAAATTTCTTTTTAAGGGAAGAGCGTGACGTTGATGAATTGTGGGAGTCTGATCAAAGATTAATTATTGTTAATTCGCGAAAACAACAAACTTTAGATCTTATTAAAACCTTTAAACAAACGGGAAGGAATACGCGTGAATTGGAATTACAAATGATTGAATTGCTGGTTAATTTTTTAAATTTATTTACAGAAAATTTATTTTTAATTAGACTAATTTTTAATTTTAATAGGCAAAAGAAGCAGAAATTAGAAACGTCATTCAAAAAGAAAAACAAAAAAATAATAAAAATAAACAAATGGAGAAGAAAAAGGAAGATAAAAAAGAAGTTAAGGAGGAAAATGATCAACAAACTAAAAATTCTCAGAAGGGATGGTTTTGGTAAAAAGAAAATTCTAAATTTGACTTTTTGTTGACTTTAGGGAATTACAAAATTTAAATTATATATTTTTGGATTTTTTGAAAAATATTTTAATATAAATAAAGCAATTCTTCATCAATTATAGCTCTTAATTTTAAAGCAATAGTGAAACAAATAAGCTGAAAATTAAATAATTCTGTTTAATTATTTTTTCAGGCCCTCTCTAGAGGGTGGTAATTAATTGAGAAATAAGGTCTTCCCTCAGAAACCCACTATAAGAAAAACAATCCACCCAACCACAAACAACCCACATAAAGTTGAGAGGAGCAATTTTCCATTTAAATACGACTCAAAATTTTTGTTGGGTCTTGAATAACTCAAATCATAAAAGATAACCCCAATTCTAATCAATTTTAATATATATTAACTAAATTAGTTAAGAATTATCCTTCGTACCTGCACAATAGTTGAGAACAAAAGACATGCTAACGTAAAGGAAATCCGAACGTAGTGCTCATAATAAATTGGATTGTGACAGCCCTATTTATTTTTAAATATATTTTAAAAAATTATTTATTTTACAAAACACTATTAAAATAATAAGAAAAAGCAAAATTGACAAAAAAAAAGTATCAGGGTTGCCACGGACAAAAAAAATTCAAAAATAATTTTGGTACTTTTATGTTTGAAATACATACTTGTTTTTCTTAAAATTTAAAATTATTTTTAAAATAGTTGATTAAAATTTTAGACGGCAACCCTGTTTATATTTAAATATTTTTATAGATCATTAAAATGTTTCAGTAAGACGATTCAGCCTCACTAATTGCATTGCACAAACAGAAAGCCACAATTACTCCAAATATCTATATAATTTTTTATTATTTTTTTTTTCAAATTATTTAATTGCCTGAATAAGAGAAATGACAATAGCTGTCCACATAACAACTTTAAATTGCATAGTTAATTCTTGAATTGATTCTTTAATTCGATTGTAGCAACCCTATAGGTAAACATACATAAAAAAGAAAATATTTATAAGACAAAAAACAAAAAGCTAATACAAAAAGCACAATGAACAAAAACTACATTTTTATAATTTATTAATCTTTTATAACTACCTCTCCATATCTGAATACTGTAGGGCAGCTGGCTGCTAATTTGCCATTTCTTTTAGGTGGGCAACATGCGGGTGGGAATTCAGAACGGCCCTTTGTCAACTTTTAAATTATTTAAAAATAATTTTTTAATTCATTCAATATATTTACCCGATACCACCCACTTTGACTGAATTCTCCTAAACGCGAATCAACACCACAACATGCTTTCTAATATTAGGGATTTACTTTAAGAAATTATTCTTCAAAGTACTTCTTGCATTAATTTATCCCAAGCTGTTTTTACAAGCATTGCATCAGTTGATGATCTACTATTAGTTGTTGTTATTGTTGTTGTCTTTTCATCACTTAAGAGTGTTGTGGGTGTATCTGTTCCATTATATAATTTAAGTGAGGCACGAAGAATTTGACGAAAATCTTTATCAAACATATGGGAGTGCTTTAAAATAATTTAAATTCTTTAAAAATTATTTTTCACCATTGCAGCATAAATTCCAGCAGCAATTTCAATTGCTAAAATTAGCATTAAACAACTTGCATACTTAAAAAAATATTTTTTTTCTAAAAATTGATTTTTAAAAAATTTACACAACAAAGTAGAGGACGCCATTCTTTTGCAGCTCCACAACAACCTTTTTTTAATTTTTAAAAATTAATTAAAAATTTAATTATTAAAACCAAGTGAAGCAACAAAAATAACAGCAATTCCACCAAATAGCAATAAATAACCAATTTGACGAACTGCTGTAGGCTTTGATGCCTATATTAAATATTTTTAAATAATAAATTCAAAAAATTTACTAATTCATTAAGTCCATCATCTTGATGTTGTTGAATACCCTTAACATGTGAAATAGCTAAAGCCAAATTATCAACAGCATATCTATCCAATATTAGCCAAACACCAAGAATAACACAAACTAAACCACAAATCTAAAATATATAATTTAATTAATAACAAAAAATTTTCAGCAATACCGCATTTTTCCAGATAAAGCCCCATTCTCAATTAGAGCCCTCAATTAGCCCTTCAATTAGTCAATAATTAACTCCTAGTACAGCCCCACATTTGAGGATAGTTGAAAAATAGAGCTCATTCTCAATTAGAGCCCCGGTCTGGAGGATAGTTGAAAAATATAGCCACATGGGGCTGTATTTGGAAAAATACAGTAATTCAATAGAAAATTTTAAAAAATTCAATGGATAATTTAATTCGATTTTAAGTCTATCGAAATTTCGTTAGTGAGAAGTGAATTTAATTTTTTGATAAGAATAATTTAATTTAAACTAACCACAAAAGCTAAATTGAAGAGAAAAAGACAAAATTTCAGAGCCCGTGCCTTTTTAAAAGAAATATTAAATTTAAAAACAAAAAGTTTAAAAAAAGAGATACCCCGCAACTGAGACCCATCAATCTCTTTAATTTATTATAATTTAAATTAACTCATATTTAATTGTTGTTTAATAGATATTAGTATTTACTAAAAAATTTAAAATATTATTTAAATTTAATATAAATAAAAATTGTGGGGGAAATGAGAATTAAAAAAAGGATATGTTTATTAGGAAAATTAGAGGGGATATGTAGATTGGTTTTATATTTTTTAAGTCCTTAAAGGTCTCCAAGGAAAACTTTTTTGCGAGGATTGGAATTTAATCTATAAGTGGATAAAAAATATTTTTTATGTTTAATAAAAAGAGGTTTTCACAATTTAGATTGATTTTTTTGGTAAATTAATTTCTAATTTAATAAAAAGCCATAAGGTGTTCACGCCTGCCATGATCATTAAAAAATGTTCTTTTCTTTTTTATTTTTTTTTTGCAAAAATGGTGTCAGGCGGTATTTAATGAAAATAAAAAAAATATTTTATATAAATAATTTAAAAAAATATATATAATTATTATGCTAATAAATATTTAAAATCAAAATTATTGACAAATACCCTATTGCTTAATAATACATTAAATAAATCCCTCTCTTTAAAATGAAGGAAAATAAAATAACTAAAAGATTGACATTTAATATTTTACTTAATAAATTTTTTTCTTTTAAAGTTGAAAATTTGTAGCAAATTATAAGAATTAAAAACAAAAAAATCTAAATTATTTTTAAAAATCAAAACTTGAAGGAGAATCGAAAACAATATCAACCACTAAACAATATCTAATAAATTTCCAGCGTTATAATTTAACAATTTAAAATATTTTTGTTAAATTCATTTAATTTTATATAAAATTTGCGTGCCAAATGAGTGTTTTTTAAAGAAAAATAAAAAAATTTTTTTTAGAAGAATGAGAAAAGCTTTAATGGATTTAAAAGCCAAAAATAACAAAAATTTGTCCTTCCTAAATTTGAGGGTGGAATAAAATAAATAAAATTCTTAAACATTTTTATGCTCGTTAGTATTTCTTTTCTTTCATTTTTAAAGTTAAAAATAAAAAGACTAAATATCATGTATATATTTTAGAAAAATGGCAACTGTTTCTTGATTAAATAAATACTTATTTTTATATAAATCTTTTTTAAAAATAATTTAAAATAAAGAAGAAAAATAGAAAAAGAAATTTTGTTGCTTTAAAGGAGAGATTAACTTTTTGTATTAATTGTTTTATAATTGAGAGAAGATATTTCAAGAAAAATTGAGGGTGGTGGGTAATGTGAGGAAATGATTGATAATTATTTTATTTTTAGAAAAGAAAATGTTTTATTTTAAATTTATATAAAATTATTTTTTTAATAAAAATTTTATTCTAAAAAATACAATTTGCAATTAAAATAAATTTTGTTATTATGTACTATAGGCAGCATTTAATTATTTATTAATTTTTGTAAAAATAATTTTGGCAAGTGAAAAACAAAAAAATAAGAGTTAAATAAAATATTTATTCTATCTTACATAAAAAATTTTAATTTTAGTGAAGGACAAGCATCACACGATTTTAATTGATATTATTTTTAAATTTAGGATTAAAACAATTCTTGCTTTCTTGCCTTAAGGGGTCTGTCTAGAACAACCATTTAGTCTGTTGTTATGAATCTGGATAGCTCTAGACAATATATCACAGCAGTCTCTAAAACAAAGAAATATTACAGAAATCAAACCAAATTCTTAAATATAAGAGATAAAAAATTGGAAAGATAAGGTGTAATAATAGAGATGATGAGAGAGAAAAGTGAATAATTATATTTTAGATATAATTGATAAAAAATTGGAAAGATAAGGTGTAATAATAGAGATGATGAGAGAGAAAAGTGAATAATTATATTTTAGATATAATTGATAAAAAATTGGAAAGATAAAGTGTAATAATAGAGATGATGAGAGAGAAAAGTGAATAATTATATTTTAGATATAATTGATAAAAAATTGGAAAGATAAGGTGGGAGAATAGAGAAGATGAGAGAGAAAAGTGAATAATGATATTTTAGATATAATAGATAAAAAATTGGAGAGATAAGGTGTAATAATAGAGATGATGAGAGAGAAAAGTGAATAATTATATTTTAGATATAATTGATAAAAAATTGGAAAGATAAGGTGTAATAATAGAGATGATGAGAGAGAAAAGTGAATAATGATATTTTAGATATAAATGATAATAAATTGGAAAGATAAGGTGTAATAATAGAGATGATGAGAGAGAAAAGTGAATAATTATATTTTAGATATAATTGATAAAAAATTGGAAAGATAAGGTGTAATAATAGAGATGATGAGAGAGAAAAGTGAATAATTATATTTTAGATATAATTGATAAAAAATTGGAAAGATAAGGTGTAATAATAGAGATGATGAGAGAGAAAAGTGAATAATTATATTTTAGATATAATTGATAAAAAATTGGAAAGATAAAGTGTAATAATAGAGATGATGAGAGAGAAAAGTGAATAATTATATTTTAGATATAATTGATAAAAAATTGGAAAGATAAGGTGTAATAATAGAGATGATGAGAGAGAAAAGTGAATAATTATATTTTAGATATAATTGATAAAAAATTGGAAAGATAAGGTGTAATAATAGAGATGATGAGAGAGAAAAGTGAATAATTATATTTTAGATATAATTGATAAAAAATTGGAAAGATAAGGAGTAATAATAGAGATGATGAGAGAGGAAAGTGAATAATTATATTTTAGATATAATTGATAAAAAATTGGAAAGATAAGGTGTAATAATAGAGATGATGAGAGAGAAAAGTGAATAATTATATTTTAGATATAATTGATAAAAAATTGGAAAGATAAGGTGTAATAATAGAGATGATGAGAGAGAAAAGTGAATAATTATATTTTAGATATAATTGATAAAAAATTGGAAAGATAAGGTGTAATAATAGAGATGATGAGAGAGAAAAGTGAATAATTATATTTTAGATATAATTGATAAAAAATTGGAAAGATAAAGTGTAATAAGAAAAATGATGAGAGAGAAAAGTGAATACTTATATAATAGATATAATTGGTAAAACATTGGAAAGATAAGGTGTAATAATAGAGATGATGAGAGAGAAAAGTGAATAATTATATTTTAGATATAATTGATAAAAAATTGGAAAGATAAGGTGTAATAATAGAGATGATGAGAGAGAAAAGTGAATAATTATATTTTAGATATAATTGATAAAAAATTGGAAAGATAAGGTGTAATAATAGAGATGATGAGAGAGAAAAGTGAATAATTATATTTTAGATATAATTGATAAAAAATTGGAAAGATAAGGTGTAATAATAGAGATGATGAGAGAGAAAAGTGAATAATTATATTTTAGATATAATTGATAAAAAATTGGAAAGATAAGGTGTAATAATAGAGATGATGAGAGAGAAAAGTGAATAATTATATTTTAGATATAATTGATAAAAAATTGGAAAGATAAGGTGTAATAATAGAGATGATGAGAGAGAAAAGTGAATAATTATATTTTAGATATAATTGATAAAAAATTGGAAAGATAAGGTGTAATAATAGAGATGATGAGAGAGAACAGTGAATAATTATATTTTAGATATAATTGATAAAAAATTGGAAAGATAAGGTGTAATAATAGAGATGATGAGAGAGAAAAGTGAATAATTATATTTTAGATATAATTGATAAAAAATTGGAAAGATAAGGTGTAATAATAGAGATGATGAGAGAGAAAAGTGAATAATTATATTTTAGATATAATTGATAAAAAATTGGAAAGATAAGGTGTAATAATAGAGATGATGAAAGAGAAAAGTGAATAATTATATTTTAGATATAATTGATAAAAAATTGGAAAGATAAGGTGTAATAATAGAGATGATGAGAGAGAAAAGTGAATAATTATATTTTAGATATAATTGATAAAAAATTGGAAAGATAAGGTGTAATAATAGAGATGATGAGGGAGAAAAGTGAATAATTATATTTTAGATATAACTGATAAAAAATTGGAAAGATAAGGTGTAATAATAGAGAGGAGGAGAGAGAAAAGTGAATAATTATATTTTAGATATAATTGATAAAAAATTGGAAAGATAAGGTGTAATAATAGAGATGATGAGAGAGAAAAGTGAATAATTATATTTTAGATATAATTGATAAAAAATTGGAAAGATAAGGTGTAATAATAGAGATGATGAGAGAGAAAAGTGAATAATTATATTTTAGATATAATTGATAAAAAATTGGAAAGATAAGGTGTAATAATAGAGATGATGAGAGAGAAAAGTGAATAATTATATTTTAGATATAATTGATAAAAAATTGGAAAGATAAGGTGTAATAATAGAGATGATGAGAGAGAAAAGTGAATAATTATATTTTAGATATAATTGATAAAAAATTGGAAAGATAAGGTGTAATAATAGAGATGATGAGAGAGAAAAGTGAATAATTATATTTTAGATATAATTGATAAAAAATTGGAAAGATAAGGTGTAATAATAGAGATGATGAGAGAGAAAAGTGAATAATTATATTTTAGATATAATTGATACAAAATTGGCACGATAAGGTGTAATAATAGAGATGATGAAAGAGAAAAGTGAATAATTATATTTTAGATATAATTGATAAAAAATTGGAAAGATAAGGTGTAATAATAGAGATGATGAGAGAGAAAAATGAATAAGTATATGTTATATATATTTGATAAAAAATTGGAAAGATAAGGTGTAATAATAGAGATGATGAGAGAGAAAAGTGAATAATTATATTTTAGATATAATTGATAAAAAATTGGAAAGATAAGGTGTAATAATAGAGATGATGAGAGAGAAAAGTGAATAATTATATTTTAGATATAATTGATAAAAAATTGGAAAGATAAGGTGTAATAATAGAGATGATGAGAGAGAAAAGTGAATAATTATATTTTAGATATAATTGATAAAAAATTGGAAAGATAAGGTGTAATAATAGAGATGATGAGAGAGAAAAGTGAATAATTATATTTTAGATATAATTGATAAAAAATTGGAAAGATAAGGTGTAATAATAGAGATGATGAGAGAGAAAAGTGAATAATTATATTTTAGATATAATTGATAAAAAATTGGAAAGATAAGGTGTAATAATAGAGATGATGAGAGAGAAAAGTGAATAATTATATTTTAGATATAATTGATAAAAAATTGGAAAGATAAGGTGTAATAATAGAGATGATGAGAGAGAAAAGTGAATAATTATATTTTAGATATAATTGATAAAAAATTGGAAAGATAAGGTGTAATAATAGAGATGATGAAAGAGAAAAGTGAATAATTATATTTTAGATATAATTGATAAAAAATTGGAAAGATAAGGTGTAATAATAGAGATGATCCGGACTAAATTAGAAATATTGATATGCCTTATTTTAATACAATGTGTTAAGAAATTATAAGCGCATTATATTTGTAAAAATCTGTATTTAATTTGTAAAATTTTGAAAAATTTTTTTTTAATTATTCAAAAAAGAAGATTATTTAAAACTTGTAATTCCTAAATAAACATTTTTATTTAATCCATCAATCGCTTCTTCCTTTTCTTTATTTTAAATTATTAACTCATATAGAATTTATTTTTTAAATACTCCAAATAAATAAATCTTCAAATCATTCCCCCTAAATCCCTTAAAGTTCTTATTATTTTTTGTTTGCTTTTCCCATGACCCATTGTTTGTATGTACATACATATGTTTAGTTATATATTTAATAGGTAAATATTGTATGTAAAATAATACAAAATTTTGCCAAAAAATTATTTTTTTTAAATTTAAATTAAAAAACATCCATTTGAAAGATTAATTTTTAGGAATATTTATATCCTTTTTTGTCCATTATTTTCAATATTTTTATTTAGAAAAATTATTGCCTTTTTTATATTCTTTATTTTAAATAAATATTTTCTTTATCCAAAAAATAATAAATTAAACGAAAAACTTTTTTTGGAAAATAAATATTTATATTTATTTTTTAGAATCCATATGGATATATTTTATTCATTATTTATTTCCTTTTTTGTGTAAAAAGCTTAAATAAATTTTATAAGAAATAGACTTTAATTTCTAACAAAAATAAAAATAATTTTTTTTTACCAGTCCATCCATAATGACATTCACAAGAATATTCATTAACATTTTGCCCCAAAATACAATTTCCATGTTCCCCACAAATATTTAAATTAATATTGTTACAAACAGTTTCTAATTGTTTATCACAATAAATTCCTTCAAAACCTTTTTTAATTAAAAGAAGATAAATTTAAAAAGTTTTTCTGAAAAACCAGGTGGACAATGACATTTAAATGATTGCTCTGTTTTTTCGCAAGCAGCGCCATTCTCGCAAGGATTGTAAAGTTGGACACATCGACGAAGTTCGCATTGTTTACCAAACCAATTTGGAGATGGGGAACAACTTGAGAATAAATAAATAAATATTTTTTTAATTTGATAATTTAAATTTTTACGAATTTTAAATTAATTTTAAATTTATTTAAAGAAAAATATATTTAGGTAATTATTAAATGTTTATTTATTTAAATTCCAAATTTATTTTATTTCTCACACAAATCATTGTCATGAATAATGAAAAGTGAGTTCTTGGGAAAATATTTAAAGAAGCCAATTAATAAGAAAAAATGATGATGGACACATGAATTTCCCAAAAAAAATATTTTTAATAATTTTGAAGGACATTTTTCTGTTGTTTTAGTTAAAGATATTTAAGGGTTTTTGGGACAAAAATACATAAATAAATACATGAAGGATTATTCTGATTTTTGCATATAATTAGGTGTGTTTGGAATAAAAAATATATTAGAAAGGTAAACAAAAGCTATTGTTTTATAAAAGAAAGAGAGATTCATCATTCGGTTCTTTCATTCGTCCTTCACTAACACTGTTCGATAAGGTATTACTTTGTTCAAAATGTGGCACAGCCTTTAAGGTAATTAATTTGTAGAACTCGCCATCAGATCCTTGAGGAATAATTGAATTGGGAGTTTGAGATTCATTAGCTTCTGTTCTTCCAAAACAAACAATTAATTTAGTGTTGCCTACCCGCCCGTTCTAAAATAAAAAGAATATTTTTTAATATTAAGCTCTCAATACCAAACGAAGAATTCCCTCCGTTGAGAAAACAAGAGTGTTGTACTAAAAATATATTGCTATTTACAGTTCACCCGATACCACCCACTTTGACTGAATTCTCCTAGACGAGAGTCAACACCACAACATGCTTTCTATAAATATTTTATGGATTTATTTAAAAAAATTATTCTTCAAAGTACTTCTTGCATTAATTTATCCCAAGCTGTTTTTACAAGCATTGCATCAGTTGATGATCTACTATTAGTTGTTGTTGTTATTGTTGTCTTTTCATCACTTAAGAGTGTTGTGGGTGTATCTGTTCCATTATATAATTTAAGTGAGGCACGAAGAATTTGACGAAAATCTTTATCAAACATATGGGAGTGCTTTAAAATAATTTAAATTCTTCTTTAATTAAAAATTATTTTTCACCATTGCAGCATAAATTCCAGCAGCAATTTCAATTGCTAAAATTAGCATTAAACAACTTGCATACTTAAAAAAATATTTTTTTTCTAAAAATTGATTTTTAAAAAATTTACACAACAAAGTAGAGGACGCCATTCTTTTGCAGCTCCACAACAACCTTTTTTTAATTTTTAAAAATTAATTAAAAATTTAATTATTAAAACCAAGTGAAGCAACAAAAATAACAGCAATTCCACCAAATAGCAATAAATAACCAATTTGACGAACTGCTGTAGGCTTTGATGCCTATATTAAATATTTTTAAATAATAAATTCAAAAAATTTACTAATTCATTAAGTCCATCATCTTGATGTTGTTGAATACCCTTAACATGTGAAATAGCTAAAGCCAAATTATCAACAGCATATCTATCCAATATTAGCCAAACACCAAGAATAACACAAACTAAACCACAAATCTAAAATATATAATTTAATTAATAACAAAAAATTTTCAGCAATACCGCATTTTTCCAGATAAAGCCCCATTCTCAATTAGAGCCCTCAATTAGCCCTTCAATTAGTCAATAATTAACTCCTAGTACAGCCCCACATTTGAGGATAGTTGAAAAATAGAGCTCATTCTCAATTAGAGCCCCGGTCTGGAGGATAGTTGAAAAATATAGCCACATGGGGCTGTATTTGGAAAAATACAGTAATTCAATAGAAAATTTTAAAAAATTCAATGGATAATTTAATTCGATTTTAAGTCTATCGAAATTTCGTTAGTGAGAAGTGAATTTAATTTTTTGATAAGAATAATTTAATTTAAACTAACCACAAAAGCTAAATTGAAGAGAAAAAGACAAAATTTCAGAGCCCGTGCCTTTTTAAAAGAAATATTAAATTTAAAAACAAAAAGTTTAAAAAAAGAGATACCCCGCAACTGAGACCCATCAATCTCTTTAATTTATTATAATTTAAATTAACTCATATTTAATTGTTGTTTAATAGATATTAGTATTTACTAAAAAAATTTAAAATATTATTTAAATTTAATCAAGTTTAATTCATCCACGATTTTTTTTGAAAGAGTTAGCAGAATCGCTGATAGGGGAATACTATAAATTGGGATCAGGGCTGATCGAAATAAAAATATTTTTTATTTCGAATCGAAACGAAATAAAAAATTTCAATTTCGTTTCGGAGCGAAACGAAACGAAATAAACGAAATAAAATAAAAATTAAAAAATTTTTATTTTTCAGTTCATAAAAGCTTTTTAACGATATTTAAAGTATAAATATGTACTCTAAGAGCTAGATGCGTGACATTAGCATACCACAAACAAGAGCTGACCCTACAAATCTGCCGATATCCACCTTAATCCCCTCAAATCGACATATTTCCGCCTTAATCCTCCGATATCGTATTAATTCACTTTGAGTATCCACTTTATAGTAAAGATTAAGAGGGATATCAAAAGGAATAAAAGAGATATATTCTATATCCCTTGAGATATCTTCTATATCCCCTATAAGAAAGTATTGATAAAAAATTGGAAAGATAAGGTGTAATAATAGAGATGATGAGAGAGAAAAGTGAATAATTATATTTTAGATATAATTGATAAAAAATTGGAAAGATAAGGTGTAATAATAGAGATGATGAGAGAGAAAAGTGAATAATTATATTTTAGATATAATTGATAAAAAATTGGAAAGATAAGGTGTAATAATAGAGATGATGAGAGAGAAAAGTGAATAATTATATTTTAGATATAATTGATAAAAAATTGGAAAGATAAGGTGTAATAATAGAGATGATGAGATTCAATCGTGAATGTATTAAACTTGATTAAATTTAATAAAAATTTTATTCTAAAAAATACAATTTAGCAATTAAAATAAATTTTGTTATTATGTACTATGTCTAAACGGCAGCATTTAATTATTATTAATTTTTGTAAAAATAATTTTTGGCAAGTGACAAACAAAAAAAAAAATAAAAATTAAATAAAATATTTATTCTGTTTTAACAAAAAATATTTTAATTTTAGTGAAAAACATGCATCCTACGGCAGTGTATGGATTTTAATTGAAAAAATGTTTTTTTTTGAAAAATGAGAAAAGCTACTCGAGCAACCATCTAGTTGGTTGGTTCGAATTTTGGGTAGAGGCAATAAATCACTTCAGTATCTAAAACAAAAAAATATTAAAGAAATCAAACCAAATTCTTAAACTAATGAAAATCCAAATATTTATTGCCGAGGGATAATTAAAGACAAAATATTTAAAAATGTATTTAAATTTATAGAAAATTATTTTTTAATTTTAACAAAATTTATTTAAAAAATAAAAAATTGAGAAGGAAAGGCGATATGTAATTAATAAAATATTTGCGAGAAAATTGCTATAATTGAGAAATTAAAAAACGGAAAAGAAAATGTAGTTTAAATATTTTATTTAATTTAAAGTATTTTCAAAACTTTTTCTCTGATAAATCAAATACTAGTAGTACTATTATTTTTAAATATATTTATTTAACAATAACTTTTACCAAAATTTTAAAATTTAATTAATTTGACTTTAATATTTTTCTAATCCGTTTTTAATTCTTTTAATTTTAAAAAATACAATTAAAAGAGAAAGTAAAAAAAGCAAATTAACAAATATATAACTAGAAAATCAAGTTTAAATTTTAAATAAAAATATTTTTCTTCAAAATTTTGCTTTTTAAAATGAAAAAATTATTATTTTAGGTATATTTTAAGTGAAGAAGAAAGCAAAGTGAAAATATAATTGTGGCATTTTCGAATATTTAAATTAAAATATTTTTAAATTATTTTTTAAAAAAATAAAATTGACAAATAAAGGAAAAAAGAAAAAGACAAAAAGGGCAGGTAAAAAACAAATAACAAGAAAAAAGTGTTGATTTAGAAGAAATTTTAAAAAATCTTATACATTTTTTAATTATTATAATTAACCCTCCTTTCCAAATCAACACTTTTTTAATAATTTTTAAAAATGTGGTTTTCCATAAATTGGCTGATGGGGATGTTGTGGTGGTGGAGGAGCACCAAAACCTCTAGCAGCAGGATGTTGTTGGAAAATAGAATGAGGTGGTGGGGGTGGTGGCATTGGCCCGCCTGGGGATAATCTGCTGCCTTTCATGAAGTGAGGCTGAAATTATAAAATTATTTAAGAAACATCTACTACTATTTAAAGCTAATATCTAACAACATTGTTAATTTCAATAGGTGGGATAATATTATTTTTTACATTAATAATTTAAATAACTTATAATAACTTAAAACACCCAATAATTTTATAAAAGTTTATTTTGTACGAAAAAAACACACACAGGTGGAATAGGAGATGGCATAATAGGCAATGGAGGTGCACCAGGATGTGGACCTGGCATTAAACCTGGAGGTCCAGGAGGAAGCCAACCAGGCGGAACAAATGGAGAAGTTGGTGTTGGAGATGGAATTCCTCCCTAAATTTAGTTAAAAATGTAAAAATATTTGTTAATAAACGAAAACATTTACCGCCAGAAAACGATGTAATTCTTGTTCTGTATCAACAATTAATACAAAAAATGGAGAACCTTTAAAAGAATTTTCAAAAAAATTTCAAAAAATAATTTAAATACCAGGAACATGTTGTCCATGCCATTTAACCTCAACTTGGTAATCACCTGGCTCTCGAGGTTCATATCTTTTTTAAAATAATTTATTTTTTATATCAGATAACACAACAATACTTGCAATGAATTGTTCTTTCCTGCTCTCTATCCCTTTGCATTTCTACATTAAATGCCCCTTTAGGGCCTCGAACTCTAACAGTTAATTGGCCTGCACCGGCTCCTTTCGTTTCAACAACAAAATTAGATTTGAAACTGTGGAGGATTCCATGTTCAATACCCGGGCCATAAACTTTAACTAAATTGGAGAAAAAATTAGAAAAAATTTCAAAAATATTGTTAAAATTGCCTTTTGAAGGGTCTGGTGGATGGTTCACATTGAATGTGAATGGACTATCTCGTACATGCTCATTTTCATATTTAACAGAAAGTGTATGTTTGCCTAATTCTTTTGGTTGTATACGCAACATATACTTTAAATAAATTAATTTTTTCTGAATATTTTTTTAATTTCTTCCTCACAGTTCCATCTCCATTATCCAAAAGTTCACAATATTCTAATTGACTTGTACCCGAACATTGGGCAGATATTTGACCTGGCCCAGCTCTCCTAGCATCTATTAATGTTTGCATATCTTCTCCTAAAATTCCCATTTTTAATGGACGTCCATCTACTTCAATTAATTGAGCTGGAGAAATTTCAGGGGCTTTTACATTTACCTAAAAAAGAGAAAATATTTAAAAAGAAAATAAATTTATTTTTACTGACAATGCTTGGAGATCCAGGTACATGATTTCCATCAATTTTAACAGAAAGTTGATATTTACCATCAACCAATGGAGTATAAACACCCTAAAAGCATTTTAAATGTTAAATAAATTCTATAAAATTCACCTTATAAACTTGATTTCCCAAAGCACTCAATTTAACAGGAATATCAGCTCTATCCCCAAGTAATGTTGCTGTACATTTACCCATAGCCTCCTTTCTTAAATTGCTAGCATCTAATATAAATTCTGCTGGTTCTTTAATACGTGCTGTTGTTAAACCAGAACCTCTTAATTTTACCTTAAAAAATTTTATTTTTAGATTCTTAATAATTTTTTACATTTCCCAAAATTAATTCTTTTCTTTCAATTATTTCACTTTCTGCTGCTTCTTCAACAACTTCTTTATGTCTTCTTTGCCGTTCTCCATTCATTTCTGATACTTGTGTTGGCATTTTAGTAGATTGTTCAGCAATTGCAAGTATTGGGTAAGCATTTGGAACAACCAATTCTTTAAAATAAAATCTTTTAATAATTAAAGATTTTTATTATTAAAAATATATTTTTTAGATAAAATCTTTAAAAGTTTAAAAAAACAAAAAAAGATTTTTATCTAAAAAATAATTATTTATTTATTTTCTAACCAGAACAATACAAATAAATTTTATATTTTCCAGATTTGCGAGGAGTAAATAATAATTGGAATTTTCCATTATCCAAAGGATGTACTTGTGTTTGTTGTTCTAAAGGTAATAATTCCCCATCGGCATCCCTAACTTCAGCTCTGATTTTTGCTTTAAAAAAAGAATTTTTACAAAAATATTTTACTTTCATTTACCAGGTCCAGCCTCACTACAATCCAAATTAATAACATTTCTTTGACCAACAAATAATTGTAACATTCCATCTGGCCTAATTATTTGTTTTCTATCATCAGAAATAATTAAAACTTTTGTTGGGTCAACAACCGTTACTGGGAATGGACTCCCTAAAAATTTTGAGAAAATTTTTTTCAAATAATTTTTAAAACCAAACCATTAACTAAACGATTATTAAATTCAATATTAACTTCATATATTCCAATTTCTTGTGGTCTAAAAGCAATTTCTGTTGTCTCATCGGGTCTTCTATTTGTTGTATAACGAACTTTTTCACCACTAGGACTTTTTACTTCAACCTTTTAAAAAGGGAATTTCTTTTTGGTTACTACAATCTCTTATACAAAAACTAAATATATCCCTTAATCTTTTTATATTTTAAATTCTTGAAATTTTTAAATGATTTTTCTTTCCAATTGAACTCCAATAAAAATAAAGAGAACGTATCCATATTTAATTCAAAATTAAGAAAAGCACCTTTAACCCCCCAGGCTGTTTATTTGCATCAAAAATCATTGAAGCTTGTTGTGCCCTTTCAATTGAATAATCTAAAGCAGCACCATAAACGGTAGGGGAAGTTTTTTGTTCCTCCACAACAATTTGGAATGGAGAGGAGGGAATGGCAAAACCAGCTAAACGAACAGATAAACGATGGACACCAAGACGTGTTGGCAAAAAAGTAAAGGAATCTTCGCCAACAGAATTTTTAGTCTTTAAAATATTTAAAAATAATTTATTTATTTACTCCTTTACCCTATCTAATTTTAATGTCTCATTTTGTGAATCAACTAATTCAACATTTAAAGCCCCATCTCCTGCTGATTTTCGAGAAACTTTAAAATAAAAATTATATTTTTTAATTTAAATATTTATTTACCAATAAAATTAGATAATGTCCTTAAAGAAAATGGACGGTCAATACCACGTACATAAACTCGTTTTGGGTCTATTACTTCACATAGGAAAGGCGAACCAATAAGAGGTTCATCACCAAAGGTAACTTCAATACGATGTGGACCTTAAAAATAAATTTTTTAAAAATTTTACAGAGGAAATTTAAAAAATTATTTAATTAATTACCACAAATTTCTGGAGTAAATTCAACCCAATAACTATCATCTTGTTGTTTATAACAACGAACAGGTAGTGGGCTGCCTTGGGGATCTTAATTAATAAATTAGTTAATTATTAGAAATTATTTTTTTAAATTAACTAAATAAGTTAGTAAATTCAAAAAAATCTAAATTAAATCTAAAAATATTTTTTAAAAAATTATACTAAAGTTAATTTGGTAAAATGTTATATTTTTGGGTAGAAAAATTAAGAAAGTAAAAGTAAAAAATATTATTAAAGATTAAGCAATTAATTGAAAAAATTAGGAAAAGAGAGAAAGATTGAGCAGAAAAACTTTTTAAAAAAAGCAAAAAAACAACTAAAAAGCAAGCAAAAAAGAATTTCAAAAAAAAAACTAAAAAAAATATTAATTTAAAAACACATTAATTAATTTATTTATTCACCCAACTAGTTACTATAACATCCAATTCTGTTGCAACACTTCCACTTGTGCCAGGACTAACTTCAAAACGAGCAGTTTTCCCTCTTTGAGCTCTGTTAAGTGCATCACCACGAGCACGTGGAGAACCTCGATCGCTAATTATACATTCATATGGGCATTCTTTTTAAATTTAAAAAAAATTTAAAAAGAAATTCAAAAATAAATTACCAGGTAATTCAACTCCATCAATTTTTGTTGTCTAAATAGATTTTAAAATAATATTTAAATTTTAAACTAACAATTAAATGTAATCCGGGTAATCGAGGTGTAAAAGCAATTGAATGAATACCTTTCTTAACTCTTTTCATCATTAGACTTTTAACCTAAAGAAGAGAAATATTTTAGAAAAAATAAAAAAAAATTAAAAAAAAAAGATAAGGAAGTCCCTTCCATAAGGAAAAAATTAAATAAATAAATTTTTAAATAAAAATAGGGGAGGGATAGTATACTTCCATAAAAGCAAAAATACCTACTTAAAAATATTTAATAGTTAAAAAAACAAAAAAATATTTTTATTTCAAGTATAGCGCCACTCAAGTATTGCGCAGAAATAAATGTAAATATCCTCCTCTCTATAGCTAATTACTTAAATTAGTTTAAAAAAAGATGAGAAGTAGGACATTACAATAATTAAACAATAAAAGAATTTTTAAAGAAAAAAAATAAAAATAATTATTTGTTAAAGAGAAAAATAAGGAAAATTAAGAAATAAACATATTAAACACTTACCGGTTCATTATCAGATTCATGACAAATAGAGACAGAAGCACTCTGTCCACCAGAATTAGACCAATCAACTAAAAATAAAAATTAACAAAAATCTCAAAAATTAAATTAATTTACGAGTAAATTTCTGTTCAACCCCAACAACATCCCCATTTCTCAATCCAATAACTCTGACAGCCGAAAGGTCAAGTACATTAATAATTAGAGGGGATCCACATAAATTATTCCCAAAACGATCTCGAATAAATAATTGGTGTTTTCCTTCTGTTTGAGGCTGCCAATCTGCACGAATTGTGTTTCCATCAATTATTCTAATATGTACTGGTAATTCATTGCCAAGAATATCTTTTTATTTAATTTTAATTTATTTTTAAAATTTAATATTTATTCACCAAAAATTTGTAATTCAGGCAATCCCTCCTCATCCAATAATTTAATATTCTTTCCAGTTTTAGCTAACAAAAAACGTGCGGAATGTTCAACTAAAACAGGCTGAATAAATTCAACAAGCTTAATTGGTTCGTCATTAGAAGATTCTGGAATGGCGTCAAATGAACGTTCATCTAGTATACAAGCATCTCGGTAAAGTGTAAACTAAATTAAATTTTAAATTAATTTTTTTTTGGTTTAAAATAAATCTTTTAATATCTAAATTTTATTTTAGAAAAGATTGAAATTTTAGAATAGAAATTTTTGAAACAAAAAATAAATTGAAATAAAATTAAGAATTTTCTAGATTCTTATAAAATTTAAAATATTCATAAATCTAAAAAAATTTATTTTACCAAATAATTGTGTGATTTAGGTAATGCTCTAAATGAACATAAAGCACTTTCACCATTTGGATTTATATCTAAATTAACTGGAATATTTATTTTTTGTTGTTGTTTGTGTTGTTGTTGAATTAAAGGAAAGGCAAACATTTCTGTTATAAGCTGGTCTTTTTTTGTTCTTTTTGGTAATTTAACTAGAAAAATAAATAATTTTAATTAAAAAATTAAATTTTAATTAAAACACCTTCAAACATAAAATCTTTTCCACAAAAAGGTCCATTCCATTTATTTCCTTTCTGCAAAGGTTCTCCTTCTCCATTGGTTATTTTTGGCATTTTGCTTGAATCAAAACATTTACAAAGAATTGGACATATAGCTAAGGATTTGCCGTTAATTTGGATATCAATGTGATAATTTCCTGAAATTTTTTTAAAATTATTAAGAAGACAGTTAAAATATAATTTTTTAAATATTTTACTAAAAAATTATTATTCTACTTTAAAATATACACAAAAATAATTTACAAATTATTTTTTTTCAAAAATTCTCACCAATTTGGGTCGGCGTAAAAGTAATATCAAAACTTCCACCATCTACACGTTGTTTATCCACCGGAATACGTCGTTTGTGCGGTCCTGTAGCAGAAAATCAAAAAAAGAAAATGCATGCATTTATGCACAGCAAAATATTTAGACGAACAAAAAACACCAAAAAGCAAAAATAAAAATTTTTTTAATTTTTAAAAAATATGCAGGCGTTAAGAAAAAATGCGTAGAACAAAATTAGAAGGGAAAAGCAACGAAGAAAAATTATTGAAGCATAAAAATAAATATAAAACTTGGAAGTATTAAAAAATAAAAAGCAGCCGGAATTTTGTAAATGAAGAAAAAGTTAACTGAACAGGATTTACTAAAAAATAATTTAACCAAAATAGGGTTGTTTTAAAGTTAATGAGGAATAGACTATGTTAACTTTACTAAGTATTTAATTGAGATTTTTGATTAATAAGAAGAAAATATTATTAGATATTAAAATAAATGATAGAAATTTATTTTTGTAAAAGAAATTGTAAGAAGGAAAAAAGTTTGGTTAAGAAAAATTTTGGAAATATTTTTTGGGTTAAAAAATGTTAAAATAATATTTTTGTTATAAAAATTAAAATAAATTTAAATTAAATAAAAAAAACCCACCAACAACAATAACATTACATTCAACTTTTGTACCAATTCCTGGCGGGGCATCAATACTAAATCGTTTAGGTTCATCCACAATTGCACTAAAAAATATTTTTTTAATTTTCAATCCATCCATCCACTCATTACCTAGCCAAATCTCCAACAAGTTTAATTTCCTTTTCTTCTTCTTCCTCTCCCCTAGTCTCAACAGAAGTTGGCTGTTGTGGAACAACAAGTAATTGTTGTTGTTCCTCCAATTGTTGTTGAATAGGTAATTCAGAACCAGCTCTAACAGGTCGAGGAGAACGTTGGACAGATGATGGTTGGATTGGACAACAAAGAGGGCTTCCTAAATAAATTTAATTTTTCTTTAATTAAATTTACTTTAAAATTACCAGGGACAGATATTCCATTAAATTTCACACTAATTAAATGTTCTAGAGCTTCTTGAGGAGTAAAAGTAACTCTAAATTTAGCTTGCCCTTCTGGTTGTACATAATTTGGAACATTTCTCTTTTCCACACTCACAATAATTTCCATATTACCAGCCCCAGCCTTTGCTGCATCTATTGTAAAAGCACAAGAACGCCCAACCTTTTTTTAGAAATTTTAACTAAAATTAATTAATTTTTACCTGCCCTCCTTCACTTTCCAAAGCTAATTTAACACAACTTGCATCAAAAGCTTTTGCTATGAAAGGAGAACCAGGAATTGGTTGATTATTTAATTTAACAAAAATCTTTAAAAAATATGTATTTATTTTTTATTTTAATCTTTTTCGTTTTTACTTGATGATTTCCAACACTTTTAGGTGTATATCGAATAATAGAACGACTAGGTTCTTCTTCATATGCAGCTATATCTACAGGTAAAAGTTCGCCTCTTGGATCCTAAAAATCTTTTTTTCTTAATTTAAAATTCAATTTAAATTTACAATTATTTGAACTTTGGGTAATAAATCTGTTGTTGTTGTTTGTACTATTCCTTCAATTAAAGACTGCCCATCAACAAAAAATTCTGTTGGTTGTCCAACAGGAATACGTTCTAAACCTGCACCTGATGCTCCTATTTGGCGAGGGGGTGATGATTTTGGGGATGAAAGTTGTTTTTGTGGTAATTGTTGTTGTTGGGGAGGAGAAGAGGAGGAAGTGGTGGAAGTATTAATTAAACGACAAAGAAATGGAGAACCGGGGACATACTTTAAAGAAATAATTGTTTGGGAAATTAGAAAGAATTGTTAATTACTTCATTATTAAATCGAACAGATACTCGATGATCTATTGGATCTTTAGGTATAAATGTAATTTCATATTTGTGTTGTCCAAGAGCATAAGCCATTGAGGGAATTTTCTGAAAAATAAATTTGGAAAAAAATAATTAAAAATTAATTTACCCCTTCATTTACAGCAACTTCTAAATTTCCAACGCCTGCTTGACTTGCATCAACAACAAAACTAACAGGTTTATCAACAGCACCATCAGGTATATTCCCAACCAAGATTTCTGTAAAATATTTTAAAATATTATCTCGATTTTAGGGCAATTCACAATCGGGTAAGCTAGTCAGAAAAGAATCGGCAATTAAAAATTAATTATAACCGACTATGAATTATCAAAATTTTTAAATACTTGTTGGATCATATACACGACACGTAAATGGAGAACCATCAATTTCGGTCCCAGCAACCCGAATTTCTACTTCATGATCTCCTAAAATTAAATTAAAGTATTTAAATAAATTTAAGAATACTTACCAACACGTTTTGGAATAAATTGTAATTTGCAAGTATTGTTAGAATAATCGGGGAATGTTTCTATATTTAACGGTTCTCTGTCCAAATCTATAATGGGAAAAAATATTTTTAAATATAAAAATATAATTTTGTTTAGTTGACAATAATTTTAGAATAAATTTTGATTTTAAGATCAGTCATTAAATATCAAAGGATTTTAAATTTAACTAGAAAAATCCCTCCTTACCAAAAACTTGTGCCTGTACCAAATCATCAGGTCTCGATAACGTAACCAATAAATCAACTGGTTGTCCAACACGGCTTAAAGAGGGTAATTTGCTAACCATCGGTCTCCCACTAGCTGTTGGGGACATTGCCGCTGTTGGCGGTTCCCCTCTTTGTGTCCCATTTAATGAATGTTTTTCTTTACTTTTTTTGTCCTTCTTTTTACTTTTTTTCGAACTTAAAAGGAAATTTAAAATTTAATTTTAGAATATTAAATTACATTTGAGATTCTTGTCCAAGTATTTGTGGTTCAACAATATGTACTTCAAAAGGACTTCCAGTCACAACTTCTTTATTAAATGTAATATGCACCTAAATATAAAATATTTAAATTCCCCTTAATTTTATTTTCTCAAACTGTATGAGTTCCTGGCAAATTCGGAGTAAAAGTAACAAGAAATTTAGCTGCCCCAGCTTCTAATTGGCTAACATGTGAAGGTATTATTATCCCTTCATTATCTTTAATTGCCATTTCTAAATTTCCAAAACCGGCACGTCCAGCATCTACTGTAAATTCCACTGTGTCGTTTAGAACACTTTGGCGGACAATATCTCCAACCACAATTTGTGAGGCGTCATAAACACGAATAGGAAATGGAGATTGAGGGTGTGGAATTGTGTTGACAAATAAATGGACCTTTTTTAAAGAAGAGAATTTGAAAATTTTATGTAAAAATAAACTAATTTATATCATATTTTATGAGTAGGAAATAAACTATTTAGGTATTTTTTAAATAGAATTTTGCCAAGCTATTTAAAAAATAAAAAGAATAATTTTATTCTGAAATTCCTCATTTAAATAATTTATTTTTTAATAGGTTATAAACCTAAATGAATAATTTTTGTTGCAATAGCGTTAACCGCTTTATAAAAATATTTGTGAATAATATTGTACTTAAGGACATTAAAAATATTTTTTGAATAATGCTAAGAACAAACAAAAACATCTACTAATTAATTAAAAACCTACTTTGTGTGTCCCAACAACAGAAGGACGAAAACTAATTTCCCAAGATTTTGTCCCAGACTTTTTCAATTTATGAGGTAATGCTTGTTCTGATGTCGGTAATTCATTAGGCATATTTTGACGGGGAATAATTCCTGGCGGCAAAACAATAACGTAAAGTTGGTCTTCTTTTCCAAGTTTGAGTGAATCTATTCGGACATCTACTTCTTTACCTCGACGAACAACCTTTTAATTAATTAGAAATTTTAATTGAGAAAAAAATTATAAGTACATAGAAAATGAATTTTAAGCAGTAAAAATTAAAAAGAAGTTAAATGAATTAAAATCTCTCCTAATTAAATCTTATCATTGGGAACCAGGATCAAAGAAAAACATTTGAATATTCTCACTACCTCATGTTTACTGGCAATTTTAGACTTTCCCCAGTCAAAAGCATCACTTGCTGTAGCAGCAGAAATAGTTGCTGTAGTCATTGTTGGGGGTGTTATAGACCCAACTTTGTCTTTACTTCCACGAAATTTTAAACTTAATTTCGGTGTTGTTGCCTTTAAAAATATAAACTTAAAAATAATTTAATTAATTAATAACTTTAGAGGATTGTTTTGAACTTAAAGCAGTTTCTGATTCTTCGTGGTCTGTTGGTGTTTCCTTTAAATTAATTTAAATATTTTTTTAAAAATATTTTTTAGAAAAACTTTTAATTCTGTTGCTTTATAAACAGAATGTTCTAATAATCTTCTACGAGTGCCTGGAGTCATTGCTTCTATATCTGAACTGTATGGATCAACAATGTGGGTTCTAAATAAATAAATTGTGAAGGAAATAATAAAAAAAATTGAGGAAAAAAGTTTGTAAATGAATAAACTTTAAGGAATGTATAAATGGAAAAAAATATTACACCTCATATATACAAAAATAAATGTAAAGAATAAACTAGTATGTATAGACCACAAAAATATATAAAAGATTTCAACATTAAAATTTAATAGAATAGATTCATTGCTTCTACACTAGGGCATTAGGGTTAACAGAAAAACCAAAGATTTTCGGGTCTGTTCTTCATATGGATTTCAGACTCCTTTTTAGAAAAATAGAAGGGTGGGGTAGTGCCAACATAACTGAAGTCAATTTTAAAAATTAAAAATATTTTTACTGTATTTGAGGTGCTCCACTTTCTGTAGATATCGGTGAAATAGCAGAAGAGGAAATTGGAGGAGCAATAATTTCTCGTTCCCTAATAATTCCTTGTTGTTGTTGCTGATTTAATAATTCTAATGTTTTTTTAATATTTTGATCTAATGGGGCATAAGGTAAATCATTGAATTTTTGTGTTATTTTTATTGGATTTTCTTTTGGTTGGTAATGTTCGGGAATTCGTTCAAAGGAATGTTGAATCTTTAATATTAAAAATTTCCTAATGAATATTGTTATAGATTTTGTTAAAAAAAGCTATGAAAGTTAGGAAATTATGTGTTTAAAAATTATTAATTTACAGGTATTTCCCTTCCAGCCTCAACAGGTGTAGTAACCGGTGTTTTTGGAATATCTCTAAAAAGAGTCATTTCAGCCGAACGAGTCATTTCAAGTTGAGCAGCTTCTGGCATTGATGGTCTAGATATTGGAATTCCTTTTTCTTCAAATAATTTTGGCTTTGGACGTGTAGAGGGTGGAGTAGATAATGGGGATGGTTTCTAAATTAATTTAAATAATAAAGAATAGTTTAAAGTATAAATATTTTAATAATTATTAAGAATATTATGTAGTAATAGTTTTTAATAATGTTAATTAGTAATACTAAAATAATTAAGAAATATAATTTACAAGTTTTGTAGTAGGTATTCCTCCACCCCCTCCATTTCCATATTGAGCTACAGTGTAACCCCCTAACAATGCTGCTTCCTGAAATTAGAATAAATTTTAAAAAATTACTTCAAATCAATATAATAGTTAAATTAAATAAGGGAGTTAATTAACTATTTTTTATCAAGGCTTTCTAAACTTTCCTAACATTTAGGAGTTTTATTTTAAATTACAAAAAAAATTTTACCACTCCAGCAACAAGTGGGGGAGAACGGGGAAGTTGTGGAGTAGATGAAGGAGAAGGTGCCGCTGCTGTGTAAGAAGGAGAAGGTGCTGCTTGAGGAGATGTTGAAGAGAAATAGGCAGAAGATGAAGGGCCGCGTGTTGGAGGAGGGGAAGAAGCTAAATTTTGGAATTTTTTTAATTTTTAAAAATAAAATTAACTCGAAGTAGTTGGCCGTGCATATACAGGTGCACTAACAGGTTTTCCAACTTGTCTCTCTCGAACATCTACTTTTATTGGACATCCATGCACTTGAAGTCCATTAAAAGTAACATCAATAACATAAGTTCCAGCATGTTGAGGAATAAATGTTACAAGGCAACGACCCGCGTCTTTTTAAAAAAATTAAAAATATTTTTTTACAAAAGGGGAGGGAGGGGGTGAAGATTCAAAATAATCAAAATTTATTTTATACTTGGAGATCAAATATTTAAAATAATTACCTTGCATTTGAACATTATTTGGAACTTGTCCTTGATTAACAGAAATTTCTAATTGTCCTTTTCCAGCTTCGGAGGCATCAACTGCGGGAATAACATAAAGTTGAGAAATATATCGACGAATATTTAGATTATTATTTTCGGTTATTATTTGCTGTTGGTGACCGTTTGACATTTATTTAAATTTTAAATATTTGAGGAGGTATATAAATTTATTTATTTAATTTTGTAAAATTATTTAAAAATATTTTTATAAAAGTATAATTATAGATTTTTTTCCTAGACAATTAAAAAAAAGAATTTAATAAAATAAGAGATAATCTTAATATTTTATAAAGTACAGAGATAAATTATTTTGAAATTTTAATAAAATAAAATAATAAATAACGTGATAAAAACTTAATAGAAAGATTTGAGATTAAATTAAATTATTAGATTTTTTTAATTGATAAAAATATGTACGTAATTGATAAAAATTAATTTCTGTCTCTTTCAATAACTACTTTTTATTATTTTAATTATTTACAATTTTATATTTATTTTTTAATTTTAAATTTATTTTTTCCTAAATCTATTGATTGACCTAAAAACTAAAAAATAATATTTATTTTTATAAAAATAAATTTAAAAAATATATTTTTAAAATAGTTGCGCGGCGCAACCACCCCTCAAAATGTTTGTTTTACGGGGAATAACGAAGAATTTAGGCAAACAAAAAGAGGAAAATGAGGAAAAGAGAAGAAGAACAACACAAAAAATGAGAGAGAGAAAGCAACGGAAAGAGTTAAAAAAATAAAATTTTTATATAAATGTGGAAAATAAAACAAAAAATTTGTAAATTGTTTTGGGAATGAGGACGGGAATAAAAAAGTAAAAAATAAAAAATTATTTATTTAATATTCAGGTCAAAAATGCAAACATACATTGATAGGAACGTGGTTAAAAATTATAATAAAAATCAAATTTAAAATAAAAATCATTTTCTTATTAAAATATATTTAAATTATTAATTTAATAAAAAATTAAAGAAAAGCTAAAAATTAATACAAAAAAATTATCAGAAAGATTAAAAAAAGATTTAGTTTTGCAAACGTTTAAATAAATCTTATTTTTAATAATTTTGTATATAAAATGTAAACCAAGAATTACAAAAATATATAAATTTTCGTAATTTTTTTTAAAATTTAAATCGACCAAGGCATTTAAATCGTTCAAAAGAAGGTGGAAAGTCAAAGAAAATTTCAATTCTAAATTTTGGAAAATATATTTTAAACAAAAGAGAGTTTTACTTTAATTTTAAACAAATGTATATTCTCTAAACATTTCTTAAAGAACAAAATGAAAACAAAAGAAAATACTTAAAAAAGCAAACCAAGAATTACAAAAATATATAAATTTTCGTAATTTTCATTAATTGATAGATAAATAAAAGAAAAATTAAAAAAAATAACTAAAATTGTGTGAGAGTTGTTGATTTATTTAAATTAAAATATTTAAATAAAACAAAAATTAATTAATTAAAAATTAGAAGACAAACACGTTTAAATAAATCTTATTTTTAATAATTTTGTATAAAAAATATTCTTTTATTACAAATACACAATTTAATCTACAATTTCAAATCAAAAAAATATTTAAAAATATTATTATTGTAAATATTATTTGTCATGTAAACCTCTTAGGTAAGTCTCCTTTCCTCCCTCTCTTTTATTATTTTTTTGTTGACAACCACAAACTAACTAACTAAAAACTACTAAACTAGCTTCTCCCCTCTATAAGTTGCATGCAATGAATAAATATATTTTTATATATTTAATATTTTTTGAGGAGGAAAAGAGAAAAGTGGAAAACTGACAAAAAAACTGGAAGAATAATAAAAAAAGAAGAGAAGAGAGGGAAGGAGAAGAAGGGAATATATTTACGTGAAAATAGGACCGAGAAAATGATTAGAAGAGGATTGTATGTACAATTTAAAATAAAAAAATTTTTGAGGGGAAAAGTGGGACAGAAAAAAGAGAATTAGGGGCGAAAATAGTTATACAAAAATTTATTTTTTTTAATTATTTATTTATGCATGGAAATGGTTAAATAATAATGATGATACTTTTGCAGTCAAATAAATAAATATTTGTCGATCATCACCTCAATATTCAATGAAGCGATTAATTTGTGTTGAAATAAAAATGGGGATATTTGTATGTAAATATATTTTTTTGATTTAATTTTAAAAAATGATTTAATATTAATTTTTAGTTGCATAAAAGATTTTCTTTTTCACACATATAATTAAAAAATTCATTTTCCAAATCCCTAATATATTTTAAAACAAAATTACAATATTTTTAAATAAAAGAAGAAACGGTCTAAAATAAAAGAGAAAGTTCAAAAATGTGAAAATAAATATTTAAAACAAAATAAAGGATTCAAAAAAAATAAAAAATTTCCAAACTTTTAAATTCTTTTTGTGAAAATTTTAAATGAAAAGAAGTTTTTTGTTAAATTTTTAAAGTGATCTCGCGTAAGAGAAGAAAAATAAAATAGTAAAATGGTTAAACGAACAAATTAAAATACAAAAAATAAATAAATTGACATTGAAATAATGAGAAAATATTTTTTTTAATTTTATTGAATAAATTGTTTAAAAATGTTGAGAAAGAAGGTTTATACAAAAATAAAGACTAAAAATTAAATTTAATTTTAAAAATCTTTAAATTTTGAAAAATTATTTTTAAATAATTTCCGATTTAAATAAATACTTATAATTCTATAAATAATTTTTATTAAAAAATTCGATCAAAATAATTTTGTTTTATTTTTTTAATAATTAATAAATAATTCTTTACCAGAAATAAATAAAATTTTGAAGAAAATAATTAAATTAATAAATAAAAACTAAAATTAAAGAGAATTAAGTCTATTAAATAAATAAATATATTTTTTGTATTTTCAACAAGTTAAAGCAATCAAAAAATAAAATAGAAAATATTTTCTTTTTCTTTTTCTTTTTTACAATTAATTTAATTTAAAAAGAAATAAAAAAAATATTTTTATATGTTAACTAATTAAAAGTAAACAAGTAAATTTGTTTTGACTATAAATAATGATGATTAAGCTAAAAAAAGAAATTAAGTACTTTACAACATCTGATTGAGTGTAATGAAAATAAAAAATGGAAAAAAAGGGGGAACAATTAAATAAATTAATTTTAAAAAATAAATTTGCAGAAGAAAATAACCAAAAGAACTATTTTATAAAAGGGAAGAAAATAATAATTCTTTTTTGATTGATTAAAAATGTTGGATGTTATCCAAATTAATATTTAAAAATAAATTGTATTGTATAAATATTTATTTCTAAAATATTCTTAAAAAAGATTGATTTACTAAAAAATAGGAAAAATGTAAAAAATAAAATATTATTAGAAGGATTTGCATGAAAAATAAAATAAAAATATTTTTTGGTAAACTAAAAAATATTTAATAGACATAAAAAATAAATAGAAAAATTTGATAAAATGTAATTTAAATTTACAAAATTTATTATTTCTAAAAATAATTTTTATTATAAAATATTTTTTTAAATTAAAGTCGGTAGTGTTGGGGATCGGGGTTTGTCAGGGTAGAGACTTCAGGATTCGGATTCGGGGGTTTTTGCCAAAAAATTGTCGGGGTTTCGGGGGGAATACAATTAAAATTTATTTTTAATTTTAATTATTTAAATTAAAAAATAAATTTTTCTTTCAAGAAAAAATTTACCGATAAAATGGACAGGTTTGTCAGGAATGTAATCTTCTTCACTTCCGCGTAGTTTAACATGTACTTGACGAGGATCAAAAGCAGAAATTATTAATTGGTCTACATCAACTAAACGGTCATCTATATACACAGAAACTTCGTAATCACCGGCCTTTTTTAAATTAATTTTAATTTTTATTTAAATAAATAATTGGGTTTTTATATCAAAAATTAATTTTATTAATTTTTACCTTCATTAAAGTATATTCACACCTAACAGTTCCCGGCCCTCTTTCAGTCAAAAATAAATTTTCAATAGGCCTCCCACTTTCAATATCAACAATTCTGACAGCAACATTTGTTGTTCGTAAACGAATATTAGATCTAACATCAAAATGTGTCAATTCCCCCACAACAGCTCTATCCAAACCAGAACCAATTAATTCTGTTATTCTTTAATTTAATTTTAATTTTTAAATTTAAAATTATTCTCTTTAAAAATATTTACATGTCTTCTTTTTCATTTGTTTTTAATTGTGGAGAAATTAAAGGTTGCTCTGATCTTGTAATTGTTGAAGGAGAACTTTCAATAAAAGGAATAGACCAAGGAGAGTCTCTGACATGTTCTCCATTAAATCTTTTATTTAAATAAAATTTATTTAAATTAATTTCTTCCCCCACCTCATTTCCACAAAATGTCTAATTTCTTGTGTTGGAGTAAATTCTGCAATAAAATGTCTAGATGTTGTTTCATGAACCCGACAAGCAACCCTTCCATTATTAATTACAATTTCTAAATTTCCAGAACCTGCAGCTGTTGCATCAACTTTTTTTTAAATTTTTATTTCAAAAATTAATTTTAAAAAAAAACTTTCAAATGTGTGGGGCTTATTTAAATTTTTCCCCTCAATTTGTTGAGGCATTCGTCTAACAGAAACAAGTTCAGGATCTCCAACTTGACAGCTAAAAGGACTTTCAGGGATTTGACGATCAAATAAAAATACATCAATTAAATGCTCTCCTTTTTTTAGAAAACAAAATTTAGAAAAATATTTTCTTCTTAAATTTATTTATTTACCAGTTTCATTTGGATTCCATTCAACTTTAAATGTTTGCCCATCAAATGGTGATATTCGGGCATGTCTTTTAACACCACTTGGAGCTAATAAATTAATTAAATAATTTAATTTTCAATTTAAATTCAACTAGTAAATGTTGAAGAAATTTGTGACAATTCAATTCCCGGTGCGTGAACAAAGAAAGTAGCAAGTCTGCCAACAGCAGCCATTTGTAATTGATCTCCATAAACTGAAGATATACCTCCATTTCCATCTTCAGTACCAGCAATGTCGAGAATAAATGGAGAACCTTTTAGTTAAAAAATAATTATTGTTTAGATAAGTATTTAAAAGTAAGTTTTTTTGTTTAATGGAATTAACTGAATCCATTGAAGCAAAGAAAATTATTAATAGAAAATAAATTATTTGTTAAAATATATTTTAATTAAGCATTCTTTTTTATCATTTTTTACCAATTTCAAATCAAAATTAATTAATTTAGAGGACATTCCCTTACCTTTAACATCTCTATTATTAAAATCAATTTGTATTTTATATTTGCCAGGGCCTTGGGGTTCAAGTTTAGCTCGATAAACATTTGAATTTGGAGGTTCCTCTTTAATTACTGTATCTATTGGACGTCCATTAATTGAAGAAAAAACCTTTAAATTTAAAAAAATAATTATTTTAAAATTTTTCTTTACTTTAACAGTTCCTTTCCCAGCTCTAGCAGCATCTATAGTAAATTTTAATTCATGTCCAACCAACCCAACATCCAATCTGAAAAGAAAAATACTTTTGTTATTTAAAAACATTTATTTACCCAGAAACATGCACCAAATCGGGATCAAAAACAAAACAAGAAAAGGGGGATCCCTCAATATGTGCCCCTTCATATAATATTCCAATAAGCCATTTTCCTTTAAAAAAATTATTTTTTTTAAATTCAAAAAAAAATTATTTTATTACCAATTCTTTCAGGTGTAAAAGTTGTTGTAAAAGCATTCCCCCTATGTATTACTTCACAATTTCGTTTAAGTCCTTGGGGGGAAGTTACATATATTTGTATATTTCCACTATTAATTGCTTCTATTTCTCCCCCAATAATTGATGTTGTTCTTGTATTTACCTTTTAATTTTATTTAAAGAAATATTTTTAAAAATATTTATTTTCAAAATTACCACAATTTCAACAACAGAATCAACAGCACAAGGTTCATTTAGTCCGGAAAAGAAAACATGTCCAATAGGTGAAGGGAGTTGTTGTTGTTGTCCTCCCCCTTTATCTTCTTCTTTTAACATTATTTATATAAATAACTAATTTTACTAATTAAATAATTAATTTCTTGAAATAAAAAGATATTTAATTTAAAAAAATTAATTAATAATTAATCTATCAATTTTATTATCACTCTCATTATTTAAATAAATATAGATGATCCTCGCCTATATTTATATGGAAAACATTCAAAAATTATTTCAGGTAAAATTTAAAGATTTTTGTAAGGAGAAATTAGTATATGAAATTTTTTTAACAATATTAAAATAAACAATATTAATAGAATAACAAATTAAAAAGCATAAGGAATCGGTTATTTTTAATTTTTGAAATAATTAAAAAAGCGTGATATTTATTAAATTATTTCCCCTCATTTTATTTCATTAACTATTCCCCTTTCTTATAAAAATGACTATAAGTTAATGGCGCATAATGGCCGGGAATTAAATTAAAATAAAGTCGGGAATTGGATATAGGGAAACAGAATTTATTTTGTGAAAAGATAGCAGAACTCCTGGTCTTCAAAATAATTGTAACAATTACTTATTTTTTATTATTATTAAAGACAGGCAAAAATCACATTTGCGGGTCACGCATCCGTGATTTTTTAAAACAATTTTGTGCGGGACAGGCTTGAAAATCTCGTAAAATTTATTGATCATTTGTAATTTTAAAAAAATTAAAAAATTAAAAAATGAGGGAAATAATACCTAGAAAATATTTAAATTAAACAATTAAATATATTTATTGACTTCTCTAAAAATATACAAATTATTATGAAAAATGACTGGCGTTTCTTAACATTCATTATAAATATTCACATAATCGCGTCCTTCAATATATTTTTGGGAGAGATAGAAAAGGCTAGTTTTTATTCTAAAAAATGCGGATGCGCACCACGCGCTGTGCAAACTACTGGCCCATAAAAGAAAAAATTTTTTGGAGAAAAAAGGCGTGATAACCACCAAAAAGGAAGAAAAAATGGAAGCAAACCAGAGCGATTTGTATATTTATTAATGTATATCCTTTCCCCCCATCCATCAACTAAATATGGCGCAGAACATTCTAAATAGTCGCAATTTCTGTATTTTTTTTGAAAATACAGTTAAAAATTCCAAAAAAATTTTTTAATTTTTAAATTTTTCATAGAAAGGTATTCAAAAAGAGAATTTTACTTTATAGCCAGATTTAAAAATATTAATTTAAAAAATTCCTTTTTATTTAATTTATGTTTTAAATTTATGAAAAAATGTCTATTAAATTAAGAAATCTGTGAATAATATGTCTAAATCTATTTTGAAATTAATAAATGTAATAATTATATTTTCAAAGTAAACAATGGGGGAAAATTAATAAGAGAATTTTAGAAATTTTTGAGCTTTGGGACAAGGAATAAGAGAATTCTTATATCAAAAAATATATTTAATTACCATAAACTCCCAAAAGTAAAGAAATTAAAGGAAGGAAAGGAAATTTAGTCTTTATCGAGATTAGACGCGCATTTAACACACTAAACTATCTTAATAAGAATTTCAATAATTCCATTCACATGGCAAATCACTTTTGTTAATCGCCCCAGCTCAGTTCGATCTGAGACTGATAAAAGTAAAATTTAGCGAATATATGGATGTTAACCCGTTAATCGCTACAAAATAAACGAGCAAACACGCATAATCAATTTTTATAACTTTAATGCAAAAAATTTCCTCTCATCATTCATCATATTTTGGGAGAAAAAAAGTTTTTGATAAAAAAAAGTAGAAAAATCAAAAGCCAAAAGGTGTGGTAAAAATAAATGATTGAGGGAGAGAATTAAATAGTAAATATTTGTTGGCTTTTTTTCAATTATTTATATGTACGTAATTTTTATTTTAACAATTTTTTTTTGTAAATTTTTTTAAAAATTTTAAAATTAATTTAAATATATTTTGATTATTTTTAATTTATTATTTTAATGTAAATATAATTGAGGTGACTTAAACACTGGTAAACACACAGTTAAGTAAACGAATATCTACAAGTGGATCTTTTAACGGGAAATTTAAATTTAAAAAATTATTTGAAATTTTAGTTAATTCTGGTCAAAAAAGTTTAATATTAAAAATTTCTGTAGTAATTTTTTGTATAAATTAAAGTAACATTAAATGTGCCTAATATATTTTTAAAATATCTAAACTGTTAAAAAAAGCCTTGACCCCCAAACATTTTCATTTTTTCTTAAATATATTTATTTAATATTTTGCAAGTCTTCGATTATATTTTTTCCTAATTTTCCTATCAACATCAACAACCCCTCCCCCCTCTTTTCCAATTTCTGTGTGTGTGTTATCTGCGCGGCCTAAGACATTCCAATTAAGGTAAAATCAATCTTAAAAATGTTTGTGCTATTTGTATATATTTATTGCGTTTTTATATTTTAAATGAAAAATAATAAAATATGGCGCGTGATAATTAAAGGATAAAAACAAAAATAAAAAATTTGTGGACAAAAATACATATTTTTAGGGGGAAATTTATGTATTTTTTCGGATATATCCAAAAAATTATTACAAAAAATGAAATTTAGTTAAAAATAAATTTTATTTGTTGAAAATAAATTGAAAATAATTTTTATTAAAATTGCTGTAACGCTTCAGGGGAAGGAACACAATATTTTATTTCTTTTTTGGTTATAAAAAGAGAGGAGAGAAAAGGAAATGACTATTTTTTTTTATTTTTCAATTGAAGATGGGAAAAATAATTTTCACATTTTTGGCTGCCGTTTCCATCAAGTATGTAGTTGTTGTTGATTGGGGGCGCGAAGAAAACAGAAACCACAGAAAAATTATTTTAAAAAATGGAAAAGAAAATGGAAATGAAGGAAAGGGAAATGACCAAAAAATATTTTAAAAAATAATTTTAAAATTTAGATAATTAGATATTTAATTATTAAGAATTAAATCTATAAATTTTTGAATCCAAAAAAATATTTTTTGAATTTAAAATAATATTTTTAGAAAAATTAATTAGTTAATTACATATTTAATAAAATTTAAAAAAAATTAAAATAAATTTTAATTAAAAAATAAAATATTTTGACCATCAAATAAACGAGAGAATATTTGGCGACTACAAAAAGGTAAATATTTATAAATAAATAAAAATAATTTTTTTTTCTAAAGAAGAAAACCCAAAAAGAAATTCATTTCTTCCCCGTTTTTCTGTTAAATATAATTTAGTAAAGGAAATAAAACAAATCAGAGCAAAAAGTAATTCCAAGGTCGATCAAAGATTTTGATAAGAAAAAATTCTAAATAAATATTAAAGAGAATTAAATATATTGAAAATTATTTAAAAATAAATTTAATTAAAAAATAAGAGAATTAGCTAGTAGATTAATGGAGGGACCACTAAAAAGCTTTTAAAAATATTATAATTTTTAGTAATTATTTTTTGAAATAATTAAATAAAAAATGATTTATCGAAATAAAAAATTAAATCAAATAAAACGGAAAATAGCCCGAGAGAATTAAAATGTTTGTAGTCCTTTAAAGAAAATAAAATTAAAAAAAGAAAGGAAAGAAATTAAAAAATAAAATTCAAATAAAAAAATAATAATTATTAACTTTAAATTTACAAAAAAAAATTTGAAACTTTTCATTTAAAAATTTAAAATCCAAAAAAAACAAGTTTTTTAGCTTATTTTTAATTTTTATTTAAAAATAAATGTGGCGACAGGATTACAGTTAATAAAAAGGTAGACAATAAAAAGGGAGGAAATAAATAAAATTTAGATTTAAGCGATTAATCTCTTTCCTCTCCTTCTCCTATTTGTTGATGACCCCCAATTTGGAAAGAAAGAAAATATTCACGCAAAAGTCAAAATGAAAAACAGAAAAAAATTTAGAAGATTAGAAGGATATAAATATTTTTAAATATGTATATATATTTTTGTGTTTTTAATTATTGCCGAAAATTTTAAAAGAGAGAAAGTGGATAATTTTTAAGAAGAGAGATTTTAATTTTTAAATAAAAGAATAAATATTTTAAAAAATAAAAATTATAAAACTAAAAAGCCACGTCTTTTTTAATCATATCTGTTAAATTTTCGGTACTTTCAGGTTATAGCGCCACATTTTAAAAATGTTTTAAGATGTCATGTATATCTACAAAATATACGTCATTCGAAAGAGCTCGTCGATCTAAGTCGAATGACACAAAATTATGCGGGGCTCGTAACGCTGGGCTGAAAAATCGGGTCGAAATGGTCAAAAACCATAGGACGGAGATTAAGTCGGCATTTCAAGGCTGAAATTCGGTAAAAAGAATATGTAGGTTCATGTTATCAATTCTACATGATTTAAAAAATTAAAAGAAAATAATAGAAAAGCTCAAAATTGTCAAAAAAAAGTCTATAGGCAAAAAGTTAAGATAAAAAACGAATTAAATAAAATTTATTTAAAAAACAAAAAATCATTGTCCTCATTTCAATTATTAAATTTGTGACACTAAAGAGTGCGGGATGGGTTAAGGTTGTTGTCGAAGTTCACCACTTCAGCCCGAAATTGTTCTAAACAAATTCTGGAAAAATGGTTTTAAAAATAGGATCACTCTGCATCACCCTTTTTTCCTTCATTAATTTGTACACAATGTTCAGACTTTTTTCTTCACCATTTCCATCAAATGAGGCTCAATATGGCCCAATACATTTGACTCGATATCCTTATTTATTTTAGTTAAAAATCGGTAATTTATATCTACAGGGAATTTGAGCGGAATTTGTTTTTATGCCAAAAAGGCAGTCTATGTATATACATATTAGAGAATTCATCGAAGCATTGAGAGAATATAATCGCCACGTTTTGAATAATTTTATCTAGATTACAGTGAAAAGTGAAGTACAACTACAGTGAAATACAGACTACAGTGAAGTACAAACAATTGCTTCTTTTATTCAGAAGATGTAGAGGTGGCCGGTTGATTCTCCTTGGTACTCTCGGCCGCAGTTATGGAGATTTCCTTCGTAAAGTCCCCCCGGCCTCCCCGAGGAAAGAAGGCAATTTATTTAGTAATTTTTTATATTACATGAGAAAAGAGAACACTTGCAGATTGTTGCGAAGAGTGTAATTCGGTATGCACGAAATAGAAGATGATGCGATCTTTTCCAAGCTTCCTACTCATAAGATGAAACTTTTCACAATGCGAGTAACTTCGACTTCTGTGGTTTTGTTTGGCCGAACATAGCCAAACACTGTCTCAAATTGATAATTTGTTGTGTTTGTACACAATATCTTATAACCAAACCGTTGTAAAAACAAATTTAATTTGAATAATAATCTTTGGTTTTGTTAGATTTTTACTTAAGCTTTATGTTTAAAAATTGAAGTAAATTTATTAATTGAACTTTTCTATTATTATTCAAATTAAATTTGTTTTTACAACGGTTTGGTTATAAGATATTGTGTACAAACACAACAAATTATCAATTTGTTAGGCCAAACAAAACCACAGAAGTCAAGTTACTCGCATTGTGAAAAGTTTCATCTTATGAGTAGGAAGCTTGGAAAAGATCGCATCATCTTCTATTTCGTGCATACCGAATTACACTCTTCGCAACAATCTGCAAGTGTTCTCTTTTCTCATGTAATATAAAAAATTACTAAATAAATTGCCTTCTTTCCTCGGGGAGGCCGGGGGGACTTTACGAAGGAAATCTCCATAACTGCGGCCGAGAGTACCAAGGAGAATCAACCGGCCACCTCTACATCTTCTGAATAAAAGAAGCAATTGTTTGTACTTCACTGTAGTCAATTTATAAAATTTTTTTGAATTCATAACCATAAATATATTATCCATAAACAACAAAATTAACATAAAAATGGTCTTTTTCTAAAATTATCTTCTTTTCCTTGTTGTTGTTATTCTCTTCAAAATTTTTTTACGTTTGTTGTTTAAATACTTAATACAAAATTTTAAAAAAATGTTGCCAATTTCTTTTCTTTTTCCATTTTAAAAACTCATTTCCAAATCAAGTATTCATTTTTAATTATTTCACAATTCTTTTTTTAAATCCCAAATAGTTTTATTTTCAATTTTGTTTCTTAAATTTATCTGCCACAGTTGTTTTATTAGTAGATTGTTTTGATGTTGAAGATTTTGAAGGTAGAGATTTTCCAGCGTGTGGACGGTAAATTTCGCGTTCAGGACGATCCTTAATAAAAAGAAATTAATATTAAAAGAAATTTAAGAGTATAAATGGAGGAAATAAAAAGAATGAAAAGTGGTTATAGAGTAACTTTTTTTGTAAATTTTTAATTGCCAAATAGAGGTGGGAATTCAATCGACATGCAGACATTTAAGGGCGGGTATATAGGAATATTCTAAAGTTACCCGACTAATTCAGGCTACATTTCGAATATACCATATTGAAGAGAAACGTTTTATATTAAAGAAAAGTTATTTTTGTTACCCCAATCCTCATCAGATTTGTTTCAAAACATAAAATATATATTAGAAAATCGAAAACAAAATACAACAAATCGAAATTTCAAAATAACTCTGATTTAACAACCCTAATATACCTCACCACCATTCCCTTCTAAAATAAATTAAAAATTTACTTTTCCCTTAACACGTGTTGAAGTAGATAATTGTTTCTTTTCTTTCTCTTTATTTTGAAATTGATTATTTAATATTTCCAATTTATCATCAATTTCTTCTGTTTTTGTCTCTTTTTGTTTTGTTTCCAAATTAACTTCTTTTGATTGTTTTGTATAATTTTTAGAAATAATATTTTGATTTTCAACAAAATTTTTCTTCTCTAAATCTTTTGTGGTTGTTTCATCAACTTTTGTTTTCGATTCATTAGTTTTTTCGTTCCTTTCAATATTTTGATTATCAAGTTTATTTTTCCCTAAAAAATATTTTTTTAGAATTATTTTTAAAATTTAAATTTAATTACATACATAACTACTAAACTAGTTTTGATTTCAATGAGATTTCTAATTTGCTTACAAAAATTTGTATTTTTTCCACCAAAAAATTTCATTATTTTATTTAAAGAATTAAAAAAAACCTCCAGACTCGCGACGTTCCTTTCCCATTTTCTTCAACTGTTGTTGACTCCCTCTACCAGCTCCAACAATTTCTTTATCAGCATTATTGGTTGTCTCAATATTTTTACTTCGCTTCTTTACTTCACCAACAATTTCATTTTTTCCTCTAATTTCTTTTGAATTTTTTTCTTTCTTCTCTGATTTTTGTTTTTTTATATTTTTATCAGAATTTAAATTAATATCAGGTGTTGTTTCGCGTGAATTTGAGAATGAACTGCCAATTAAAAGTTGCTTCTTTTCAATTCGTTCAACCAATTTCTGTTGCTTTTTTCGTCCCTAACCAAAATTATTTTTATTTAAAAAATCCAAAAAGAAAACCTTTTCCTGTGAAAGTTTATTAATATATTCAGTTAAAGGCGTTTCTTGTATCATTCCCTCTTCCTGTCGACGTTGCTTCTCTTCTAATTGACGAACAAGTACATCAAAATCAATAACTTTTTTGGTACCAGCATTCAATGTTTGATTGTATTGATCGAGAAATTTGAGATATTGAGCTTCTAAATTGAATGTGATTTTTTCTAAATTTTAAATTAAAATACCATTCTTTAAAGTTCCACAACGAGTATCACATTCTTTTGCAGTTAAAGTTTTATCATCTAACAAACTTTTAGGAAATGATTGATTTAATGCCCATTCAACAATAGCCATAGATTCATTCCCTAAAATTTTAATTAATTATTAAATTAATTTATTAACCTAATTTATCAACAAAAACATAGCCATTAAAACGTTCAGAAAACTGTACAGCCTAAAATATAGAAATTAATCACTAAAATTTAAATAATTTTCTTACATCCTTCTCCTCATGAAAAACTAAATAAGCACGTGAGAATGCATGTGGCTTCATTTCCATATCAGTAGGACAAAACCAAAAAGCACAAGGTTCCGATTGAAAGGGTTGAAGTTGAGCAAAAAGCTCGTCTTTTGACATCCCTGGAGGAAGACGGCGAAGTACAATCTAAAAATTTTTTGAAAATCAAGATTTCGTAAAACATTTAAAGGACTCATGAGGAAATGAGAAAAAAAATATTTTTTCATTTATTTTTACCTTAGCCATTTCCTCTTTTTCCTTTCCACCCATTTTCTTTTTGTTTAAAGTTGTTTCTGCCTCCATTTTGTTTGAAGTAGCTGTTTTACCATCATCCAATATAGCCTCATCCTTCGCAGTCATTAGTTGGAAATTGACAGATTCCTTCCTAACAATTCTGAATTTTATTTTAAAATATTTTTAAATTCTTTTTAAATTAAAAATAATTTATTTAATGTTATAACATAAAATTAAATAACAAATTTAAATATTTAAAATTTATTCCATCTAAATATCACAAGAATTAAATGAGACAATCTTTAAAAGGCAAATATGTATATTTTCTCTAATTATAAATATTCTAAATATTTACTCGTAAAAGAAATCATCATTTTTTTACAATATTAAATGTTATAGAGAAAAACACAATTCTCAATAATTATAATTTAAAGGCAAATCAAAAGAGATATTTTATAATTATAAAGGGTCATATGTTAGGAAAAATCATCTTTTTTTAAAAGATGAAGAATAGTCTATATATTATAAAATTAACCTAAGCATTGAAGCAATAAGTATCACTATTTTGAATAATTTAGTCTAGATTGCAGTGGAAGTGCTTGCATCATTACCAGAAGAGAGAATGTTACTGACAGATTGCGAACGACCAACAAGAGTAGAAGCAGAAACTGATGAAGTTAATGGAAGAACATCACGAGCATCTTGGAAGACGTCATTATCATCTTTGGCACGACCAGCCTCGATTGCCGGAGTTGGACTACGAGAGACAAGCCTTTTGAGTTGACGAACCTTAAAAAATATAAAAATAAGAAGTCAATCAAGTATTTTATTGAAACTTATTTAAAATTAAACAAATATTACATCAAGACTAAGCTGCCCATCACGATGGAATTTATCAACAAAACCACGAATGAAGTCATCTGAACGACTCTTCCAATTGTTAATAAATTCAACACTTTTCTGCTTCCACTGGTCAATCTGGTTTTGGAGTTGATATTTTTGAGCCTAATTAAAAAAAATTTTTTTCTTAATTAAAAAAAAACAAACCGAAAAGAATCCAACATTTAATTCCTCCCTAGTATAGCCACGTTGAAGATTTCGACGAATATATTTGTCATAATCTCTTATAATTCGAGAGATTACATCACTAGTCGAAACACCTTCTGTCCGGTCTGTTTCCTAAAATCAAAAAAAATTTAACACATAAAATAAACAAACCACAAACATTCCAGCGCGGCGAAATTTTTCATAGAGATCCTCTTCGTTTGGAGCTACATAAGGTACGGAATCATGAGCAATAAAGTCAACCTATAAAAAATATTTTTATAAAAAATAATTAAAAAACCTTAATACTCTTCAAAAAATCCACAGTCACATACCAAGGCGAATTTCGATAAACTTCATCAACATAACGACAATGTCGAACACTCTCATAACGCTCCTGAAATATTAAAAATTATAAAATCAGCTAATAAAGTTATACATTTTCTGATGTTACGGTACGACCTTTGTAATGATGTGTAGCTTCGTCTCCATTCACTAAAATTAAAAATAGACAAATTTAGCTCTGTTCATCAATATTAAAGGCACCCCCTGTAGCCCCCCCCCCCCCCCCCAAATTTTTTATAGCTATGGGCTTGGCCCCCCATGAATAAAACAATAACTTTAAAAACCTCCAACAATCAAATAAACATTAGGGAATGCATTCTTAGCCTGTCGCAATTGATTGGCGTGGCCATAGTGAAAAAGATCTAAATATTTAGAAAAGATAAATTATAAGTATATTTTCTCTTCTAACCGTAAATGCCATCAGCAAAGACTCGAATTGGACGACCAGCTTAAAAGAAATTTTTAATACTGGTTTTTAAAAATATTCTAAAAAATAAAATACCGGTATTATTTTTAGCCATTTCGTAAGTAACTTGAGTGGAGTAATCAAGTGCTTCTCTAGTAGCAATAGCCTCAGGTTCATCACTGTAAGGCGCAGGGCCGTTAAGAGCCAAACCAAACTGAGCCTTTGGTGGAATGACTAAAGGCTTTTCTGGAGAGAATTTTCGATCTTTATCAACCAAAGAAGCGCCAACATTATTCATATGTTTCATTTTCTTCGTCCTTTGAAAAGGGAGAGTTTAATTAATTTATTTAAAAATAAAAATAACCGTGGTGAAACCTGCATATTCTCAATTCCAATCTGTTCTGGCGCGGCGCTAGCAGTATTTCCAAAGGATCTTTTATGGCCACTCCAAGTCCCAGGATCGTCATCAACATCCAAATCATCTTGCAAATCCAAACCATCTGGCAAAGTTTTGCCTTCCATTTTTTGGAAAGTTTCAGCATCTTGATGACGCTTACGACCGCGTGATGATGGTTGTTGTTTACGCTGAGACATTTTATATTTTGATGCTTATTTCTGAAGTGAAGAGCAAATTTGAGCAAAAAGAAAAAGGAATGTTTTCAGAGAAGCTAAAAATGGTTAAATAAATAAAAACGACAATTTAAAATTTTTGGCAAGGAAACGAATTATTTAAGAAAAAATATATTTTAATTGATAATTTTTCAATCATTGGAAATATAAGGTGATCAAATACAAGACTAGTGTCAGTCAAAAATTTAAAAAAAATATAACAACAAATGAGTGGAATACATAATAAAAATGATTATGTTAACGTTATAAAAAAAATAACGAGAAAAATTCAGAAAACAAAAATTTCTTTTCAAACTATTTTTTAGAAATTCAAAATTTTTGGCACGAAAAAAAATTATGGATATGGAGGGACACGCCCGTTTAGGCGCGGGCCGGTTAGGCGCGACCGGTTAGGCGCCGGCCGGTTAGGCGCGCGGCCGGTTAGGCGCCGGCCGATTAGGCGCCAAGCCTTTAATTAAATATTGAACGAAATGCTCCTCCAAATCCTGAAAATAGATAGATTTTGATAATCTCGGACAAATACACCACTCTCACATAAGGCTTTCGCGGAAAAAAGTTTTTGCCGCTGCGGAGGAAGCCGGGCATGTCGAGCGGAACGACGGCCGCCGCTTCGCTACGGTCGCCGCGAGCGGAGCGAGCACGACCGCAGCGAAGCACGGCCATCGTGTGGCGAAGACCATGCCCGGCCTACCCTCCGTAGCAGCACAAAAACAGTTTTTCCAGCGAAGACTCTGTTGGTCATAACTTTGTTCATAATCATCCAATCGAGCTGATTTTGAGTCTGGTATGTAAACTAGTTAGGCCTGTTTTTTAAGTTTGGAAAATTTTTTTGTAAAATTTTTATTTTATAATTTAGAATCGTCCAATTTGATGGTCGACGGGACCATTCTAGTTGATTATAATAGAATATTTAAATAAAAGGTTGGCGCCTAACCGGCCGGCGCCTAACCGGGCGCGCGCCTAACCGGCCGGCGCCTAACCGGTCGCGCCTAAACGGGCTGTACCCGGATATGGAAAATAAAAATTAATAAAATAATATTAAATTTAAATGAGAAGGAATAATTAAAAACCAGAATCTTATCATTAACATTGTTGATTTAAAAATAAAAGACAAAAATGTGAATGATTTAAATTCGATATTTAAACTAAAATGAGTATTTTGTCTGAAAAATTAATCTTCAAGTACGCGTGTACTAAGTAAAAATACTAAAGAGAAAAAATTATCAGTTTATCAATTTCTCTAGCCAATTGAAAGGTTACCTACTTTGATTTGGTTAAGTGAAAATAATAATAGCGAGTAATTATAAAAGTAGAAATACATAAAGTATTCACAAGCATCAAGGAGACTAGACTTCCAAGATCTTGGACCAAGATTCTCGAAAAAACAAAAACCGGTACGCCGCGTTGCGGATAGTCCCACTAAATAAAAATCTCGAATTCGTCCCCCGCGGATTCATCCCACTGGAGAAAAATTCCGTATTCGTCTTAACTCAAAATGTCCAACAGAGTAAAAATACTCAATTCGTCGTACAATAGATTTAAAATGGGGGTATTCACAGCATTGCGAAAAGATTCAATAAAGTATTACGCCGTTGAGGATAAGAAACTTTTTAAGAGAAGAAAAAGAAAAATCCTAAAATATTTTATAAAAAATTTTAAAAAACCCATTGTCTAGTTTCACTTATTAAAATTGTCCCCCTAAAGAGGGCAATTAATCCAAACAGAGTAAAAATACTCAATACACTTAGAACTATTTTAATTTTAAAAATATTTATTTTCTTATATTCTTTAGAAAATTAGAAAACATTTTAAATAAAAAATCAATCAGATGTTGTTCCTTCTCTGTTTGATTCAACTAAGTATAAATTTATGCATTCTTTACTCGGTTTTTCTGTCATAACCCAAGCTTCATTTTCTTTCATAGGACGTCGACAAAGAGGGCAACACTTTTGATTAATCCTCAAAAAGCTGTTTATACAAGAAGAGCAATAGGCATGGGCACACGGTAAAACAGCATCTGGACGAGCATCGAAACAAATAATACATTGCCCGTCTTCCACATAACAACTAAAATTGAAATTGTAATCAAAAAGTAGGACAAAATAAAAAGCACCTTTCATCTAAAATAGCAATTTTCATAAAATCTTTCGAAGGATCTGAAGTACTTGTAGTCGATGCTTCTGAGGCGTCTAGAATTTGAATTGTAGTATGATAAAATTTGAGGAATTGGTAAAGATTGTATGTCCTTCTATAAGGTTTTTCATCAAGAACCTGTAAAAGAATGGAGTTGGTATGTTTATAAGAAAGAAAGGAAACCGTAAAACAATGAACTCGAACTCCCAATTGCCAAATAAATTTATCGTCAGGATTATATTTAATAGCAAAAAGCATATTCATTTGGTTCTGACCGAAGCATTTAATACACCTATAAAAATTGATAAACGTGGAATTTACCAGGCTTTTGGGGAAAAATGAGGGGAAGATTTTAAAAGAACAAATATAAAAACCTCTCGTTTAATTCTTGAACAAGTGATTCCAATTCCTCTTTATTAATTAAAATACATCCAAAGAATGGATTATTTAGTGATCGTTTGTGTGACATCTACAAAACAAATTCAATCAATTTATAATTTTTTCTGAAAATTTTCAAATTAAAAATTTTTAAAACCACTCCTTATGGGGCAGTCTCAGGATCCCTTAACGGGATTTTCTTCAAAAAAATTTCGGGACGGGATCCCGTAAAATCCCGTACAGGATCTTGTCCCGTGCCGCACACAAGTCTCCGCTCTTTTGGCTTTCCATATTTTGCCAATTCCATACTCTGACAATCGCACATTTTGCCAACTAGGCTGATATTATGCAGTAGAATGAAGATTCACAATGTGTTTTCTCAATAATGATTTATTTTAATTTTTAGTATTTTATAAATGAATTCTCTTGAAGAAGAACGCGAAGAATTTATTATGCCAAAATTAACTCCAATAAAACGTGGGCAAAAGCAAATAAATGTTCTTGATTCTCCCAGCAAAGTTCAGGCAAGAAGTCGTCTTGGATCTTTACTTGGACAGATTAGAAAAGGAGAAAGTAGCCAAACAAATTCTAATGAATTACAAAATTCTAGAGATCAACTGTAAATTTTTTGATTTTTAATTTGTTTAACATAAATCTATTTAGTGATATTTATGAAGAATATGATTCGAAAACAGGCGGAACCATTCGAAGTAGAAAGATGAGAAGAGAAAAACGTAAAATTTATTTTTAAAATTAAAGAAAAATTTATTTAAGGTGTTGTTTTTGAACTTCGTGGAAAACCTTTCGGTTTGCGTGATACTGGTCGAAGTGAGAGTATTTATGCTCTTTGTAGAAAATGGATGTATGGAAAGGATGACGAGCCTTTAGATCAAGAGAGTGGATATTTAGACGAACAAGAATATGAGCCACATTTTAACAAATCTTTGGTAATTTTTGGAAAAAAAAATATTTAAAATTTTTATTAAAGGATTTAATGGCAACTAGAGAAATTAATGCTTTGCCTCCACCTCTACATGAAATACCTTTAATGGATCCGCGTCCACAAAAAGTTATGCGATTTGAACCGCCAGCGAATGAGGAAATTACTAGCAAAGAGAAAACACTTGAAGAATATAGAAGACATTGGAAACGTGTAAAAAAGAAGTTTGTTGTTTTCTTTTTTTTAATTTTTTAAAATTATATTTTCAGTTGGCTTAATTATAATCAGAAAAGACAACTTCGTTACAAAAATAGTTTGGTAAGACACTTAAAATTTGTACAAGTTTATTCAAATATTTTTAAATTATTTTTAGCAATTACTTCGTACAGTTTATGGAATTGCACAACAAACACAAGTCCCATAAAAGAAGGGAATCAATTAGAAGAATATGTAATAATTATTTATTTTCTCGTATTTACATTCTTTCTAAATTGATTATTTGGGACTTAATATATTGCGAATATTTAATATAGTATTTGCGATTTGTTAAAAAATATTTGACGAGAATGTGGAATTTGGAATAAATTTTCGGAAGCAATTTTGATATTTCTTTAAATAACTTTCAATAACAATTTTTGTTTTGATGAAAAAAGGCTTGAAGTTTAAATTTTTCAACTAACAATAAGTCAAAACCCCTCTCTACTTTTTCCTCACAACCCGGGTGTATGAAAAAATAACTTTTTTAAAGAAAAAATGAAATAACTTAAGTTTCATAAACATCCTTTTAAAACAGGGTTTCGATCTCGAATTTTAAAAAATCCGCAAAATTGACCGAAAAAATCCGCATTTTATATCAAAAATCCGCAAAAAATTATCAAACACAAAAATTGAATAAAATCACTTTATGCATTGTATTTTTCGTCTTCTACAATTGAATTAAGCAGTTTTTCGGCTGTACTTTAGTACGTGGGTGCAGGCTTTAAATTACAAATGTTATATCATTTGAAAGAGCTAGTCGAGCTGAGTCGAATGCCACCAAAATTAGCTCTAGGAAAAATTTTTGAACCGAGATACAGTCGATTGAAAATCGAAAAACCATAGGGGGGACCAAGCACTTTTTTGGGGTGAAAAATTCGAATATGCAAATCATACCTCATTCGAAAGAGCTCGTCGAGCTGAGTCGACTGACACCAAAATCGACGAAATCCGACTTGATTAGACAAAGTTATGATCTTTTATTTTAGCTCCTTACCTTTGGTATACGTGCAGGTTTTTCTTGCTGGGGAGGAAGCCAGACACGCCGACCGAAGCTAAAATAGGCATAAGTTTATGTTACGAGCCCAGACCCAGCGCCCGTAGACTCCCCGCGAGGCGCGTGCCGCAAAACCCCGCGCGAAGCGCGGGGTTTTGCACAAGCGCCTCGCCGACGTCCCATAGGTTTAGAGTTTTTTGTGTCATAACTTTGTCTAATCTTGTCCAATCACGGTGATTTTGGTGTCATTCAACTCAGCTCGTCGAGCCCTTTTGAATGAGCTATTATTTGCATAATCGAATTTTTTGACCCCGAAAATTTTCAAACTTCAGGGGTCTGTAACTCGGCCAAATGAAGTCGGATTTCGTCTATTTTGGTGTTATTCGACGCAGCTCGACGAGCTCTTTCGAATGAGGTATAATTTGCATATTCGAATTTTTCACCCCAAAAAAGTGCTTGGTCCCCCCTATGGTTTTTCGATTTTCAATCGCCTGTATCTCGGTTCAAAAATTTTTCCTAGAGCTAATTTTGGTGGCATTCGACTCAGCTCGACTAGCTCTTTCAAATGATATAACATTTGTAATTTAAAGCCTGCACCCACGTACTAAAGTGACCCCAGTTTTTCTATTACTAATGATCATCTTATGGAAATCCAACAACTATCTGAAAAATTACACTTGCATTTTTGTCGCGGAAGATGTCGCAAATTTTTATTTCTTCCATTTTCAGCGCCGCAGGCGAAAAATTTTTTAATTTTGGAAGATCCTTAAGCCAAAAATCGTTCATTTTCAGGCCAGGCAAAAAATTTTGAGGATTTTGGAAGATAAAGGACACAGATTCCTTCTTTTTTTGCGCCGCAGGCGAAAATTTTGAGAATTTTGGAAGGCCAAGAAGCCAGATTTCTTCCATTTTCAGCGCCGCAGGCGAAAATTTTGAGGATTTTAGAAGGTCTTAGCGGAAAAATAATGACATTTTTGCTAAAAACCACAAGAAAATATAAAAAATCCTCATAATCTTCAAAAGACCACAAAAATCCGCAAATCCGCATTTTTAAAAATAATCCTCATCGCCCTATCAAAAAACCACAAAATGAGGAAAAATCCGCAGATATCGAAACCCTGTTTTAAAAACAATTTTATAAAAACCAAAAAATATTTATACTCATAATCAATAAATTCCAAAAATATTTAAAACAATCATATGCCGTCAAAAGCGCCCAACTAAACTTGGTGTGGTATTTTAAATAAAATTTAAAAAGAAAACCAAATATTTTAAATGGGGTATAGAGAATTGGTAAAGTTTAAAAAATAAAGTCTTGAAGGATATTTTAATTTAAAGGAGAGAAAATAATATTTTTTAAAATAAACTGGAGGAAGATTTTTTTATCCCAAAAGCGCAAACTTTTTTGTCGGCAATTTAAATAAAACAAAAAATTTAACTCTTAAAATCATCATCAGAACTCTTAAGGTCGTCGTCATCGTCATCAAGAGAAGAAATTGTCGACTTGTCTTCCGCCCCATTATCCTTAACTTGAGCAGTCGCAGTCTTCTTCTTGTCAATTACAGGCCCAACACCATATTTAATCAAATGACGAATCTAAAGTTTTTTTAGAATTTTTAAATAATTTTAAAGAGAAAAACCTGCATACAAAGAACACCCAAAACATTCTTCCCTTTCCCAACCAAAGGAATGTATTTAACTTTGTCTTCGTCAAGGTCACTTGGAAACTAAATTAACTTTTATTTTTAATTTTATTCTTAAAATTAAAACTTTCAAGATTTTCCCTTCATTTTCACGTGCCCATTCTCGAAGTTTTTCCTCAGTCATCCCAACAGCATAAAAAGCATCACGGTCATAAGCTTGGCAAAGGAGAGCATCTCCAGTAGCTAAAAGCTTATCACGCATTTCTTGGTTTTGGGTAAACTTGAAACGGATTCCATGGAGAAGAACCAACAATCCTGTAGTATTCTTCCAATGTTCAACCTTTAAAAATATTTTTTTAAATAAAATAAATTTTTTAAACCTTTTGGTTGTTTACACGATAATTTCGAAGAATGTCTTTAGCCTTCTGTTTAACCTTTAAAGTATCCAAAACATTACGCAACAATTGAGCTTGATCCGGGCCAACCAACGAGAAAATTTTGCAAGCCTGATAATAATGTTCAACTGACGGATAATCATGCCCGTCAACGTTAATTTTGACCTAAAAATTGTTAAATATTTAAATTTAACAAAAAATAAACCGGATAAAGAGTGCTCAAAAAATGTCCTTTCCCATGAAAGCAAACCAAATTATTAGATTTCAAAATATATTCAAAAGCAGGAAGTTCTGCTGGCGTATCAACAATAGCCAATTGACTTAATTGCTTTTCAAGTGCAGAAGCACCACCATCACCTCGCTGCTTCTTAGTGTTCCCATTTCGATGAGTAATCTCATTGCTGACAAAGCTTGTATAGTTTCTACCACTCGGACGATCAGCAGAAAAATCCTCTTTGCGTTGACGGTATTGCTAAAAGAATTCCTTATACTTTTGGAAAATTTGTATGAAAATCTAGTCCTCGAAATAGTCTTATAAAAGGAAAACATCAAAAAGAGATCTGAGAAATTTTTTTTAATAACTCAAAAATTAACCGTAAATTGATTGGTCAAAGGACGCAAATCCATCATTCTTGGCGCAGGATTCTGAGTCCCGCTAATTAACAAATGAGAATAAGGTGTCTCTGGTCCCATACCATTTAAAGGAAGTAAATGATCTTCTTTTTGAGTTTTCTCACGTCGTTTCTCAGCAGCCTGTTTTTTCTCATCAAGCTGACAATTAGTTGAGCTCATTTTATTTTACTTGTAAGAAACCTTTTTTAAAGTAACTGGTGTTGCCATGAAAATAATCAATAAAAGAGAAAGTGATAAAATGCGTCAATAAATTATAAATAAAAAACCTGAAATAAAAAATGGGAATTTTAGTAAAAAATTGAAAAAAACAATTAAGGCATAAACCCATAAATCGTCACAAAAAACGATAAACAAAATTAAGGGTACGGCCCACTATGGCGCGGGCCACTATGGCGCGACCACTATGGCGCGACCACTATGGCGCAGGCCACTATGGCGCAAGCCCATTATGGCGCGACCACTATGGCGCGAGGCTTTAAACTAGAAATAAGGTCCGAAAAAAGTCTGGCATTGTTATGAGTCTGATTATATATGTGTCCTTTTGCATTATCCGACAGTTGCACGAAAGTTTTTCCGTGCTATTTCCCTTAATCCCGACAAATCCGTCTTAATCCACCCAAATCCGTCTTAATATTCACGAATTCTTTATCTGTCCAAAATTTGTATTTGATGGGCAATTTAACCTGACCTTCTGGGTCATACCTTCTGAATTTTGACCTTCTGGGTTGATCCCAATAAATTAATCCGCTTTTAGAAAAAGATTTGTGGCATATTGTGCTTGCGCCATAGTGGTCGCGCCATAGTGGCCTTGCGCCATAGTGGCCTTGCGCCATTGTGGTCGCGCCATAGTGGCCCGCGCCATAGTGTCCGTGTCCCCAAAATTAATTAAGAAAAAATTCGGAACGGTCGTTTTGCAGCGCAACAGATTATTGCAGGACAATTTATCGAGTGGTTTTTCGCCTACCGTCGTTGCCGAACGTTTCGCAATTGAACCTTGTTTCGTTAAATTAAATTTTTGCGAGCTAATTTTTCATCTTTGCTTTATTAACTAAGCCGAGAGGAAACAAACACTTTGTAAACCTCACACAAAATTGATAACATAAAAAATACAAATTTCTATTAATTTCAAAAATATGATCAACCATTTCTCTCAATTGTAATTTTTAAGAAGACAACCGAAAGAATGGGAGAGAATACAGTAATGAATTCTTCACATGAGCTTAAAAGAAAAAATAATCTTTATCTGTCTACAAGATCTTTAATAAAAGTATTTTTAAGTTTATAAAAAATTTTAAAAGCAAGACTAGAAAATTATAGAATTATGAGATTTTTAGATAAGAATATTTTTGAGCATAAAGAACTAGAATATTATATTGAGGTTTGTTAGGACAGAAAATTATTAATTTTTTTATTTTTGATAAAATATCTCTATTCTTGGCAACTTCAAATTTTCATAAAAATCTTCAAATTTCTTGCTCGAATATTCCAAAGGAAGTCTTGAAATTAGACAATTATTTATAATAAATTTCTCTCCAATTTGATTATTCCATTCACCCCACAAAGCACGATCAATATTGTTTAAAGGAAATTGAATGTAGAACATTCTCTTTTCTGTAGCTAACATAAAATGCTGTAAAAAGTTGAATTTAAAATGAAAATGTTCGTGTTAGTGACTATAAAGTTGATTATTATATTAGAGATAAAGGTTAGAAAACGATTCTCTTCAGTTTGATTATTCCATATAGCTCGAGTGGTGTCAGTATTTATAAAGGACATTATTTGACAAGTAAGGTCGGAACCAATATCCAATCGAAAATTTTCGGATATCCAGATTTTTTTGGGTCCCGGATACACGGAATTGCCAACCTTAATGACGAGGTATGGATTTGCTTAACCAAAATTTTCTTTTACAAATTACTGAAAGTGAAGTACCCCCTACCCAATTAAATATTAAAAAGTGTACCTCTTTTAATTTTTGAATTAAAGAAGAAATATCCAAAATAATTTTGTATTCATTATTTCCAGTAAATAATTTAAGTCTTCTAGGTTTATTTTCATTACTTGGATGGTGTAACCATTTCAAAAAAGAAGACCCATTAAAATATAAAAATTCTAATTGAAATTCCATATCTCTCATTTCTTTTAAAAATATTCCATTAAAAATAGCCCACAAAGGGAGCATAAAAGGAAAAATTTCTCCCATAATTCCAAATTTTTTGTCAAAAAATTTATTTTCCAATTTTTGTTCAAAAGAAAAACAAAGATTATTAAAAAGTTTGACAAATATAAAAAGTTGTCCAATTTCGTGTAAATTTTTCCAAATAGAAGTTTGGGCAAATAAAAGATGGCAATTATTTAAATAATTTTTAAATAAGTACAGAAATTCAATACAATCAATATTTGGGTCTGAAAATAAATAAAAATTTATTTTAAAAATAATTAATATTTTTTTAGGAAAGTTTAAAAAGATATTAGAGGGAGAGAAGTGAAAATTACTTAAATAAAAATTTACTTTAAAAGTAGAATCAATTTACATTAATTTATTTAAAGTTTCGAACTCCCCATGAAGTTAACCAAATCCTAACTAATATTCAGCCAAAAAATCTAATTTTTTCTTCGAATTAAAAACATGTCAGTTCAAAGGCAAAGACTTCCCCTAATCTCTATAATAAAAAAGGTCTCCTCCACGTCCTCATTAATTAATATTAATTAAATTTAAAAATTTTTTTTATCAAATATTACTTATAAATTGTATAGCTTCAATTCCATTAATCCAGACAGGAAGAGATTCTAAAGGCAAAGTTAAATTTCCAAGACGTTTCCGTGGATAATTTAATTGATAAATTCCATAAAAATTATTTCTCCATTCTTTAATTATTTTTATAGGGCACAGAGTAAAACTTCTTTTATTTAATAAATAATTACAAAATTTTTCCATTTGGGATGAAATTAATGAGAATTTGACAATTTGAGAGGTTGATAGAAAAGAGAAAACATCCAATAAACAATCCACATTTAAAATATTACTTAAAGAAAAAAATAATAATTTAAGTGGTGGTTGAATTCCAACACCTCCCGACTATATAATATTTTTCTTATGATATAAGCAAATCCTCCCTATTTTTTTGTTTGTCTATTTAATTTCAGGTAAAGATCCTTACTACGAGGAACCAAACGTTTATTATTCTTTACCTCAATTTACTACAAGGTTTTAAGGTAAATAATTATTGGAAGCTAATCATACCAATCAACAAATTATTTAAATCAACATACCTTTTAATATCATTTTCAATATTAATTAAATTTAACATTTTCATATCTTTTGCCAAAGAACATTTCTTTTGACTCTATAAAATTTTATATAAATTGAATAATTTTTTTAAATTCACTAAAAACCTCTTCACATTTTTCTTCTTTCAATTCAAAATATTTTTCAAAATTACTATTCTCTAAAATTATTTCACAAAAAATATTCCAAATAAAATGAGTAATTGTTCCCCCAGTAACAGATGTTTCAAATACACGTTCAGAATATAAAAGAACATCGCGAACAACTTCCTAAAGAAAATTATAAAGAATTTTTATGCAAAAAATTTTTAAAAATCACTAACCGCTTTTTTCAATATTTCGAACCAAAAATCATTCAAGGCAATTAAAAAATTATTTGTTTTAAAATCCTCGAGTTTCCTGGCCTAAAAAATTTAGAGGTTAATGGGATTTTTAAAAATTAGTCAATTAATTTCTATCATTAAAAATTTACAAATCTATTTTTTAACCTTTTTATATATTTACTTGCACTAACGCTCCAAACAAATCAAATTATGAGTAATTAGAAAATATGACTAATTTTAGTTATTTGGATGGAAAATAGAAATAAAAAAAATTACACATTTTACAAAAAACATTTAAAAATTATTTTAAAGACAAACCAAATTATCCATATATTCAATAAGTAATGATCGAATACTCGCATATAAATAATCAGAATGTCCATTATGTACCTAAATTAATTAATTTTAATTTTATAAAAAAACAAACCATTTTATAAGCCTTTTCATACATTAAATTTAAATCAAAATCAACGTCTTCAAATAAATAAGATTTTAAATGTTTAATCAAATAATTCAAATCATCATTATTGAGTTTATTATATAAATCTCGATAAGGCACTCGACTGCCCGAAGTCATTTTTGTAAACAAAATGCTTCAAGAAATTAGTAATTCGGAAATATGTATACAATTGCTTTTTTAATTCAAGAACTGACTTAATATAATTTTGCGGACATAAAATTTGCGGATACAAATATGCGGATAAAATTTACGGACAGACACTTGAGTAAAAAATAGGAAAAATTAAAATTATTTTTTTTATTCAGACAGATTTGGAACAAAGTAAATCTTAGTTTTATAATTTTAGATTTTCATTTCTATTTATTTAAAATTTAAATAATGCATTCATCTCCTCGATTTTCTAAAAACAATTGTCAACATAATGAGCGTAATTCTATGCTCTCAACATCTAGTGGGGGAAGCTCAACTTTAATGGATCATGTCTCTCAAAAGCATTTACGCCAAAAGGGATATATTTCTGTAAATCAAGCAAATCGACAACAAAATTTCAGAAAGTATTGAAATTTTTTGTCACACTTTTATTTCATATTTTAGATTTACATCTTCTGTAAGTAAACCAGGCCAAGCACGAGAAACGCGTGAGGCAATTTCAAGAGTTTTAAATGCTGCAAATGCAAATCCTTTTGTTTGTTTTTGTTTTTTCTTTAATTTTTTTTTTTGTTTTTTAGAGACCTCCTCCAATATCCGAACCTATTGATTACGAAAAATTTATTACAGAAAAGAGTGCTCAACTTGAAAATGACAGAGATAGGGATATGCTATTATTTTTTCGGGATGATGTTTCTGTGGGTTTTTTAAAAATTATTTTTTAATTTAAAGAAAAATTTCAGGGCTCAGAAATTTATCCTCGCGAGCGAACGGCCGTTCCTTCAATCAAAACTCGACATATTGAGGAGGCCAATTGGTTATTGGCAAAAGATGCCCTCAAATTCTATTGTTCTCCTTACATTGTTATAAATTTTAATTATTTAAAATTTGCTGGAGATTTCAAAAAATTTATTGCTCCAACTTTAAATTGTTATTTACGGTTCGAATCTGATATTATTTTAGATGAAGAAAAATTGGTTTGTTTAAATAAAATTTTTAAAAATATTTGCTGTCAATTTTTAGCAATTTGCTGAACAAAATATGTCAAATGAAGTACTCAAAGAAGGAAATTTAGTTGTTTTACCTGGTGACAGTATTGTTGACAGTTTTAAAGTAATTAAAAATTATTTTATAAAAATTTTTACATTTTAAGAGTGAAAAGAAGCGTTATTGCATTCTTCGCCGTTTGGATGACTGTAAAGTTTTTATTGAAGTTTACAAGCAAAATACTACACAACAATTATTTCCTGCATTGGAAATTAAATCTGCGCAAATAAAAGGAACAAAAAGGGGAAAAACACTTCAAGTTTTTTTAATTTTTACTAAAGTTTTAAAAATATTTTAAGGTTTGTTCTGTTGATTCTGATAAACGGACTCTTCTATTTTCTGCTGAAAATGAATCTGATCTTCAATTTTGGCTTTTTGAAATTGATAGAGCAATTGCTACAAAACAGAATAAGGGTTTAATTTTTATTTAATTTTTTTGGAAAATTTTTGTTTGAAATTAATAAAAATTTTTTATAGAAATAATAACCTCGGAAGATAGTGCTTCGCTTAATTCGTCTCTTCGTGAAAATTCTGCCAGTGCATCATATCCAACTGCAGGCAGTTCTTCTCATGACTCTGAAAGTTTAGCAAGCGAGGATAGTGTTGGAGGTTTTAATTATTAAACTGATATTCTTTCAATATTCTAAAATTAATTTCTAGTTCGCGATTCAATTTCCCTTTGGAGAGGAAAAAATGCGGCTGCAAAAGCTCTTCGGCCACCAATTATTGAAAGAAATAATTTATTTGCTCTTTATTGGGATTTGGAGGTTAGTTTTGATAGTAGAAATTGATAATATTCGAAAAAATCTTTAGCCATTACACGAACCTTCAAATGTCGAAAAGAGCCCTTTAGCTGAGCCTCTCGACGAAATTGAATTAAATAATGCCAAGAGTGTTCGACAAATTGTCCCATTAATGTCGGCACAAAAATTACAACCAAAGAAGTCTCTTTCATTGCTTTCTGCTGATGATACTGGATCTACATCAACATTAAATGCGACAGCTGTATCTCTTGTTAATAGAGAAGAATCAAGTCCAGATCCATCTCATTTCGAATTGTTTGGAGAAAAGTCTGAGTTACTCTTTACTGCAAAAGTCAAACAGTTTGACTTAAAGGCTCGTTTCTCGTGCCGTGATGCACCCGAACAGGTGGGAATTTGTTTAATTATGTAATTCTATTAAATTTTAACTAAAAATTTTTAAATATGCGTAACTATTTTTATTTATTTTTTGTAATTATAGATTGAACCTTTCTTTCTTCGTCTTTTCCTTTTTGATGCAAGTCAAGGCAGTAGAATTTCTGAGGAATTTCATATTGAAATTCCAACTCAAAGGTACACTGAGCTACGAAATAGTAATTCTATGGTAGTCATTTCATCAAAACAACATAATGGAAGAGTTCACGGAATTAGTAGACAAAAAATACAATCAGCGGAAAGAGTAATTTAAATCAATCAAAAATTTTTCAAAAATATTTTAGATAATTTGTTCAATTCAAAATCCTCGTCCCGATTTATATTTGGTAGCTATTGTTGAAAGAATTCTCTCTGATATTCCTGCTGATATTTATACAAAGCCTAATAATTCAATAGATGCTAAAACATCAGTAAAAATACAGAAATCAATTTCTGCATCCTTTTTACGCCTTAGCCATTTGAAATCAACTTTTGCTTGGACAGCAACGTAATTATTTAACTTATTGTTAGGTATTTTAAGTAAATCTTGTTCTTCCAGACCAATTTTTCCGTCACTTACAAATGGTGGAAGTTATTCAGTCCAAAATAGTTGCATTCGGAATTGTCCAATTTATAAATGTGATGGACGTTTGACTGATGTTGATCTACAAAAATTATTGATTGATATGCAGAAACCAGAGAGAACAGGCAAATGGGCGTATCTTCCTAATGCTGGGTTAACTTTAATGGCTGATATTACATCAATTTCAAGCCAAATACCTAGTGAGTATAATTTAAAAATAATATTCAATTACTTCAATATCCTTCGGGTCTACAATTGATTTAATCAAAAATTAATTAAACTGAAATTTAGTGCGTATTTCTTCTACATATCATCCACTTCGTCCTTGGAGAGCAATTACTTCTGAAGGTATTGAGGTGACTCCTCCTCCTTCGCCATCTTTTGAATTGCAATCATTTGTGGAACAAACTGTTGAACCACATCGTGGATTTACAAATTTATTATATGTAAATAATCTTATACTTTTCAAAAATAATTTATTTGTTAGGTCTATCCAATTTCACTCAACTATTCTGCTCAAAAAACATTCACTCGTGCACGTAATATTGTGTGTAACATAAAATGGGTTTGTAATAGACAATTTGACAAAAACAGTTCATCACGATCTTTTTCTTCAATATCTTCACCTCAATCGTCACCAATTTTTAATCGAATAGAACCTAATGGACCTTTAGTTAAATCTTACAATTGTGCAGTGCAGTATCACGAACAATGGCCGTATTTTAATGATGAAATAAAAATTCAATTGCCTACAGCACTTGATACAACTGATCATCTACTTTTCACTTTTAGTCATGTTTCTGTTGCAAATGCACTCTCTGGAAAACAAAATAATGAAGTAAAAAATAATTTAAATAATATTTTTTAAATTAGAATAATTTTCAGCAAATAGAAACTCCAATTGGCTATTCTTGGCTTCCATTTACTTGTGAGAACAATCTTGGACTTTTACAGTTAATTATGTCCTCAAACGTGGAGGAGTTTGAATTACCCGTTGCTGCAAATCTTCCGAAAAATTATTTTAATTTTGGCCTAACTGGAGGAAATAAAGAGGTAAGACATCAGAATAAAATAATTCTGAAACCTCAATATTTTTTTTAATTTAGGGAACAATTTCTCAATTTTTTCATTCTGAAATGCCTAAACTTGTTGATGGTGGGAAGAGTTTATTTAAAGTTCGTCTCCGCCTAATTTCTACAATTTTTACCACTGAAGAGCGTATCCAAAATTTTTTTCAACTTTGTCAATGCAATTTTAGTGCATTTGAAAGTTTGGGTTCTATAATGGATTTAGCTTCAAATACTAATAGTAATAACAATGATTCGCCTATTTTAAAAAATCGTTACAATGAAAATAATATTTGCTCGGCCTCTGATTTACATGAAAGTCTTTCCTCATCACTTGAACAAAATTTAAACGGTGAACAAGAACTTGTTAATGTTGTTGAGGTAAATATTGGTTGATTAATTAACTTTCAAATAGAAATATTTAATTTAGCTTTTGGCATCTGTTGATATTGTCAGAATAATTCCATTTGTTGAAGTTATCTTCAATCGTCTATTTAGCCTTTTAACTATTTCAAAAACTCAAGAACTTGCACTTACCTCATTGAGGTTAATTATTTTTTATTCAATTCTTTTTATTTTCCCAAATTTAGCACAATAGTTAAATTAGTTAATTCTCTATATGTTGGTCGTAAGTCAGGAAGGTCCATTCTCCGTAATTATATTCGTCTTCATTTTAATTCCACAATTGGAAATCAAACTGGAGATTGTGAGACGCTTCATGGCTCTATTTGTAAATTAATTCCGGCTTTGGTAAAACATGAAAATATATAATATTTTGATTTTATTTTTAAGTTTAATAAATATGAGCGTGGAAATGATATCTCTCTTGACATTCAATGCTTACTACGCCAGTTATGGTTTTTATTTGACTGTTGTACCAAATCAATGGCACATTGGTTAATTCTGAGTAATTTGATACGAGCACCACGAACCTATCGTTTTCCGAATGATCAGTATTTTTGTTTAGAAGAACTTTTTAATTCTCTTATGGAACAAATTATTGAGAAACATAATAAATATCCTGAAGAATGTCGTTCTGCTAATTTGGCTATGGCTGTTTTCATTAAAGTTTGTTTTTATAAAATTTATCTAAATGCCTTTAAATTTTAGTATTGTTTGAGTTTAATGGATCGCCATCAAATTATGAAGGAATTACATGGTATTGTTAGAACTATGGATTCGGTTGGCTCTAGGGTAAAAATTAAAAAAATATTTTTTTAATGTTTTCCCTTAGAATTTCCGAATTTATAAATTTGAATTGCTTCATGTACTCACTGGACATGAACATTGGATCCCTCTTTGTTTGGTATTAAATCTTATTTAAGAAAATTAATTTAATTTGATTTAAGAAAATTAACTTTATTTTAGCCTTTATTAACTGACAAATACGGGAATGTAATGCGTGGCGATTCTATTATCTTTGATGGTTTTTTTTCCAAACAATATTAAGTAATAATATTTCATTAATAAGGTCTTTCTTCTCAAAACCAACCATCAAAAACTGGAGGTGCTGGTGGATTCTTTTCCAAATTATTCTCACATATTTTCTCGCCTCCTTATGCCTCACATGAATCAAATGAAATTGACAGATGTATAGAAAGTTTTATCTTTTTTTCTTATAAATAGATATTTTTTCAGATTCAACAACATATAGCGAGCACTTCCTTTGCAGTGAAACCTATTGCAGTGTTCATTTTTTGCTAGGATTACTTTTTCAAGAATTGACATTCTCACTAAAGGAATCACGCGAATATAGACGTAAAATCATTCGGCTTCTTCGAAATTTATTAGCAAAACATTGTCAGGACCAGAGATATGGCGACACCGTAAGTTTCTAAATTTAATTTATATTTTTATTTAATATTAAAAATATTTTTATTTTGAATAATTTTTATTTCAGTCAGCTCGTAACCGAATAGCCATTCTGTATTTACCCTTAGTTCGTTTTGTAACCGAACATATTCGTGAATTGGAAGCTACTTCTAAAGGATTAGTCAAAAATGAATCACCAATGTTATCGCCAGTAACAAGACCTAAAGGTTTTAAATAAAATAAATCTTAATTAACGGATCTTAATTATTTATTATTAAAATTTTTTTAAATTTAATAACTACTTTTTAGTCAATTCTTCTGATTTTTCTTCACTTTCGAGTGCTGGTGCTGAAACATTAAAGCAACGACTTACTACTGCAACTAGCACTCCAAGCTCTCATCCTTCTAGCAATTCAAATCTTTGTAGGAACAGTAACCTTACTACCAGCTCTCTCCATACAAATTCGCCTTCCCAGGCTACCTGTAGCAAGACATCACAAATTGACAAACAACCGAATTCTGTTGTTGTGCTTTTGGCTGAAAAGCTAGATAAAGTTATTTTTTTTGAATATTAAAAAATATTTTATTTTTAATTACCTATATATTTAATTCAGTCTGAAGTTCGCGATCTCATCCTTACCTCTTTATACGTGCTTAGCAACATTCCCAAAAAGATCTTGGCTGCATTCTGGAATGCCCAAGAAACAACTTTATTATTTACAACAAGAATTCAACAACAACAAGTCTCCATTACTGACAAAAATATTAATGCCAATGATGAGCCAATTACAACACGACAACAACCACAAACTTTGCTGTTAGATTTTATTAGATTTTTGGAATTGGCGCTGTTAACTTTTCGTTATCGTGGTCGTTCCTATCATATTGTGCAGCAAGAGAAGAGGTTTTTTAAAAATAATTTTGGAATTTTTTGTTGTTTTTGAATTAAAATAATGATTCATGAACGTAAATAATTTAAAAAAATTTTTAGAATGAAGCATAAAAGTGATGCTTCATACTCTGTTCATAATAATTATGATACATGTTATTCACAATCAGATGGATGTTTTGCTAAAACAGCGACAACAAATGATTTTTCGGGTAAATATTTAAAATTAATTCTGTAAATGTAAAAGTTTTCTAAATCTTCTAAAAATGAGTTATTTAAAGAATCGTTTGCTGCTCAAAGCACTGTAGATGATGGAAATGGAACGACAAGTTTTCAAATGGATTGTCATTTGGCCCAAGAGGTTGCATTAGTTGTCTTGGAATGTATTCAAATAATTTCCAATCAAGTTTCGGTAAATAAAAGTGTCAAAATATTTTAATAATTTTTTCAAGTTAAAAACAAAATATAATACAACTAAATATTATGATGCTGTTTTTGTTCGTCTTTTAAATCTGGAATTAGAATTACTTAGCGAAAATTGGCCAGAGACTATTAGATTGCAGACATTGGCAGCACTTGCTGTTTTTGTCAACCTTGTAAATTATTCTTTAAAAATTATATTTTTCCTTTCCCTTAAAGTTCTCTTCTCGTTTCTTCCACTCTGGGCCTTTGGATTGTCTCTCTACTTTAGTGAAAACGTTGCTCTTACAATTAAATAGTCGAATATCAAGAATTCAAACATCAGCAGCAGCTCTTTTGCAATTAATTTTGAAAGGTGGATTTGATGCTTCTACTGCATTTTCAGGTAGAATATTTTTATGAATTGAGGTTTAAAAAATATTTTTTAAGCAAAACTTTCTTGTTCCAATTTAAACTTACAAAAGAATCATTCAAATTATTCAATGTTACTAACGGAAAAGTTGGGCCGTCCAGGAGCACAAATTTCTGTTGCATTAGCACGTTTACTTAGCGAGAAACAATTAGATAATTTTCGTTTTGAAAGAGGTCTGCTCAAAATTGAATCTTTGGTTGCTGGGGGAAATGATAAACAACAATCCACTAATTCCTCTTCTCTTGTTATTACTTCACTTTTTGAGAGAGCTGTTTTAGTAAGTTATTTTTTGTAATAAAAAGCTTTTTTAATTATTTTTTATTAATAACAGGAATTGGTAAAACAACTTCGTGGCGTTCTTGAGGCAACTCGGGCAATTACTGATATGATTAATAATCCAGTAAATTTTTCATTTTTTTATTTTATTTAGTACTTAAATCTATATTTCCAAAATATTAGATACAAATGGCTGATTTACATGTACAATTAGCTGATAGCTATCGTGGCTCAGCCGCATTACGATCTGAATTCTTTGATGCTCTTTCTAACATACATATTACTGAAGGTTTATTTTTTTAGATTGCCAAAACTTTTCATTTTTAAAAGGTTGGTACTCGGAAGCTGCCGTTTGCCAAGCTCATTCGCTTGCAATTATTGGAAAAGAGCTTCAAGCAAAGAGCTTAATTGCTCAAACAGATTGGTCTCTTCTTGATATTCTAAATAAACAAATTGCTATTGAGGAAGAGCTTTTTAGTAGTGCAACTGTTGGAAATACTCAACTTGGTGGATTTACTATAGTGAGAATAATTATTAAATAAAGTAAAAATTCAAAATTATTTTTAGGAAGACTTTACACGAAAAGTTGATGATTTGGTTAGGACATTGTTGCTTAGTGAACGTTATGAAGCAATTGGTCCAATATATCGTCTTTCTGTTCCAATTTTTGAGAAGCAGTTAGACTTTAAGGTTTTTTTAATTAATTTTTTTTAAAGTTTTGTTTCTGTATCACAAAAAATATTAGAAAAATAAAAATTAAGAATAAACCTAAAATTAATAAATGAACACTTACTAACAGAAAATATTTAAAAAAATTTTTGTTTCAGTATCTTGTTGGGATATATGCCGAACTTCAACAAGCATGTTCACGTGCAGCTGAAATTAAATTAAACTCAAAAAGACATCTGGGTTCATATTTCAAAGTTGTATTTCATGGAGAGTCACATTTTTGGTATTTAATCTTTATTTTAAGTTTCTTACTAAAAAATATAAGTGATGAACACAAAACTGAATGGGTATATCGAGAGCCAAAACTTACTTCTTTGGCTGAAGCATGCGATCATATGGTTGAATCTGTTCGGCTTGCTCTTGGGCATGATCGTGTCCAAATTTTAAATGACAAATCAATAGACGAAGCCAATCTAGATCCATCAATTGCTTTCATTCAAGTAGCTTATATAGAACCTTCAACTTCGCCCAATAATTCTAAAAACAAAAATACAAGTACTAAAAGTAGCAGCAATATTGATTCTTCTTCCACTAGTCAATCAAACAGTGAAAATAGTTTAACAAATGAAGAGAAAATAGATTTAATGGCATATAATTCACATACAAATATTTTGACGTTCATTCAAGAAGAAAAGTTGATTGATAATAATGTTGACGAGAATGAACAAGAAATGGCTAGAACAGCTTTGAAAAGATTAATCTTGACTGGTAACTTTTAATGATTTTTAAAATAAAATACTTCTTTTCTAGTCGAAAGTCCATTCCCAAATACTCGTCGTCGTCAAAAAATTGTTCAAACAGAAGAAAATATCCTTTCACCGTTAGAACTCGCTTGTGAATGTTTAATTTTCAAAGCTGGTCAAATCCGACGAATTCTTACTGCTGCAGATATTCCCCGTTCACATTATGGAATTCACGATAAAGAGACATTGAAACGATTAGATTTGAAACAATTACAATTGTTTTTGCAAGGCTCTGTTAGTCCAACTGTATGTAAATAATTAAAAACTAGTTTAATTTTTTACTTAATTTAACAGGTAAATGCAGGATTGTTAGCCTATGCTGAATCTTTTACAAGCCCTGCTCAAAAACAAAGATATGGTAAAAATGGAATTGGCCGTTTAGTCGTTGCATTCAAGTAAATTAAATTTTAATTTATTAGTAGAGAAAAATCATTTGAATTTTTTAAATTTAAGAACTTTAATCGCTGAATTAGACGTTGCACTTCGAGTTAATGAGGCAGCATTGGCTGGAGATCGTGTAGAATATCAAAGTATGTTAAGACAATCGTTTGATGGAATGCTTGAACGGCTTTCAATGTTTTTTGAAGGAGAAAAGGTGGAAAAATAAATTAAAATTATTAATTTAATTTACAAAATTTAAAGTTTTTACAAAAGCCGGGGGAGTCTGATTCTGATGACACTCTTTCTCTTGGTGTCTTTGGTCGTATTGAACGAACAGATAGTTCTGCTGCAGAGATGCACATTTTTGACTCAATTAGTGGATTAAATGGATAAAACTTTTTATTAGATTAAATCAAGTTTAGGGGTAGGTACATGCTAGTAGAAATTATTGTATTCTTTATTTTAATTTTTTGGTGCTTTTAATTGACAGCTTTATTTTTCCTTTTTGTTTGCCAACATCTTTCATTAATAATTCTGCTCACTAATAATCTATAAGTAAGGCAAAACTACGCATTAATATCTTGGTTAAAAGGTTTCGACGTTTTTTTTGTAAGTTAACCTTGTCCAGGTTATACGTCCAGCCAAACTTTACGTCCGTGTATTGAACTAATCAAACCACTTTGCACGCAGTGTAATGATCCAGATTTTGATTGAACGTATAATTTTGACAATATTTTCAAGTTTTGCCTTACTCCCTACTAACTTAATAAAAATGTTTTGGAATTTAGAGAACGGCTAGGCAGAATAATAAAATTGAAATTGATAAAAAAATATTTGCTCTGCCTAGTCTTATTAGAAAGTGATGGCCATAATTAATTTATGTTTATTAAGTAGTTGTTGATATTTTATAATATTAGTTTTAAAAAATGCCCATTTCATTAATTTCACTCAAAATTTTTCAATTGGTCAACATATATTTTAAATATTTTTATAAGTTTTTAATTATGTTCTGTTGATCTCTTTCATGCATTTTATGTTTTTGTTGTGCTAAATATTGCTCTAGACCTTTTGCCTCCCTTCTTTCGCAGCTAGTTTTTGTCTTTTTAAATGTTTAAATAAAATTAAATAATTTTTTAAACATTATTTTCTTCAAATACATTATAGGTTATTTTTTAATATAATACATATATCCCTTTTATAAACAAGTTTTTTGAAAATGTCTTTCAGAGATATTTACACGGGAACTTTTTAATATAAGAGAAAGGAGAAAATTGAGGGTGTGTTTTCTCCTGACAACTAATTTTGTGAAGAACATTAAATTGTTGCTGTGATCTCGAACGACCTAGATTTTTAATGATGTTGGGCGGAAACTAACCTTTTGATAGAAAAAAAACTTATTATGTACTTTCTCTTCAAGAAAAATTTTTTAAAATTATTTTACAAATAAACTCTAAAATAATTAAAATTTGTTATCCTCTAAATTATTTTTAAAAAATGTCAATTATTTTCTTATTGACAACCATAGTAATTTTTGCCATTTTAGAATTGAATTACATAATAGCACAAGAAGAAAGTGAGTTAATTAATAACGGATAATTAATAGTAACGGGAGAAGAGAAGTTAGCAACACAAATCCGAATATCAGAAAATTTTCTGTTCAGACGCCGGTTCTACAGAGACCGCCAACTTTATTTAAAACACTATCAGGGGTTTATATAAGAGAGAAAACAAAATTGTGACTGACAGAAAATGCCGTTGACCTATTATTATGTTCATGCCAAAAAGTCCTTGTCCCCAACTTTTAGTCTTCCATTTCGTTTTTTCGACATTTTACATTTAATTAATAATAACTTTTTGTTGGTTCTCTTTCACCATGCCTTCAACGTTGTATGGAGCCTATGGCAACAATAGAAAAGTCTATTTCAAATATGTACAGAAATTATGAGAAAGTCTGTGAGAAATTAGATAAATCTGCCCATTGTTCTCAAAAATGTTCTCTTCAAGACCAATCAGCATTCTTCCAATATACAACTTTTTATCGAATACATTGTATTGACTTTGAGGAGGAACTTGAATCTGTACTTCCTTGTCTTCGTGAAGCTGCTTATAAAGCTGATATTGGTGTTGATTTTTAAATAAATTGTTTTATTAAAAATATTAATTTAAATTCGTTTGTTTTTGAGTAGTTTCTTTTTGGTTAAGAGGGGATTTTTAAGTAGCCAACAAGGAAGATTAAAACCCCCTTATTAAAAATAAGGGGTTCTTGATATTTTGTCTGCACTAATCATTAAAAATAATTTTATTTATTTCCTGTTAATTAGAATTCTTCAAAAATAAAAGAATAACAATTTTTTCTTAAAAGTTTGTCGAGAAAAATGCGTGGCCAAGCAACCAGCAGAAAAACAAATGAATAAAGAAGAACGCCAAAAACAGCTCTGCAAGTGAGTAAAGTACCAATGAAAAAGGGGTTATTTCAATTTATTCTGAAATATTTACGAGAAAATAAATTCAAAGAAAATTCATCAAAAAATATTTTTTTAGAAATGTTGAATGTGCCACAATTTGTTATGTAAATCAATTAAGTAATTCATGTCCATTTTCTAAACAAGTTTTAATTGTAAGTTGATGTTATTGTTAAATATTTATTTTTATTTTAAATTTTAAAAGAAATTAAATGTCCGTATTGCAAATGAAATGCGTAGACTTACAAAAGATGAAGATTTTGAGAAACTTTCAAGTCAATGTCAAAGAGTTCATTTAGGGGAGTATTTACAAAAAAGATTAATTGAATCAACAAAATAATTTAAAAAAAAATAAAAAAAAGGAAGGAGGGAGGGTTCTGATTTTTCTAGATGATCCAGAAATTAATTTAAAATATTAATTTATTGCACTTTTAAAAACTTTCAAAAATAGCACAAATATATTTAAATGCACAAAAAATAAATATAATCTTTTCCAATTATTTTTTTCTTTTTTTAATTTTCCTCTTTCTCTTTTACTAATTTAATACAGCAACATTTAGATTTATTAAATTTTTGTTCAATTTGTGGTAAAATAATTAAAATAAAAGAAATTAGAATAAATATAGAGCCAATAATGAATAAATAATTTATTGAAATTGAATTAAATAATATATCAATTACTGTAAATTTTTTAAATTAATTTAAATTAAATTATTTTAAAATTACCTGTACTAAGAGGGATTCCAAAAATCATTCCGATAGATACAATTAAAGGCCCAAGTATTACAATACCAAAATTAACAAGGGAATTAAATACTTAAATTAATTAAAAAATTAAATTGAAAAGAAAAATTTAAGTAGAGATTACTGTATTTACTCAAATAATTATCCGTTCGCTATTAATTAACCCCCCCCCTCAAAAAATAATTATCCTTTAAATAGTTAATGTGCAAATTAATTAAGTCTTTCTAAAACCCACAAATAATTTCCCCTCTTAATTAATTACCCAATTCAGCGAAAGATTGAAACAATAATTACCCAAGGTAATTATTTGAGTAAATACGGTAGTCTCTACTTTAATTTATTTTAATCAAAAAAACCAACAAAGAATTAGAAAGGCACTTCCAATTAATTCTATCCAAGGTATATATTCCCAATTTAAATAATCTATTCCACAAAATAAAAAAATAAAAGAAATAATTCCATTCAAAAATAAATTAGTTAAACCCAGTAAAGACATAAATAAAGATATTTGACTTAGTGAAGAATTTTTGAAAAATTTTTTGAAAAAAACCTTCAAATAAATTTTTTAAAATTAATTTAAAAAATACTTTATAAAAAGAAGCAAAAAGAGCACTTAAAATAACCAAAATAATTCCTGTCAAATTATTTCCAAAAAATTCAGAATCAAAAGAAATAATAACAACTCCACTGATTGCTAATGCTGTTGCTATTGTCTTTTAATTTTTTAAATTTTTAAAAATTAAAACTTTTTAAAATTTTTTTACTTTTATATTAAAAATTAAAATTAGAATCTTTTTATTTTTTAAAAAAGGATTACAGGAAATAAAGGTCCGTCTATCTACGAATTAAATTATTCAAATCAACTACAAATTTTGTAAATTAAAAAATCAGTTAATGAAAGTTAATGGAATCTTTTTAGTTTTTTTAAAAAATATTTGATTATTTCTCCTTTCCAAACAAAAAATTAAAAAAAATTCCAAAATTTTAAATCAAAAAAAACCTTAATACAACTAAAATTCTCTCCCAACAATATCCACTCTAACAAATAAACTATAGCACTATTTGTACTCATTATTGAAGTAGCCGTACTTGCAGATATTTTAATTAAAGCTCTAGCATATAAATAATTTGAGCAAGTCCACAAAATTAATAAAATAATTAAATGTCCAATTCTTTTTTTAAATTTTTGTTGAAATTTTAAAATTTGTAAGGCTTTTAAATGTTCCTCTTTTAATAATTTTTTGTTTCTTTTTAAACAAATAAAATAAAAAATAAATAAAGGATAACAGAAAAACATAAAACAAGTCCCAAACCAAACCTTTTAAATTTAAATTTTAAAATTTTGGAAAGTTAAACCATAAAAAAAGGAGCAAAAACATGTTTTTTGTCTATAACCATAACAGATTTTCGAAATTGTGTTGCCAAAGCCCATGACGTGGCAATTGAAAAAATGAAGAAAAAACTTGCTAGAAACTAAAAAGATTTTTAATTTAAGAATTTTTATTTTAAAATTGCGATAAAAATAATAGTAAATCAAAGCCAGAATTAATTCAAAGATTAAATAGAGAATTTCAAAATTTAATTAAAAATTCGATTTTAGACTTTTTTTATTTTCAATGTTCCATATTTTGTATTAAAAAATAAATTTTCTAAATCTTTTAGTTTTTTTAAATTAGTTTTAATTTTCTAAATCTTGTACAGAATTTAAAAATTAAAATTAAAATATCTTCTAAAGAATTTAAAATAAAATTCCCTAATCTCAAAATCCCCTTAAATCCTCAAAAAAATTATTTAAAAAACCTTTAAAGGTTTTTGCTGTTGTTGTCCATTATTTATTTTATTATTAATATTTTGTTGGCATAAATCTATATTTTCATTGCAACAATCTTCTTCTATTTTTTGTTCCTCAACCTTTACATTTAATGATTTTTCTTTTTTATTATTAAGCATAAATTAAATAAATACTAGTCAATAAATTAATAAAATAAATGTTAGTAAATAAATGAATGAATGATTTTTATCTTTCATTATTTTACACCTGCTCTTTTTTTATATTTTACATTGTAAAGAAATTAATGTAAAGTAAAATATAAATCTATTTAAAAATAATTTTGTAAAATAAAAATTTAATTGAAAATTGATTTAGTAAGTACAGTCGACAGAAATTATTTATTATAATGTGCTTTTTAGAAAACCTGTTATAAATAAAGAAGACTAAAAATATTTGAAATTCTAGAGACCGATGAAACGAAAGGGGGATTACCGACTTTTTAACTGTAATTAATAAATACCATACTATAAAAACAATAATTATACTGTTTCTCTCAATTATAACTTGAATTAATTAAACTCATTGTTGTTGCGGTCCCGTATTCACCTCACCTCGGATATCTACCATCACAGCATCAAATGTCTCGGCAAGGTCAAATGTTGCAGGCAATTGGAGAGGATGGCATTGTCTACACTTGGTACAGACGCCCATACAATCGCCGAGTACCTACTCAACGCCAACTTGAACTTCAACAACAACTACAGCCAATTCAAGGAGAACCTCCACCAACTCCACAGATGCTAAATCCAAAACAAACTCAGCTTTCCGAGTTGGGTGAATTGATTTTGGTATTAAACGAGATTTAGTTTCATTTAAAAAACCTTTTAAAATTTAAAGATTCGTTGCTTCCAATCTTTGCCAATAAATGATCGGTTCAACATGGAACACGTTTCTCGCCTCTTCCAGTCGGCCTCTAAAAGGAGTTGGAACATCCAAGAACATGTAGTTGTTGTCCCAGATGTAGTTTTAGACGAGGAATATAATTACTCTATTGATGTAAGGAAATAAATAAATCGAGATTAAAAATAAATTTCAAAAAATTTCAATTAGGGTCGTTATCTTTTTCGTCTTCTGATGAAGAGATGTGCTCGTTACGCTTTAGAATTAACAATACACTCAATGTTAAAACAAGACCGCATCTTTCGCCTTCTCCATTTGGGCTATAGAGTTGAGCATCTTTGCATTGATTCTTTACATTCAATTTGTGGTTCAGAACTTAAAGAAATTGGAGAACGATTGCCTAATCTAAAATCACTAATTATCAAAAGGAGTACTTTTGTAAGTTTACCTATTTATTTAAAATTATCCCTAAACATCCCCTTCCTTTATTTTTTAGCATTTCTCCACAATTAAATGCTTCAATTTAATGTTAGAACAACTTGAACAACTCCAAATCCTTTCAATTTCTAATTGCAACAATTTTAGTAAAAAAATAAATGATTTAGATTTCTTTGTAATTTTTATTTTTAGAATGTCAATTAGAACAATTGCCGAGTAGTCTTCGAATTTTCTTTTTGGACGATTTTCGAATGGAGAATGCACAAAAGTACTAATTAATTAAAAAGTTTTTAGTTAAAATTAATTTAATTTTAGTGTTCTTCGAAATATTCGCCTACGAGCACCAAATGTTGTAAGTAATGTCTTATGTCCCTATTCCCCCTTAACACCCAAAAATCCACACTTAAATCCTTTATCTCCCAAATATTTGGATTTGGCCTATTGGATCCTGACCTCTTTAGTTTTGACTTCTGGGTTGATCCCATTCTAAAATAATTATTGTTATTTATAGACAGTGCTTTCAGTAGAAAATAGAGGAGATTTGAATGAGCAAGTACAAGCATTTGAGCATCTTAAAGTTCTTTGTCTTCCTTATGAACATTTTACCGCAGATGATGTTAATAGATTTACTCCAAACTTTTTACAACGACTAACGGCGTTTGACATGGGGATTGTTAGAGATGAGGTGAAAATTTGAATTTAAATTTGTTAATGTTTGTTAAAATAAAAAGAAAGAAGAATGCTTGTCTTGTACTTGTCTCCTAAATTATTTAAATATTTTTATTTTAGTTTGCTCTCCTGCTGTTTGTGCCTGAAATGTTTCCTCAATTAGAGCATCTTGAATTATATAGTATGGGGTATGTAGACTCTAAATTACACAAATATTTGGATCCAATTGCTTTGTTTCCTGCATTGCGATCGTTTACACTAAAAATATTTGCTCGAAATAAATTACCTGTGAATCAAGCTGATTATTTGAAATTTTTGAGTAAATTAATTCGGAAAGGGAAATTGGAGGTAAATACATAAATAAAATGATTTAAATAAAATAAAATTCACTGAGAGTCAATTAGTTTTTAGACATTTGTTTGAAGTTTTCAAGTACTTTTGTGTACTTTTCTAAATTCCCAAATTTATTTTTCTTTAATTAAAAATTAAGTGAATTATTTAAAATTTAAATTTTAACTTTAATTTTTAAATGTATTTATTATTTTTCTTAGTATTTGCTAATAAACTTTCCTCTTTCAACTGAACTTGCAATAGATGTAATTAAATATTGCCCTGTATGTTATATATTTTTATTTTAAATAATTATTTTTTTTTCTTTTTAGAATATAAAAACATTATTCTTTACTAACGAAACTGTAAATGACGAAAAATATTTTAAAATTGAGGAATTTATTGAAGAATTTAAAAAATTAAAGGAAGGTATTCCCCCTCCAATTAATGATGAGAATAAAATTAAAATGCATTGGAGTTTGTTTGAAAATACTGAATTTGAGGATGGAAATGAGTGGATAATGACTGATTATTTTACTACTAAAAATCAAATTTTGGAACAATTAATTAGTCAAGAAATTGGTGGAAATGTTCCTATACAGTTAAGTAAAATATTAAATAAATAATTTTATTTATTTATTTTTGCAGGCTATTCGATGATGTAACAAATTAAAGAAGAAAAGAAGAAGAAGGAAAAATATTTAGAATACCTAAACCTATCATAAAATTTTATATTTTTCCTTAAAAAGTTAATAAATTCTTTTCTTTTATTTCTCAGACAGGGATATGTTAATTACAAAAAAAATTATTTAAAAAAATCACATTTTTATGAGATAATTTTTATTTATATTTTGCTACAATTTAAGAAACATTGTTAAAATTAAAAAATAATGACTAGCGGTAGAATTTAATTGTATTTAGGATATAGCACAAAATTTATAAAAATTTTATGTCAAAACTTTAAATAAATTTTGGGCAGTTAAAGAATAAACGATACTTTTCTAGTTAATGCCAAACATTAAATTTCTTTGAATGTGGAGCCGAGCTCAACTATAAAGCTTAGTTCAAATCTGCAAAACTTTCTTGCCATAGAAAAGTACGAGCACTCGCAGATTTACAAGCCTTGATAATTGAAAACGGTGTCATTTAACTCAGCTTAATTATTTAGGTAAATCGAATGAGTTAATTTTATAATAAAGCACCCATTGGAGGAAAATGTTGGGCATTAAAGAAAAAGTACAGAATAAACAGTTTAAAAGTTTAAATGGCTTTCTAATTCATTTTAAATTATAAAAGATATTAAACAACTAAATACTTTATCTCACATTTTATAACATTTTGAATTTGGAATTATCAGAGTTTAATAATTCCATTAAAGAATAAAGGAAAGAAAGGGGGAAGGGCCTTTCTTTTTAAGAGGGCTTTTCATAATTATACATATTTACAAAAATTATTTTTCTATATTTTTTTCCAAAAATATTTTTCTTTCTTCAAAAATTCATTGGGTAATTGGATTATAATGTGAAGGATGCATTTGTAATGGAGAAAATTGTATAGCCATATTTTGTGTTGTAGATGGCAAATTAATTCCATTAAAATTTTGTTGGTAAAATTCGGGTGTTGAAGTTGGGGGAAATTGTTGTTGATTTTGCTGTTGTTGTTGTTGATGTATACCACCAACCATAAGAAAAGGTTGGTTAAGTTGTATTGGTTGGGTTGGGGCACATAAAAATTTAAGAAAATATTAATTAAAATAATTATAATTTTATTTTTTAAATCAAGAATAGGAGAAAATCTTTAAGGAAAAAATGAAATTAAGGGAAAAAAAGTCACAATAATAATTTATAAGGCCAGCTAAAATCACTGAATAGACCAATATCTAACTATAATTTCTACTTTTCATATATTAAAGCAATCAGTTGCAGTTCAGACCAGTTTATTATAACCATGGCGAATCCCTAATTACGGATTCATTTACAAAAACAAAGTGTCCCAATTATTATTTCCTTTAAGATAATAACTGTGATATATTTAGGAGTTTTTTAACTAAGAAGTGAGAGAAAATAATTTCAGTTTTATTTTATTTATAAATCAAACTATCTAATATATTTTAGAGAAATTTAAAATTAATTAATTACCAAAAGCAGCAGCAAGTAAATATTGTTGTTCAGCTAGCAAAGCTGCTTGTGAAGGTTGTGAACAATTAATTGAAGTAATTGGAGGTGAAAAGATTAAATTATTATTAATTGGTTGATTTGGATTATTTAATTGTTGGGGGGTAGATGGTTGGGAATGTTGTTGTTGTTGTTGATTTGTTGTTGAAATATTTAATTGTTGTTCAAATGAAAAAAGTTGTTGTTGAGGTGGTTGGGGCTAAAAAGTAAAATTTATTTAAATCAAAAAATAATTTAATTTAAAAAAAGCAAACTCAATTCTAAAATTTAGGGTTTTAAAAATAACTACAGTTTTTGATTGTTCTGATACAACAATTCCTGTTGGGAAGGAATCAACATTTAATTGTTGATTATGGTAATGTTGTTGTTGTCTTTGTTGTTCTCCTCCATCTAATGTTGTTTGTTGATCTTCTAAAAAAAAAGAAAAATATTTTTTAATTAAAATAAAATTAAAATTACGGCAAAATTCTCCACTTCCATCTACATCAATTTCTGATGGATTTGTGTATATACCTAATTATTTAAATTTAAAATTAAATCAAAGCAAATATTTATACTATAAATTGGACTTTCAGCATCATTATTGGATGCTCCAGAATCAGAATCTATAGTTCCATTCCTTCCAAATAAATTTTGTAATCCAATAGACGAAGGGACAGAACTTGGACCACTTCCACAACCTCTCCCATTACTTCTCATGTCTATACTGAAACAATCTGGAGAATGTTGGTCGCTTTGGTTATTTGATAAATAACGACGATGTGTGTCTTTCTTTAAAAGAATCTCTTGTTTAATTTTTAAAATTATTTTGAGTGTATTTAGTTAAATTAATATGGTAATTGTATGGTTTTATCTCCTGTTTTTTGCCCCTACATTTAGAATTGTCGGTTGGAGAACAAAGGTTTTTCAGTTTAAGTTTCGGATAAACAAAAATTTCCAAGAACCGAAAACTTTACTAACATCTTTAAAAAGTTACAAGTTTATAAGTTTATCTACATGATCATTTATCAATTTTTAGTTTTTTAAATTTGTTTCTTATGTTAAAAGTATTCTTTCTTATAAAAAACCCAACCTTTAAACGTTTTTCTTTAGCACGCCGATTCTATAAAAATATAATTTAATTATTTTAAAATTAATTAAATATACCTGAAACCAAACCTGAACAACCCTCATGTCCAAACCAGTTTGGCTAGCTAATTGTTCACGAATATGTCTAGCAGGTTTATTACTACATTGATATGCATGCTTTAACATTTCTAAACTTTTTGCTGAAATCGTTGTTCTCGGACGTTTATTGCCCAAATCCATTTCTGCTGATTCTTTTAAATTTAAAAATATTTACATATTAAATTAAGTATATGTATATTTTAAATTTGTGGAAAGGTGAAAAGAAATTTGAATTAACTAATTTATTCTTTAATTAAAAATTAAATAAAATTGAATAGCCATGTATTTCCTGTAATAGTACTGCCGGTTATATTATTTTTCAACCCTACTCAAAAGGGCAGCACTATTTGAGGGAGCAGTACTATTGCAGGAAATATGGTATGTATCCTTAAATTTGGGTTCGATTCCCGTTTCGCAGGGAATGGAGCTTCCCCGAGCAATTCACTCCCCGGGTGAATACCCCGAATCTCTCACGCTCCCGTTCCCCTAATAATACAAATTCCCCACAACCCAAGTAAAATCGCTCCCCGTTCCTTAATATTAATCTCTACTTTAAATTATATCCCAATATTTTAAAAAATCTTTAAATATTACTGTAAATATATTTATTAAGTATATATTTTTATGATGTTTTATATAATTTAATTTAAAAAAAGATAAAATAATATTTATCCTTAATTTCTCAATAAAAATATTTATTTTTGTTTATTTTATTTAATTTAAAGAGCATTTAAACAAAAAATTTAACGTCTCGAAGGGATTAAATAAATAAATTTATTTTTTTTATTTTTATTAAATTAATATAAATTTCTTTAATCTTTTTTTAAAAGGAGACATTTAATTTTTCTTTGTTTTTGTTAAAAATGTGTTTTTGTTTGTTTGTTAACGTCAAGGGAAAAAAGGGATTTAAAGTGTCTCTATTGGATTATTTTTTATCTAATTGGCAGTTGCGAATTATTTTTATTTAAATATATTAAAGTTTGTTTATTAATTTTTTTTAATTTTTTAATTAGGAAATTGTTTGTAAATAAAAATAATTTAGAAAAAATTAATAACCGGAAATTTATTTTTTAAATTATTTTTGTAAAAGTAAATAATAAAAATAAAAATATTTTAAATGAATATTACTGGCCGTCTTTAAATTAAATTTTTAGGATGTGGTTTTTTTTACAAATTTTTTTATTTTTATTAATTTTGAAAAGTTTTTGAATGAAATATTTTACACTCAATTACACATTTTCTCAAAATGTGTAATAATATTGTTACGAATCTTCGTATCCGATGGTTACGAAGATTTTGATATTTTTGATCACAACCTAACTAGAATTTCTTATTTTTTTTCTATTTTTTACACTAACGAATGATTATTAATAAAAGAAAATTTTCAAAAAAAACAATCCTAAAAATCCAAATTAAAAAACGGCCATTAATTATGTCTGCATCTAATAGCTATGTTATAGTGATTAAAGTAAATACAGTATATCTTTTTATCTTTCCATTTATTATTTTCTACTTAAAGACAAAATGAGTTATTTTAGTTGTTTTTAATCTTTTTAAAAAAATTAAATTTCAAAAAAATTAAAAGAAATGATGAATGGATGAATGTTAAATATTATTTTAATAAAAATAAGCTGTTTAGAGTTTAGATCATTGAACTTTTAAATAAATAAAAATATTTTTTTCCATTTTATAAATGTTTGAGTGTCTCAATCCTAGGCGGGAAACGAGGAATTTTAATGGAAAAATTTATTTAAGAAGTGACTATAATTAATTAAATATAAAACAAATATATCTTTTTAAATTTCCAAACTAAATCTTTATCAATAATTAATAAATTAATTATTAATAATTAATAAAATTAATTTTAAATATATTTTAAAACATATATTAATGTAAAAATAATTTATATTTAAAACATCCATTTATTTATATTAATAATAAATTTATAAGGATTTCAAGAACAGACATGAATAAAAGATTATTTTATTTTTTAATCTTTTTTTGACTTGTTTTTAAAGGAAATTAGTATAATAGTAAGATGAAGAAATGAATGATCTAAATTTGATTTCTTTAAACAATATAGAAATAGTTTAAATACAGTAAAAACAAAATACACTCTGTAACAAAATGATAGCATGACCTATGTTTATACTAATATCTCAACAAATATGAAATGGATCTGTTTCAAATTTTGGTAGAATATAGGTAAGGATATTAAGTATCAATAATGAAGAGAAAAAGCGGCGCTAAAAAGGAAATGGGGTGTCTAAGGATTGCCAGAATTCGCCAAGATTTTCATAGCCAACGAAGGAGATCGGAAAGAGATCGGGAAATAAAAATCAAAGTCAAATTTTTGCTTCCATATCCTCTAGCGCCCTTCAAATCCCCGCTATCCGTTCAACTCTTCTTTTATAATTCCTAATTCTATAAATCCCTTGAAATTTCCCATTTAGGGATCAAAACAGACTTGCACACGGATACGGATATGGATACAAATAATATCAAAATGCCTGCGGATATCCGTCTGTATCCGTCCGTATCCGCCGTAAATATCCGGATACGGATACCAAGATCAGTATCCGTGTGCAAGTCTGGATCAAAAAGGTTATAACCAAAGGATCGTTAGTGATAATTTTTGCCTTTCGTTTTTCGCCGGTCGCTTTTTAAATTGTCTTTCACTTTTTAAAATCACTTTCGGCACACCCTTGGCCTACACCTGAAAGTTTATTTGTTTTATATAAAGTCGTGGATATATTTGGAATAATATTTAGTAAAGTTTAGAATAACAATAAAGTTTTAACAATTTTAACAAATAAATTATGAATCAATTTAAAATGAAATAAATTATAACAAACAAAAATATTTTCCCACAAACTTTAATTAATATATTCATCCAAACTTTAAAATAATAAATAAAAAATATTTTAAATCCGATTAGTTAAATTTTTTAAATTTTGTACTTTTTTCGATCATTTTTATATTTTCCGGTGAAAAAACTCTTTAATTTTTCTCGCAAATCGGCTTTAATATAAAAAAGGTGAAAGAAAAAAATAAAAAAATGAAGCCATTTGCAAAGGAATAAATTGTATATATTTTGGATATTATGGAGGGGGAAGAAAATAAAAGTTTTTAACAGTGTTGGAAGTAATTTAGAAAATAAAAAATACTATTTTTATTGCAAAAATACATAGTAAATATTTTTATGTAGTAAATATAAAGACGGTCTGATAAAATAAAAATAAAAAAAAAAGTTGAAAGAATGAAAGAAAATAAGCGGATTTTTGCGTAACTTAGAATAAATTGCGATTGAGACAAGTTTCTGGGTATTGGATGTTTTGTGGATGTTTGTGTTTTCAAATCATGGCTCCGGCCCAGGGAGCCAGATCCAGAAGTAGATTGGGGATTTATTCTCATAATCCCGTCTCTATTATATTTATATTTTAATAATTATGTATTTTATTTTAAAATATTTTTTTAAAAATTAATTTTAAAATTAAATAAAATTTAAGTAATTAATTATGCAAAAATAGTTATTAAGATTATTTGCAATATTTACATTTTAAAAAAGGTCATAAATGAATAAATATTTAATATATATATTTTAGATTAAAAGATTTAAAAGAAAAATTTAAATGTTAATGGCAGATTTTATTTAATTCTTCTTTAATATTTTTTAGATTAAATTTAAACAAAAAAATATTAATTTAAATTAATTTAAAATATAAAAATACCTTTTTGGGCAGTCTCAAAGTCTTGTCTACAAACTAATCTACCATCCATTGGAATAAGATAAAATTGATCACCAGTTTTCATTTCCCGCTTTAAAATTAAATTAATTTTGTGGAAAAATTATTTTTTTAAATTATAGATTTAAAGAGAAGAAAATAATATTTACAATTTTGGTATATTTTTATAAGAATAGATTTTGACTTAGGAAACCACCCAAAAGACATTCCCACCCAAAAACGTCAGGAACGAAAATTTAGGAATTTTTGTTGGTTAATTGTTACAGACAGAGGCAATATAGGATGGATGGTTTATATAAACATTTAAGTCTAGTCAATTTAAATTTTAAAAAATTTTCGATTTTCAAAGAAAATTTCATAAGGCAGTACGGCAGGATTCTTGGTTAATTAAGTTTAATAAAATTGAATATTTTTTTAATTTTAAATTTTCTACTTTACAAACAACACATTGAAAACAATCCAAATGATAAATATGTTGATTTGCTCTTCTTACAATACTTCTTTCGTCAATTGGGGCTGCACAACGAGAACATTTTGGGCCGAAAGTATTTAGAAAATGTTCTCGACAAAATAAAAGAGAATTTCTGCTAAAACAAGTTCCTGAAGGGAAGGGCTGTCTACAAACTGAACAATTGAGGCACTTTTCGTGATAAAATTGGGAATCTAGCACCTTTAAATATAAAAATTATTTTTATATTGACAAATATTTTTTCTCAAATTTTGGTTTTATTGAAAGAAAAATTAAAAAAAAATTTTTTAATTAACCGAAAATTATGTTTTTAAGTCAAAAATATACAAAAATGATTACATAATATAATTATTTAAATAAAAACCTTATATATAAATCTATCTTGAATGGGCAATCCACAACTTGAACATAAACAGAATTCTAGATTTTCTTAAAAATATATTAATCTAAATTAAATATTTAAAATTATTTAAATTAAATTATTTTAATTTTAAATTTAGTTAAAAATACTTGTATAGAGTGGATAATATAAATAAAATTTAAATTAAATTTAAACGAGTTTCTAAAGAAAAACTCAAGTAGGTATGGATTGAATATTTGAATAGGTTATTAAAAAATAATTGTTAAAAGATTTAAAATTAAATTTGGCATTTCTAATTAAAAACTGTCAAAATAGCACAAAAGGGGGCTTTAATTCACATTGAATTTAACAAATATATTCTTATAATTCTAAATTTTAATTCAACCACCCCCCCCCCCTTTTTCTCTTTTATTTACCTATTTTAATTTTTCTCTCTTAAAAGCTTTTTTGGCACCTCTACTATTTTAATGCTTTATAGTCAATTCAATACTTAAAGCTTTACTCATCTTCCCCCCTCTTTTTCCCTATTATTTTTCATCCTCCACTTCCTCTTTTAAAAACACAATAGAGCGGCTGCTTTTTATTTTAGTATTACCGCCTCTTTGCGCACACCAATTTCCCGGTGGATTGGGGGTGGGGGGGGGGGGTCAAAAATGTGTGAAAATTGAGAAAGGAAAACAGAAAAATAAATAAAATAAAGGGCTAACCAAAAAATATTTTTATTTATTTATTTCCGTGTGCCAACATTAAATTCATTTATATTTAGGTTCAACGGGCAGAAATAAAGAAGCGCCCCTATATTAAAATGTTGGGTTTATAATTGGTTAGAAAATTATTATAGTTTAAAATGAAGGAAATTTTTAATAAATATTTTTTAATTTTTCCTAAATATTTAAATTTTATTTTTTAATTAAGAATTAACTTTTATTCTTCTTCGTTTTCCTCATTTTTAACTATTTTCTAGAATTGAACGAATAATTTCGAGTATGTCAAATTCAAAGTTCGACTAAAGTTTTCTTTGGGTAAACCTAATTTTCTAATTTTCAACTTCAAATTCAATTTTAACATTTTCCCAACTTTTTCTTTAAGAAATATATATTTCTATTTATAATTAAATTTTCCACCTTCTATCCCCCTCTCCCCCTCCCCTCCCTCCCTTCTTTTTTACAATTCATTTCCGTTTTTACTTTTTACTCATTTCTTTTCATCTTCACTTTTTTTCTTGTCCTGGTTTTGGATGTCTCAATCCCGCGGGAATAAACCAATAGGGAAAGGGTGGATAATTCTTTTCAAGCACATAACAAGGACAAGCGCCTGACTGGTTAATAAAAAGGAGGGAAAGAAAAGAAGAAAAATTTTTATTTTATTTTTTTTTCTAAAAATTTCATTTGCCCTTTTAAATTGACTCAACCGGAAAATTGTAGAAAACCGAGAATTTATAAAAAAAAAAGAAGAGAAAATGACAAGTTTTGAATAAAAATGTTGAATTGGCTAAAAATTGGAAAGAAAAAATAAAAATAAAATTATTTTTGAAAAAAGAGAATATTTTCAAAACATATTAAATTCATATTAAATTTGTATTTCCTCTAATACCCTCCTCAAGTTTAATGTCCCAATAATATGAGGATAATTGAAAATTGAATAGCCGGGCATTCAATTAAAGGAAATAAGGGCAACTTTATTGTAAAAATCTGAGTAAATTATGAGAAATTAAATTAGTTCATTTTTAATCAAATCTAAATGATTAAAAAACTTGGAGTATTTTACATGAAAATTTATTTTTATTAATACTTGAAATTAGGGTTGTTGGCGACCGGATTTAGAACCGGAATTTTTGAAATTTTTTCCAAAAATTAACCGTTTTTAGAAAATTTTAAAAACCGAAAACCGGAATTTTGTGAAAATGAGTGATTTTATTAAAAATTCCCCCAAAATAAAACCGGCATTTGTCAAAAACTAAAAACCGAAAACCGGGTTTCTAAAATTTGGATTAACCGAAAACCGGGGGTACCGGTTAGTAACCGGTCGCCAACAACCCTACTTGAAATTTAAAATTTTTTCATTACTTTTCTCTTTTTCCTAACAAACACAACTACATCTCTCCCTTTACTCTCCTCTCTCTCCCACAACTACAGTACTCAGCCAATCAACGTTTCCTTTTTCCCAAAATTTTTAATTCAAGTTTTTTCTTTTATTTTACATCCGGCTTTTTTTAATAAAAGCAACAAGATGAATAAAAATATTTACAAAAATTATTTCAAAAAGAACATTTATTGATGGAATAATTCAAAATAAAAAACTAAAGAAAAATTTTGAAAAGAAAAGTGATTAGAAAAAAAAGATTGAAAAAAAAGATTGAGACTCATGCTGAGTAAAAAAAAAATAAAAAATTTCAATTTATTAATTTCCTCAACAATAAAAGATTAAAGAAAGAAATGAGGGTTTTTTTATTTTTTTTCTTTTTCTCTCCAAAATAAAAGAAAAAATAAATGAACGTTTTTAGTTATTTTTTATTAAAAATTGCAATTCTAAATTAATTTACAAAAGTATTTGTGATTGGATATATTTAGAAGAGGAAATAAATTGGGAAAAAAATAAAAGAAATGTTGAAGAGAAATATAGAAAGAGGAATTTCTTCTTTTAATTAAAATTTTGAGAAAGGAAACTGTAAAATAAATTAAGGTCGTTTAAGAAAAAAATTCTGTAAAATTAATTAATTTAAAAAAAATTAATTAAAATTATATTAGACACTAAAGTATTTTTCTAGGTTTGTAAATCAAAATTTAAGTACTTTTTGGATATAAAATACTTTTCTACTCAATGGAGCTTTCCAAAATCGAAAATTATCCAAGCTTCAAACCCAAAACCGAGATAAAAAAAACTCCTAAAAAACATCTTGAATCACGATTCATCAAGAGTTTTGGACAGCTATCCCTACCCAGATACTTTCAAAAATTCATGAACAAATAACTAACTAATCTCTCAGACCCAATTTTTATCATAAAAATTAATTAATCACAAATTTATTGGTCACTTTGGATTTCCCTCTTTTTTAGGCTATTCTATATGCTAACACCTCAAAATCAACTCCTAAAAATATTTTTTGCTTCTATTTTATGTAATTTATAAAATTAAAATATTCAAGGAAAACCATGCAAAAAATGGTTGATTTTATTTTTAAATGAAAAAGCTGAAAGAAAAATTGTGATTAATTGCTTTAGTTACTAGACGGCATTGAAAGAAAATAAAAAATATTTTTTTTGTGTAAAGATTTATGTAAAAATGGAGAAAATGAGGAGATTTTGAATTTTTTGTTATTTAGAGAAAATTTAAAAAAATAATTTAAGGAAATATAGGGGGTATTTAATTAGAATTTGATATACTTAATAATTGTCTTAATTTATATCTCCTCACTTAAAAATTTAAATTACTTACATTAAAACATTAATTTAAAATAATTTAAGAAATGTTTGACACAAAAATCTAAAAAAACGTGAAGAGGGAAACCGATATGTAAATGAATATATGTAAGTATAACCATAATGGCTAGATCTAGTGCCCTCTCCTATGCCAAATGACCGAATAAATTTTAAAATTCGTGCCTAAAATAAAACTGAAGGGTATACGTAATATCGTGGCCCGCCAATAAAAAATAAAATAAAAATTTGTTAAAACAATTTTTATTAAATTATAAATATTTTTTCTATCTTAAAGATAAAAGTCCCAACAGGTGGGAAACGTTTTGTTTATAAAAATGCCGCGCAAACCCTTAAATGAAAGAAAAATTTTTTTGTTAATAAAACATTTTCCGCCTTAAAGCATGTTTATTTATTTATAAGTTGGAGTGCCGCTGCGCAATACAAAAAATTTTTAAGGGCAAAAATGCCGACAGACGGTGCCGTTTTCTCACCAGTTTTGTGACAGTTGATATGCCCAAGTTGGGAAAAAATTATTGAAAAAATAACAAAATATATTTACTTAATTATTATAAAAAAATTGAGATTTTTGGGTAAAAAAAATATTTAGAAAAAAAAATATATAAATTTTTTATTTAAATATTTTCACCTGTCTAAATTATTTAATATTTATTTGTAATTAATTAATTAATTAATTAATTAATTAAAGTAATTTATTTTTTTATTTTTTAAATAAAATTCTGACCTATTTCATCTAAAAATTAAAAAAATATTTTTTAATAATATTTAAATCGAACTTTTAAAATAATGGCAGAATATTTAGTAAAAGTATAGGGGGGTTGGTGGTGTAGTAAAGAAGACCCACAAAATAAAATCCACTAAACTTTGAGAGATTTCCTTTTTTGATTTTCTCTTTTTTTTATATTTTTACTCAATAAATAAATATACTCCAAATAATCCTTTGAAAAAAAAATAAAAAAAGCTTTTCCTCTTTTTTTTATTGATGAGCGGAAAATGGCACGATTATGCAAATCATATTGGCCACAAAAAATAAACAATTCAAAAATCCTTCTACTATGTATAATACAGCCGGATATATAAAGGAAAGAGAAATATTTGTTTTTTGAAAATTAAAAAAAATAGTTGTTTGAAAGAAAATAAATAGAAAAAGAAAAAAATATTTTAAAAATTAAGTGCAAGTTTTTTATATTTCTCTATAAATAATTTAAAACAACCAACCAAATAATTCTTTATTATTTTCATTATTTTGTTGTTCTTCTGAAGTATTTTTATTAAAACAATTAATTAAATCTAAATTATTAATTTGTTGGTTGTGGTGATTACTTGTTGAGGGATCTTGACATTTTTGTTCATCCATAATTAGGGAAAATGATAAAGAAGTAGAGGGTTGGGGAGGTGATGAGGAGGAGGAGGAAGTAGAAGGGTTTATACTTAAAAAAGGGGTTAGTTTAAATTATTTTGGTTTTTTTTGAAAATAAGGCCGAATTTGTGTTTTTATTGAGAAATATAATAATTTTCAGATCTTCAATTTTTCCATTTCCAAATTTTAGTTTAAAGATAAAGATATTTTTTAAATTAAATTTACAAAAATTTATTTATTTATTTACTGTCATTCTCTCTCTCTTCACCTTTCTTGTAAAGTTGTTGACTGTAAATTCCGCAATGAATTATTAGGAGATGGATTTCCTGATGTTGTTTGTGAATTTGTTGGTATTTCTATTACCATTTAATGATTAGAAAAATAAATTTTATTTTTTATAATCTAAAAATATTTTTAAAAAATAAATTGAAAAATAAAATAACTTGGTAATTTAAACAAAAAACTAGGTATTTTTAGACAAAATATTTAAACTTTATTTTTATGTAAATACCTATATTTTATTTAAAAATATTTATATGCCTCAATTATTTTTAAGTGTGAAAATCGGGAATTATTAATATTTTTTGAATGAATCCAAAAAAATATTAAAAATAATATTGGATGTGCCGAATTATTTTTTGAGGGCCAAGTCAAGTAAAAAAAGGAAAAAGGGGTGGTAAAATGCTTAGTTTCTAACGTTTCTAGTAGTATTTATTTTCTCTAAAAATTTAATGCTTACACCCTACGGGACTTGTGGAAAGTGGGGAAGGGGGGAGGAAAGAATAAATTAAAATTTTCGAGAGGAAAAAAGGGAAGATGACAAACCTAAAAATATAAAAAAAAAGGGAGAGGAACTATCTACATATATACCTCTCTTAAATGGCCAAAAAAGTAGTAAAAACCTCTTCTATTTAGTGCCATGTTGACAGGGAAGGATATCCAAAATCGCAGTAAAAACCTTATGGACATTAAAATCGTCAAGTGGGAGAAGCTGTAAACATTTTTGACTAAGAAAAAGCTACAAAAATATTTTTATTTTTAAAAATTTAAATATTTATAAAAAGTAAAAAGTGAAAAATAAAGAAGGCTTTTAAATTTTAATTGTTTAAACTTTAAAGTAGAGTGCGTCCGGGTACGAGTAATTTGGAAAAACCCGAGTACGAGTAAAGTTGTAAAAAAGTCGAGAGATCGAGTCGGGTATACTCGTACTCGACCCGACTCGGACGTACTCTACTTTAAAGTCAAGTAAAGGAGGAAGGGGTGATAAGGAAGGTAGTAAAAACCTCTTAGAGTTAGAGTAAAGTCCTAATTTAATCTAAATGTTTATCTATAAATATTTATTTAATTTATTAAAAATATTTATGTATAACTGGAAATTGGAAATACAAAAATTTATTTAGAAAAAACATTTTAAAATAAAAAGGTGGGCAAAAGGAGATGTAAAGATGAGTAAAAAGAATGTAAAAAAATAAAGTATTAAAAAAAGATATGTACAAAAAAGGATAAAAAATGGTCGGCTGACTTAAAAATCGTTTTTGGGGGGTGTTTAGTGGTGGGTTAAGTGAGGGAAAGGAGGGCGTGTCTTTGAGGGAAGGAAGGCTTCCTTTCCTATCTTATTTTTCTTATTCATTCATGTTTTTCAAGCTGTAAAAAACTGAAGAAAAATTGTTGGATACAAATATGGGCGGGTTTGGGGAGGGAGTGGGGGGGGAGTTTGAGAGACGAAAATATTTTAGTCAAAAATTTTTGTGAAATTTTTTAGTATTTATTTTAAAATAAACTTTTAATTATATTAAATAAAGGAGAATTGAAAGAGTTATTAAGTAATTTATTGTAATCGGTAAGAGACCTAAATTAGAAATAAATATCTAAAAGTTTAAGTAACTAAATAATTTATTTAAATTAAGATATAAACCTTTTTTTGATTTTAAAAATAATTTTTAAATAAATTTTAAAAGTATAATTTTAAACTTTAAATTACTGTACAATCAAATAATCTAAAATAAACAAGAAAAGAAAATAAATAAACAAAGAAACAAGTTTTACAGAAAAAGAGGAAAAATATTTTTTTAATTAAATTTAAAAAAGGTGAGAAATCAAAAACTTTTTTTAAAAATATTTTATTTCTAAATTAATTTAATAAATATTTTTTGTAAAAAAACAAAAATAAATATAGGTAATCCTCAAAAAATTTAAATATTTATATTTTTGTATTTTACAAATTTTCAAATTTAAATATTTTTTATTTTTATTGATTTATTATTTTTTAAGGAAAAGCAAAAAGATGTTTTAAATAAATAATTAAAATGCCAACAATCAGAAATGAAAAAAGATTTTTTAATTTTACTAATGGATAACTGAAAAATTGTTTCCACCGCCTAAAATGCCAACCATCAATTTTTCTGTATGTGTTAATAAATGGAGAAAGAAGAAATATTTTAAAATATAATTTAAGATGTACGGTAATCCAAAATTTTATTTTTTATTTAAATTTAAATTAAATATAATTACAGTCTTTGTATATTTTTCGGATTCATAACTTTATTATTTTAGAGATCTCTAAGCCCAAACAAAATTTTTTTGATTATATAACCCCGAAAACTAATTTTCATTATTTCCTCGTTGACTTCCCAATTTCCCAATTAATTAAAAATATTTTTTAAATTTAAAGTTGAAAGTTTATAATTATCAAAACACAAAATTTTAATTAATAATGACAAAGAAAAAAATAAGAAGCCATTTATGTAGTAAGTATAAATAAATTTAAATATTTTTAAATAAATTCTGAAATCAATATAGAGAATAGGATTTTCTAAAATATTTTTAAGCATCAAAAATAAAAGTTTGAAAATATTTATAATTTTATTTTTAAATAATTTTTAAATATTTCTACAAAATAAAAAGAAACTAATTTTTAAATAAAAATTATTTTTGATATTTTTAAGAAAAGATGAATGTCATCTAAAATTTTAAATTAACAAGGCAATAAAAACATTTAAATTAATATTTTGAATAAAAAGGTAAATATAAATTACTTAATTATTTTAATTTGAAAAAGGTCAAATTAATAATTAATGTAATTTATATATTTCCTTTTTTAGTTTGCAGCGTGTAATTTGTTTTATAGAAAAATTATTATTTATTTAAAGTTTTTTGTTTTTATAAGAAATTTGTTGAAAATATTTTTTTGATTTAATAAAATTAAAATATAAATAAATTTAAATCTTTCTTTTATTTTTCTTCAAAACCAATTTTTTTATTATTTCTTTATTGGCTACTTACTTCTTAAAAATATTAACCCTCTCCTCTCTTCTTCCTCTTCTTTTAAAAATCTTTTCTAACCGTAAAGTGATTATTATCGTCTAAGCTGTCGAGTGGCCGCCCCTAAAAACTAAGGTTTCTCGCCTTCTTAAGCCTTTTCTCGAGAGGCAAAAGAGCGATTTAAAAGTAAAAAAGGCAGGTGTATATATTTAAACACAAATCTTTTATTTAAAACAACAAAAAATATTTATAAAGAAGGTTAACTTGGAATTATTTATTTAGTAAATTATTTATTATAGAATGAATTTTATTTAAATTTTACATAATTTTCATCATAATAATTTCTAGGTGATATTTATATCCACTAGTTAAGATTTTGATATTTATCAATTCATTCTTACTTTCTACACGTTCATTAGGATATTAAGTAACATACTAAAGAAAAAGGTAAAGTCCCCTAAGTCTCCTCCTTATATTGAGATTTATTTTCGAAAATAAATACACGAGAAAATTTAATTTTTAATTGTTTTATTTAAAATTATATAAATTACTATAATACATTAATTAATATAAAAATGTTTAAATGATGAAAACTAAAAATATTTTTGACCTAAAAGAAATAAGAAAATGCGCGAAATTGGCCTAAAAATATTTTTCTGTTAGAAAATAATTTTTGTGTTTCTTTTAAATAAAAATATGGGCAGCTGTCCATTTCCTCTAAAGTATAATTAACTTGGTGGTTACTTCTACTATTTATAACAATCCTTTCCATTATATTAAAATATATATCTTACTTCCATTATCCCTTCTTCTCAATACAAGAAAATTAGGAAACGGAAAATTAGGAAACGGAAAATTAGGAAACATCAACAATTTTCTATCAAAAAAGTGAAAAGTGGATATATTGTTTAAAATAATAATTTAAAACTACTATAATTCATGAAATAAAATTTTAAGTAAATCTATTCAGTTTGATTAGGTAATATCCGGGAACCAAAAATAAATAAAATACAGAAATCATTTTAAATAATTTAAATAAATAACCAAATTAATATTAAAAATATTTTTATTTAATCACAAGAACAAACAAAATACTAAACATTTTAAGGGAAAATCCAGCTAGTTTTGGCAATGATTTGCTATTAGTTTCTAATCTTTAAAAAGCTTTTAGAAAATAAAATGTCCAAATAATTGTGCCTTTTCATATCCGTTACTCTAAATTAGCCAAAATTAACTGAGATTCTTAAATATATATACAAAGATGCAATAAATATTTATATAGACCTATAGAATAATCAAAAATACATACAATTTATATATAGAAATTATTAGAGTATATTTATTTATTTTATTTTTTTATTGAACATTATCCGGCACAGGGTCTTCACCATTTTCCATTTGAGTCATCTTCGATACTTCCATAGTACGTTGAGTAGGTCCAATAGTTTTTAATTTGCCTGCCTTTGTACCGGGTTTTATATCAGTTTTTGGTTTGATTCCAGGTTTCGGTCCTCTTTTCTTTGTATTTACAGCTGGAAGAGATATTTTTGTAGTGATTGTCTCATATTTATCTTCTGTTTTGACTCTTCTTTTTGGCTTTGGCTTTACTGGTTCTTTCAATTTTGGATCTGAAGGCTTCTTTGCAAGTGAATATGGAGAAACATTTTTGTTTTCTTCTTTTGGTTTTGAACTTTTCTTTCTACAAATGAAGTAGATCAACACAGTTGCCAAAACTGATAGAAGACAAACAATGAATACAGTGACAGCAATAATAATCCAAAAGATTTTTGATGAAGAACTACTGGTCTTCATTCTTCCCCCTTCACTGCTTTCTATAGTTAGCAAAGCAAAGTCATTAACAGACTAAAATATAAAAAAATTTTTTACAAAAATTTTAACAAATTTCTCTTACAAATTTAATATAAAGACTACAACCAGCTTCGTGGCCTGGAAGAAGATGAAAAACAAACAAATTCTTCTTTTCTGGATCAGGACTTGTATCTCCCTCAATTTCCCAAATGTTTAGAGAAACAATACTTTTCTCTTTATTTTCAAGACAAGAGAAGGCGTTGTTGAGATTAATCTTCATTGCTCCTTTATCTAAATGATTTTTGAGAGAAATTTTGGGTCCTTTTTTGAATTCCCTAATTTCCATCTCAATTTCAGAATTTTCCCCATTCTCCTCATGTTTTAATGGAAGAAGAGTATTTTGAAGTTCACCAACTAAAAATTAAAAAGATTTTTTAGAAGCACAAATTTCTTTACTTGGTTTGGCAACAAAAGAAATACTTTCATTCGTTCCCTCCCATCCAACTTCAAGTCCCGTCTTTGTAATACATTTATTCTTATCTCCACAGCCTTTACATTCTTTATCGGAAATTATTGGCCCCGAGCGATGTTTTTCAATTTCTTCATTTGTTAAGCCATAAACAAAAGGAATTCTAAAATATTTTTTGGAAAAATTTTAAGAAAAAAATATTTATTTCTCACAAATTGTCAATTGAAGAGTTTGTCAAACATCCATTCTCATAATCCATTCCAACTTTGAATTTGATACCATTTTTCTTGTTTGTACTGGTAAGCAAATCAACAGTACATCCATCTTCTACAGACCCATCATAATGAATAATGCTTAAAGACGGGAAGAGAATATTTTTTAAAGAAAATTCCTTACATATCCTCTTTTCCCAACCCAACATCACATCCTCGATCAGCAAAACGCTTCTTGTAATGTTTGACATCTCCAAGGGTTTTGACAACATTAGAACCTTCAGCAAGAATAACTTTGTTGTCTTCATCCAATTTGTGTTCTGCCAGGCCAACAATTTTGCTTTCAGATTCTTTCACTTTTTCCTTTGCGTTGTTGACTTTGAGAGGAAAAAGGAGAAGAAAAACAACGAGCGCCATTGTAGCAGAGGATAAAATCTTGTTGTTGAAGAATTTCATTGTTAAATGTTGGGGAGAAAATTGAGATGATGTTTACAACAAGGATAAAAACAAACATGTCTTTTATACCATTATTGAGTATTCGACTTTTATGGCTTCGGCTCTTGTGCCAGAACCTTCACCAAAAGGGGGCATGACTACGCAAAAAGGGGGCCAAAAGGGGAGCGAGATCGGCCAAAATGGGTCACCCTGACGAAAAACTCAATCCAGGAATTTATTAGAATAATAGAATTTTTTAAATAAATCAAGTAGGTAAGGGGAACTATAAAATAAAATTAGAATAAAATCATTTTTGGTTAAAATCTGTCTTAAATTTAAATCTCCTTCTCTCCTATCCAAAAAAACTTCAAAATATTATTATTTAAAATATTTATTTAAGGATGTCAATAACAATTCTTATAAATTAAAAAATAAGGCAGTATTTAAAATTAATGAGAGACAGGAAATTATGGCTTAATTTATATGAAAATATTTTTTGAATTAATTCATTTCTTAAATTTATATAGACAAAACAAACAATCCCAGAGATATATATGTAAAAATATATAAAACTGTTAAGGCATTTGAGAGAAATTGAGAATTAAAAAATAATTAAAAAAAAAGATGTAATTTTAATTGAAAATAATTTTTATATAAACGTTTTTTTTCAAAAAAATTTTAATTAATTTTTAAATTACATCTCTAGTATTAACAAATAAATAAGGGGTTGAAAAAATAGAAGACAAAAAATTATTAAATTTCCCCAATTGGCAAAAATATATTAAAAGTTTTTTTTGGAAAAGCAAAGACACAGACAAATTCAGAAAATTAAATTATAATAATTCCACACTTATAATTTAAATAAATATTTTTGGAGAATTTGTCTGCAATAGAATAAATGTGTTAATTAATTTTTCAGAGCTCTTTAATTTTTATTTATTTTATCGTTGACCTTCTTGTTCTAAATTAATTAAATTGTAGCAACGAGTAGGAAGTGAATCTAAAAAATAAATTAATTATTTAAAATTAAAAATTAATTTTAAGGAACAATCGTCTTGGGATGGATTATATAATCAAAACCCAAAAATTTCAAACATACACACCTCTAATTCCTCTTAAATTTTCCAATTCTTTAGTTAAATAATCTATTTGTCTTTTATCAGCTAAAGCATCAAGTTCAACTCTTTTCATTCTTTCACGCATTTTTTGTTCCTTTTCATTTGCAATATATTGTCGTTCTGTGTCTTCCAAAATTGTTTCTAATTCAGTAAGTTGGGATTCATTAACATTTTCGAGTGAATCTTTAAAAAAATATATTTTCCTCAAATTTTTAATTAATTATTTACTAAGTTGATTTAATGCAGAAAATAATATTTTTTCAGATTCTGTCAAATTATCCTGCAAAGTTCTTGCCATACTTTCAGCCAAATTTGCTTTCTTTGCAACTTCATTAGAACGATCCATATCAGAATTTGCCTAGAAAATTTTAAAAAATTATTTTTAATATTTTAATCGAGGTGGGAAATTTTGGAAATTGGAAAATGGGAGAAAATGAATTTATGTGGAAATAATTGAAATGCCCCATAAAAATTAAATATTATATTGTCTATCTTCGAGATCCGAAACTGAAGAAAGTCCGGATATTCGGGAATTTTCGGTTCGTATCGGTTCCGTTTCCATGTATCCAAGGATCTCCTAGGAACCATCTTCCCTCCTTATTTCCTCCTTTTCTACCTCATTTTCAAAATCTTTAGTTGTAGTAGATGTTCTATCAATATCTAATTGTAAAGTATCTAATAAATTTTTAATTTCTTCAGATTTTTTATTTGTTTCTTCAGCATTTTCTCCTAATTTTGTTGATTCTTTTTCTAAATTTTCTGCTTTCAATTTCGCTTCTTCGGCAAAATTTTTTGCTTCCTCAGAATTTCTTCTAATATCTATTAAAGCTAATTCTGCCTCCTTAGCTTGTCCCTCAACAGAAATTAATTCATCTTGAATTTCTTGAACACCAGACAATTCATTTAAAGCGTCAGAACGGGATTGCTCGATTTTTCCGTGAAAATCTTTTTAAAAAATAATTAAAATTTTATTTTTAATTAAACTAAACTCCTTCTAGTATAATAGAAGTGAGGAATTCACCTAATATTCAAAATTAATTTTCGGTTGTTGACTTTTAGATATTTCAACGAGATTATTAAATTAAAAATGTGAGAAAAGCTACCAGAAAGAGCATCATAGGATTCTTTAGCATCATTCCATATTTTTGTTGCCAAATTAAAAGCTTCATTTGTTCGTTTATGGAAGTTATCAATTTCTTCAAATTGTTTATCAATAATATGTTGTTTTTCTTTAACTTTTTCCAATTGATTTTTGGAATCAATTAATAACTGTCCACTTTCCTCGTACAATTGTGCATGTGTTGTTGATCCCAATTCGACTTTTTTAAGAGCTTCTTCTCCATTAGAATGGACAGTATCAGATTGGGTACGAAAAGAGTCGGGCAAAATATTTGGAAGGCGAACACTAAAAAATGAAGAACAAAATAATTTTTTAATTATAAAGTGAAAAAATGAGCAAAATTAGCCTTTCAAAAAACCCCAATTTGAGAGAATTAATGACAAATTAACAATAAATAAACTTTTAAAAGAAAGTAGCCCTTCGGGGAATCATTCACTCCTTCCAAAAATTATTTTTCTTAGAGTGAGTGACCTTATTGTAAACTTAATTAGTGTCATGAGTTACTGGATTAAGGATTCTAAACATTATTTTTCCTCAACTATTTGGCAGAGAACCTCTTCCTTATATTAGCCATAATCAACCCAAAAATCCTTCCAATTTAACCCCTTTTCTCTCACCTTTCCACACTACTTAAAACCCTAGCAGCATCATCATGTGTTTTATTAGTTTCAGCACTTTGTTCCAAAGCCAAATGTTTTGTGCTATTTAAACGTTTTTCTAATTCATTAACTTCTGTTTGAAAAGCAGCAATTCTTTGAACACTACTTGATGCCCCAAAAATAGCTTCATTTGCATCATTAAGTGCTTGTCTAGTTCCATTCCTTACTTTTTCTGACATTCTGAAAATTTCTCTTTTTCGTTGTTCTTGTTGATCGGCAAGACGTTTAGCTTCTTCTGCAAAGTCAGAAAGTTGTTGACTTTTTTCGCCATAACGGTCAGCTGCTTCCTTAAAAATATCGGAGTAGGTTTTTGGTTAAATTTCATTTTAGTTTTAGAATTAAGGTTTACATAATACTATGAAATAGTTGCCCCAACGTTTGGGGGTGGGTATGTGAGATACGGGGCTGAAAGGGTTTATCGGTTAAAAAAAACTCTTTAAAGATTCTCAAATTAAACTTTCTTATCTCAACTACCTGTGCACTAGCCAAATGTTGTTCTCCCTGTGTTTGCACATAATTAATCCCAACATTTAATTCCTTTGATGTTGCCTCTTTTTCTTTGGCAAAACGTTCAAGTTGCGCTTCAATAATTGCTGAATTTGTGTCTATTGAACGTAAATTCTCCCGGACATTTTCTAATAAATTGCCAGATTCGGAGAATTGTTCTTTGATGTTAATAACGTGTATCTGGGTTGCTTCATCATTTCCAGCTTGAAATTAAAAATATTTATTTGGTTTATTCTCAAATGTATATATAGTAAAAGTGAGGGATATCAGTTAAAGTGAGAACGAGCTATGAAAAATTTAACAAAATAAAATATTTTATATTTACCAAATTTCTGTCCAGCTTTCGTTACAAGAGAGTCTACATCTTCTTTCACACTTCTTACCCGATCATCAAATTCAGCATCATTTACGGTAATTGGATTATTTTGAATTTCATCCAAACTTTCGCGAAGACCTGCCATACTTTCGTTTATTGAGTTCTTTCGAGATTGAATTAAAGCATAACAATCATCGCAAGCTGGACATTGTCGGCGAAGATCGTAACGATTCTAAAGAATTAAATATAAAACCAAAAAAAATATATTTTTTTATTAAATCACATCTGAATTGAAATTCAAGGTCAGTATTTTCAGGGTCAGTCATACTTATTAAAAATAGATTGACAATTCCTCTCGGGATGTTTAAAATTAAGAACTCAGAATAAACAATTTAAATCCAACTCACTTCCGAACATTTATCACAACGTCTCCCTTCAACATCATGTCTACAAAGGCATTGTCCTGTATGTGTATCACAGTCCAGCGATTCAGAACCGACAGGATCACAATCGCATTGTTTACATCCATCCAAATTAAAACCAAAATGTCGAGGGGCACATTTATCACATTTTCTGCCTGTAACACCAGTTTTGCAAAGACACTTTAAAAAATTAAAATTAAAAAAATTAAATTAATTTAATCTTCCACCTGTCCAGTAATTAAATCACAAACACCGGCATCCGAACTCCCCAATGGATCACAACCACAAGAATGACAACCACTACCAGAAGATATATTATAAAATCCCGGTTCACATTGATCACATCGTTGGCCAATTACTTTAAATTTTTTTTTCTTTTTAATTTTTAAAAATCTCAACAAAACCATTTGGTTGACAATCACATTGCCCGTCAGATTGTCTACATTCCAAAAGTGAATGATCATGTGTTGGTCGTAATGTTCCAGGTACATAACAATTACATTGTTTACAATCTCCTTTGATTTCTGCTAACGCATTTCCCCAAAATCCAGGTTCACAACGTTCACAATTCCAACCAATTGTATGATAAATACAACTTTAAATAGATAATAAATTGATGAACATTTTAGGAGAGTCTGTTAGGTATTTATAAAAAAACTCTCAAAATTCGCTAAAGTTATTTGCAAACATGTTAATAATTATAGAAACTCTCAAAATATTCTAAAAGATGTTTCAAATTCGTATAGCCCTTCACTAAATATTATTTTTATACTACCGTTTGCATTCTCCAGTAACAGTATCACATTTGCCGATAGCATTTAAATCAGTATTGTTGTTACAATTCTAAAAATTAAAAGAAATTTTAAATTAAAAAACAAAACATACACATTTTTGACAAGCAATTCCATTAAAAGGATTGCCAAAATATTCTTCTGCACAAATTTCACATTTCCTTCCAGTATATCCTTTAAATTAAATTATTTTTTAATTAAAAAAATCTTTTATTTCCTCCACCTTCAGGGCAATCGGTACAATAAGTTCCATCAGACACAATAGTACAAGGACCTCCTTCTGGACAGTCACATCTTTTTAAAAAAATAAATTTTAAAAATATATCTAGATTTTTCTAAACTGTTTGCAATCATCAGGCGTTCCAGCCAAAGCATCCCCATAATATCCACGAGCACAACTTTCACAAGTATCTCCTGCTGTGTTATGCTGACAAATACAAACACCTGATTCTGCATCACAACTAGCTAAAAAAATTTAAGGAGTAACAAATACATTAGTATTTATTAGGAAGAGGCTATAAATAATTGAGAAAACTAAAATAATTAGTTGGGACAGAAAAAGGAATCAAGAACGGGCGAGGCGGTGTCGAGGACGAAGGTTTTCTATTTGGAATTGGGGTACACCCCTACGAACATATTTTGAGTTTCATAATTATTTTCTTAAGTTCAAAAATTTTAGTTCAACTGCCCTAATAGTTATTTTTCTATAATATTCACTTATTATAATTTTAATATTTTAAAAAAATTTCCTTACAAGAATGATTGTGGCATTCACAAGGAATACATTTATCTAAAGGGCCACCAAATTTGTTAACTCTTTTATATCCATGTGAACAAGATTCACAAAACTGTCCAACAAAAGCATCAGAACATTTACATTGTTCTACCCAATCGGCAGATTCAGTCTCCCCATATTCTGCTGGTGTTAGACTTGCTGTTCCAATCGAAAAATTGGAGAGAAAACCAACATCTCCCTTCAAATTGTAAATTTAAAAAGGATTAAATTCTAGAAGTTTAATTAAGAATAAATCCCTATAATATACACCCAATACAAGCAACTCTCTACATAATGGACATATCGAGAAAATTTGTTGTTCATTTTCTAGTTAAATTACACTTTTAGACTTATACCCAAATATGACGTATGGTCACGTACAGCGAGTATGTAATAGAGGTTTTTAAATTTTTAATTACTCAAATCGTAAGATAATTTTTAAAAATTTCCTTTACCTTAGAAAATGTTCCTCGTAATTTAATAGCGCTAACATTATAGAGAGCGGCAATAAAATCAGTTTCTCTCAAAGTTGGACTCCATTGAAGTGAAGGATTGGAATGAATACGAAAGCGATAATGTTGTTCTTGTGTTGCACTGGGTAAAGGATTTCCTTGGGCAAATATTGGTAAAACTAATTCTTGACCGTTGGCACCGACAATTACTATATCTTTTTTACTTGGACCTGGATTTGCCTAAAAAATTAAAATTAGATAATTAATCTTTTTTTATTATCAATTTATTGAGCAAATGTTTTTGTTAAATATTATCTCAAAATGAGCAAAGTGAGTGTAATAATTTTTTTATATTTGTAATTCATTTTCAAAAATCGTAAATATTAAAAAAAGAATATACAAATATTTAAAATCAAAATTCAAATTTTAAGAGAATATTCTAAAAGTTAGAGAGGCAGATTAAGTTACTCTACTCTCGTCTTTCATTCGACTTTTAGATAAATGTCTTTTGAGTCCATTAGAGTATTGACTCTATACATTTATTCATTTTATATTTAAAAATATGTACATAACCCTTTTTAAAAACTAATTAAAAATTGACAGATATTAATTACACAATTTTCTGTAAAAAATTTGAATATTTTTAATTACTTCAATTTTATAAGTTTAAAGCTCTCTCCCCTCCTCCTTCCTTTTATTTAATATTTAAATTTACTTGTTGTACACGTAATGTAAATTCAATAAATTGATTGTATATCTGCCTTTGATCTCCCAAAAACTTTTCTGGAGTGTAAAAATAAACAGGGAAATCATCCAACTGAAAAAAAAAGTTTTTATAAATATTTAAGGAATGTTTAAATGTTTTTTTGTTTTTGTTTATCAATTAATTATTTTTACTTGGCTAACAGCTGCAGCTTTATCTAACTGTGCCCATTGAACATCTTCAGGACGAGCAGAGGAAGCTCCCGTCCATTTTTCCACATCCTCATTGAAATGAGAAGAAATATTTACAGAATAAAATCCATCAGCTGGGGAACAAATGGAAGAATGTCCAAAACAAAAACAGGGGGTACACCCAAATGGATTTTTGGCTGATAATTGGAAATGGCCAGGTTTACATTGAGAACAGGTACGGCCTTCTACATTCTACAAAAAAATAGAAAATTGAAGAGAAATAAATATTCTCTTTTTTTAAATTAAGTTTTGTTTGGTTTTATTTTCTTTTAGATTTAAACAATTTTTGAAGGGTTTGAACAAAAAAAATATACAAAATCTAACAATTATATTAACCAAATTATTTAAAGTTTCCCCCATTTCTTTTTACCTCTTTACACGTGCAGACTCCATCATTGGGTGAACAACTTGGAGTGTTATTAAGAGATCCAGAAACATCACATTTACAGTCTTTACAACCAGCTGAACTAAACCCATAAAACCCAGATTCACAACGATCACAAAATTGTCCAGTCACTCCTTTAATTATTTAATTAATTCTTTCAAAAATTTGAAAAAAATCACCAGGTTTGCAATGACATTGCCCCTTTTCGTCACACTGTCCTCCAATAGACCCAGTTTCACTACAATGACAAGGACGACAATAAAGTTCATTTTCATGTCGCCAATGATTTGGAAGGCATTGTTCACAATGAGGACCCTTTGAAAAAAAAATAATTTTTTCCAAAATTATTTTCTTCAATTAAATACTTGTGTATTTCCAGCACAATCAATGCAATGCCCTCCATGCCCAGTTTCTTCAAAAAGTTTTGCATCAAAAAAACATCTTTTCGATAATCCACTACAATTACAAGGCAAACATTCATTTGCCTCCATTGCTGTTGCTGGACGCCATGGGCGATCAAGATAGAAAGGAGCACATTCTCCACAATCAATGCCGGTAGTGTTGTGTTGACAATCACAAACCTTTTTTTAATAAAAGATTTTTGATTTTTAAAGGAAATAATTTTGTTGAAAATTAAAAAGAAATCTAGTTACTCCAAATTATGGGGATAAATAAAAAAAACTTTTTTACAGTTTTACTAATCTCAGTTAATGGGAAAATTATCCAACATGGAATTTTGGCATCTTTAAAAACGTTTCGATGCCATTTCATGATTAGCATGACCATTATTTCATCACAGATTAGTTTTTTAAATTAAAAAGCAATAAATTATTATTTCTATACCACTTAACCACAAACAACTTGATTAAACTTTATTTATTTTATTCAAGTTTTTAGTTAATAAAATTTAATTTTTTTCTAACCAATTGTTGAGCTACTCCCTCTCCCGTTGATTTAGTACATTTATTTGCATGCCCATTACATTTACACCGTCCACCAACAGCAAAATCACTAATTCCATAATAATATGAACGTAATACTCGATTATCTCCAAATATTTCATCCCCAAAAGTATTCATTCGAACTAAACAAATTCTTATTTCTTCTGCAGTTACCCAATCCTTTTTAAATTAAATTTAATAACAAAATTTTATTTAATCACTTCCCAGTCTCTGAATTATTCCAACTCCTTTATTTTTTAGAAGTGGGAGGAGTCAAAATTAGGGGGGTTTAAAATAAAGCTGTGGAATAATTCAAAAAAATATTTAGTAAATATTTTCATACTTGTAGCACTTCACTTTCTTCAAAAATTTCAGAAGAAGGCCTTCCCTCCAAAGTAGAAAAAGCAATATTTCCCCCAGTAAGTGGGGAAATATCAGAAAATTCTCTCGTACATTGAGCCATAGCTTCGTTACCAGGAAGTATCGGTGCTTTCTCGGGTAATTTAAATGTTGAACGACATGAACCGCTTAAATTAATAAAGGATTTTTAAAACTTATTTTAGTTTTGACCCACACAAGAGAAAAATAAATTCACTAAAGTTTCTCATTTAAAAAAATATATGGACTTATACCAAAATTCTAATTTAATGTCCATAAAAGAATTCATTCAAGATAATGAATTTTGATTCTTTTGAAATTATTAATACATATACATATGTGTAATACATAACTTCATAGTTTGATTAATTTTATACCCAAAAAATCATTTATATAAAGGCTCCTCCCTACACTAACTTTTTCCCCTCAAATTAATTTACCTATAATATTGCCAAGGTATCCAATCATCAGTATTTTTAACTTTTTTGTAAATAACAAAACTTTCAGGACGTGGAGAAACAAATTTTAGATGAACATAAGTTATATCAAAACGTTTATGTAAACGAAGAGTTAAATTAACTGTTTGGGGATATTGCATTCCCTCAGCCATCGTTTCTGATTGCCAAAATGTTGCGTTTTCAGGATTATTAAAATCTTTATTTTTTTAAATTTTTTCAAACAAAAAAATTTAAAAACCAGTTAAATAAATAGGTGAGTGTGCTAATTGTGGAACTCGGACATCACAAACATCACAAACTTTGTTGCTACCCATATGACCAGTTTGGACACAAAAACGTGTTGGGGCACGGACACCACAAGTATTTGTTGCCTTTAAATTTTTAAATTTAATTTTTAAACTCCACCCCCCCCCTTATCCTCCCTCCCCTCCCTCTCCACTCCTTCTTTCCTCAATCCCCCCTCCAATTTACCTCAACTTCCAAATTAAAAGCAACATTTATAAAATCAGGAACACATCTTTGTGGTCTTTTAAATTCATCATAACAAGCACTTAAACTTGGTTGATAATGATGTGGATCGACATGAGGGACTTTAGGTTCAGGTCTATTTAGCTGTCCATTAATTATTAAATTTTGTATTGAAATAAATATTAAAATAAATAATAATAAATTAGTTGTTAAAGGCATTTCCCCCACCAAGCCTTTTTGAAAATATTATTATTTTTTGGCTGAAAATTTTTAAAAAAAATTAAAATTTTATGTAAAAATACAATTATTTTCAAGAAGATCCGGAGCTGGATCCGGAGATTTGTGGATTTCTCAGGAGCTTCCAACCCTATAAATAACATAAACAGGTTCAGAAAATATACAATATGTAGAATGTTTTTGTAACAAAGGTTTAACTGTAATTGGGATTTCCTTAAATTTTGTGGTATTTTTTAAATTTATGTTAAATATTAAAGCGAATTAATTTTTGAAAAAGGACATTTAAATTTTGGAATTAAAAAAAAATGAAATTTAAATATTTTTTGTAAAAAATTGATTTAAAATATTTTAAGCTTTGTTTATAGTACTTAATATAAAGTTTAAAAACAAAGGAAAAACAATGTAAAGTTTCAGAAAATATATACATAATTGTTTGTTGAATGTTTCTCAAACATTTTTACAGATTAATATCTAACATTTTTTAAAGGATTTTTCAAATACTTTAACTAAAAATCTCCATTTATTTATTACAATTTTCTAAAACTTTTAAGCATTAACTTGTGTTGCACAAATAATTAATCAATATAAAACGGCGAACATCTCCTTCCCCTGACCTTTTTCTTGGAAAATATGACCAACAGAATCAATATAGAGAGAGAGAATGTTTGTAAATAAACAAATTTTTTTGTTAAAGAAAAATAAATATTTTTTTATAAAAATAATTTAAAAAAAAAATTTTTTTTTTATTTACAGACAGACAGACAGAAAAATTTATTTTATGGAAAAAAGTGTTCTTTTCCCCTCAATGAGTCATCAAAATGTGCATCTTCTAAAACTTTTAATTTTTCGTTAAGCATATGGCTGCTTAATTTATAAAAATATATAAATTAGAAACAGGTGTTGTTTTTGTTGTTGTTGTTAGATTAAAGCACAAAAACTAATTTAAAATAATAAATAAATAAATTGATTTATTTATGTTAAAAAAATTTTGAAAAATAAGTGGTGGACATACATAAAGAGCAAGTCAACTAAGTATAAATCAAGTCAACTAAGCAACTTCAAAAAAATTTGTTTCAAAAAATTGTTTTAAATTTTCATTTTGTGCTCATTCGAAAGCCCTTTAAATTTGCTATAAACGTGTTAAATCCCATTTTCCAGAAAAAATATTTCGATTAGTTGTAGAGGCGAACGTTAATTGCATAGGCTAAATTCAGTTACTTTTGTCCCTATCTTTATCTCCACTAATTATTATTCAATTTCTTCGTTAAATACAAAAAAAATCTTTTTTTGTAAAAAACAATCTTTTTAAAAATTTAAATTAAAAACTTTAAACAAATAAAGAAAATAATTAAAATATTATATATTCTTAAATAATCACAATTTCCATTATTTTTTAAAGTAACATTTCTTTCATTAATTAAATCATTCCAATAATCATTATTATTATTTTCTTTAATTTCTTCTTTTTCTTCTTCTGATTTTTCAATTAAAATTATTTTATTACTTTCAGAAATTCTTTTTCTACATTCTTCTGGCATTAATAAATGTTCTCTAGATATATGTCTAATACGTTCAAATGCTTTATTTATAGATTCACTTATTTGACGATAAATCTTTTTAAAAATATTTTTATACAGTATTTACTCAAATCGGGTAATTATTGTTTCAATCTCTCACTGGAGGGGGGAGAGGGGAGGTTTCCAAAATTTGAGGCGGGGTAATTGTTTGAGGTTATTTTAAAAAGGCTATTTTTAAGAGGGTAATTATTATTTTAATTTCTGTCTGGAGGTGGTAATTAATAGAAAATAGGTAAATTATTTGAGCAAATACTGTATATTAATTTAATTAAAATTTAAATTATTTAGCATTTAAATAATTTTATTACAAAATAATAAAATTAATTAAAGAATAATTTGATAATTTTATTGGCAATAGTAGTAAAAAAAAGTGCCTAGCTTTTTCCAATACATTTTTTCCAAAATTTGACTATTGTCAAAAAACTCCTATCTTACTACATATTGCCATTTTATTTACTTGAATTGCATTTTTTGAACATTTAAGTTTTATTCCCGCATAACATTTTGTATAATCATTCATTATTCTTTAAAAAATATTTAAATTTTTTTAAATTAAAATTCTTGATTACCTACAAAATTGCCATAAACTAATTGTTAATTCTTCTTTTAAAGGTAAAGGTTTACATTTTTTGCCAACTTCCTCTAAATGTTTTCTTTGACAAGTAATAAATTCAGAAAATACTTTTTTTAATGAAATAATTTTTAAGAATTATTTTTCAAGAAACTTTTAGGTTTATCAACAAGTATTTTACATATATTTGTCCAATAACCAACATTTGCTAATTCAACCATTTTTTGTCTATTATCCATACAATTGTCTGAACATAATTTAAATTTTTCTACTGACCTTAATTTTTTTTGATAACTTTATTAAAAGAATCTTCTTTTCATCGAAGCGAATTTTCTAATTCCCCCCCCCCCCCCGATATATATGGCAAGTAATAATATTATTTGAAGTTGATGAAATATTATACTTAAGTATTTGAATGAAATATTTTGGAAAGAATCTGAATGAATAAAAATACCTAACCAATTATCAGAACAACCGTTTATTATCTGGAATTGGGCCCCTTCCTCGATGGGCCTACATTGTATTTTTATCTCCCCTCCAGTTAGTTTTCTACAAACACAATATAATTTACAAAAAAAACATACAAGCAAATCCATTCTGATTTTCTAATTACGACAACATTATTTGCACTATACCTAATTTTTATTTAATTTAAAAAATTTAATTTAAAATTTAGCAACCTAATAATTGAATATAAAGGGGATAACATATCTAAAGGCGTTCTAAATCCAACGCCAGCAATTGATGAAAGTGAATGTTTAAATATTTCACTACAATTTTTGATACACGATAATTTTGTTGTTGTTTCACACGAAAAAAGTGGATGGTGAAATACTTGAAAATTTGGAAATTTTGTTTAATTTTGAATGTATTTTTGTTTTTAATTTTTAAAGTCTTTAATGAATAGGATTATTTTTTTCTTTAGTCATCAAAATTTAATGTATTGTGGTCATAATAGTATATTTAATTTTTTAATTAATTTTAAATTTATTTACCAATTAAAAACATTAAACAAATCAAACTTGAAAATAAACTTTTAAAAAATAAATAACACATTTTTAGTAATTTAAGCGAAATCCCATTTTGTTCTAAAAAGAAGAAAACATTTTTAAGAGAATGCCGGAAGAATTGAACAAAGAAAAGATTTATTTTAATACAAAAAGATTTTCAATTAAATAAAGCTTTGATTATCCAAAAAGAATATTTATAATTTAATTTTTTTATTCTTTTTATTTTTTCCTTAAATAAAAGAAATTGAACTAATTATTTAAAAAAACATTTATTTAAATTAAATAACACATGAAATAAAAATAATATTAAAATTAAAATATACAAAAAATAATTAATTTTTTAAAATTAAAATGTTAAAAAAATCTTTAAATTGTTAAAAATTTCCAAATAAAATATCTCCTCTCAATGACCATCCTCTATTACGTTTTAAAGCTTCCTCATAATGACACAAACGAAGAGGAGTATTTATATCATTAAATTCAGCAGAATATCCCTCTAACGTTTTTTCTTTCTTTTGTTGTTCTTCTGTTCTACAAAGAAGGGCGCTTTCAACGAGGATTGTCTGAAATTATTAAATTATAGTTTGTTAATTATTTTAGGATATGAATGGAATAACTGAATGTAGTAACAATTCGTAGATTTTCGGATATTTAGGAATTGAAATGTTAAAAGGACGTGTTTTGTAGTGGTGACTATGGTATAAAAGCCAGTCAGTCTAGATGGATCTATCTCGGATAGCCACTGATCTCCTTCGTCTGTTCCAACCTCAATCCCTCGCCTACATTGTTACATTTCTACTATGGATAAACTGTTATTCTGATGCACGTCGACATAGTTAAATCTCGGATAACCCTCGAACATAACAGGACGGAATAGGTTCTGACACAAAGCTTTCATTAAACCCAAAGCTTTTATTTTATTTTAAAGTTGCCAAACTCACCACAATCTCAATAGCACAAAATTGAAATAAATAAGAAACGCCCTGCTCTATATCCTCAGCCTCAATCCATTTAAGAAATCCTTTTCTCAAAGAAGGCAAGTCTCTTCCTTTTTTAGAACAAAAAGATTTTTGTCTAGCTTCAGAAAAACAATCATATAAATGTCCGTCCATTTCTCGAACTCTGTCAGCAATTCGACGCATTCTTTCAATTTTTGCTGGGTCTTGCCATTCGTTGTCGGGTAACCAACATTCATTAAGAAGAGTGCCGAGAACATCCATTTCTTTTAGAGCGTCCAAAACATGTTTGCTTCTAAAAAATTAATTTTAAAATTAAAATTTGCTTCTAAAGAAAAATATTCTTTGTCTAAAATAAAATATTAGGATCGAAAATAGAGTTAACTTGTAGAAAATATAAAATATAGAAATAAGGGAATAATTTTTGAAGAATACACAAGAACTAAAAAAATTTCAGTTTAACAATTACTCCTCCGGAAATGTTTTAGTCTATAATAAGGAAAATAGCGGGATAAGGAAATTTTGGAAGTCAGTTATCCAGGGATTAGACAAATATATTTTCCAAGTTTTATTTAAAAAACACTAACAATTTCCCTTTATATTCATCTTCAAGATCAATAGCAGAAGTATTACAGTTTTGATTAAAATCATCGTCAACAATTTCTTCATTTTTAGGAAGAGTACTTTCATAAGCATGAGTAAGTACAGGAATAATTTCAACTCTCTATTATTAAAATTATTTTAAATTAAAATAAATTAATTTACCTTTATGTAAGCAATCATTCTTTTAATTATCAATGGGTGACGTCTAAATTTATTTGTGGTAAATATTTAAACAAAAAATTACCTAAAACAAAAAAGAACATCCAAAAAGCCAATTTTATTTTTTCTAAATTTGTTAAAGAATTCAAAGAAAATTTCAAAAAACCCTACCCTCGTATTTGAGATAATTTTCGACTTTTATTAACAATCATCTTCAACTGAGTTTTTACTGTAGAATAAACAAAATCTTGGCACTCATCCAAAGAAGAATTTGAATCTCCATTAGAAAACATTAAAGCACTACAAAAAATTTAAATTAGTAATTTATTTTTAATTTTTACCAAATAATTTCTCTTGCTGGATATTGTCGGTTTGTGTTCATTTTTTGAATTAAAAACAAAAATTTAAAAATCAATTTGAAATGCTTATAAGTAAAAAATATTTAATTAAAATCAAACTAATAAAGATAAAAACAAAACTAACAAGCAGTTTAACGATATTTATTACAAGATATTTAAAAATTGAACAATTGAGAGAAAACAACATTAAACAGAGGTCCATGTATGTAAATAACAAATTAAAAATATTCATCAACAAAATTGCCAATTTCCTCCTATTACAGGGCTCCGATCGAGAATGAGATAAAGAACAAAAGTTTAATTTCAAAGGGTATAGTAAGGCGATTTTTACGGGGAATTTTTATTCGAGAAAATTCTACGATTTTCGTTTAATGTGCAGACTTTATCTTTCTTAAACCTTGGGTAAAATTTTTTGGATATTTTGACAATGTCAAGCTCAAAGGAGTGAGAGAGAGAGAGAGAGAGATTAAAAATATTTTCAATTTTGACAAGTCAGTCTCAAAGGACTGCCTTTGATCTAAATGAGGGATCGAAGCCTTGTACTACCACTACACATTTATTTAATAACTTTTAATAACCATTAGCTTGTAAATATTCTTGCAAATTTTGTGTATGGTTTTTCATAAATTGCCCGTTCAATTTTATTCGCTCTACTATACGCTGAATGGGGCTTTGTAATGTCTCCAAAACACTTCCAGAAAAAATAGATTTGCAGAAATTCTGAAATTAAAAAAATATTTCTAAAAATAAATATCGTTTTATTTTAAAAGACCTGAAAGTCATTAGAATCAGAAGCGGAGCAAAAATGATTTGAGCTCAACGAAAGAGCTTTCTCGAACAAAGATGAAGATGGATCCCAAAGTTTTGTCATTAAATCAATATTATCTTTGAAAAAATTCCAAGCAAAACGCGAAGCTGCGGAATTATTAGAACAATTTACTGATGCAAAAAGCCTAAAAATATCTTGACTTCTAATGTTATTATCAAGAATTCCATGATTAAATATTTGCTCCAAAAGTTTTAAATCCGTGCATTGACCGAGAGCTAAAGTAGAAGATTTATTATTATATTTTAAAAAATTTCCTAACCCATAATACATGTATTTTCGATTTCAGCAAAGTTACAAGTAGTCAAAATATTCTGTAAAGTCTCAATAATTTTGGCATCGTTGGACCTAGCGGCTGTTGCATAAATAATAGCTCGAAGTTCAGGAACAATTTCAGCTCCTTTCTCGACATGTTCTTTAAATTTATTTAATGCCACTTCTATAGTTGGGAGATGTTTAGCCCGACTTAAACGACCAATTAGCAAGGAACGCAATTGGGATGTTTGCATATCTACAAATTTTATTAATTTTTAAAGATATATAAAGCTTCAACAACAATCAAAAACCTTCTCCTTCCTTTGGCTCCCATCCATAACGCTCAGCAACAGGCTCAATAATTTTAATAACAAAGCGATTAAATCTCTCCAATAATCGACCATCATCGTCCAAATTAATAAGAATATGGTTTATTTGTGAAAGACAAGATATAATAGATTGCCAAACAATTAAGTTATCTTCCTTACCGCAAACAGAAAAAAATTCCAAAAATTGTGAAATAGGAAGCAGCCCCGCAGTGATTATCTAAAAATATTTTTGAAAGAAAAATCAAATAAATTGTAACCTCAAAGAGGTCATCAGCAATTTGAAATCTATCAATAACATCAAGTTCTTTGTCTTGAATTCCTTGAAGAAGCTTTTTCAACATTTCGTCTGGATAGAAGACTCGGAAGAAGGAAGAGAAGTTTGAATTGACCTTAAAATTAAAAGAATTCTTACATAAAATCAAAGAATAAAAACCTTGATCCATTCTGAAGACTTAACACCCTCAATAACAAATTTATCTTCTTCTTTCGTCAATAAAAACTTTGCTGCAGGCTTTGAAGGATCAGAACGAACAGTTACAGAAACTGGAATTTGCCAAACTGGTTTATTTTCATCAATACTGCCATCAATAAGAAAACGTCTTTGTTTTAGAATCAATTCACGCTTATGGCCATCCAAAATTTTTTCTTGGACAGTTACCAGAGGAAAACCAACTTGTTGTGTCCAAGAAGACATTAAGGCACCAACATCCTTAAATTATATATTTTATTATTATTTTTACTAACAAGTTACTAACAACTCCTGACGCTTCACTCATACATTTCCAAAGATCCTCAGTTGTTGCATTAGAATATTTAAAACGATCCAAATAAATGTGTGCACCTTTCTGAAAGGATGGTTCGCCCAAATAATCAAACAACATTCGAATAACACAATTCGATTTATCATAAGTAATAACATCATAAATATCTTCTAATTCATTAGGATTGTTAATTGGAACCTTTGAAAATAAAAATAAATTGAAAAAAATTAAAAGGTACTTCAATTGGATGTGAATTTCTCATTGAATCTCTAGCCATTGCAGAAACTATTTTAGAGCTAACAAAGTGCAGCCATAATTTAAATTCAGGATAATTATAACCAATCATTACAAATTCCATAAATGTAGCAAAACCTTCTTTCAACCATAAATCACCCCACCATTTCTAATTTAAAATAAATATTTATAGGTCAAAACGTCAAATAAGAAATTATTTTAGAAAACAAACAAACCATAGTTGTCAGATTACCAAACCAGAAATGACCAACTTCGTGAACTACTGTTTGAGTAATATTTTGCTTAGTAACTGAAGAGGTCAAAACAGGATCACAAAGGAGAGTGGATTCACGAAAGGTTATTAAACCCCAATTTTCCATAGCTCCTAAAATTCTTAAAAGTTTATTGCCAAAAATTTGTAAAAAATAAACCCATAGAGAATTCAGGAATTGCAATCAAGTCACATTTTGGAAGAGGCATTTTAATTCCATACCATTCAGAAAACCATTCAATAGCTTTAACGGCAACTGAAAGTGAATAATGTCCTTTATCCTTCTTTCCGGGTACAGTATAAACACGAACAATACATCCATCGTTTGTTTTTGACTAGAAAAATACATTTAAAAACCATTTGAAAAAATTACCTCAATATATTCAAATTCTCCAACTGCAAAAGCAACCAAATAAGTAGACATTAATGGAGTTCTGGCAAATGTAACCAATTTTTTGCCATTTCCAATAATTTTTTCTTCAGTAACATTCATATTAGATAAAGCAGTTAATTGTTCATCAACTTCTAATTGAATATCAAAATGTGCCTTATAAGTAGGCTCATCAAAGCATGGAAATGCACGTCGAGCAAAAACGCTTTCAAATTGCGTACTAGCCAGCATTTTCTTATTTCCAGTTGCATCTTTGTAGGGAGATCTAGTAGTTAAATATTATTTATAACTCCCCTCCTTTTTCTTCATAATGTTGTTAACACAGTCAGTTGTACTTAGGTAAGAGCCCATTTGATGATGGTTCTATTCCATCACCTATCCACCCCATTTTTCCACGAAACGAACATTACATAATTAAATAACAACCAGAGATTGAGCCATCAAAGATTATAATAAAGAATTTACCTATAAAATCCCGATAATTCACTGGAAATTTCGCCGTTGAAATCAAAATTTAGTTCAATTCTCTGAGGTGGTAGCTCACTCGGAAAATTAATTGTCAATAATTCCCATTTACGATCAAATTCGTTTTTAATCTCTTTAATAACTAAAACAAAAATTATATTTATTAAAATTTTATACAAAACCCGTTCCATCAGCTAATTTCAAAGAAGCATTTTCGATTTCAATTCCTTTCGAGTAAAGCTTCAAATAATTTGTTGGTTTCAAAATCTACAAAAAAAAGTCAAATTATTTTAGAATAAACAAAACAAAAAAACTTACATCCAAATGTATTTTCTCTGAACCTTTAAGTTTAAATGTTTCCAGACATGGTGCAAGTCGAATCTCGTATCGAGACGTTTTAGCGAGCTCAGGTATTCGAGAAAACTTATCCGCCATTATCAAGTTAGAGATCCTCGGGACCAATAAATGGTGAAGTGATGTTCGTAAGAGATTAATGTTTGCTTTAAAGATAAACCTGTGAAAAAATCTAAAAAATAAAAATCTCAAAAAAATCTCCTTCTTAAATAAAAAATTTTCAAATAAATCTGTTAGAAATACAAGCATTACTTAATATTACAAAAAAAATTAACAATTATTTATGCCAAAATATTAAAATACCACATTAATTAGATCATATCTACAACAAATTTAATTAAAATTATACTCATGTATTATGATAATTTTAATATCAGTCTTCTCAATGTCAATAATAACCTAAAATCCGGCGGCTTGAAGATATTCTTTCAAACATTTTGAATTGTTCTTCATAAATTCACCATTTAATTTTATTTGTTCTAACACACGAGAAATTGTACTATCCAATGTTCCCAGAACGCGTTCAGTAAAGTTTTCTTTACAAAACTTCTAAATAAAATAAATGGGTTTTAAAAAATAATTTTAAGACCTGAAGGTCATCAGCATCGGAAGATGTACAAAAATTATCTGCGCTCCATAAAAGGCATTTTTGAAACAAAGCTGAAGACGGCTCCCAATACAACATTAATAACTTCAAATTATCCTTAAAAAAGTTCCAAAGAAAACGTTGAGCAGCAGAGTTCGCAGAGGAATTAACGGAACAGAATAAATAAAAAACGTCTTGACTTCTAATGTTTCTTTCAAGAATTCCATGTTCGAATACTTTTTCCAAAAGTTTAAGGTCTGTGCATTGGCCAAGAGCTATAAATATGAATATAATAAATAAAATTCCAGAACTATAACAAAATTTAAAAACAAACCAACAATACAACCAATCTCAACTTCAGAGAAGTTACATGTTGTTAATATCTTCTGCAAAGCCAAAATTATTTTCTCATCATTAGAACGGCCAGCAGTTTGCATTATAGTCGTTCGGAGCTCAGGAACTAATTCAGTGCCTTTTTCAACATGTTCATTAAATTTGTTTAATGCTGTTTCGATAGTCTGAAGGTGCTGGGAACGGGATAGCATCCCAATTAACAATGGACGCAATTGGGATGTTTGCATATCTATCAATTTTATTGATATTAAATATTAGGAATATATAAGTAAAATCAAAAACCTTCTCCTTTATTTGGTTCCCATCCATAACGCTCAGCAACAGGTTCAATAACTTTACAAACAAAGCGATTAAATTTATCTTTCAGTTCAACATCATTCAAATTTGCAACAAGCTGTCTAATTTTCGCTAAACCTGTAGCAATAGATTGCCAAACAATCAAGTCATCTTCTTTATCACAGACAGAAAAGAAGTCAAGAAATTGTGAAATCGGGAGATGTCCAGCAGATATCACCTAAAAATTAAAATTTTAAAACTTTTCAACAAATATCCTTACAGCAAAAAGGTCATCAGCAATCTGAAATCTATCAATAACATCAAGTTCATTGTCTTGAATTCCTTGAAGAAGCTTTTTCAACATTTCGTCTGGATAGAAGACACGAAAGAAAGAAGAGAAATTTGAATTGACCTCAAAATTAAAAAATCTTTTAAAATCAAAAAATAAAAACCTTAATCCATTCTGAAGACTTAACACCCTCAATAACAAATTTATCTTCTTCTTTGGTTAATAAAAACTTTGCAGCAGGCTTTGAAGGATCAGAACGAACAGTTACAGAAACTGGAATTTGCCAAACTGGCTTATTTTCATCAATACTGCCATCAATAAGAAAACGTCTTTGTTTTAGAATCAATTCGCGTTTATCGCCATCCAAAATTTTTTCTTGGACAGTTACCAAAGGAAAACCAACTTGTTGTGTCCAAGAAGACATTAAAGAACCAACATCCTTGAATAATTAAACTAATCCTATTATTTATTATAATATTACAATTCCTGAAGCTTCATTCAAGCATTTCCAAAGATCCGTGGTAATCGCATTTGAATATTTAAAACGATCCAGGTATATTTGCGCTCCTTTCTGGAATGTTGGCTCCCCCAAATAATTAAATAACATTCGAATAACTGAACAAGATTTGGCGTAGGTTATAGCATCATAAATCTCTTCTAATTCATTTGGATTGTTAATTGGGACCTTATAAAAGCCAAATTACAATCATAAAGTAGATATTAAATTACCTCAATTGGGTGAGAATTTCGAAGACTATCCCTCTCCATTGCAGTCATTATTCGTGAGCTGATAAAGTTCATCCAGACTTTAAACTCCGGAAAATTATGGCCTATCAAGACATATTCCATAAATGAAGCGAAACCTTCTTTGAGCCATAAATCACACCACCATTTCTAATAAATAAAAAGAATTTAGATTGAGAAATACACATAGAGAAAAGCCTTGGTATGTTCAAGTAATAACACAGTGATTTAAATTTGGAAGGAATTGGACATGTCTAGCTACCTTACAGAACAGAAAAACCACGGAACGACAAGTCCAACAAATATGAATAAACTAACCATTGTTGTCAAATTTCCAAACCAAAAATGCCCGACTTCGTGTGAAACAACATGTGTAATCCTTTCTTTTAGAGTTGAAGAAGTCAAAACAGGATCACAAAGAATACAAACTTCACGAAAAGTTATTAAACCCCAATTTTCCATAGCTCCTAAAAAATTCTTAATAATTTATTGCCAAAAATTTGAAAAAATAAACCCATAGAAAATTCAGGGATTGCAATCAAGTCACATTTTGGAAGAGGCATTCTAATTCCATACCATTCAGAAAACCATTCAATAGCTTTAACGGCAACAGAAAGTGAATAATGTCCTTTATCTTTCTTTCCGGGCACAGTATAAACACGAACAATACATCCATCATTTGTTTTTGACTAAAAAAAGATAAAAAAATTTTACACTATGAAAGGAGTTTTTTTTAGTAAAAATCAAGCTAGTTGTCTCGTGTTGAGTAGGTACTGCATTCTAGAACTTAAGGCTCTATATTCCAAAAAATTTCTGTGAATAAGTGAACCTATTGCGAATTTTTCTTCCACAAATTAGAAGAAAAATATTGTCATTATTTATTTCATTTTTATGCAATGAAAGTTAATTCGTCTGTACTATTTAACTAAAGGCAAAATCAACAGCATTACAGAATAAGGAAAAATGTCCATTCGAAGGAGGTAAGGAGAAAATATGATTCTGGCAGGCACGTAGCCAGGATTCCCCCCCCCCCCGGCTACGGGCCTGGACGGCACTCCTTTTACATAGAGCCAAAAATTTACCTCAATATATTCGAATTCACCAACAGCAAAAGCAACCAAATAAGTGGACATTAATGGAGTTCTTGCAAATGTCACCAGTTTTTTGCCATTTCCAATAACTTTTTCTTCAGTAACATTCATATTAGATAAAGCAGTTAATTGTTCATCAACTTCTAATTGAATATCAAAATGTGCTTTGTAAGTAGGCTCATCAAAACAGGGAAATGCACGTCGAGCATAAACACTTTCAAATTGTGTACTAGCCAGCATTTTCCTATTTCCAGCCTCATCTTTGTAGGGAGATCTAATTTTTAAAAAAATATCAAAAGGGCTCGAAAGAATTAAATCGTTTTACCTATAAAAACCTTTCAATTCATTGGAAATTCCTCCAATAAATTCCAAATCAAGTTCCACACTTTGCGGTGCGAGTTCATTTGGAAAATGAACAGTTAATAACTCCCATCTCCGGTCGAGCTCAATTTTTAGTTCTTTAATGACTAAAATAAAAATTATTTTTATTAAGATTTTAAACAAAACCAGTTCCATCAGCTAATTTCAAAAAAGTTTTTTCGATTTCAATTTCTTTCGAGTGAAGTTTAAAATAATTTGTTGGCTTTAAAATCTATAAAAAAGGTATTAGAATATTTAAATTAAGACTTACATCCAAATATATTTTCTCTGAACCTTTAAATGTAGATGATCTCAAACACGGCGCAAGCTGAATTTCATATCGAGAGGTTTTAACGAGTTCAGGCAATTTAGAGAACTTTTCTTCAGCCATTGTTATATATTAAGGAAATAGAAATTCGCGTTTTATGTACTTTAATATTTCCTGTTTTTAAAAAAAATAAAAAGAAAATAAATTAATTAGATAAAATTACTAATGAAAATGAAATAAAGAAAAAAATTATTTTGATTATTATTACAATAATAAAATTGGTTTAGTTTTAATTTTTAGCAAAAGAATAATAATATAACGATGACAAAAGTAATTGATGACAAAGGATATTTTTGAAGACAGCATCAACAATCACAAAAGTAAAAAAAAGAGCGAACGATAAAACTGATATGATGAAAAGGGTACAATAACTTTTTTAGGCTCCTGTACAAAAGACCGTTGCAAGAAAAGACCGGAACAGGCAAAAAGGGTTAAAAGACCGGTCCCGTTCTTTTTTTGCCCGTTCCGGTCTTTTTTTGCATCGGTCTTTTGTACAGACACGCTTTTTAATATTTTACAATTTTCATTTTTTCTTTATTGTTATTTTTTACAAAAAATTTATTTCTACAAATTTAGTAAAAATTATTTAAAAACAAAATGGAAGCAATACTTTCTCCACTTTCTAATGCTGATGGTTCTTGTGAATTAAAATCAAATTTATCTTTGGTGCTTTGTGGAGTTATGGGTCCTGGTGATATTTCTTCCTCAAAACGACTCTTTGACAAAGCAAATATTTTCTTTTCTATTAACAGAATTCCACAAAAAAGTAAAGAAGGTTGGAAAACAAATTTTTAAAAATTTTCAAAAAAAATTTCTTTTCTTAAAGAATTAGCTTCAACTGTTCGCCCTTCTGTTTCTAAACCAAATTCTTCTTCATTATCCTCTTCTTTTGCTCATACTTCTGATCGTTTTATTTCTTCTATTGTTAAAGCATCAATCGATGAGTTTGCCTATCCCCGAACTTGCATTCAAATTTGTACTCAAGAATTAAAAGCTGACGGGCCAACAGATGCTTTACATATAAATTCTATTTGTTTGGCTCTTTTGGATTCTGGAATTCGAATGCATTATGTTTTTGCCTCTGTCACAATTGGAATTAGGTAAAACATTAATTCTTGATCACAAAAAATAAATAATTTTTTTGTAAATATTTTTTTTGAAAAATTACTTAAATCTTGGAGTCCTTAAAAGTAATTTGTGAATTAACTTGAATTTTTTGGGAAGGGATTTTTTCGGTTTATTGAGAATATTTCATGTCCTTCTATTATTTTTCGAATTCATAGAATACAAATCCCCTTCGCTAACGGCTACAAAAAATTAAATATCGTTCATAAATACTTTTTTTTTGTGTTTTTAGTACTCAAATAAAATAAATGAATATTTATTTTTTAAAATAAATTCCATTCAAATGATTCACAAAAATGCTTAATTTTAAAAACTTTATTTAAAATTCTTTTAACCATTACTTTAACAAAAAAACTAAACTTTTTTTTTATTTTTTAGAGCTACAGATGGTGAATTACTGATAAATCCAGACCAACTCCAATCAAATGCTAGTAAAGCTATTTTAACTTTTGTTTTTCGACCATCGATTATTTTAAGTGGAAAAATGATTGGGACACATTCAACAGGAGAATTTACATTAGAAGAACATAATGTAAAGAATTTAATTAAAATTATGAAAAAAATTTTTTTTAGAAAGCTTTGAAACTTGCCGAACACAATTGCCTTGAATTATTTGATTTTTATCGTCAGAAAATGCAACAGAAATTTATTTATCATATAAAACCAAATTAAATGTTAAATTTATTTTTTTATATTTTATGATCTACACAAATTATTATGTACTTTTTATGTTTATTTGTTGTTTAGGAAATGAGTTAAATTAGAAAAAAATAATTTTTTTTATTTGTTTTTCTTTCAAATGTTACATCATTTTTATATATTAAATTTTGATTTGTTTGAGAAATATTTTTATCTTTGGAATTTTATTTTTTTCCACAAAAATTATATTTTTGACTCGAGTTTATTGTAAATTTGATTTTATTACATGTTAATTTGACAAATGAGTGATAAAATCATATTTGATTCGCGCATAAAATAGACCCTTTACACATCCAATAATTTTTGTGGAAGTAAAATTTGGAAAATAAATGAGGCAAGAAAAGACTACCTAAAAATTATTTTAGGTAGTCTTTAAGTTATGTGTTTGTGACAAAAATAAAATATTTGAGTGAGCAGCTGTTTTTCTGCAAATGCATAATATAAATAAATGTATTTGTAATCTACATACAAATATTTTTTAAAAAATATATTTTACAAACCCACACACAATTAGTTTTAAGGATTATTTAATTTTCATCATTCACTTTAACTTTTTCGGAGTTTATTCAAACTATGTAGAGTAAATGGCTGCTAATTTTTGATCTAACAAATCATCATTTCTTTAAAACTAAAAAATTTTTTTTTTATTTTGTTTAGATCAATTTATAAAGCGATCATTTATGTAATAATGTTGTTTTACTGCGAATTTTTTATTTTTGAAAATAAAACTTTTTTTTTATTTTTTAACGCCTAGTCGATTTGTTTATTTTCATTTTTACACTTTATTCAATCTCTTTTTTTTTATTTCCTTTTGTAAAGTTGATTAATATCAGCAAATTTTATTTATTTTAAAACTTAGCTATTATAAAAATGTAAAATTAATTAATTTTTTAATTTATTTTTAGAGCTTTTGACATTTATTGCTAATTTTTGTTTTAATACAATTTTGAATGCATGACTCTTCCCCCTCTGGAAGCAAAATAGCTCAAGAAACTAATTCATCAGAACAACTTCACCAATGGTGCAATGAACATTGTTTACCCCATCATGAACACTCACAACATTCCCATTTACAGCAAAATGCGAGGCCGTCTCCTTTACTTGGTTTGTTCTTTTGGTGAATTTTATTTAAATTTTAAATAAAAAATTTTAGTTTGGTCTGTTGGTCTTTCCTTCGTTACAGGTTTTTTTATTGGAATATTTGACAAATTTATTTTAAAATTTTTAAGTTGTGGGGCTATGTGCAGTTGTAGGAATTTTGGTGATGCGAGTTCTCACCAAAAAATACTACAATCGCTTCATCACATTTTTTGTCAGCGTTGGTGTTGGATCTCTTTCTGGTTCAGCAATGTTTCATCTCCTACCACAGGCCTGTTTATATAAATTTTGGGATTGTGAGATTAGTTTTTTTCTTTTGCATTTTCTCTCCCTCTTTTTTTCTTATTTAACACCTAGCAATTTAAGGTAATCAAAACAAAAGGGCAATTTTTTAAATAAAGGCTTTTGATCTGGCTCAGGAGCACTCTCACGGAGGTTTCGGCGAAGAGCATACCCATGACAATCACGACTACCTGAACAAGTCTTTCGCTGCAATTATTGGAATCTATTTGTTTTTCTTTTCGGACAAAATCATCAAAATTGTTGTCGAATCAAGGAAGGTTTTGTTAACTTTGAATTTAATATTTTTTAAATTTTATCTATAATTAGCGACCCCAGAAAGACTCAGCAGAACTTCACCAAGCAAGGCATCGACATGGCAACACAAAAAAGGATCACACAGAGAATGGGCAGCCAACAAATGGAAAAGATTTGAAGGTGGACCAGGTAATTTTTTGTTTTTTTAACTTTCTAATGGGTTTCGATATATGTCAGTAGGGGAGAGATTAACAGAAAGAATCGGGGAACTAGCAACAAGCAATTCGGATATCATTACTATAATTCTATTTTCTAAAATATTAAAATTTTAGAGCAACGAGAATTTACTTCGTACTAATGAAGGAAAAGATAAAAGATTTGATGTTGATCATTCAATTAAACAACAGGTTTGTTTTTATTTTTTATTTTCAAATTTCGTCAATATTTAAAAAAATGCTAGACACATGCTTTATGTATCCACGATCATGATGTAAAAGAAGGCGATTCAGTAATTGCCACAGTTGCTTGGATGATTATTCTTGGTGATGGATTACACAATTTTATTGACGGTGTTACCATTGGTGCTTCATTTTCTGAGTCGTTATTGAGCGGTATAAGCGTTAGTGTGGCTGTGCTTTGTGAAGAATTCCCTCATGAATTAGGTTCTTATTTTTTTATTTTGTTTCTAAAAAACCTTTTTAAATTTTAGGGGATGTTGCAATCCTTTTAGACTCGGGTATGACAATGCGTCAAGCATTGTTTTACAATTTACTTTCTGCTTTAACTTGTTATATTGGATTCATTATTGGAGTTTTGATTGGAAATATAACACACACATTTGCTGCTTATACTTTTGGTTTTGCTGGAGGAATGTAAAAATAGAATTTATTTGAAATTAAAAATTTTATTTTAATTTTTCAGGTTTCTATACATATCGCTTGTATGCTTTAATTTTTTAAATTTTTGAAAACTTTTTATTTAAGGGCTGTATGATGCCTGAAATGAAAAATGCTATGGAAAAAGCCTTAAATGTTTCACGCAAAAGTGGATTGGAGGTTTTAGCACTTCAAACGTCAGGACTATTAACAGGTTTTTCTTACCAATTAAAAGACAAAAATGATATTTTTAGGGCTAGCATGCATGTATTTAATGGCGCGTTATGGTGAAAATATAGAATTTTAAGAAGCGGATGTTGTTTTGTTTTTTTGGATACACCTATGCATTTTGTTCTCTTTATCATTTAATATTTAATTTACACGCATTATATTGTTACAGTCATGCCATGTCGGCGTTCCATTTGCTTTCACGTGAACATGTAAAACTTGATTATAAACTCTAACACGTTAATTCTGTAAATTTTTTATTTAATCTTAAGTTACCTAGCGCTAAAAATGAACTTTTTAATCCGATTACTCCCTCATCTTAAGTCGAATGTCCAACGCTCCCATCAACAGATAAAATGCACTACACTCGAAACTGAGTACCCTTTTCCATCGCTTACCTACCTAAAAACAATCAAACTATCCATTTTACATGGTTTTCATATATTTATCCGATTTAAAAAGAAATGTAAATTATATAGGTATATACTTTGGATAATAAAATCCATAAACTATCAATAATCCAAAATTTCTTCGCTTCTTAATGATCCGCAAACTGCCAGTCTTTAAATTCGTTGAAGAAAATTCGGTGGCTCATAGAACGTATCAACGACCTAAAATTGACATTTATAATAACCAAAAGGAATATGTCTACCGCAAACTTCTGCCCACGATTCTGTCCATGCATTCTGCCGAAGAATTGCTGTCGACGAACAAAACGTTTCGAAGCGTTGGAATTGTTGTTCGGAATCTGACCAAATTTCTGACCACGATTTTGCTGCTGAACGAGAATATATTGAGTTCTGCGTGGTGGTCGGCTCAAGATAACCTGTTGCACACGACGTCCAGCACTTGGCTGTTGAACAATAAACTTCTGAGTCGGCTGCTGTTGTTTAGCAAATTGATTCTGAAGTTGTTGAACACGACTAGCACGACGCATTGCATTAATCTGGGCACGAACTGATGATCCTTGACTCGAATTTTGACCATTAAAGCTTATTTGCTGACGACGAGGCGTAGTAAAAAGCGATGAAGTTTGAGGTTGAAGTACAATTTTCTGTGGTTTAGCAGAAACGATGCGTGGAGGTAATGAACTAAAAAAAATGAAAAATTAATAATTTAATCTAAAAACTTACACAACATGTTGAAAAGCCGGCATTTGAGCATTAAAACGAATTGGCCCTCTATCAGTCTTAACACGTCGTGTTGCCATAATTGGAGAATTATTCGCAATTATACGGCGACGACCAATTATTCGAGATTGAACATTGACATGGCTGAGAATATTCTTTTGTCGAAGACGATTTGCACGAACACGCATTTGCCTCTTACTAGGACTAATGCTGACAGGAATGGTAGTCAAATTCTGAGCAATCGCTTTCTGAAAAGAATTATAATTTTCTAAATAAGACAATTACAAAAACCTTGACAAGCTTCCTAACCAAATTTTTAGTAACTTTCACCATGTTTCTATTCTTTTGAATTCTAGCATTCTTGACGTTAGCAAAAGTCTGGCGCTTTGCAACCACAATTCTTTTCTTAACGTAGAAAAAAGGATAAAAACAAATAACCTATAAAAAGTTACCTGCATAGCACCTGCTGTTGACTTCTTTTTGTTCCCAAAACGAGCAACTCGACCAAGACGACCAGAATTTCGCTTGAATTTCGAAACACGGTTGTTTTGTTGGCGCTTCTTCGCAAATACTTTACGCGCACCACCGTTTCCACCCATCGGCTTCTTTCCGGCAGTTTGGCCCTTACGCTTTTGAGCATCAATGATCTGGTCTAAAATTAGCAAATAACTACTGTTTATGCAATAATAAATATACCCAAGCTCATCTCCAGCTTTGAAGTTGACATTGCCATAATGCAAGATATCTAAATTTGCTGGAGACAATAATGCCGATAAATAATTCACAATGGGCTTTGCCGGGAGGGTATTACAGTGTCATTCAAAATCGCGTCGTTTCAATATTTTTATTTAGGTTGTTAAAATAACTGTTTTTGCAGTTTTAGCACCAACCACTTATTGAATAGGTCAAACTCATCCTGTTATACTGACAATGAGCACAGCCATGTCATCTCCATGTTTATTGGGGTGCCCATTCGGCTTTATTGAACTCCATGTGATTTACCCTGTTAGAACTTTGCTTCCCTCACGATCAATTAAACAAAATTTTTTTGTTAAAAATAAATCTTATATAAATTGCCGAACCATACGCCAACGCATCCCTAAAGGTAGCTTTAACACGGTAAAAATTTGAATCACAAAACATCAAAGTATAAATCAAAATAAACAGCTTACAAATTTCCGTTGTGTTGAAGTAATTGAAACAAAATTAAGTCAAATCAATTTAAATATTTGTCCTGAAATATAAAACAATCAAATAAAGTCTGTTCCAAAATAGGTTGACACCCCCTAATTTTTCCGATAAGTCAACTTAGGTTTGTCCAATTTTTATAATTTCTTTAAATATTGATTCAGCAGCAAAAATTACCCTATTTTACAAAAAATTTTAGAAAAGCAAAAATTTTAACAAAAGTTATGAAAAATTTTCAGAAAATGAGGTGTTCCAAAATACATTGAACAGTTTGTAAAACCTAATAAAAAAGCCCTTAAGCAATTACTAAAAATGAAATAAAAAATTCTATGAACATTTCTATTGATATTGAGTTAAAAAGAAAAAAGAACGAAGTCTATAACTGTTTTCTTCATCGAGATCTCAAATCTCGAAAATCAACGGGAAACCGGGGTACAGTACTTCAAAAAATATTTTAACCCCTTTAGGGCATATATAAAAATTTTCTTTTAGGCCTATCTGAAAGCCCATAAAATTTGCTACAAAATAGAGCAAGCTTAAATTTCACAATAAAGAACACATGGAGATATTGTTCGTGGAATCATTAAGTGATCATTTTTGGGGTATTTTGGAGGGTTTTGAGCATTAAGTGGGCATACTTCAAACAGATATATTTTAGAAACACTAAGGCCAGGACTATTTTATAGCAAATTTTATGGGCTTTCAGATAGGCCTAAAAGAAAATTTTTATATATGCCCTAAAGGGGTTAAAATATTTTTTGAAGTACTGTACCCCGGTTTCCCGTTGATTTTCGAGATTTGAGATCTCGATGAAGAAAACAGTTATAGACTTCGTTCTTTTTTCTTTTTAACTCAATATCAATAGAAATGTTCATAGAATTTTTTATTTCATTTTTAGTAATTGCTTAAGGGCTTTTTTATTAGGTTTTACAAACTGTTCAATGTATTTTGGAACACCTCATTTTCTGAAAATTTTTCATAACTTTTGTTAAAATTTTTGCTTTTCTAAAATTTTTTGTAAAATAGGGTAATTTTTGCTGCTAAATCAATATTTAAAGAAATTATAAAAATTGGACAAACCTAAGTTGACTTATCGGAAAAATTAGGGGGTGTCAACCTATTTTGGAACGGACTTTATATGTAAAACCACGAAAAAGTTAGGAAAAGTAACAAATGAATAATGAAAACGAGCAATGTGACTTTATTTATGCAGGCTACTGTATTATATAAATTTAAAATCGATATTAAATCAATTTATTCGTTTTAAAACAAATTTATTTAAATTTTGGCAGACAATTTTTTATTTTTAGCTGTTGTTGCAAAAGAAAAGTAGAAAACAACGTGTCGTTCGCCTGTTTAAAAATAGAGAGTTAGCGACATTTCTTTTAATTTTTGAAGAATTTTGCCTATTTTTTTGTTTTTTAAAGATTTTAGCTTATTTATTAACCTGTTTTAATTTTATTTTGGCTGAAAATGACCAATCAAGAGGTGGGGAAATTGGCATGGTTAAAGAGTATTTTTATAAAAAATAAGGATAAAAATGATGCTGAGGAAGAGCCGATACGTGTAAATAAATGGGACGGTGCTAATGTGAAGAATACATTGGATGACACTGTGAAGAAGGTGACTTGTTTTTACTTTAATAAGAAATATTCTACGTAAATATATATTAAAAATGATTTGTCCCAATTAAAATTAGATAATTAATGACAACTATGGTTGGACTGAGTGTCACTCGTTGGCCAATGGCCGTTTGGCACTTTCATTTCTGGCAGTGGCCTTTGCCGGTTTCGCCCTCATCTACGACTACTTCCGTCCCTTTCCTGCATCGAAATCTGTGAGTAACTTTTTAAATAAAATTTGATTGAATTCCTTGTTTAGGTTCTTGCCTTGTGTTCAATTAGTTATTTTGTTATGATTTTTATATTGCAAATTTATCAGTGGTATGTGGAGAAGTTAACTTTTTACCAAGCGATGGAGTCAAGTAAAGATGAAAAAAGCCCGCCCAGTTATTGGAAATGGTCTTCTGACATGAAGCGGTTTTTTTGTTTTATTTTAATTTATTTGATTATTTTCTAGATATGATGACAAATATATATTGATTGCTGAGTTCTCACAAGGTACTAGGTCTGGAACAATGAAGGTGGTCAAATCAATTGCCGCTTATATTAGCGAGGATGGTGAAGTTCTTTTGCCCTTGGTGAAGAAAGAGGTTGACCAGTTACGAAACAATCTTCTCAAGTCAGACAAGGCGGAATAATCTGAGAAGCTGACCAGGGGAGTATGTCTTTAAAGATATTTTTCTGTTGTTATATTTTTACTGCTGGCTATTTTTCCAAAATTTAATGACCACTCAAAATTGAGAAAAACAGCCGTAGTTTCTATCTATTTTTATCTTCTTGTCTTTTCGTTTTTGTTAATTATTTTGGTGATGATTTTTTTTGAATGCCTAACGTTGAAAATGTCGGCATTTTCTTTCAATTTGTCTCCCTATTTTTTCTCTATTATAAAGGAATTTTTCTTATGATAGATTAAATTTTAAAATTAATCTTTCATTAAAAATCTAATTTTTGAAAAACCAGAGATATAAATAAATTCATTTATTTTTCTTTGTAAATTGTGCATATTCCAATTTATTTCGGGAACTCTTCGCTTATACCTATGTATTTCGACTTGTTTTTAGGCTAACAAGGAGACAGAATCTTAAACAATTTGTGGGAGATAAGTTCAGTTTTCGATGTTTCCTTGTATGCTAAAAATTTTTACGTATCGATAAATTTTTTTTTCGCTAATTTGAAATTTTTTTGTTCATAAATTGTTGCTTTATTGCAATATTTTTATTTATTTTGAGTACATCCTGGACTTTACCTTAGTCGGCGCTTTTGTGTTAATTTCCTTAATCGGTATAGCCAGTAACCTTTTTCTTTACAATTTAAAAATTTTTAGTGAAAATTCTGGGTTGGCTGTGGTCCTATTCACTTATTTTTAACAACATCGAAAGGTACATAAGCCCAAAAAACCAATTATTATTTTTATGGATCTCGATGGCAGTCAATGTGTTCCGACACCATCAACTTCAACTGCAATATTAAATCAAAATAGTGTTGGATTGGATGCTAGTTTTGTTAAGGTTTGATAGAATTAAATAAATTCCCCAGTATGATCTAAATAAATTTATATCTGCTGGCGCTTGAGTCTTATTGTTACCCATTTTTTTGACGGTATTTTTCGGTTATGTTTATGATATTAAATTTTTTTACACTAATGATTTGTTTATTTTTATAAACTTATTTAGTCAGTCGCCGAACAATTGGGTATTGAATTACCGGTTGGTTCGTGTCAACAAGTGTCGGATGAAGTTTCTGCCCATCTACGAAAGATTTTAAAACTTGTACGTAAATTTCACAAATGCAGTAGACGGCGGTGGATTACTGCAGATGATTTGGAGATTGCATTGGCTTTTTATGGTCATTCCCCAGTATGTTTTAATTAAAATTATAAAATGTTTGGAATTAGATGAAACGTATCTTTTTTTAAATTGGTATAATGAATTGATTAATTTGATCTGTAAATACAAAGATACTTTAGCTCATGACCAGCGGTGAATCTACTGATCCTTCTCTCAGGCATGTTGGTAAACAGGGTCGTGATATTTTTGTTTGCGATGACCAAGAGTATGAAATTGGAACATTTTTATCTTCACCATCTGGAAAGATGCCACTAGAAACAACACTTAAAGGTGATTGTTTCTAAATTATTTTTATAAAAATTTCTTTGATTAGCTCATTGGTTGGTGATCACTGGAACACAACCAGCAATCCCAGAAAATCCTTTGCCACCTGCACCACCTGAAATTTGTCTTTCCGATGATCATTCTCAGGATCAGGCTCTTGTAAATGGCTCTACGGGTAGTGGTGGTCTTTTCCTCAATCAGGCTGCCAAAACAATGCGTAAAACAGAGCAAGTTCAACTTAAATCAACTATAACTCATTCATTGTCTTTGGTATTTGAGAACATTTTTATTTTGTAGAAATTTTCTTTTAGGAACAGCAATTATTCTTCCTCAAGATTATGGAAGCTATTATGGGTCAAGACGAGCAGAAGCGCATTGTAAGTGGAATTAGACTCTATAGGAAAACATATCTTTGGTTTCAAAATAGGTCTTTGGAGATAATTTAATCCTCATGTAACTGTTAATATTATTTTATTTCTACTAATTTTAGGAAGCGTTGAATTGCTTGCAAATGGATTGTGGTCTTCGCTCGCTTCTTCCAAGATTTTGTATTGCCATAACTGAAGGAGTTAGACTTAATTATTTTTAATGGTCTTAATTTAACTATTAAGGTTCGATGCAACATAGTTGTCCATAATATGGCTATTCTGGTCTACCTGGTTTGTTTTGGGTTTATTATGGTGTTTTAATTATTTTTTGATTCTTTAGGTCTGTTATGTATTTTGGGGTTTTTATTATATTTTTTAAGATGCGTATGATCCAGGCTCTTTCTCAGAATGCTGCTCTCTCATTAGAGCCTTGTGTAAGCTCTACTACTATTATTGCTTTTAAAATATAAATGACAGCTTCATGAACTCTTGCCTGCAATGATGTCTTGTATCCTTAGCCGCCAACTTTCATCCAATCAACACACGTCTGAAACTCACTGTGTGCTTCGTGAATTTTCAGCAGATTTGCTTGCTCAATTACTTAGGTTTTATCAGTTTTTTCGCGAGAGTTTATTTAATTTTTTATTTAGGCATTATCGTCTACCGCATATTCATACTCGAGTAATTCGCGCTCTTTCAAGAGCTTTTACAGACCAAAACATTTCTTTGCCTACTTTGTATGGTGCTACTTTTGCTATATGCGAGCTCGGCGCTGATGTTTGTTTTAACATTTTTCTAATTTTTTATTTTTAAATTTAGGTTATCCTAAGAATTTTGCTGCCAAATTTGGCGACTATCTGCGAAACTATTCAAAGAGTACATTCTGACAAATTGTATATTAATGAGCGTTCCTTGGCTCAACGGTTATATAATAAATTGGTGGTTAGTTTATTAATGTTAAAAAAAGAAAATTAATAAATTCCTCATTTAGGAAAAATTAAGTGCTTTTGCGCGTGATTCAAACTGCGTGCTGCAGTTGCACACACTTGCTGATTATCGTGATCATTTTGTAGGATTAGCAGAAGACATATATAAAGTGTGCAAAAACAACAACAATAATATTATAACTACACAGGTACATCAATAATTTGTTTCTTCAGAGAATCGTTTTATTATTTCTTTTGTCATTTCATTTCTTTCGGTTTTGTATATTTATTCTAAATTGGTCGGGTACGAATCTGTTATTCAACCAATTTTATAATGCACTCTGCCTAGTACTATAGACCTCATAATAATTATATTTTCAAAACAGAAAATATGCAGAAATTAAATATATATTTTTCTACTCATTCAGTGGACCTCTTTCCAAAATTTTTGTTATCATTTTATTAGAAAGCAAATTGAAAAATAAATGTATTCCTTCTTCTTGGCATTCACATAGGTAATTTCAGATAGTGTGGGTCATTTAAAAGCTTTTTGCTTTATTATTTGCAAACCTAGCAATGTTTAAACAATCTGTTACAAAAGTTAATCATTATATTTTGACTTGTACGGTTTGCAACTAAAAAACAGAAATCTTGAGTGTTATCATGTTTTGTGTGAATGCCAATTAAGTGTAATTTGTGCAATTTTTTTTCAATTTGTTTTTATCAAAGATTGTCTAATAAATATTTTTTATATTTGTTTTACTTTATCGGGGTAACAAAATTAAGATCAAATAATTGATGGAAAATCAAAGATTTCTATGTTAGAGGGCACTCTTCTAGCTTAATCTACCTAATCACAATAATTAATCAAGTTAAATTATTTACATACGTACTATAAATATAATAGGGAAGGAAAAATCTTTGAGCTATTCCTAAATTATGTAAGGCCTTAAAATTCGATCTCATTTTCCAGAAAAATTTGACTAATAACGTTGGGTTTCATATGTTTCAGAAAGTGTAATAAACATGATAGTAGTGTTTTAATTGTTAGATTAAATTATTAAGTCTAAATTAAATTTTGCAGCACTGATTCTTGAAGAACACTCATACATACATTTATGCTTTTGTAAATTTTTGTAAAAAATTTAATAATAAACTTACCGAAACAGAAAATAAAAAGGAATTGTTTTAATGTTTAAGTTAGTTTTTCTCTCTCTCTCAGTTCTACTTTTTTGAAAGCACAAAAAATAAACTTGGAGAAAGCACTTAAATTAATAAAAAAATAAAAAGCTGTGGGCCGTGACCGTGAAAATTACATAACGAGAAAAGAAAATTAAAAGACTTTCTTTCCTTTAATTATTAATTCAATTTATTTTTGGAAAGTAAACATAATTAGGCAAAAAATTAACAAAAGATTTATAAAAAATTTAAACAATTGGAAAAGTCATTTAAATAAAAATAATATAAAAATACAAAAGGAAAAAACAAAAAAATCACAAAAAATTTTTTATAAAAACTTTGAGAAAGAATTGAAGATGAGGAAAATTTTATATATAAAGGCGGGCCAAAAAGGTGTTAAATGTGTCTTTTAATGCATGACAAAATTTGTAAAATAATTTTATTAAATAAATTTATGTTTCTGGTTTGACATATTTTACTTTGTAAAAATATTGCCATTAAAAGAATGGAGAAAGGAGTTTGGATGTATCTACAATTATTTTTAATTATTTTTAATTACAATTATATTTTGGTCTATTCTATTTTGGAACCAAAATTGTGAGAGAAATTTAAAAAATTTTCAAAAAATCTTTTTCAATTAGTCGAACTCCTCGTGCAGCACCAGGAACACCACCTGACGGTGGAGGTATCGATATAACCGAATCACTTACTCAAGAGGCAATTAATTCAAATAATATGCCATTACCAGTAGTGCCTGTACTTAGACCTCCCCCAGGTTGGAGATCTCCACCATCCATTCCAGATCCTCCAAGTATACAAACACCGACTGGTAATTTAAAATGATTTTTTCCCATTTAAATAATTTTGATTAATAGATTTAGCTTCTATCAATGCAGCCAGTCCTCCAGGCTCTACAATAGAAGAAACATTAAGTATTGCTGAAAGAGGAATTGCCGGACCACCCATTCCAAAAATACCACAAATAACACCACCTCCTATAATTTCACCACAAGAAACTATTTTGGAAAGTCGCTTCATTTCATCGCCAATGGGGTTATAAATTAAATATAATCTGGTAAATAGAAAGGCCCCTCTTATTAAGATGCCAAGAATGGGGCCCAAAAATCTCTAACTAGGGCTTTTCATCGTACAATTTTAGGAATCCTGAAGTCGGGTTGTGTGCTCTTTATTTTGTCATTAATTCTAATATCATATTAAATTTAACAGCATCAGTAGAAAAAAACATGGATATGGATATCAAAGATATGAGCTGCCGCCTCCCCCTCCTCCACCACCGCCGCCGCCTCCTCCGCCACCACTACCGCCTCCTCCACCACCTCCACCACCTCCACTTCCGCCGCTTCCTCCTCCCCCACCACCACCACCTCCACCTCCTCCACCTCCTCGTCCTCGGCCACCACCAGAATATATACCTTACGAAAAGAAGTATTATTATAAAGGAGGAGATGGTTCATCATTAACACCACCATGGCTATGGAGATCTACAGATGAGGAAATGGCTTGGAAACGACATAAACCAAGAATGGGATATTATGGATGAATGTATCAAATATATATGTTTAAGGATGTAATCTATATTTTGTATATTTTTTATTTAAATATTGTTTTATTAAATAAATTTTAAAAATATTAACAACTCTTATTGTTTAAGGTTTATTAATTAATATTCAAATTCTTGGGCTGAAGGATTTAGCATACCTAATAATTAAATCTAAAAAATAATTATCCTCAAATTTAATTTTAATCTTTAATTTTACTAAAATTTGTTGTGTGGAATGATCTAAAATTCACAAACTAACAAACAATAATTTAAAAAAAAATTTCTTTTTATTGTCCCAAGCAACGGCTGCACCTTGTTTGGTGACAAAAAAGAAAAACAGGAAATAATCTAACAGCAAAAGAGAGATGAAAATCGATGAGAAAACAGCCTTAAAAGACTTTCCAAACTCCCCCGATTTTTATTTTTCTTTTATTTTGAATTGCGCGATCGCTGCTACACCTTAACGAGAATATTTAACAAAATTAATTAATTTTTTGTAATTTTCTATTAAATGTAAATAGCTTGTAAGATTTTTGTAGATGTAAAATATGTAGAGATTTAAAGAATTTGGAAGACATAGAGAATCCAGACTTCTGAGTTGGATTTTCTCGCTATAACAAGCTTTAACTCTAATATAATAAAATAATAATGACTAATACATATTTATTTCTTTTAAAAATTATAAAATGTTCATTTTCCTTTACAATTTATTATTTCATGCATCCATTAAAACTTTAGTTTATTAAACTTTAAAAACTTTTTACAATTTATTAAAACTTTATTATTTTAGAAATAATTTTTATAAACCACAGTTGAAGTTCCCTATCAGCTAGTCCCCAGGGACTGTCTGTAAATATTTATTTAATCTAAACTTTATTAAATAAAAAAATATTTTTTTTAAGTTTATTAACTCTCAACAATAATTTTAATATGCGCAAGTTGTTCTCAACATTTATTTTTATAAAGGTCTACTGAATAACATTATTCTAACACTTTAAATTATTATTTTCTCTAAAAAAGCAATCCCTCTTTTTCATTCAATTTTGCACTCCTTCTCAAATTATTTTTTAAATATTTTCTATATTTTTAAAGAAAATAATTAAATAAAAGATTGGAAAAATATTTAAAAACATTAAATTTAAATGGCTTCTTCAACCTCTGTTGGAGGGGGAATATTTTCAATTAATTCAATTTTCCCTCTTTCCGTTGCTCAAATTATTTCTTTATTTTTATTGTTAATTGGGATTATAATTGGATTTGCAGCTATTCTTACACCTAGGTTAATTAATTAATTAATTTTTAATTTGGGAGACTTAAATTGTTTTTTTTAATAGAAAAGTTTTTTATTTTTAAAAAATAAACTTTTTATTTAGTTGGCAAGTAGTTTATGCACGTGAAATTGATCAATGGGTATTCAGCGGGTTATGGCTAAATTGCCAAACGAGGTAAAAAATACTTCGTTAAAGATTATTTCTTTTAAATACAAAAATAATTTTAAAAATTTATATAAAAAATTTATTTGCGTTGTATATTTACATATTTATAAGACAGTCACATGTACTCTGAAATCATAATTAAATTATTATAATAATTTAATTATTTTTTTAAAGACCAAACGGAATGCATGCCTGTGTTTACAGTTTATCAACAACAGATTATTCTTCCTCCTCATTATCCTCACCAACAGAAGCTTTTAATAATTTACGTTCCCCTCCCTTTCACGGATGGCAAAAAACTTTATTATTTATTTTATTAATTGCTCAATTATTGGCTATTTTAAGTTTATTCTCTTTGTGTTTATCTTTTCATTTACCCACCAGAAAATTATCTGCTTTTATTTTTATTGGATTTTTGGCTATTTCTGGTAATTTAAAAATATTTTTCAAATTCAACTTATTTTCTAAAAGTATTTTTGCATTCTGGTGTAGCTATTGCTTTTGCGGTTCTTTCACAAATGGTGCTTTTTATTTATTTAAAATATAATTTAGAATTTCGCTTTTCCTTCGGAAAAATTTAAATTAATAAAAGTATGTATAATTCGCCATTTCCTCAATTGAAAAATCTTTTTTATATAAAAAAATGTCAATGGAATATCAATAAAATTAAATATCTCCTTTTTGGAAAGAGGAAATGAATAAAGAGAATTAAACAAAATTTTAATAATTTATTTTCATTAACATACATAATTTAATTATTTTTATGTAGGTAGAATATCGTTTCTTTCATGTTAGTGTTAGTGGAATTTATGAGGTTTAATAACAGTCTTTTTTTTAATTAAAAAATAAATTAATTTAGAAGCATCGTGGATATTCTTTTTTATTAGAATTAATTTCCATAACTATATTAATTACTACTTTTTTACCAGCAACAATACATTTAGCGCAAATAATTAATCAAAATAGCCAAAAACAAAGAAATCGTTATGAAAGTCCATCTACTATACCTAAAACTTTGGTAATTTTTAAAAGAATATTTTATAAATATTTTAATATAAGGGTAATCTTGGGGCACTCTATAATAAATTGTATTCTTTAAAAAACTGAAAAAATATTTTTATATTAATCAGAATTTAATTTTTTCTAAATTCTTTAATAAAAATGAAGATATTTTTAAATACGTGTAAAATTGAATAAAAAAATTAAATAATGAAAAATATTTTTTTAATTAAAGAAAAATAAAAAATTTTCAGGGTCAATTAGGAGGAATAGATACATACTACAACAGTCAAGATGATCCATCTCCATTTGGAGATCATCGACACCAATTTCAACAACAATTTTGGACAGACGAAGATGAAGAAGAACGTTTTGCAATGAGGCAATTACCTCCATTACCAAAAAGACAACAAAATATTAATTTTTATGGAAGAAATTTTTAAAAAATGAAAAGAAGAATTGAATATTTGGTGATCTCTGTATTTTTAAAAAGAATTTGAATTTGTTTTTAATTGCCATTTTGTTTTTAAATTTTGTTTGTAATTTTTTAAATAAAATTGATAATTAATTAGTTGGATTTGGCCTTCATTATTTTTTAGTAAAAGACTTGTAAAGCAATTTTCTCTTACTAAGCTTTAATTTTTCGAATTTCTAGCTTTTCAAATTTAAATAAATTGCCGTAAATTTTAATCTTTAGATTTTCAATCCAATTCCTAATAAATTTTCTACGACTTTCCACCTGCCTTAAATTCATGCCCTAATAATAAATATCTTTTATAATAAGAGAATAGATGAATTTTTAAAAGAAGCTTTCTAGAAAAAATTATTGGATAACCTCTAAAAACAATTTAAATTTAATTTATTTAAATAATATTTACATACTATGCATTTAAAATTATAAAAACCCAAGGACACAATCGATTGTTAAAAGGCCTTGACAACCATTGGATGCATACAATTGTAAAAGAACAGAAATATAATTATTTTAAAATAAATTTTTTAAAATTCTTTTTTGTTAAATTTTCTTTTAAAATATTTTTAAATAAATTAATAAAATAATTTTATTTTTAAATTCTCTCATAAAAAATATTATTAAAATGTACATAGTAATTCTTCCACAAAATTTATTGGAGAATAATTTTTAAAACAAAAAAATCTCAAAAAAAAAACTCTAAATATCCCCCAACTTAACATTTTTGGTTTTAACTTATTAAAGTATATCTAAATACAAAACTAAAGATTGGGATCAAACTGACGTCGGAATCATACCGATTTCTAGTTTTGATATGCTCCCCTAATAATAAATATTCACAAACAAATACTAGCCTTTACAAATTCTCGTTCAAATCCCCTTTTTGAAATATACTTACAATTTTAAGTTTCACACTCCATGTGATTACCAATTAAAATAAAACTTTTCTTCCTTCAATCAATGTGTATTTAGGGTCAACAACCAACCAACCACCTAACAAATAATAAAAAAAAGAGAGAATCATCCTCTCCATTTTCCTTTTGCCATCATAAAAACTCGTTTTTGCGCCGTCGTCTTCCTCTAAAAATTTCCCATGTTTACGACTTTCCACCTCTTTTCAAATATCCCTTCCAACAATTTTTAATTTCTTTTTTCCTTCCTTTATTTTTTTTTCTTTGTCCTAAATATTCAAATTTTATTACTTTTTTCATGGAATTATTATTTTTTCTTGGAATATTTTTAATCAATATAAACACAATTTATAACTAGGTGTGAATGTTTAAATCCCAAAACCTTTTATCCCATCATTAGGAAATGCCAGATATATCTTAGTCAGTTTTTGGCTTTTTAACCAATGACATGGAAATTAAAATTTTTAAAAGACATACCTCTCATTCTGTTAATGTGGCATTATAATAAAAAAATATTCGAAGTCTCCGTCTATTATAAAACTAAAGATTTAGGGTTTGTTTAATAAGGTGCCACTTAATTAAAAAGCTGACAACTTTCTAATAATAAGTGCAGCTTATTGAATGGTTCCTCCAATAGCTGTAGATATTTTACACAAATTCTAATTTTATTCAAAAATACTAAAAAATATTCTTTTTACTTTTTCTAGTATTTCTGTTCATGTTTTGCATAATTCCATCATTTACAATTAAAAATGCCCCTTCAACTAATAAAAAATAATTTATGGGGAAATATATCAAAATTAAGAATAACAACTTTAATATTAACAATTTCAGCAGAATTTCTTTTATTTATAGCAATATTAACGCCTTCCTGGCAAGTTGCGGAAGATACAGATATTCATAGAAATATTCAAAGTGGTCTTTGGATTTATTGTCCAGGACAATCACAATGCTGGTATATATTTAGTGATGATTTAATTAGTAAGTTTTGTAAATAAATGATTGATTTAGGAGGATCTAGCTGGCTAGGTGGGTGTTTAAGATCCTTCAAGAGATGAAGTGAAAGAAGTGCTTTACTTGGTTTGCTACCAGTCTTACTGATAGCAAAATGAAGGTCTAATCTCTGCTTAAATATGTCTAACGAACGAACAGAATTCCAACGATAAGCACAAATATTTTTGATTAGTTTCAAAATTTACCAACCGGGTGTTGGCTTAAAAACATTAGGTAATCAACGTAATTGGTTTTGAATTGTGCCTCCTTAATTATATATTTTGGGATATACATTATAAATTTACAAAACACACAGATTATTATGAACGTGTAGAAGTTTGTCGATTTCTATTAATTGGAGATTGCCGTAAAAAATTGTTGAGAACTCCTTACTTTTTTGGTTGGCATTATGCTGTTCTTATTTTAATGTTTATTACTTTATTACTTGGAGGTGGAGCTATTTTAGCTTTGGGAATTGGAATTGTTAAAGAAAATTTACTTAGAACAATGACTGTAAGGGGAATTAATTAATTTTTGCTAAGAATATATTTTTTTTTCAGATAATTTTGGATGTTTTGCTTGGGTTTGCTTGTAAGAATTAAATTTTAAAAAAATAATTTTTTTTAATTAAAAAGTTTTACTTTGTGGAATTGGTTTAGCTGTTTTTATGATAAATGGAGAAATGTTAGAATCTCGTTATTTAATTGGTGTACAAAATATATTTCCTGTTTAGTTTTTTATTTTTAAATAAATTAAATATTTTTATTAGAAATTTTATGGATATTCTTTTTATTTGGCGTGTTGGGCAATGCTTGTTTTACTTTTTGCATTAATGTATTTAGATATTTAATTTTTTAAAAATTTTTTTAAATTTTTGCATAGGAGTGCCATATTACTTACAAGTTCAGTTTTCTTCTCCCGAGAAGTAGATGCTGGTTCCCCGGTCCCATATGGAGATTATGATGGAGAATATAATAATAAAGAAATACTTCCCCCACCAATACTAAAATGGCAACAACAAGAACAACAATTTGAATATCCTTCACAATATTATCCAGAAATGGAAGGGGGAAATAGTAGAAGAATTGATGATAATAGTTTAATATTTAGACAAGTAAATCAGTTTATTTTTTTGGGAAGGTTGTTCTCTCTTTTCCCGTCCTTTATTCTTTCAAGGCAAGGGTTCATTAAAGAGTTTTTGTGAATATGGAATTTCCTCCCTCCCCCAAATACCTAAATTTTTATTTAAAAAATATTTTTAATCAAAAATTTATTTTAGCCATCTCCTCCTCCTCCACAATATCAACAATCTCCAGTAAGATTTGAAAATTACAACAACAATATAAGACAACAAACATTTCAAAAACATTATTATGCACCAATTAATGAAATAACCTCAATTCCTTAATTTTTTTAAATCTCATTTTTATTATTTTTTTAAACAAAGTTATACATAAAATATTCGAATTTAATTTTAAAATAAAAATTAATTATGTAAAAAATAAAATTTACTATTTTTTATCCAAAAATTAATTTTAATTTATGCAGGAGAAAAGAAACAAAAATATTAATTAAAGTACATTTACTATTTATTAATTTACATTTAACAGGCAGCCCTTTCCCCAAATAATTTATAAAAAAATCAAGGACCTTTACATAAACTAGAGTTAACTGTAAAAAATTAAATAATTGTTAAAGAAGAAATTTTTTGGACCCCGAAGCCCAAAAACTTAATGTCAAAAGTTTTTTGTTTTTGTGAATATTTTAGAAAATTAAACAAAAATTATTTATTTATTTTGACCTCAAGATTCACGAAAATCTAGGAGGATGTTTGACCGTTATGCAAATAACAGCCCATATCTCAACGAAAGGGAGGGTATTGGAATCGGAATTTACTCGGAATTTGATCGTGTTCAATTTTTGGGGTGCGCATACTGATCGATGTCTTATTAAAGTCAACAGTCATGCCTTCCTATAATGTTCTTTAGAAAACATACCTAATTTCATAATTTTTAAAAACTCCCTACAATTCGCATGTCTAAATGAGCGCAAAAAGAATCCTAAAATGCTTTTCTTGAATTTATTAGGGAACTTCTAAAAAGCCGAGGAATGTAGGAATTTTATCCAAAGGTTTCAGGGAAATGCCTAATATGTATTACTATTAAAAAAAGAAAGAACACGAAGAAAGCAAACAAAATTCTTTATCAAGGTAAAAATACAATACAGCAATTTACAAAATAACATGGACAGAGAAAAATATCAACAATGGGGGAACAAATATTTATATATAGGGGCACAAATATTTACAAACAAATATGGATGAGTCTCATACAATACATATAGGTACATGAATATCACAAGAGGGCTTCTTTCTTCCTGTCCTCATCATTTCCGGTGTCCCTTCTTATTGCCCTTCTGGCTCTTATCTCGCCCGCTTTCATTCTTGTCCCTCCCGCTTTTTTCCTTCGCAGTTGTTCCATCCTTTGACGTCGGACGTGATGGTTTCGAGCTGCCTCCTCCTCTCGTGTTGTCCATGCGGCTCCTTTGACTGTCGGTCATGCGCTTGATGTTATTGTCGAACCATAGAAGCACTTGCTGCATTGGACTCCTGTCGTCTGCGTCACCGGCCCAAACCTGCTTCGTCATGTAGTCGCAGAATTCCGGTGGCGCCTCGCCAGAGAACTTCATCCTTTCGCCCATAATCACCTGAATGTTAAAACGAATCAATTAAAGTTTATAATCAGAAAAAACTAAAACTTACTCTTCTTGCAACTTCGTTATTGGTACCAAAGTTTTGGTAGGGATTCTCGCCGTTCGCAAAGATCTCCCAGCAGAGGATTCCGAAGGCCCATACGTCCGACTTTTTGGTGCAGACCCGGTCCCTCATCGTCTCCGGTGCCAACCATTTGATCGGGAGCTTTTGATCCTTGTCGAGCTTGATTTCCGTGTCGCCAGGCGTCAGCTCACGAGCGAGCCCAAAGTCAGCAATCTTGACCTTAAAAATTAAAACAAAAATTAATTAAATTTTTGCATTCTATCCACCTTTTGTTCGCTGTACAGGCAGTTCCTTGCCGCAATGTCGCAGTGGACGACGTTGTTCTCGTGAACATGGGCGAGACCAGAAGCAGCTCCCAGACACATGTACAGCTTGCTCCTTGGGCTCCTCTGGATCTCCTGCAGATAGTCCTTCAGTGCACCATTTGTCGCGAGCTCCATTACGATCATCAGCGGCTCCTGACCAACGGCTACACCTTAAAATTTGAAAATATTTAGAAAATACATGGAACCTATATCCTGCAACTCACCATAAGACTGAATGACGTTCGGATGCTTGAACTTGCGCATTATACGGGCCTCGTTCATGAACTCCTTTATCTGCTCCTTTGTGCACTTGGTCAACGTTGCCTCTTTGATGGCTACCTTAACCGTCCCGCCGGTTTGCTTGAGCTCTCCGCGTCTTACAATGCCGAATGCACCAGCTCCTAGCTTTGCTCCGTTCACAATGTCCGCATGCGCCAGCTCCCAATCCTTCCTCCCAATGGGCCTCGTGATGATGACATGGCTTGCCTAAAAATAGCTTGTTAGTTAAGCTTATGTTTTGTATCAAATGTACCGAGCAAACGGGTTGGCGGCTCTGCAGATGACTGTCGACGAAATCCCTTATTGATTTGTAGCCCTTGTCTGATTTGAAGTCGATGGAGATGCGCCCCTTCTCCTCGCGGAAGAGATAGTGCTTGACGTTGCCGTAGACGACCGACAGGACGAACGTTCTTGCATCGCCTGCATTCTCCTCACTCTTTCGGATCAGGAACTCGCCATTTGCCTTCAGCATTGCAACAGTGTCCTCTCGCGGAAGCTAAATAAACGAAGGGAAATGTATCAACATTATATAAAAATAAAATTTAGGCTCACCAATCCATGGTAGTATGGTAGCTCCCACAGGTTTCTGTCAGACTCCATTGGCAGTGAGAAAATTGAGATGACAACCAGCAACGAAGCAGCAGAAGATCGTTGGAAAGTCGAACGTTGATGAGGTACAGCAACGGTGTCCCGAACAGCAGTAGTCGTGATGCAGTCGAAGCGCAATGCCAGTGTTGTCGAGTCGTTGTGAGTTATGTTGAGAATTTTTAGATGCCTTTTATATGATTTTTTGGTTAATGACGCTAGAGATACATATAAAAGCCGGCAAAATTTAGATAACTCAACACAACGACTCGACAACACTGGCATTGCGCTTCGACTGCATCACGACTACTGCTGTTCGGGACACCGTTGCTGTACCTCATCAACGTTCGACTTTCCAACGATCTTCTGCTGCTTCGTTGCTGGTTGTCATCTCAATTTTCTCACTGCCAATGGAGTCTGACAGAAACCTGTGGGAGCTACCATACTACCATGGATTGGTGAGCCTAAATTTTATTTTTATATAATGTTGATACATTTCCCTTCGTTTATTTAGCTTCCGCGAGAGGACACTGTTGCAATGCTGAAGGCAAATGGCGAGTTCCTGATCCGAAAGAGTGAGGAGAATGCAGGCGATGCAAGAACGTTCGTCCTGTCGGTCGTCTACGGCAACGTCAAGCACTATCTCTTCCGCGAGGAGAAGGGGCGCATCTCCATCGACTTCAAATCAGACAAGGGCTACAAATCAATAAGGGATTTCGTCGACAGTCATCTGCAGAGCCGCCAACCCGTTTGCTCGGTACATTTGATACAAAACATAAGCTTAACTAACAAGCTATTTTTAGGCAAGCCATGTCATCATCACGAGGCCCATTGGGAGGAAGGATTGGGAGCTGGCGCATGCGGACATTGTGAACGGAGCAAAGCTAGGAGCTGGTGCATTCGGCATTGTAAGACGCGGAGAGCTCAAGCAAACCGGCGGGACGGTTAAGGTAGCCATCAAAGAGGCAACGTTGACCAAGTGCACAAAGGAGCAGATAAAGGAGTTCATGAACGAGGCCCGTATAATGCGCAAGTTCAAGCATCCGAACGTCATTCAGTCTTATGGTGAGTTGCAGGATATAGGTTCCATGTATTTTCTAAATATTTTCAAATTTTAAGGTGTAGCCGTTGGTCAGGAGCCGCTGATGATCGTAATGGAGCTCGCGACAAATGGTGCACTGAAGGACTATCTGCAGGAGATCCAGAGGAGCCCAAGGAGCAAGCTGTACATGTGTCTGGGAGCTGCTTCTGGTCTCGCCCATGTTCACGAGAACAACGTCGTCCACTGCGACATTGCGGCAAGGAACTGCCTGTACAGCGAACAAAAGGTGGATAGAATGCAAAAATTTAATTAATTTTTGTTTTAATTTTTAAGGTCAAGATTGCTGACTTTGGGCTCGCTCGTGAGCTGACGCCTGGCGACACGGAAATCAAGCTCGACAAGGATCAAAAGCTCCCGATCAAATGGTTGGCACCGGAGACGATGAGGGACCGGGTCTGCACCAAAAAGTCGGACGTATGGGCCTTCGGAATCCTCTGCTGGGAGATCTTTGCGAACGGCGAGAATCCCTACCAAAACTTTGGTACCAATAACGAAGTTGCAAGAAGAGTAAGTTTTAGTTTTTTCTGATTATAAACTTTAATTGATTCGTTTTAACATTCAGGTGATTATGGGCGAAAGGATGAAGTTCTCTGGCGAGGCGCCACCGGAATTCTGCGACTACATGACGAAGCAGGTTTGGGCCGGTGACGCAGACGACAGGAGTCCAATGCAGCAAGTGCTTCTATGGTTCGACAATAACATCAAGCGCATGACCGACAGTCAAAGGAGCCGCATGGACAACACGAGAGGAGGAGGCAGCTCGAAACCATCACGTCCGACGTCAAAGGATGGAACAACTGCGAAGGAAAAAAGCGGGAGGGACAAGAATGAAAGCGGGCGAGATAAGAGCCAGAAGGGCAATAAGAAGGGACACCGGAAATGATGAGGACAGGAAGAAAGAAGCCCTCTTGTGATATTCATGTACCTATATGTATTGTATGAGACTCATCCATATTTGTTTGTAAATATTTGTGCCCCTATATATAAATATTTGTTCCCCCATTGTTGATATTTTTCTCTGTCCATGTTATTTTGTAAATTGCTGTATTGTATTTTTACCTTGATAAAGAATTTTGTTTGCTTTCTTCGTGTTCTTTCTTTTTTAATAGTAATACATATTAGGCATTTCCCTGAAACCTTTGGATAAAATTCCTACATTCCTCGGCTTTTTAGAAGTTCCCTAATAAATTCAAGAAAAGCATTTTAGGATTCTTTTTGCGCTCATTTAGACATGCGAATTGTAGGGAGTTTTTAAAAATTATGAAATTAGGTATGTTTTCTAAAGAACATTATAGGAAGGCATGACTGTTGACTTTAATAAGACATCGATCAGTATGCGCACCCCAAAAATTGAACACGATCAAATTCCGAGTAAATTCCGATTCCAATACCCTCCCTTTCGTTGAGATATGGGCTGTTATTTGCATAACGGTCAAACATCCTCCTAGATTTTCGTGAATCTTGAGGTCAAAATAAATAAATAATTTTTGTTTAATTTTCTAAAATATTCACAAAAACAAAAAACTTTTGAATCGTCCCGTGAGAAAAAATCGTCCCGTGATTTTTCTTTTCAAAAATCCACATTCGAATTCTTTTCCAAAATTATTCCTTAACATTTCAAATCTTAACTTTCTCAAAATTTTAGCTTCCTTCATCTTTGACATTAAAACATTTCTCTTTTCCTTAATTTCTTCCAAAATGTTCAATTTGTCTCGTGTTGGAAGGATTTCCTTTTCAGGATCCGACTCAAACACTTCCAATTTAGATCCCAAAATTTCTTGCACCTCATCTTTTTCTTCCAAAATTATTTCCAAATCATCACGATTTTCTTCTATTTCCTTCAAACCAAAATACTCTTCACTTTCTTTCTCTTTCAAATCAACACAAACTTCACTTCCTTTTTCTTTCAATTCCAAACATTCCTCGCCTTCTTTCTCCTCTAAATCAACATATTCTTCACCTCCTTCTTCCCTTATCACTTGCAACTCTTCACTCTCTTCACATTCTTTTTCTTCAGAACATACACTTTCTTCATGGGAAACAGGAATATCCAGTGGAACAATTTCTTGAAACACATGGATTTCTGTTGGAATAGGAAATTCAACAGATGCAAAATCCTGTTCTCCATCTAAGGAGCATTTAAGTTCCACATCCAATTCACAAAATTGATCCTTCCCAAAATCTTTCAATAATTCAAATTTAAATTCTTTTTCAACCATTGGTACCAAATTTTCCGAAAATTTTCCTTTTTCCAAATTTTCAATTTCGCTTTCGTCTTTGGCCGAATCTTGGTCGATTGGCTTTTCAAAAAATTCCAGAATTTCTTTTGAAAATTCTTCTTTTTCAAATTGAATGTTGACCTTGTTTATGAAAGATGGCGTGGGAATTTTCTGAGGTTTCAAATTATTCTCATGACCTTTCAAATTTTTCTTTTGTTGAGGGGAATTGGTTCGCTTTTTAACTAAATCGATTGACTCCTCGACTTTGTACTCAGATGGAAGGAGTTGACAAAGGATGAAATTTTTAATCGATTTATAGTTGTAGCGTTTGGACTTGATTGCAAGAATGAAGAAACTCTTTGCCTTGCCATCCAGCTTGGATTTTAAAGCAAAAATTTTCTTTTTCTCTGGCCAATCTTCTAAATATGCATCGAATTTTTTGAAAAATTTTTTAATCTCAAAACTTCCTTCGGATCCATCCAAATCGGGAATGGTTTCTAAAAGTAATTTTTCGATGTTAGCTAGAGACGAATTTTCAGAAATTAAATTAGCATTTTGGTAATTTTGTTGAACTGATTGTGATGGAATGAATTGATTGGGGTACATTATTTGCTGAGAAAAGGCATTAGGGTAACCAAAGAAGAGATTTGGGACGCCATAATTTTGAATTTGCCCTAGTTGATGGTTATTCGTGGGAAAATTCATCATAGGGTTGTAGGCTGTGAAAGGTTGATGAAGGAAATATTGATTCATATTTTGTTGAGAAGAATGCATTTTTTTTTTGTTGAGCCAAACCAAATTCAAATTTTATCCACCGGGGCTAAAATTTGATACGAAGAGAATTCAATCCACCCGCCGAGGGAAAACTGAATAAGATTTTTTTTTTAAAAAATCTCAAAAAAAGTTGTCAATCCGAAAACTATCCCACCGAGGAATAACTTTCAAACAAATTTTGTTGTTGGTCTATCCACAGACCAGTGTTGCCAAACAAATCAAATAAACTTGGTCCACCGAGGGTTCTATGGTTCGACAATAACTTCTATGGTTCGACAATAACATCAAGCGCATGACCGACAGTCAAAGGAGCCGCATGGACAACACGAGAGGAGGAGGCAGCTCGAAACCATCACGTCCGACGTCAAAGGATGGAACAACTGCGAAGGAAAAAAGCGGGAGGGACAAGAATGAAAGCGGGCGAGATAAGAGCCAGAAGGGCAATAAGAAGGGACACCGGAAATGATGAGGACAGGAAGAAAGAAGCCCTCTTGTGATATTCATGTACCTATATGTATTGTATGAGACTCATCCATATTTGTTTGTAAATATTTGTGCCCCTATATATAAATATTTGTTCCCCCATTGTTGATATTTTTCTCTGTCCATGTTATTTTGTAAATTGCTGTATTGTATTTTTACCTTGATAAAGAATTTTGTTTGCTTTCTTCGTGTTCTTTCTTTTTTTAATAGTAATACATATTAGGCATTTCCCTGAAACCTTTGGATAAAATTCCTACATTCCTCGGCTTTTTAGAAGTTCCCTAATAAATTCAAGAAAAGCATTTTAGGATTCTTTTTGCGCTCATTTAGACATGCGAATTGTAGGGAGTTTTTAAAAATTATGAAATTAGGTATGTTTTCTAAAGAACATTATAGGAAGGCATGACTGTTGACTTTAATAAGACATCGATCAGTATGCGCACCCCAAAAATTGAACACGATCAAATTCCGAGTAAATTCCGATTCCAATACCCTCCCTTTCGTTGAGATATGGGCTGTTATTTGCATAACGGTCAAACATCCTCCTAGATTTTCGTGAATCTTGAGGTCAAAATAAATAAATAATTTTTGTTTAATTTTCTAAAATATTCACAAAAACAAAAAACTTTTGACATTAAGTTTTTGGGCTTCGGGGTCCAAAAAATTTCTTCTTTAACAATTATTTAATTTTTTACAGTTAACTCTAGTTTATGTAAAGGTCCTTGATTTTTTTATAAATTATATCGGAAATCGAAAGAAGAATCGTCGGAAATCGGAATTCCGATTGACCCCTACTTAAAAGGTACATACATAATTATAAATTTTTAACAAAACTAAAAAAATATATAAAAAAATAATATTTAAATACATACAAAATATTTACATAAAAATACTCGTAAAAGAGTCTATAGATATAAACAGGGAATGTTTGAATTCTTAAAAAAATATAAAGGGACTCAGTCCAGTATGTGAATTTTAGGAGGCACCTAAAAACCTTTAAATTAACAAACCGAAAAGTTTACATGTATTTCAATATAATTTTGAAAAAAAAATGTTAAATAAAGTTAGATCGAGTTATTTAACTTTAAACCCAAAAATATTTGTCCATTTTGGAGATTAGCTTCCTCCTTTCCCTATTTTAAAATTTAAATTTTGTTAGTCTGTCGGAATAAATAAACACAAAATGAGCACCTTTCTAAAATCTACATATTATTGTGAGTCATTATTAATAACAAAACTAAGAATGTCTGTATGCGAAATAACACCACATAAACGTTCTCCTTTTTCATTATTTGTTGACTTTGGTGAGGAAGATGATGATGAGGTTGGCTCGGTAATAAATAAAGAACTAATGAGATTATCCTGAAAATTAGGGAAAATACTAATTAAAAACAATGTTTTTTTTTAATTTCGGAAATTGAGGGTACATGTATTTATTGAGGTACATATCAGGGCTGGAGAATTTCGAATTTTAAAAAGCGGAAGGCGGAAGCGGAAGAAAGCGGAACAAAATAAAAAAGCGGCAGACGGAAGGCGGAAGCGGAAGGGCAAAAAAAGGCGGAATTCTGCGGAAGGCGGAAGCGGAAGAAAAATAAAAAAATTTTATTCGTAATAAAAATTAAAAATTTTCATATTATGATTTGAATATGTTTCCCTACATTTCAGTGGATAGAAAAATCATAAAAGTGATCAAGAACAGGTTGGTCTAGATATCCAAGGATTTGTTGACCAAAAATTAACTGAAAACTATTTATGACAAAACTTTAGGAATCCCATGATATCCGTCCAAAACACTAATATAGATAAAGAGGGATTTCGGTGGATTAAACTTAATCCATGTAAATCCTTCGATATACGGCAATGCTTTTTAGTCTTCCCGCACCGCGGACGAAAATTTTGAGAATTTAGGAAGACCAACCCACTAGATTTCTTCCTTTTCAAGTGCCGCAGGCGAAAATTTTGGAAGACAAGACACCAATTTTCTTCCTTTTTCAGCGCCGCAGGCGAAAATTTTGAGAATTTTGGAAGACAAGTCACCAAATTTCTTCCATTTTTAACGTCGGACTAAAAGTAAATTTCTTCAAAAATAATGTCGTCATTAGGGGTGTATTTTTGAGGAAGAGGGCGAAAAAGCGCAAAAAGCGGAAGCGGAAGACGGAAGGCGGAAGGGTCAAAAAAAGCGGAATTTTGCGGAAGGCGGAACGCGGAAGCGGATCCAGCCCTGGTACATATTAAATACATATTTACTCACTTCTGTTAAAATGCGCATAGCATCAACAACAGAACAATTAGGAGAAACAGTTCTACGTCTTGTTTGGGAAAGTAAATCCTGAAATAATTTAAAATTAAAAACAATTTTTTCTCAGATTTTCTTTACCTCAACAGGAGTTTCCTCCATAAGTCTAAAACAACGTTCAGGTGTTTGATGAGAGCCTAAATGTTCAAATAGCCTATCCAAAAGTCCATTCTTGTCTAAAACGCCCAAAAGACTTCCATCATTAGAAGAAAGTACAGGAAGTGAAGAAACTTGCCTTTAAATTAAAAAAAATTTTTTCAAAATTTTAAAATAAAAAAACTTTTCTAAAAATAAATCAATGGCTGTACTTTAGTACGTGGGTGCAGGCTTTAAATTACAAATGTTATATCAATTGAAAGAGCTAGTCGAGCTGAGTCGAATGCCACCAAAATTAGCTCTAGGAAAAATTTTTGAACCGAGATACAGGCGATTGAAAATCGAAAAACCATAGGGGGGACCAAGCACTTTTTTGGGGTGAAAAATTCAAAAATGCAAATTATACCTCATTCGAAAGAGCTCGTCGAGCTGAGTCGAATGACACCAAAATCAACGAAATCCGACATGATTGGACAAAGTTATGATCTTTTCTTTTAGCTCCTTACCTATGGCATCTGTTGAGATTTTTGTTGCTACGGAGGCCCCAAATACGTCCAGAGCAAGGGATTTAGGAATAGGTTTATGTTACGAGCCCAGACCCATCGCCCGTAGACTCCCCGCGAGGCGCGTGCCGCAAAACCCCGCGCGAAGCGCGGGTTTTGCACAAGCGCCTCGCCGACGCTCCATAGGTTTAGGTTCTTTGTTTTTTCTTGTTGTAACTTTGTCTAATCTTCTTCAATCACGGTGATTTTGGTGTCATTTGACTCAGCTCGTCGAGCTCTTTCGAATGAGGTATTATTTGTATAAAAAATTTTCTATTCCAAAAATCGCCCTTTTGGACCTTCGATTTTTAGGGGTCTATATCTCGGTTCATTCAAGTCGGATTCCGTTAATTTTGGTGTCATTCGACTCAGCTCGACGAGCTCTTTCGAATGAGGTATAATTTGCATTTTCGAATTTTTCACTCCAAAAAAGTGCTTGGTCCCCCCTATGGTTTTTCGATTTTCAATCGCCTGTATCTCGGTTCAAAAATTTTTCCTAGAGCTAATTTTGATGGCATTCGACTCAGCTCGACTAGCTCTTTCAAATGATATAACATTTGTAATTTAAAGCCTGCACCCACGTACTAAAGTGACCCCTAAATCAATTGCTTGAGCACAACTTTGGCCTTCTTTAATTGTTGCTATACTTTCTGGCCCTCCCCAAATTCCAATAAGACGAGAGCCAAGAGTTATTGACTTTAAATCTGGAGATAATGAACAACCAGAAGAAACTAGTTTTAACAATTCTTGGGTTATTTGGCGAGGACTAAGTACTCCAACTAATTCAAATGATTCAACATTAAATACAGGAACTCGATGGACACGATTTAATGCAAAAACTCGTGCCAAGTCCCAAGCACTGTAAAATTGAGGAAATTAATTTAAAAAATTGTAATAATATTTTTAATTAAAAAATAAATATTTTTGGTAAAATTGTCTTTTAAGTAAGGAAAGGAAAAAATAAAATTTCGCCCAAATTTCCATAAAAAGCTAATTATTATTAATAGTTTTAATTTTAAATACTTTTAGAAGAAAAAATATTTTTAATTTAATTTTTAAATTCAATTTTTCAAATTTTATTTTAAAAAATTCCAAAAATATTTTGCATACCAAGTCTGATCATCAACAGAAATTAAACGTCTACCATTTTGAATTTGTTCAATAAAAAAGCGAAGAGTTTGCTCACCCAATTGGCCATCTAATTTACGATGTGCTTGGCTTAAAGCCAACAGACAGTCTGTCACAGTAAATGGGGCCCATTGACCGTCAACTATTTTTTAAATTAAAAAAAATTCTTTTAAAAATACTTTGGACTTTAAAATAATAATTTTTTATTACAATTTAAATACCTCTAGCATTTGCAATTACAGCAAAACGGGGGGCCATATGTGAACTAAGTAATTGAACAGCTTTTTGAATCTTAAAAGGGAAATTAAAGAACAAACAAAATATTTATTTACTTGAAGTTCAGAATCCATCATTACAATCATTGTATGAACTGAGGATAAATCATAACAACTTAATGACTGAAGAAAGTTTCGATATGCTTCAGAATGGCAACTATCTAAATTAAAAGGAAATTTAATATCATAACAAAACATAACAAAAGACTTACGAAAAGACCCAACAACTTCAAAACGGTCAATACTTTTCCGAAGAATTGCATAATTCTTTAAAGAATTATTTAAAAAGAATTAATTTAATTTAAAAACAATTTACAGCATTAAGTAAAGAACGTTCGGGAATTGAAAGTCTTCGATGCCCAGCTCTAGCTTTATCCGGACTTAAACTACTAGCAAATTTTCTTTCATCCCCAGATTGTCTTTGATGTCCCATAGAAAGTTTTCTAACAGCTACAATTCGTCTTTTACTACAAAAATCTTTTTCCTCAGAATTATTGTTATTGTTATTTGTTGGGAACTAAAAAAAATTAAATTAAAAATTAATTGGAAAAAAAAATAAAATAAGAGAAAAAAAGAGAAGAGGGGGGGGGGGGGAAGAAGAAGAGAGGGACTTGATGAAAAATATTTAACTATTAAAATTCTCACAAGGCTGAACATTGAACAAATGATTTTAAAAGGTTTTGTATTTTTTAAAAGGGCTGATTTTAGTTAAACCTAAAAGCTTATCAATTTGGGGTAGCCGGAATTAATTAAATTTAAAATCAAGACTTTTAAATCCTCAAAATTATAAAAAAAAGTACTTGAAAATTAAAATAAATAAAATTAAAAAGAAAGCACCTAATTAACTCTATAATTTAAATACATAAAATATAGAATACATATTGTCTCTCCATCCCACACAAATTTTTTTGTGAAATTTCATGAAATGTAATAAATGTTAGAAAGTTTAAATTATAATTGAATTAAATGGGAAGTAAAAAAATTTTTAAAAAATAATTTAATTAATAAATTTACCAAAAATATTTATTTTTTCTAAAAATAATTCCCAAATTTTTCTAAACATTTTTTGGGAAAAGGATCCATTTAAGAGAAGCTGAGAATTATTTTTAAAGAAAAGAAGGGAAAGGAGGGTGTGAATAAATAAAAAGACAAACAAACAAAAAATATTTAACAATAAAGCTTATTTTCATTTAAATCGATTAAAAATAAAATAATTTTTTTTATTTAAAGATACTTTAAATTTAAAAATTGAAAAAATATTTTAGAGAATTTCAAAAAATTGTTTCTTAGAGAAAAGAGCTTAAAGGGAGACACAAAGCTGTTATTTTTAAGAAATTATGCAGGTTTTTAATTAAAATTTAATTTCAAAAAACTTGATGTCTTTAGGAAAGAAATTACAAATAATTGTCAAATCCTTGATAATAAATAAAAAAAGAATGTAGTCAAAAAATGTGATTTAATTTTTAAAGATCGTTAAAATTTAAATAAAATTATTAAAATATTTATAAAAAAAGAAAAAACTAAAGGAAATTTTCTAAAAAATAAAATAAACACAATTTCATGAACATTCCACAAAAAAAAATAAAAATTTATGGAACACACAAAATGATAAAAATATTGAAAAGAAAGAGATTAAAGTGTTAAACACCTCAAAAGTTTTTTTAAAATAAATAAAAAAATATTTAAAAAAAGTTCTTTTTTAACTAAAGTGTAAAATGATTAATTTAAAAATTAAAAGAAGAATGTAGCCAAAAAATGTGTGATTTTTATTTTTTTAAAACAAAAGCTTTGAAGAAGAAAACACAAATAAAATATTCTCTCTCCCTTCTCTAAATATTTCTTATAAATTGTTTTCCCAAACAATTTTTGTTTGGAATGTTTAATTAAATTAAATTAAATATCTGTTGCATCATTTTAAATATTCTTTTAATTAAAATTCAGGAATTGTTATTGTCCTTTTTTTAAAATAAAAAAAGATTCTAGTTAAAATAAAAATTCCTCAGAATTTTTAATAAGATTAAAAGAACGGAGGGGGAAATTAAATGAGAAAAAAAAACAAAATTTAAAGAAATTTGCACCAAAAAGAGAGAGGGGATTACCAATAACATTTCCGGAAAGTTTATTATTATTTTTCCTTAAACTTCTATAAAAAGCTTAATGTACTAACTATTTTTAGAGAAAAAAAAAGATGAAAAAATTTATTTATATTTAAATAAATCCTATAACAAAGCTATTTAAAGTATTTCATCACTTACTATTTTAGACAATGATCGAATACTTCCTTTCATTGACAGTTAGTTAACTATCTTCGTAAAGTTTATTTATAAATTGTTGGGATAGAAAGAGAATTAAGTATTTTCGAGTGTAGATATTTGGTAAAAAATTGTGATTTTTGGGGCAAACAATAAATAAATAGATACAAGACTAGTAGAGAGTATTTCTAGAATTTCCAATAAGGAGGAAGCTCAGTAAAAAGGGAGGAAACCAAAAGTGATAAAAACAAAGATTAAAAATAGAATCTAAAGACATGATAAAGAGAAATTTTTGAAAAAAAAATTAAATTCAATACACCCACCCTATAAGTAACAGTTGTACAGCGCTCTCTAAATCCTCCCTCTTCTTCCTCAAAATCCTCCCCATCATCATTATCATCATCCAATACATTAACTTCTTCCGTTTCGTTGCTTCCATTTTTGCCGTCAATTGCGGATGTACTGATTTTGCTAATTTTTCGGCGTGGTTGTGAAGTCACGCTCAAACGATGCCCAGTTAGAGAAGCCACAGCATATTGACGCCAACTAAATATTAATTAATTTTAATAAACCCAGATTTTTAACATTGTTAGCTTGTCAGTCCGGAACTAAATCGAAGAAACGAGAATTTTTAGGTTCGGTTCCGGATATCCGACGAATTTCCAAGAACCGAGAAAATTAATTTCTCTACATTCTCTTACTTCAAACTCAATTTCAACTCTTACATATCCCAGACATAAGAGATGAAATAATACAATTAACTTCCTTTCATCAAATTAATTATTTCAATCTATGTCCTTAAGTTATTCAAATACTTTCACTTATAACAGATAAATTGTGAAATTTATAAATATTCTATAAAATTTAAATTCACACCTCTGACTTGTTTCTTCCATTTCTGGCGGAATAATGTTAGCCGGTGTTTCCTTTGGGTTAGGTAAAATACTAGCACATCCTTGTGTTATTTGGAAAGGACGTTCTCTTTGTTCCCAAATTGGTTCCATAACAAGTTCATTATTACTACAATCTTTTGTGCAATTTAATTCCAAATCAGCAAAATCTAAAAGTCCTTCAGGTACAGGTATTTCTTCTTCAACATTAGAAGAATTTTGATGTTGATATGGAGGGGAGGAAGAATTATTATTACAAGCAATGCCTAAAATGCCAGGACGAAGAGAATGAGGTGGTGGTGGTACTGGTTGTGGCGAGGAAAAATAACTATTTGAATAATAGGGAAGGAAGGCAGCTGCTGGAGGACATGGCAAAGGCACTGAAAATTATTAAATTTATTAAAGAAATTTGAAGAACCCCAATCACTTACTAATAATGGATTTTGTAAACTTGGAGAAATTAATATTAAAAGATTTGATTAATTTTTGGGAAACTGCTATAGAGGATTTGGACCTTCAACATAAATAATTAAAGGAGAAGTTCAATAAAATTCACTGTCAGATAATAAAGTTTTCTTTGATTCCTTTAATTTATAAAAATCCGGTCCGGGAAATATAGGTGGTAGACTCAGTTAAAAATTGGAGAACACTCATTAAATATTTAACCAACCTTTACCAGGTGTTCTAGGATGTTTATGACGTTGTTGACCATTATAATGATGATTTAATGAGGAATTGACACCATTATATGTTTGTTGTTGAATTGTTCTAGTAGTTGTTGGTGTTGAAGTTTGGACATTATTGTTGTGTACAATATTAAAATGTTGGTGTTCTGTAGTAGTCATTCCTACTTGTATTTTTTATTTAAAAATAAAGTGAAAATATTTTAAATGAAAGTGTTTGTGCACGCACAATTAATTAAAGTCGGCACGTTAAAAATAAAAATGTTGTTGTTTTTATTTTATTTTTGTAGTTATTAGTAATTGTTTTTGTGAATAAAAAAAGGAAAAGGAAGGTAAAAAAACTGTAAATAAATATTAAAGAAATTAAAGTTAAAAGCTAAATAAATGTTTGTTAAATGGAAAAGAGAAGATAGATGTTTATCAGAAATTAAATAAATGTTTGGGTAAAAAATTATGAAAAAAATAAAAACGTAGGGAAATAAAAATTTAAATGAAAATAACAAAGGAACGTCATTCAACTTTTTTTTTAAAAAATTTTAGAATTTTAATTTAGGTGTTGGAAGAGTAATAATTAAAAAATATGGTTCTATGAAATAAGAAACAAAAAAATCGTGGGAAGAAAAAAAATTAAATGTAGATATAAGTATTTATCAGCTAGCAATAAATGCACATCCAAAGGATACCGAAAATGGTACCAAACAAACAAAAATTAAATAGTAAAGAATAAATTAATTTTTAAATAAAAATGTGTATTTAAATTAATATTTTAAACAAAAATTCTTTGAAGGATTACATTCTCTCTTTCACTTTTTGTTTTAAATTTTATTTTCTTTCTAAAAATAAAATTAATTATTAATAATTTTCACTCACCATAAATTAAAAACATTAAAAATTAATAAAAGAAAATATTTTTTTAAAAACAAATAAAAACGCTAGGCACTTTTTTAGACATGTACATTTTTAATATAAAGGGTAAAAAAATATATTTATTTATTTTTATTTTAATAATAACAAGGAGAAAATTTAAAATAAAATGGATTGCAATTATTAAAAATAAATGTTTTTTACAATAAATATTTTTAATAATATTTTAGAGATAATTAGTAGATAGTACATAAAAAAGAATATTTTTTAAAATAAAAACAACAATTTTTTTCTTTTTTTTGGATAAAAACAATTATTTAATATTTTCTGTAAAGTAACAATTTACTTTATTTTTAAGTTTGTTTTTAATTATTTTTCGATATATTTTTCATTTTCTATTCATAAATTCCTAAACATTCTTTCTTAATTTTAGTGTTGGTATTTTGAAGTTGATCCTCTAGGGCAACTTAACAGGGTCATAATTTTCTTTGAGATAGGAAAAGTATTGGAATGGGACATGATGCTCTCCGATATAAAATTATTTTCACTGACCTTGCAATAAAATAAAAGTTAAAAAAATTGTTTTTCTTTTTTTTAATTTAAAAGTTGCCTATTAAACATTTAAAAAATTGAGAACATATGTAAAATATTTTAATTAAAAAAATTATTTATAGAAATTTATATGTAGACTTACATACATATTTAAAAAAATATTTTTTCACACACGAGAAAATGCCTTAAAAAAGAAAGGAAAAAAATAATATAAAAAATGCACTTTTGTTAAAGAAAAAAACATTTTTTCTCAATTGGGGGGATGTTTGTGTGTGTGTATATTTATTTGGAAATAAGTGAAAAAAAAAGAAAGGACCAGTCAGAAGAACATGTGACTAATTTTGCGGAGAGTTTATTTTTGCGGACAAAATATTTTTTAATTAGTAAAAGTGCAATTTTTTGAAAAGAATTTTTAAGAAAAATCCTTGTAATATTTTAAAATATTTAAAGAATTTAAAGAAGGATTCAAAGAAGGACCAACTATATCCCCTAAGAATATTTTGGTTCCAAATACTTGGAGGTTAGATGATTGAAAATAAATTTTGTATATAAAAATTTCAAACAAAAAATTAAAAAACCCTTCACGTGGATACAAAAAAAGGGAATAAAAGATTAATAAGAGAAGAAAATATATTACTGGATAAATTAAATGGATGAGGAACTGAGGAAAAAAAAACAAAGGACTAAAAATATACACAAACATATATAGATGTATGTGAGCACGCGAACGGGGAGTTTTTTTCGGGCTTAAAGAAAAAAAGAGAGAAAGGCTGGCAGCAGATGGAAATGAAAAAAATAAAAATTAAGGAAAGGATAAAATTAGACAAGTTAGAGAAAAAATATGAAGAAGGAAAAAAAGTATATGTAAACAACCAGCAGTTGAAATGAAGGACATTGTGGACATTTTTTGCTTTTTTTTGAGAGGAAAATTTTTGTTTATTCAACGTTTGGCTTTTTAATTGTGTTGAGGGTTTTTAAATAAATAATTTATTTAATAATTAAAAATATTGCAGATTTTAATAAGACAGATTATATATGCAGTTTTTCACTATTTTAGTTCACTCACCCCTTAAATTAACCTTCAAATTTAAATAAAGTTTTTACTGAAAATTTTTTCGGAATATATATTTTGCTAATTAAATAGGTATACATATATTTGGCCGAAAATATTATTGTGAAATCTTTTTTATAAAATTGATAATTTAGTGAATATGTATTTGTTTAAGGCGCAGAATGATATGCTTAAATCAACGAATATACATATCTACTTTTTTACTTTGTGTTAATTTATTTTTAATAGTATATGTGCATATTTATTATTTTTTTAGCAAAGACTCGTTATTAAATAAATTTTCTGATTAAATAACGTTTTTTAGTTCAATGTTGTACGTAAATTAGAGGTTTTTTTAAAAAAAAGCATTTTTTAAATATTCAAAGAAAATGAAATAATTTAATTGTGATGAATAGATTGAGATAAGAGAGACATTTTGATGGATTTTAAAAATTAAAAAATATTAATAAAAATAACAATTTCAACATCAAAACAAAAATATTTTTAATATGAGGAAGGAAGAGAGAAAAAGCATATTTATTTATACAGCTTGTTAAAAATTGTTTTGATCAAAAATATGAGTCAAACATGACTCAAAACAACAATTTTTGTTAAAAAGATTTTATAGTAAAATAAATAAATGTATATTTATGTTTTAATAAATGTGTGTAGTTTGGATATATTTTTGATATTAAAAATAACAAAAATAATAATAAAATAAAAATATTAGAATATTCTGTAAAAATAGCTAAAGAAATTACAACTACATATTTACATACAAACTAAACTCTTTAAAAATTAATCTAACCGTGTTTATTAAGAATTAAGACAGAAATTCTTTAGAAATTACGAAAAAAATTTAACAGGAAAAGAAGGAATTCTGTGGGTATCTAAAACTGAAAAAATTTTTCCACGTTTCGATAATAACTCTAAATTTTAACCTGATTTAAAATAAAATAATTTCAGAATTTATTTTAAAAATTTAATTGATGTATAAATTATCAGAGCAACCATTATTTCTTAAAATATTCCCCCTTATACTCCACCCAATGCTTTTCATTTCTAAATTTAATTTCTAAATTAAATTATTTTTAACACTATTTTAGTCTTTTTTTCTCTTTATCGTTTCCAAAGGTTTTCGGGAGAGAGTTTTTGGCCAATACCCAAAAAAGACTGTCCATATTCTGCATTTTGTCGATGTACTTTTTTGCTTTTTATTTAAGGCTTCCTTTCTATTTTTGCATTCCCCTATTGCTTTATAATCGTAAACAAAACAGCTTCTAAGTTTTCCCTTATTATTTTCGCTTACTGCTTCTTTTTTGTGGTTTTTAAAGCCAAAATAAAAATAAGAAAAGGAAAAAATTAAAATTCTAGATATATGTATATTTAATTATGTGTTATTGAGGTTTTTTGGGGGAGATGATGTGAGAATGAGGTAAAAATGACTTTCGATCAAGCTCTGTGGGAACTTTACCATAATATAAAAGAATTGGAGTCTTATGCAGTAGTTGACTAGGAGTAGACAATAGAAGAGAAAATCATTTTCAGGGAATCTCATGACAATTCTTAATCATATTAAGGTTTGATAAAATGAAGTGATATCTCCCTTTCGTTTCCTACTTTAATCAAAAATTCTTAATTTCTTTTTTTTTATTTTCTTCTCAGCAAAACTCTTCCTCCTCCCTCCTCCCCCCTTCGAGACTGGCTTGAAAAACAAACAAACATCTCTTTTATGTACTTTTTTCACATATGTTCCCTCTCCCCTCCATTCTTCTAAAAAATCACAAGGTTTTCTCATTCCCCTATCATTTAATGTGAAGAACGTGGAACGGATTGATTATAAAGGAGAACGGCGTTCGATTTATATGAGAGAAATTTAATTTAAAAAAGAAAAATCGCCACAAAAAATATTTTTTACACAAAATAATCTGATAAAGATAATTTAAAAAAGTGAAAAACATAATTTATTTGCACACAATTAAATTTTTATAAAAATTAAATTTATTAGAAATATGTAGGATAAGTATATTAAAAAGTAGGGTTGAATGAGATCCCGACCTAAAATCGGGATCGGGATTTTGGAATGCGAACTTTCTAATTAAAATTTAAATTTTCCAAAACAAATTGGTCTTTTAAATAAATGACTGGAAGAGTGATTTTATTCAAAAATTTTAATTAAAACAATAGGAAAAGTATGTATTTCTTGAATTAAATTAATAGAAGATTAAAGGAGAGATTACATATGAAAGATTCTTTCTTGGAGCTGTAGGGTAAAGTATTTTCTGAAACATTTCCTGAACAGTTTTAAACATCCCCTTCACAATTTTTGATTAATTATTTAGTAAATGTTTATTTAAAAAAGTTACTTTTTAAAACGACAAAAGAAATTTTTAAAATAATTATTTTAAACTTAATTTAAATAAAAGGACATATTTAAAAGTTTTTTTTGTCATGGTTACCATTATTGTATTTAACAGAAAATTTACTAATTGTCATATGATAATGACAAAGGTTATAATTTAAATGTTCTGAAATTGTTAATTATTTTAAAATATTAAATGTTTGTACTTTAATTAATAAAATAAATATATTAAATTTGTCGGGAATTTAAAGTAAAATTAAATAAATACATATATTTTTAAATATTTTATCTAAAAATAAAAGAATATTTCAGTTCAGAAATACTATTAAAGAGTTATTTTAAAATATTTAATGAAGAATTGGAAAACAATAATTAATTATTAAAAAATATATTAGTGTTTATTACAAAAATTAAAATATTTATTTATTAGACTAGTAGAAAATAATTATTAATTCTTTTATGAGATCATTTTTTCGTTTGCAAGATAAAGAGGTTTAAAGAAAAATTTGTGAGATCAGAAAATTAAAAAACAAAGTTTAAGAATCTGAAAAATCACTACAAAAGTCAGCAAATCGAAAATAATTTTTGTTAAAATTTTGGAGACTTTGGCTCAAAATTACGTTTTTACATAAAATAGAGTAAAATGATTATTTGCAACAATGAAGAATAATGAAAGGCTAATATTCCCCCAACAATTCGGACTTTGTACTATAATTCCCAACACAAAGTACATTTCAGAAAAAGGTTGTTTTCCGCTTTTTGCCTTCCTTCTCAACAAATGATGATTTTTAATGGTTTTAACCTCGCTCGACCACCTTGCTGTGAGAAGGGAAAAATCGAGTCTTTGTAATTGCTGGGAGAAATAAAAGTCTGTCTGGTTATAGAAGAGTGAATTTCACAAAGCTTGAGGACCAAGTTAAAATTTGTTATTAATTTCAAAAAATTCATTTCATTTCAGTCGGTTCTCCAGTTATTTCCACCTCTACTCTTTCATTATTATCATTTTCCTCCTCTCCAAAAATTACGGCTTCAAAAGGGCTATTAGGCCCATTAGGAGAGGAAGAAATTGGAGTTGTTGTTATTGAACGACAAAAACTTCCAACAATTCCACTATTTCCAAACCCATTTGCTGAACAATTTGAATTACTTGAACTTCCACAATTTTTAGTGTTTGTCGAGGTATTTCCGTCCCCGTTACTACTGCCAGTTACACAATATTTCTTTTGACGAGCTCGGGAGTTCTGAAAAATATTTTATTTATTTACAATATTTATTTAAAAAAATTTTTTTCTGAAAATGAAGAATGATAAATATACTTAAATATTATAAAAAATAATGTCCCCTACACCCCCCTATTCACTTGATCTGCAAGAGATTTTGTTATATTAATTATTTACCTGAAACCAAACTTGAGTTACACGCTTTGTCAACCCAGTCAATCTAGCAATTCGTTCAAGATCTATAATAAAAGAGAACATACATATTTAAAATAGAATGAATATTTTAAAAAATTAATACACAAATATTAAAAAATATAATTTAAATAAAAAAAGGATAACCGGCCCCATCCGGATTACTGTCGATTTTAAAATTTTCTTGTAAAATAGAAAGTTGTTCTTCACCAAATGTTGTACGTATACGTTTAGTTTTTGGTTGGCTACCTAAAAAATATTTTTTCTAAATTTCAAATATAACAAACATTGTTCACCCAAAATTAATTCCATATAATGTATTTTACAAAGTAATCTTGGAACTAAACCATAACCATTCGCTTCATGAATTTCTGATTTTCTTAATACAGTGTCATCCAATACAAACGGATCGTTGGTATTAAATTGTCTGTGACAATATTCACATTTAAAACAAGTTAAGTGGTATATCCATTGACGTGCTCGTCTAATCCAAACTTTTGCTGGTATTTGCTTTTCACACATTGCACAATGGGGAACAATTCTATTGTTGTAACTGGAACAATAAAAATGAGTTTTCAAAGAAGATTTATGACAAGGAGTTTTAGAACAGGAATTCATAGACCTGGGGCCTATTTTAATTGTCCACAGAATCTGCGGAATGTTTCCACAGAATCAGTGGAAGTTTCCGCAGAATCTGCGGGCACCACAGATTCTGGGCACACAGAATTTAATTAAAACAGAATTTCCACAGAATCTGTGTTCTGTGCACAGAATGCAGAATCTGTGGACAATTAAAATAGGCCCCTGGGCAGCTCCTTTTCCAAAGCTCGAAGTTAATAGGTACAATCCGTAATATCTACTTCGGATTTTGCTAGGTAATATTTTTCTCTCATTACTCTGACCTCACTCTCATCAAAGTTTCACTCACAAGGGATAGTAGAACTATAAAAGCTCAGCTTTTTATCATACTTCCTATCAACAACACGTAACTACTTCGTCACAAAACTCGTATCTTCGATTGCTGCACGATGGACATATCTTCGGTATCTCCAGAGGCGATCCGCATGCTCGTGTTCGGCTGTCAATATCTGGTGATGTTCTTCGTTGCAACCATGCTCGCCGCGCAATGCTGCAAGAAGAAGAAGAAGGCTCCGGGTACAGAGATGAAACCACCACCGGAAGAAGGAGCATCGGAAAAAGGGCCACCATCAGCAAAATCAGCTGCAAAGCCGCCCGCGTGAGTTTTATTTTTTATATTCGAAGCTCATAACTAATCTGTACTTGATTCTTTTTTCATTTTAGAAAGCCTGGAGCAGCGAAACCTGGAGCAGCGAAACCACCTGCTGGACCTGGCGCTCCGAAACCTGGTGCACCTCCAGCCGCTCCTGGCGCTCCGAAACCTGGTGCTCCTGGCGCCCCTGGCGCTCCTCCACCTGGCGCTCCTGGAGCAAAGCCTGGTACTCCTTCCGCTATCGCAAAGGCAGCTGAGGCAGCTAAAAAAGTGAGTTACTGATAATTCTTATTACACAAGGTGTATAAATAAATTCTTTGTTTTTCATTTTAGTCTGGCGTTCCTGCTGGTCCTGGTGCTCCTGGCGGTCCTCCACCTCCTGGCGCTAAACCGGGCGCTCCTCCACCACCTGGTGCAAAGCCTGGCGCTCCTCCACCTGCTGGCGCAAAGCCTGGCGCTCCACCTGCTGCTGCTAAGCCTGGTGAGGACAAGAAGGACGATGACAAGAAGAAAGAGGACGACAAGAAGAAGGAAGATGCAAAAGAGAAGGGTCCAGGAGATGGAAAGACATCGAAGGCTGGAGATGACAAGCCACCGGCGGATAAGGCTGCTGAGGGAGCGGACAAGAAAAGCGCTGCTGGAGCCGAGAAACCAGGAGAGAAATCGAAGAAAGACGACGTGAGTTTTAAAAATACATAATTTTTTGACTTGCCTAAATTTGTGTTTTATTTACAGGCTGACAAAGACAAACCTGCGGAAGGCGCCAAGGACGAGGAGAAGAAAGAGGGCGGCGACGATGAGAAGAAGGAGGGCGGCGACGAGAAGAAGGAGGGTGGCGATAAGAGCGAGAAGGGAGCGGACGAAAGCAAGAAGGATGAGAAGGAAGAAGGCGGCAAGGAAGAAGATGAAGGCAAAGGCGAAGAAGGAGGAGAGGAATAATCAGAATATCACATCTATTCCCCACTTCTATTCTCCCCTTATCACCTTGTAATGTAAATAGGAAACTACTATGTGTCCCCCCTCTAAATTTCTTCTTCACTCTGAATTGTCCTTTACCGTATTGGTGTCACATTGTCAGGTTGTATGTATATACCCAAATATATTATTTACTCATCCCAATACCACATTGCTATTCTTGTGTTTCCCGCTGTTGTGATTTCTATGCTAATGTGTATGTATGTATAATATATATGCTTTGCTAATTTTTGTGAGTTAACGATGAATAAATTGTATTAATGTAGACTTTGGTTTTTTTCTTAAGTGACAGATTTGGTGATTAAACCAGTTATTCTTCAGAGTCTAACGAGTAGAAAGTTGGACATTAGCCTTAACTATAAGCCTTAACGATTTACTTTCTCTTAACCAATTTCTCCTTAATACAACTACTAGAAGTGTGCTTTAGTAGGTCCTTAAGGGACACAGTGAAGCTGCTAACCCTTTTAAAGCAAAACTTACTCCGTCATCGTCTTCGCATGTTTTGCATAACAATTACAGCAATATATTATTTTATCTTTTACAAAACATTTATCTTCTGACTCTAAATCTAAATTGCATACAGAACACTTTAAATTAGAAAAATATTTTTTTAAATAAATTAAAAAAACATTTACATTTAAACATTTTAAATGGTAGAATTGTTGTTTTTGTTGTTGAATATTTTCTTCTTTTAAATTTAAATTATTTTCGGATATTATTTCATTTAATTTTATTTCTTTCTTTTTTAATAAAAGCATTTCTGGTTCTTGAATTTGTTCACTACAGTGAATACATATTGGTGGGATATTTAGTTTATTCTGAATTTAAAGAAATTTTTATTAAATAATAATGAAAAATTGCTTTAAAAATTATTTTAAAAAATCACTTGTTTAACCGTTTATTTTGATTAGAAATACATACCGAATAACCTGTATTAATTGCCCTCCCTCAACTAATTACCCCACCTCCATTAATTACCCCATAAAGCGATAGATCGAAACAATAATTACCCCCCAACAAATGCTCTAAAACACGTTCAAATTTCAAACCTCGTATAATTACTAAAATTACCCTCCCCCGATTAATTACTCCCTCCAGCGGAAGGTCGAAACAATAATTACCCAGGGTAGTTATTAAGGGATATACGGTATACAAAAAACCCCCCGAATAATTCTATAATATATTCAAAATCTACCTCTTCATTTATTGCTGTTGGAGATTGGGTGTTGCTAAGTTGTTCTGATTTTGTTAAATCTTTTAACTATTTAATTAGAATAATTTTTTCTAAAAATATTTTAATTATTTACCAAATTATTTGCCTTTAAAAGTCCAATTTGTTGATATAACAAAGCCTTTCCTTTTTCATTATTTCCATCAATATTTAATATTTGATTTAATTGTTTTGTTTCACATATTAACTGATTTGTATTATTAAATCTTTCTCTTCGACGTTTTCTTGTACTAGCTTGAATACCCCCATTTAAACGACGTGAAGTTAGCGACTTCTTTGTGTTTACTAAATTTAAATGTTTAAGTGAATATTATTTAGAAAAAGGGGGGGGGGTGTTAATTGAATAACGATCACATACGTATTTTTTAAATTTCTAAATCTAAAAATCTTCAAAATAAAAAACTGCAATAATTAATAAAAAAAATAAACAGAATTATTTTAGAAGATTTATTGGTTCTAAAGGATATAATTAAGAAATAATTAAGATTTATTTTAAATTAAAATAACCAAGATTTGATTTTCTATTTGACGAGATAGACAAATTATCTGTTGAATTTATATTTGAATTATTTGATAAAAATTGGGGGACATTGTTGCTGTTGTCATTAAATATTTTGGTTTGTTGTTCTGTAAATTCTAATGATGAAAATTGTTTAGTTAAAGGTAAAGAAGGGGAGGATTGTTGAAGAAGAAAATTTGGATTATTTAAGGATGTTGGGGGGTATAATGGAAATTCTGTTGGTGATTTTGAAGTTAAGGTAGAGGAGGAGGTTGGGGTTGTTATTAAAAGTAATTCGTCTGGAAATTTGTTTTTTATTAAAGGATTTTAATTAAAAAAATAAAAAAGTTACTAAATTAACTAATCAAAGGTAATAAAAAATTTTAAAATAAAAACAATTTTACTTTGTTGTGTTGATTGTATATTATTTAATTGTTGTGTTAAATAATTGTCATTTTCCCCAATCATGTTACTGTAGGAGGAGAATTGGTCTGATAATGAATTTGTTTGTAAATCGAGTAGAACAGAATTATTTTGTGTTTGGATTTTCTTTAAAAAATTAAAGAATAAATTAAGGATAAAGACTTGTTTTTAATTTTGCAATTTTTTCTTCTAAGAAAAGAAGTAAACGAAAAATCCCCAAATTTTGATAAATATTTTTAAATAAATAAAAATATATTAATTAATTAACATGTTCTTCATAAATTTGTTGATTTTGTTGAAGAAAATCTGTTGAAATATCGGTGAAGGGCACAATTCCATAAAATTGATTAAATTCTTGTTTCTGAAAAAGTTGAGAATTTTGACAAATATTTATATTTTCATTCCAATTTAGTGAAGATAAAGGAGTTGGCTCGGAAGCTTGTTGAAAAAAAGGAAGTTTTTGTTGGTGAATTCCTTCCCCTCCTCCAACAATTGCTGTATTTATATTTTGCATAGTTGTTTAGAGGAAGGCCAAAAAATGATGAAAAAATTTTTTGAAATAAAATTTGGGGATTGCTGAATTAAATAAAGTGTAGGGGAGGACCTGAGAATATTTTATTTACATATATTTATCCAAATAAAATTTTCAATTATTAAAATAATATTAACCAAGAATATCTTTTAATAAATATATCTTTGTATTTTTAATTAAATTTCTAAGTTAGGTAGCTTTAAGTTTTACTTGTGGCAATTAAATGAAAGTTAAAGATTCCTATTTATTTTATTTTTATTTGTTTCCTTCATCAAAAATCTGAGTTGGCATGAAATTTTAAAAATTGAATAAATAATCTAGGCATCCCATGCACATTTTCTAATTGCTACAATAAACTTTTAAAAGTATTATTTATTTAAAAATTTATTCGTAAGAAGAATATTTATTTTAAAATTAATAAAAATAAGAAAATGTTTTAAAACTAACAAAATAACCTCAGGATGGTTTACTGTATATTAACAAAACGGAAGGGAGAAAAGGGAAGACGACGATGAATAAACCAGCCAGCACAAAAACTCTCCATTCAAGCGGCATAAAATTTTGAAGATCCCTTATAAACCTTCAACAATGTCCCGCCTATTTGTATATATCTCACAAACAGGCTCATTAAGAGATTTTCTTTGAAATAACAATGAAAAGCAAGAATGAAGAGAAAATGTTTATTTTGTATATTTTTGTATATAATATTTTAAATTTAAAAGATCTTTTTAAAATTATAAAATATAAAAAATGTTTAGTTCAAATATATTATAAGGGTAGAAACTTTATTTAAACGATTAATGATAGCAAAATAAATTTTAACTTCAAAATATATTTTAACATTTAAAATTGTTATGTCTTTAATCAACTTTATCCGAATATTTACAGTAAATCCTTCTTCCAATTCTATAACAATTACATAACAGCAATATTAGTCTTACTTGACCGTACAAATAATTTTTAAAATTCTTCAATTGCCACTTTGTATATATTACAGAATCCAGAGTGGACAGATTTTAAAAATAAGGGCAGATGTGTTACAAAAATATATTTAGGAAAGGAAAACAGAAAAATCTTTATTTTACAGATCCTCTCTTATCCTATGATATAATAATACTTAATTCTTCGCTTAAAGTACTTTAGTAAAATAACATACATATAATTATATAGAGAATTGCGGGAAGGATAAAATGTAGTAGAGAAATAAATTTATATATCTATGTATATAATTACTATATAATTTATAATTACTATACATATAATTACTATATATCTAAAAAAATTTTGAATATAATTTTTTAGACATTTAAGAAGATGGTAGTGTTGTGCAAGTTAGCATGATATCAGTCGTAGTAGATCTTCTCGGAGTTTAAAATCAACTTCGAGTATCATCTGTTTACAGCTTTACATTAGCTAATTGCAATTAAATTCTTTCTTTAAATGTTTTAATGGCATTTATTTTTGAAATTTATTTAGAAGCTCATTTATTTTTAAAACTAAAATTTAGATTTTAGATTTTCAAAATAAAAAAATGTTTATTTTAATAAAACAATTTATTCGTTCACAACAATAATTCCAATTTAAATAATTTAAAATTCAAAAGTCAACCAAAGAAAAGACTAAGTTAATGTCCAAAAATCCAACAAAATGAGGGACAAAATGTCCTTACAAATTGGTGCCCTTCAGGGATTGCACAATTCCCTTTTCTTTTCTTTATTTTCACTTTTTGACCGGAAAAAGATGACAAATTAGCTGCTAAATGGAATTCTTTGGATTAGAAGAATTAGAGGAGAAGGGGAGGGAGGGGGGGGGGGGAGAATTAATACAATTATATTGACCTCTATAATTTTATTTATTTATTTTTTGTTGTACTCTTTAACCTCTTTTTTTATTTCCTAAATCTTTTATTAATTTAACACAATAATTGCTAAACATTTTATTGACCTAAGCTCTCTTTCTAAGAAGCTTTTTTAATTTTCAAACAATTTTATACTTTAGACGTGGGGTTAGGTATTTTTCTGTAACACCCCATAAAATCGTTAAATAAAATTAAGATAATATATTGCGATTTTATTAATTTTGATTAGAGCATATAATTAATTATTTTAAGAAAAATAATCTAGAATAATCCAAAATAGTTATTTTTATTAAAAAAATTAATATTAAATTATAAACAATGACATTAAAATTTTCGTTTAAATTTAAAAAAGACAAAAATAAAAATCTTTTTTTTTAAATTATTTTCTTTCTCCTTGAGTGAATTCCTCTAAATTTGATTTAATTTATTTTGTTTTCCCTCACCCCCTCTTCACAATTCCTTCCTTCTCTTCTATTTGGATGAAAAACTAAAATTAAGTTAGAAAGAGAACAAAATCAAATTTAAACGGCTCAACGGTCAAAATTGGCCTTAAAATCTTCGAGGTTTAGAAAGTTTGTTTAGCTAAAGAGGATAACAAATATAAATATTTATATTAGTACAGGGTGTGGTATAACGATGATGCTTTTGTTTCTATAATAACATTTCCCAAACTTAATAAAAATATGTAATTCTTTATTTTGCTTGTAACACATTAAAAAATGTACCAAATAGTAAATATAGTATAGAGCATGGATAACGAAATCATGGATTGAAGAAGGCATGTATCAATTTCTTAAAATTCATTTATAAATGCTCCCGTTCCTTCAATGGTAGATTAAAAAACAAAAGTCAATTTTAAAATCTTTAAAAGATTTAAGGAATTTATGGATTATTGAAAAATTGTCTCTTTTTTGGATTTATTAAATTTAAAATGAAAGTTAAAGAAAATTTAAATCTCTTCATACAAAGCGCAACAATCCACACAAAAAAGGAAATCGGCATTTTTCTTTTATGTTATTCAAATGTAAATGTTGCGCGGAGAAAGTAAAAGAAGCACAAATTAACAAATAAATTTTTTCTTTATTATTTCAAGTATTTTTGTGTCTTTTTAATTCTTTTTTTTAAATAGAGTTCTTAACGACATATAAATTTTACCGCAAATTCTTCCTTCTTTTTTTTCAACATTTAATCTTTTCATAACAAAAGAAATTTAAAAAATAAAAAAATCAAACGATAAAATTGATTTTAAATGAAATTATGCAAAAAAATAAATTTTTATAAATTTTTTTAAATAAAAGTATTAACAAATGATGAGAGCTATAACTCTTTTATAAAATTTAAAATTTTTAATTTTAAAGGTAAAAAAGCAAATACTTTTATTTTTTGCCATTTTATAAAAGCTAAGACTGAGAGATGACAATATGTATACAGTATTTGGAGAGAATTTTTAAATTTCCAAGCCTTTATATTAAAATTTTATCAGAACTAAATACTCGTTTTATCATAAAAACAATTTTCGGGCTTCCGGGCCCAAAGATTAACTATCCCTCCATTAAGAGCTCGAGATAGAAATTACACAGTTAATTATTCGGGAAACAAAGTATTTACTCCTCTAAAAGAATTAAAATATAATTAATAATACCTTTTTCTTCCATTTTTATTTTTAACAATTTCCCTCAAAAACTTTCTGTTAAAATTCCAAACAAAATTATTTTATTAACTTAACTTAAATTCCACGTAGTTTTAAAAAATATTAAAAAATAATCCATAAAAGAATGACGTGAAGAAATAAAAGAAATCAATAAAAAATATTCAGAAAATCACTTGAGAAAGAAAAGAAACCTTTTGAAAATTGATAAGAATTTTTATTCATAAAATGAAAGAAAGGAGAAGAAAAGAAGAGGAAATTTGTGTAGAAAAGCTTAAATCTCAAAAAATTGAAAAGAAAATTTTTATGGATTTTGAAAGGAGAACAAAAGGTGTGTTTGGAAAGAAGAGAAAAGAGAAAGAAAAGGTAAATAATAGTTATTCTGATGACACGTGAAAATATTTATTGTAAAGTTGGCTTTCTATTGACTACTATTTTATTTTTTACTTACTTAACTAGTTTGTTTGTTGACAACCACCACAAGGTATTAGTAAAGGTATTCTCTCTTCTCTTTTATCCTTAAAAATTTTTTTTGGTTTTTCAATCAAAAATATGTAATTTATTAAAATTAAAATGTTTTAATTGAAAATTATTTTTTAATTAATTTTAAAATTTTAAATAATTAAATAAATCAATAATTATTTTAATTAATTTAGACAATATTTGTGTTTAAAAATTAATTAAAAAAATTTTCCCTAATTTTCTAAATTGGATTAGTATTCTCTCCTCCTCTTTTCTATTTTTAAATTTAAACTCTCTTATTTATTTTTAAATTAAAAATATTTTTAATTTTAATACTATACATATTTATATTCTTTTCTCTTCCTTTTCCAATCACTTTTATTCAATCTGTCACCACAAAAATTGTTTTAAATTTTTTTATCATTATATAAATATTTAAGAAAAACTGTTAACAATATTTACATTATCAGTTAACTATTTTATTTATTTATAGGAATTTAAAAAAAGAATATTTAACCTTTAATTTACTTTATTTTTCTCCTTTTTTTTATTTCCTTGATTTAGGTAAAAAATAAATTTAAAATTCGAACGAATTGAATTTATTTTAATTTTTACAATTATTTTTGATAAAAGCAACAAATTAAGAATTAAATAAATTATGGGACTTGCTTATTTAAAAACACTTCATGGTATTTTGAGTGTTCTTCAAGTGGTAATCTTTTAAATATTTAAAAGTAAAATTAACTTAAACCTTTACTTGGACCTTTATTTTATATGCTTATTTGTTAGTTGCACCTATATCCAATTGTTTTTAACGGAGTCGTTACTATCGAGAATTCTTATATAACGAACACGTTGAGATAGTTTAGTAGGGGTTATTTCTTTTGATATCCAACTTCCGTTATTTTACCAACTATGGATTGTCATTTCCAAGTAGTATTTGAGTCTGCCTAGCTCGCGGTAATTGGGAGGAAAGAATGAGTGATCGGAAAGTCAAACAAAAACGAGAGGTAATTTCGGGAGAGTGACTAATTGAAAAGAGGCAGGGGGGGGGGGGGGGGGGGAAGGGCGTTTTCGAGGAAACGGGTAGAAAATCTCTACACATACACATTATTATTTTTAATCTAAATAAAATTTAAACAGTTTTTGGGTTTAATTGCTCTATTGGCTGGTTATTTACTTTGGGATGATACAAACGATGAACTTTATTGGCTATTTTATATGGGACAAAAACCACTAGCAACCGTTGTTTTAGTTATTTTGTCGTTAAGTTGGTTATATGGATTGGGAATATTATTTCAACAATTATTTGTTAATGATTTACTTGAAAAAATTGGAAAACCGAAGGTTTTTAATTAATTGAAATTTTTGAGATTTTTTAAAAATATTTTATGTGGTCGCATCCAAAGTCTTTTAATTAATTCTTAGAGAAAGACCCAACCAACTTTCGTTGTTTTTTCCTGTTAATTCCTAAATTCCTCGTTCTAAATAGCCCTCACCTTTTATTTGGCTTTCTGTCTTTTCCTACAAGAAAACAAGCTTTCGAAGCAATTTTTTAGAAAACTTGTGTTTGTAAATGGATATAGAGTTAGGGGGAATTCCATTGAGAGAAGCTTTGTTTGGATGGGGAAGCTTGTTCTCCTTCTTAAAAACTTAAATTTCAATTTATTTCTAAATCTTCCTCCCAAATATATTTTTAGTTACTTTTTATGCATTTATTAAATGGATTACTTATTTCTGGTATAGCAATAATTGAAAGTTTGTATTTAAATCAAGAAATTGGTGGACATAAAGGAGGAGATACTCCTCCCCATCCTTCTCCAGAGCCTGGGGCTCTTTCACTAAATTATTTACCGCGATTAATTGTTGTGACGGTAATTTAAATAAATAATTATTTTACGAAAAAAATTATTTTTAAAAAAAGGTTTGTTGTTGGGTTATTGTTGCAAGTTATATTGGCCAATTTATTTATGTATTACTTCAATAAAATAAAAAATAATTTTGATGATTAATGAAAAGCTAAAAGAAAAGAAAAAGGCAATTTAAACAGAAAGCTTTCATTGATCTCTCACTCTCTCTCAACAATTTTTAATTTAAATTTTGCCTTATTTTTAAAAATTTATTTAATTTTTTTTAAATCAAATAGCAATAATAAAAAATAAAAGTAAATTTTTTCATTTGTATTTTCTTAAAATTTTATTAACTTCTTTTGACGATATTCTAAAAGCTTGTCGGCGAACAATTGTTGATTGGGAGGATTGTAATTTTGGATTATTTTGGATATTTTTGGCGTTTTTAATTATTTTTGCTTTTATTGAGTCAGATGGTAATTCTAAACGAGCATATTGTCTTAACAATTGTGAACGAAGGATTAAAAGTTTCCATGCCTCCGTTGAAGAGAGAGGCTTAAAAATATTATAAATAAATTATTTTTTGTTTTTGAAAAAAATAAAAATAGAAAATTAAGATTGACTAGAAAAATTAACTGGATACTTTTAATAATTACTTTAAGGCTAGGAATTTGTTAAATTTTTAGGAGGGGGTGTAGTACTTCAAAAAATATTTTTGATGTACATATAAAATGTATCTCACATTGTTAATAGAATTCCTATAAAATCTGCTACGATTCAATTAAAATTTAATATTTAAATATCAAAAAATCACCTCTTCTTTATCTCTTTCTACAAAATCCCGTTCATCCGTCAAATATTTTGTCCCAATTTTTTCTTTTGCTTTTTCTTTGCCTCCAAATGTTGCTATCAATAAATTTTCTTCAGGCGTTAACGGAAAAGTAAAATGCCTTTCTGGAGGAGGTAAGGCATAAAATTCAATGGGGGAATCACAAGGAATGTTAAAAAGACCTATCATTTTTTGGAATGTAAAAAATAATTTTATTTAAATATTCGAAAGCAAATGGAATTGAAAAAATTATTATATTCCCGACCTTTTGTGTTTATATTGAAGTTATTAAAATGTAAGTGTGAATGATTACTTCATATGTATAAGCAAATAATGTTAAAGAAATTCTTAATTTAACAATACTTTAGTAAGACCCAACAAAACAAATCTGATTGTTTACATAAGCATATTATGACTAAACAATAATGTATGCATGATTCCTCTCAATGTTATCGATCAAATTTGAGTTTTATAATGATAAAAAGAATTTAACAGCTAAAATAAGGCAAGTCTCTCTAGTTATCTACGTTAATATCATTTCTCAAATTTAATGTTCAATATCAAATAGCTGGACACCAACAGTTTACTTTTGTGAGTCGAAGTAAGTCAATTAATGTGAAATTAAGAACTTAATAATTGTTTTTTGGGGATTTTTTCAGTTTTCCTCGAAAGAATGAAGTAAAATTTAATTGAGGAATTTTAAGTCATATCAAAAAATTAAGAAAACCATGTGACTGAAGACACGCAAATTAATTGATCGCAATTGTCTGTTCACGTAGACTATCCGAAGCCCTAAGTTTGAGCTAAACCGGAATTGTCCACGATTTATATGCGGCAATAAAGTTGTTGCATCGTTTTCTTCTGGCGACGCCTCCACAACAACAATATAGATTATTGCCTTTATTGCTGCATATGAATTGTGGACAGTTTCTATTTAGATCAAAATTAGCGCTTCGAATAGTCTACGTGAAATTGCCAACTTTTTTTATAGATGGTCGAAAGACAAAAATATAATCATAAACAAACAAATACTCGAATAAATTAAAAAATTGTCTTTCCTTATATTTTCCCTTCTTTACCATTTAATTATTTACTCCACTTTCCTTCACTTAATTTGTGCCTTCGGCATCAGCAGCAATTGGAGCCGCCTCCGGTTCCTCAGCGCCGCCATCGGAAGTCCACAGAGTCAAATTGTCGCGAAGAAGTTGCATAATGAGAGTCGAGTCCTTGTACAAATTCTCGTCAAGAGTGTCCAACTCAGCAACAGCCTCATCAAAAGACTAAAAATATTCTTTTAAAAATTGCCCAAAGAAAAAGAAAAAAAACCTGCTTAGCCAACTGACAAGCCTTGTCCTTATTGTCGAGAATCTCAAAGTAGAAGACCGAAAAGTTGAGAGCGAGCCCAAGACGAATTGGATGAGTTGGCGGCATTTTGTCCTTAGCAATATCTTTTAAGAGAAAAATATTTTCTTTTCAAAAATAACGATTCAAACCGAAAGCCTCTTGGTAACTCTGTTGTGATTTGTCGATAACATCTGAATAGTAAAAGATTTTTAAAGAATAATTTGATTTCCAACAAACCAGTCAACTCATCACCAGAAGAAACCTCAGCCAGATAACGATAGTAGTCGCCCTTCATCTTAAGGTAGAACACTTTAGAATCAGGAGTTCCAGCTTTCGGAATAAGAAATTTGTCAAGAAGATTCTGAAAATGAATTGAAATCATTTTAAAGTCAACAATATCAGTTTCCTAAAACAGGATATGAAGTGGATCGAAAAAAGTTGTCCAGCATCGCAAAAGACGAAAGTCCGAACCCCTAAGCGCTTTTTGAGTTAAAAGCTTAATCGTTCCCAACAACTTAAGAATTACCGAAAATCCAAACTATCTCCCCAGCCCTTTTTGGTTTAGAAGTTCCCAACTATTAACTCAACAAAAAGTTTAACTTACCAAAACCCCTTTACTAATATCACGCAATTCGCCCTCGATCTTCTCACGATATCCCTTAGTCTTCGTCTTCTTCTCCCCTTCGGCCTTTTGCTCAATAGACGAAAGGACACGCCAAGAAGAACGACGAGCCCCAACAACATTCTTATAAGCAACCTTTGAAATTACCTAAATTTAACAAATCAAAAAGATAAAAACCGAGAGAAGATTGCGCTCCTCGTTAGACAGTTCGTCTCCAAATTCGGTAACCTTCTTCATTGCCTCTGCCATGTCATCATAACGCTCAGTCTGTTCGGCGAGTTTGGCAAGCTGCACAAGTTCTTCCTTGGATTCAGTCACCTTGCCAGAGCAATCCAACATTGTCTCCGTCATTAGTCTTGAAATAAAATTAAGCGTAAAAAGATATGTAATACTGAAAGTAAAAAGTAAATTATAAAATTGATGATTGAAAGTGTGTGGAGATGAAAAGAATACATAATTAAATTAAAAAGGATACAAAAGTCTTTAAGAAGTGAAAAGTCTTTAAGATTTCCAAACCAAATCGGAGAAAAAATCAGAAAATGGGAAGAAGCTAAAACAACTTTAAAAAATGTCTTGAAAATGAGTAACAAAAGTTTTAAAACAAATTTTAAGGGAATGGATAAAATGTCGAAAATTTAAACATTATGCCACTCTTATTTTAACATTAAATTTAAGTGAAAATTTAAAAGGTTTTTGACTGACTGTTTGAAAAGGGATTTTTCCTTTTAAAATTTCTATCTTCTAAGATAATCTAGGGTTGAAAATTTTAGTAAAATTTGGTTTTAAAAATCATAAAATAAATCAATAAATTAACCATCTTTCTCTTCCTATGTTTTTCCCTTCAATATTTTCTCTTAATTTTTAATTCAAAAATTTTTTTACCAGAAAATGATTCTAAAAATAAAAAAAAGAAAAATAAATTCTCTAGAGACTAATTCTTACTCTTTTTTACCACTTTTTTATGTTAGCGAGAATAGTTTGGGATATTAACTATAGAAAAACAAAAAAAGAGGAACAAAAAGTGAGCAAGATTAATTTATGTATTTCTTAAAAAGCAAGGACTTGTACTTCCATAAACTTCACTAAAAATATTTTGCTTAAAATTCACTTTAAAAACATGAAAATTTTATTGAATTTCATGAAATATTGAATTTTACGAATATCAGGGAAAATTTGAATACGACCTATTATAATTAAGTCAGATCACTCCTTTTCTTATTAAATAGGCACAGTAAAAAACCAACCCTCAAAACACCCCAATTGTACCTGATATAAATAATTAAATACAATTATTTAAATTTCAACTCAAAATCCCAACAAAAATACCTCTCTTTTTACCCAGTTTTGTGAATACATACATATGGATCTTAATGTTCTGTTTCCAATTTTCAAACTCTAATTTATTTTTATGTCCCTGCTATACTTCATTTTTTACTATTTTCATAAAAATAAAGATTTTCTGTCCTTCTATGGAAAAAACCTTTTTTTTATTTTATTTATTATATTTTCGGACAAATTTTTTTTGAAATAGATACGAATTATTTACGTAATATATCATACAATGAATGCCAAAAATGGAAAGAGCAGCGAGTAGTTTTTTTCTTGCAAAAATTGACTTTTCCTATTTTTGGGTTCCAATGAAAGGGCAAAACACAAAGGAGATTTGTTTAACCAAAAAAACTAAATAAGGAAAAAATAATGCCAAAAAATCCAAAAAGAAATTAAACAAATGAAAATTTAAAGAATTTTTGAAATATATGGAAAGAGCAGCGAGTTATTTGGTAATTTTAGATAAAAAATTTGTTCCTAGATTTTGATTAATTTTTAGTCTTCTGTTATTAATTTTCTCAATAATTTTATATGTAGCTAGATTATAATTTTAAATTGGCTAACCAAAGACTAATAAGATTTTTAAAGAATAATGAAAGAGAATATTAAATATTTAATTTAAATAGCTAATTTAGTAGACGGAATTGACTTCCTTCCCAATTAGCTTTCTTCCCATTTTATTTTAATTAATACACATTAACATTAAAATTTGTCTGATCATATTTTTAAATTTAACAAATTAAAATTCAATTTTATTTTTTCAATTCAAACATCATTTTATTTCGGAATATATATTCTTTTTTACACCAAATACCACCAAAATATTTTATTTTTTAGCCGCCCTTAGGCACTTTTCCTTCACTTTTCCTCTACTCCTTAACTTTCTCCTTCAACATTTTTCGCGCCAGCATTTTTTACATTTTTTTATTTTTTTATAAAAAAATGTTAGGGTCTCCAAATCAATTATGCTTTTGGTTGGTTGCTATTTTTTATTGTTAAAATATTCAAAGAAATACTTTTATTTTTTAACAATTTTCTTTTAAAGCAATAAAAACATTTAAAAAAGTCAAAGTATTTTATTCAAAAAATTTTTTCAAAAAGAACAAAAGTTCAAAACAATTTAAATATAATTTATTTTTTAAATTAAATTAAAGTTAATATAAAATTTAAATAGTAGAAAGTTCGTTTTTCTTGTTTAAAAGTTTACATATATTTAATTATTTATTTTATTTTTAATTTAAAATAAAATGTCCAAGTTTTGTTTTTCAAAATTAAATTATTCTAACTTCTTTCAAATAAATTTAATTTTTAAAATTTATTTTAAAAATTAAATCTTTTATTAAATTAATCAATTTAAATAATAGAATTATTTAAAAGTGACGTTGCTTTAAATTTTATTATAATAAAATAATTATAATATTTAGTATATTTTATTTAAAATTTCAAAAAATTTTTAATTAAAAAATTAAAGAAGAAACCAAATAAATTATTTTTTGGAGAAATAATTTTTCTTTTTTAATTTGCCCAATTATTATTTTTTCTAAAATGTTTAGATAAATATTTTTTCTTAAAATTATTACAAAAAGGTCTATAAAAATTTTTTTATGTTTTTTTCAATTTATTACTCATTCAAAGTCACCCAAATATCCATTAAATATTAAATTATTTTTGAATTTTTCAAAAATAAAATTTAAACAATTTATTTTTTATTTTTTTGCACTTAAAAATTTATTTTTAAATTTCCAAATCAAAATTAATTTAAATCTTTGTCAGACTGTCAAATTAAAATTAAAAGAAAATAAAAAATATTTACTAATTTAGCATTAAAAAATAGCGTCATTCAAAGGAAAACTTTTTTTTAATTAAATAAAAAAATATTTTTATTTTAGGTAGACTTTTTTCTATTAATTTTAGAAAATGACAAAAATATTTATTTATTTTTTTGCTACTTTTACAAAATCCCACGGGAGATTTTGTTTGATTCCTTGCTTTTTTTGAAAGATTTTTTATTTGTGCACTTTATTTTTAAATTTTAACCTTAAAATTTTTTACATTTTTATTTAAATAAAATTTTGTTTTTGAAATTTAAAGAAGTAATTCTCCTTCATTTTTTTTAATTTTACATTCGCCATATTCTCGATTCCTCAATTTCTACCTAGAGACACCGTTCCCCGAACGATTTTTTTCAGATTTTCCCTCCTCTGACAATTTAGTTTTGAGAATTCCTGCCCGAAACAATTCTAAAACCCCATACCCCGACACAACCGCCCCTGAATGTTCGGGGCACAAACCTATTTCTACCTAACTACATATGAGTGTTTTTAGATTTGATTCTAATTATCTCTTGTTTCTTATATTAATTACGATTTTAATTTTCAAAATTATATTTAAATGCTTTTAGAGCCAAATGTCAAAAAAATTTTTTATAAAAAACTAGCAAAAAATTTCTTTTTTTCATTAGAAATTGAGACCTCCTATTTTTTACATTTACATTAAAATAAAAATATTTATATAATAATAATAACATTTACACCAAACAAAACAAATAATAATATTTTTTTAAAAGAAAATTTGTGTGTTTTTAATATTTTTCTTTTATTTTTTTATTTAATTATTTTAATATATTTAAAGATTTTAATGGAGAAAAATAAAAATAATTATGGCAACGAGTCTATAAATGAAAAACATCGAAAAATATATTTATTGGATTTATTATAAATATTACAAATATTAATATACATATTTATTAGGTTTGGTCCCCGTCCCAGAAAGTCGGGGAATCTGAAACATTTTTTGAAAATTTCCCGTTCTCCCCGAAAAGCCTTCCCCGTGGCCCCTCCCCCCCCCCATCGTGAACCAACCCTAATATTTATTGCACGAATGTATTTTAATTTACAAAGTCTTAAAAAGAAAAATATTGTTTACCTGAATACTTATTTTTTAATTTATTAATCAAAAAAATATTTTTTTATCATTTCTTTTTTATTTTTTAGAACTTTAAAAAAATAAAATGGCAGAACATAAACTTTCTATTCCTTCTTTATCTCCAAAAAATAAAAATAATAAAAGTAGCAGTACAAATTCCTCTCCAACAAAATTATTTCATACTTCTTCCCCAACACATTCTTTATTATATCTTCGACCTATTAGCCCTTCATTGCCAAATAAAAGAAGGCAATTATTCCCAGGAAAGGGACACAGATCACTTTCTCAATCTACAAGTTCTACAACTGTACATTGGTTAAATAATAATATTGAGAATGGAAATAATGGAAAAATAAATTTTGGAAATGGATTGATGGCTATTTTACAGAAAGGTTTTTTTGTTTTAGAAAAATTAAAAAATTAATTTAATTATATTTAGCCCTCTGTACCAACAACAATTCTCAACAAAATAATTACCGAACCGTCTTAACAAATCGAAGAGAGTCCCCCGACTCTGGACTTGAATTAGAACAACGGAATGAAGTTAGCGGTTCTGGTAATGAAGAAATTACTGAAAATAATGGAGAACGTAAATTATCGTCAGCAAAACAGCAAAATAAAAAGGTAGAAAAATCAAAGAATTTAATATATGTACTAGCTTTTTATTTCATACAAATTTTATTTAAAAATTAGAACCGACATTTATGCCAAGTTCTATTAAACAATTCTTGTGTTGTTTAGTAAGTAGAGTTACACACTGATCTCGTTTTCGAACGATTTATTCACTATCGCTAACCCGAACCCTGCCCCGGAACAACGTGAAGATCCCGTACCCCGACACAGCCGTCCCTGGCCCTCTATTAATTCCTTAGCCTGGATATCGGTTTAGATAATAATATCTCTAGAATATTACTGGAGATTTTATTTTCAAAATAAATTTAATATATTTAAGGTAAAAATAATTAAATATATATGTATAAATTCCATTATTTAAATTGTTTTTATTTAATTTTATTCTAAAATAGTCAAAAAAACCCCAAAAATTAAATAAATAAATTTATTTAAACTTAATTTATATCTTCTCCTTCTTACTCTCTTTTTTTATTTTTTAATTTAAAAATCCCCTTCCTCCTCTCCCAAATTTTCATTTTCTTATTTTCATTTTATTTTTTATATCTACTTTTCCTATACCCAAAATGTCAAAACCCCAATAATCAATTGGGAAATTTAAGGAGGATTTGGGTAAATTAAGGAGTTGAAAAACGTTGATAGATAACGCTAACTGTTCTTAATTAATTTAATTCATTTTAGGTTATGATTTAAATTACTCATAATCTATTAATTTATTTTAAATTCACATTTGAATTTTATGCAAAAGGCGGACCAAATAATTATTAAAATACCTAATTATTCATTCAATTTTTCTGTCATTCCTTGCCATAAAGGAATGTTAAATTTGTCTAACTGATATTTAAATGTCCTCAAAATTCGATTTTTTGGGTATTAAAAAAGAGGCCGTTTTATTAAATTTAGTACTTATTTTTTGTTATTATTTCCTTCTTATTTCAATTTTTGGTTATTTTAGACAAAAAATTATTTGAGAAAGGACTAAAAACGAGGATGTATGTAGATATACTAAAATTAGAAACTGAATTAAGAGCACGTGCCGGTCATTGGGTAGATTTCTATTTTTATTAGGAAACTATTTTGGTTGAATTTAAATTTTATAAAGTTCTAGTTTACTTGAAAATTATAATTATTTTAATAATTTTGTTTTTTTTCTTATTAACTTTGCACGATTTCTTTATTTCTTATTCTTAATTTTGTGTAGTTAAAAATTGAGAATTTAAGATTGTATCCCGAATATCTAATATACTAATTTAATAATTTTTAAAAATTTTATATGAAATCCTGAGCTCTATCATTTTTTATAAATAACCTAAAAATATCTTTTGAATATTCCTTAAATTTCCTAAATATTTTGTAGTTTAATTTTAGTTTAAAATAAAAATAAGGACGACCAAAGAATATTTTTTTAATATTAAAATATTTGAGTATACTATTTTTAAGTACTTGTTCTCTTTCTTCTATACTTGGAAATAAACATATTTGGCAAATAATTTACTTAAAAATATTTTTTTAACATTTTTTTATTTCCTTTTTTTTAATTTTTAGATTTATTTTAATCTTCTATTTCCTTTTATTTTTAAATTTTAAAATAAAAATTAATAAAAAATTTTTTTGCAATTTTTACTTGTAAATTAATTTTACTTCTTTTAAGTTACGTGATTTTAATATTTTTTAAATTTAATTTTTGTATTTATTATATCGTCATAAATTAAATTTTGTTTCATTTTACTCTTTAAAATGTTGTAATTTTAATTAAAAAAATTTTTTTATTAATAATTTTTAAATAATTTGTCACGCTTGATATACTAAAAAGTTTAATAAACAATTTATTTTCTGCATAATTAAATATTTTAAAAATTTATATTTTATACATATTTAAATTTTAAAATATTTATTTCACCTAATTTCACACTTTAATAATAATAAAGAAATTTTTTATTTCCTTAAATTTTGTTAAGTTTTAAAATTTTTTATTTAATCGGTGTTCTTTTTTTGTTAGGTAATTGGTTTTGAACAAATAATCCTTTATAAAATATCAAAAATTTTATCTCAGAGCTTTAATCGTTTATTTTCCATCTCCCCCAGCTTCCCTTACATTCATTCTACCCATTCAAACCTTTTATTTATTACAAGCTTTTTTTATATTAAAACCTTTTTTTTATTTTTTTTAAATTTTAAGATTCCACTGTTCACATCATTTCTCATTTCCGTTTTTTTAAATTTAGACGATTACAAACCTCTACCATAAAAATTTATTTTTATAATCCTCGTTTAATATTACAAATTTTTTTATCGTTCCATTCCTGCAAAATAAATATTTTTTAATGTTTTATTTTTTTCCAAATCCTTTTCTCCATGCATTTAAAATGCGGCATTTTTGAAAAATCCTTTTTATCTAAAAAAATTATTTTAAATAAGTGGGACATTTAAATAAATCTTTTTTTGTATTTTTTTAATGTTTAAGAGGAAATTAAACGATGGATATAAAATAATCCTTTTTGGGATAATAATCCCCTTTTTAAAATTAGAGGTTTGGTTGGGATTTTTAAGGAAATTATTGAGACATTATTAAAGGCTTATTATTTCTTGACACGCTTTATAAATTTTAGGACTTATACTTCCCTTAAATTGATATCGTTATTTTAATCTTTAATTATGTAGTTATTGGACCGTGAGAGATCAAGAATAAAAATCTGAGATATCAAGATTAATATCCTTTCAAGATATTCTTCGATTTTCGTACGATCCTACAGACAGTCCTTTACTGTTCATATTGTTTAAAGTAAAAAAATAAGAATCTAATTTTTATTTAAATTTTGCTCTTATTTAGTTTCTAAAAATAATTTTGTTAATTTTTCAAATTGATTTTAGACTTTGATTTTCTAAATTATTTTCCCTTCCCCTATTTAAAAATACAAAAATAATTATTTACAAGTTTTGCATAAATTTTTAATTAAATTTTTTCAAAAAAACAAAACAATTTCTTTTAAACATTAAAAATCTTTTTTTCTTTCAATTTCTTTATTTCTTTTGTTTTTAATGTACTAATTGATGTATTTCCGGTTAAAATAAGCAACTTATAAAAGTGTTAATAAAAACTTTACTTAAAACAAAACTTTTTTTACTTGTTCTTTTTTGCAAACAAAAGAACTAGCGTTCTGGGCGTTGCCACTGGCATGGGAGAAACTGCTGTCTCTAGCGTTTTTTGAAAAATTTGGAATTACGTTTAAAATTTCAAAAAAATCTGAATTTTTCAACTATAAACTCGAATATCTCTTCTCAGACTCAAGTGACACCCTTGAAATTATTTTTATTTTATTCGTCACTTTATTCTCCATCGAATGACACCTCAACCAACTTTGTGCGACTAATACTTCAAAAGTTACAAATTTTAGAAAATAACAGGAAAATATCACTTTTGAAATACATGCCCCCAATATTTTAAACCTCTGTAAATTAGTCAAAGACGGGCAGAAAACGGTCAGAAACTAATTCAATCAGTTACAATAATAGCATGTAAAACGCTAAAAAACAATTTTCAGTATGCGGGCCTTCGGCCCGCATATTTATTTAGGGGCCGAAAATAATAACCACATTATTAAGGTTACCCGAGGGCTACGCATTTTTTTGAACTTTTGGTCGACAGACTTTTAGTGGCCCGGGGGAGCAGTGTTATTTTGCAAAAAATTGCAGCTAAATCATTCAACCCTAAAAAAAGTTATCTACATTTATTTTTAGTTTTTGCCCATTTGACTTAATATATAATAATTCAATCTAAAAATAATTTTAGTTGCGAAAATTAAAAGCATTTACTTAATGTAAAAAATTTAAATCCTTAATTGGCATAAGGTCGAGCAGCTAAAGTTACTTTTGTTATATAATATCTTTAAATAAAAATGTTGGAAAAAATTTTTTTAAAAATAATTCATATAAAATATTTTTTTATTTTACGAGATTATAATAATTTTTAGAATGCTGATATTTGAAATGCTGATATTTAACTGAAGCAATTTTTTGCTTCAGTTATTAACTGAAGCAAAAAATTGCTTCAATTAAAAACCGAAGCAAAAAAACCGAAGATTTTCAAAAAGTTTCCGTCAATTGATAGTGAATTTTCTTCTTAACCGCAGTAGCCAAAATCGTTTTTTTCGCATTTCGACTTCATGTCGAAATGTCGAAAGAAACGAACAAAATCACAAAAAATCAAAAAATGTGGAAGTACCTTTTTCTCCCGGGAATAACTCCAATTAGAAGAGTTCATTTCGAAAAAGTGCTTCGGTTAACCGATGCAGAATTGAACCGAGCATTTTTTATCAAAAAGGCTTGAAACTGTCCGACTTCGTTTTGAGCCACTTGGGACCCGTTTTCGGTACTTTTTTCACTTCAGACTCAAATAACTTCTTTGAGACTCAAGTGTCCGACCTAAAACTATTTTTTTCGAACTCCCCTTATTCGATTACCTATTATAGGATCAAGTCCGGAATTTTTATTTCACGGATTAAAATGTGGCATTTTGTCGCGCCGACGTTTTGATTTGATCACCCATAAAATCGTCAAAAAAAGACAAAAATGCCCACCCCAAAAAAGGGTTAAGAAGGCACATCTCTATTTCAAAAAGTCGGATTTGAAAAAACTTTTTTTTTATTAGGTAGAGAATCTTATGGAGCAGGTACCTCTAAGCAGGGTCGAAACTGTCCGACTTTTTTTTCATGTCGAAATGTCAAAAAAACTTTTTGGTATTTTTGTCACAATCGATTTTTGGCACCCTTAAGTCCATTTTTGGAACTTCTCTATAGTTTTCCTCTATGGTCCCATTCGGGACACGCCCGATTAGGCGCGGGCCGATTAGGCGCGACCGATTAGGCGCGACCGATTAGGCGCCGGCCGATTAGGCGCGCGGCCAATTAGGCGCCGGCCGATTAGGCGCCGAGCTTTTAATTATCACCCCCTTCCATAAGGCCTCCGCGGAAAAAAGTTTTTGCCGCTGCGGAGGAAGCCGGGCATGTCGAGCGGAACGACGGCCGCCGCTTCGCTACGGTCGCCGCGAGCGAAGCGAGCACGACCGCAGCGAAGCACGGCCATCGTGTAGCGAAGACCATGCCCGGCCTACCCTCCGTAGCAGCACAAAAACAGTTTTTCCAGCGAAGATTCAGTTGGTCATAACTTTGTTCAGAATCATTCAATCGAGCTGATTTTGGTGTCATTCAACTCAGCTCGTCTAGCTCTTTCGAATGACATATAAATTGTCTAATTTTGAGTCTTGTACGGAAACTGTAGTTAGGCCGATTTTTTAATTTTGGAAAATTTTTTGTAAAATTTTTTTTATAATTCAGAATGGTCCTATTTGATGGTCGATGGGACCATTCTAATTGACTATAATCGAATATTTAATTAAAAGCTTGGCGCCTAATCGGCCGGCGCCTAATTGGCCGCGCGCCTAATCGGCCGGCGCCTAATCGGTCGCGCCTAATCGGTCGCGCCTAATCGGCCCGCGCCTAATCGGGCTGTACCCGTCCCATTCATCCTCTCTCAAACAAAAAAAGTTTGTCAGAATCCGACTTTCGAGTCGAGCCCTATTTTTTCTTTCCCGGAGTACCCAAAAAAAGTCGAAATTTTTCAAAAAATTTTGTCAAATTTTGACAATTTAGAGGGCCATAACTTTCGAAGCCATGGTCCGTTTTTCAAAATTCTCCCGTCATTCGATAGAGAATTCTCGACTCTATCGCAGTACTAAAACTCGTATTTTTCGCATTTCGTCATCATGTCGAAAATATCGAAAAAACCCAAAAAATCATCACTTTTTCACTTCAGACTCAAATAACTCTTTTGAGACTCAAGTGTCCCAACTAAAAATATTTTTTTCGAACTCCCCATATTCGATTACCTATTATTGGATCAAGTTCAGAATTTTTATATCAGCACAAAAAAATCGATCTTTTGTTGCGCCGACGTTTTGTCCTAAATCTCCCTTGCTAAACCCCAATTCGTCTTTACGCCGTTTCGTTGTCGGAAGCATAACTCTACAGTAGAAAGTCCGATTTTCGAAATCTTTTTTATTCGATGGGGAATTAGATGGAGTTGTGCCCTTTAGTTGGGGCCGAAATCGTCCGGGTTCGGGATCGAGTCGAAAAGTCGAAAAATCATTTTCGACATTTTGCCAAAATCGGCTTTTTCGACATTTAACTTTCGAAATTCGACTTTTCCATAATTTTCCCATATACTACGACATATTAGCCAGATAACAAAAAAAATACTTTTTGGATCCAACCGGCCCTTCTTGAGATCTTTGATTTCGTAGTTGGTACATAAAAAACTTAAAATTTTTGAAAAAAATTTTTGTCAAATTTTGACACTTTGGGGGGCCATAACTTTCGAACCCACGGTTCGATTTTCAAAATTTTTCCGTCAATCGATAGGGAATTTTCTGCTTAACCGCAGTAGTCAAAATTGTTTTTTTCGCATTTCGTCTTCATGTCGAAATGTCGAAAAAACGGACAAAAACACAAAAATCCAAAAAAAGCGGGTAGTACCTCATTCGACCGCAAATATTTCGGGTTAGGGAAACTCATTTCGAAAAAGTGCTTCGGTTAACCGATGCAGAATTAAACGGGCTACATTTCTTCTCCCAGCACCTTATTTTTAAAATTTCGTTTTGGGACATTCATCCTCAGTTTCGTGTTTCGAAATTTCGACATTTCGACATTCCCGAAATTTTCGTGTTTCGTCATCAACAGAAAAGTTGTGTCTTCTGAGCAGCTGATATATCTATAAAAAATTTCAGGTCAATCCGAGACCCAGAAAAAAAGTTATTTAAAAAAAACGTTTTTGTAGGTCGCTTTTTTTTATATATAGATAATATAAAGTTGGTAAAAATATATAAAGGGGAGGAGGGGGAAAGGGGGGGGAGGGGGAGGGGTTGTAGGGAGGTGGAGGGGGAAGTTTGTTTCCTCTTCCCTCCAATTGTTTCTTTCTTTTCTTTTTTTCAATTATTTTCTTGATATAAATTATTTAAACAAACTCTCCCCTTATTTTAGTTTTTTTGGGCAAAAGATATTTGTGAGAGTAAAAAATAAAAAAAATAATAATTTTTTGTTAAACTTTTTTTAAAAATAAATAAAGCAATATTTAGCTTAGTTCTCTTAAATAATTTTTTAAAATAAGCCAAACCTTTTTAAAGATATTCTAACATTTAATAAAATAAAAATTATTACCTAATTATTATTTTCTCTAAATTATTTAATTAAATTTTTATCTAAAAAGGTTTGGCTATTTATTATAAATTAATTTATTTATTAATTCCTTCAAATATTATTAGGTACATATTTTTTTCTTTTGGAAAAGTAATTAATTCTCTCCTCAATAAGATTTTCCGGGAAATTCTTTTAGATATCCGGAAACATTCTTAAATATTTCCTTTCCTTTCTAATAAATTTATTTAATTTTTACCAAATACCTTTTTGTATTTTTTTATTACTTTTTTTATTCTTTATTAAGAGATTAAGTAATGCAATAATTTTTGTTGATTTTTGGTCTTACGCTGCGTTTTGTTTACTTTGCACTCACCTCTGTTTCCAATAAAGATAAAATTTTTTGGAATGAAAATCAGAGTAGGGTTGTCGGTTTCACCAAATACTTCGGTTAACCGAAACCGACAACCCTAAATCAGTGACTTCTATTGGCATCTATCAATTATATTTTAAAAATTTAAATAATTTTTTTGCATATTTTTTTAATTTTAAAAAATATTTTCTTCATTCAATCTCTCTCTCCCATTTTCTTTCCTCTTTTTTTTTAAAATTTATTCTTTTGTTTCTTTTTTAACAGAATATTTCTATTTATTAACACATTAAGCACCTTTATTATTTAAATGATTTCATTCATTTTATCCTCTTCAAAAGAAAAAAATAATTATTAACGTTTTTCTTTATTGTTTTAGTTAAAAACACAAAAAATTATTTATTTTTTATTTATTTATTTCTATTTTTAACCTAAAAATTTTTTTTCAAAAATTTTATTTTATTTTTGTATTTTTAATTGTTAGTCATTTTTTGCAATATTTTAAATTCTATTTTTAATTTCTTTTTTTGCATTTCTCTTTTTTCATTTCTTTAACTGAAATAATTTTAATTTTTATATGACGCTTAAAATAATTTTATATTAAAAAAATTATTTTTAAAATTTAATATTTTAACTAAATAGACATTTTCTCAGTTTTTTTCACTTCTCCCTCTAATTATTTTTTAAAAAGTTGTCCCACACCTAGTGACCAGACATAATTTAAAAAAATTTTTTAATAGAGAGTATTTGGTATTTAAATAATTATTAGTAATTGATGAAAAATTGAAAGAAAAAGTTTAGATTACAATCAAAAATTTGATTGTAATCTAAACTTTTTTTTAATTTTTGATCAATTACTAGCATTTATTTTAAATTTTTATTTTGTCTAATATCTATATACATATCCCTCTTATATAAATTAATTTTTTATTTTTTTTAAACTTTCTTATTCCTCAATTAAGCTAATTTAAAAAAATAAATTTTTGGGTCCTAATTTTACTTTTTTTTCTTTCCTTTCCTTTCCTTTCCATTCCAATTCCATTTCCATTTTCTATATTTATTTATTTAAAATTTAATTAATACCATCTGAACCCATTCATTGAGCTTTTTTTATTTTCTCGTCTTCATTCATTTTCCTTCCCTTGGGGGGAAACAAACAAAAATATTTCTTCCTATATAAGTACAAAATAATAAAAAAATGAAGGAAAAAACATCTGGAAAATACCCAAAAATATTGTTTTTTTCTAAATAGTAATTGTTTTTAAACAAAGATGGATATCTCACTTATGTATAGCCTGATTTCAATATTTCCCCCTTTATTAATTTTTTATTTAGTTGGCCATTAAGGGGGATACCCTCATTTATCTATCTTCAACGGCAACTAAGGGGGCACTTATAGGTGAATTTATTTAAGACATTTAAATAAAATAGTAAAATTTCTTTTGAAATTAAACTATAAATTTCTTTTACAAGATTAGACCTATTTTTTGATTTATTATATTTAGGTAAATCTATAGCAGGGTTGCCGCGGGTACAAAAAATTTTCGGGTACGGGTTTCGGGTATCGGGTTGGAGCGTTTTCATTTCGGGTCACGGGTTTCGGGTTGGCAAAAATATCGGGTACGGGTTTCGGGTTTCGGGTTATAAAATTTTCATTTCGGGTATCGGGTTTCGGGTTGGCAAAAATTTCGGGTACGGGTTTCGGGTTTGGCGAAAAATTCGGGTTATTTTCGGGTGTTCGGCTATTGGTGAACTAAATTGTAGGAGGCAAGCTATATTGCATAATAGGATTTTGGGTGATATAGAGAGAAGCAAATTTGAAGAGATTAAAACATTGTGGGATTTGGGGATTAAGAGGGAAATATCGAGGCAGTCGCCTCACACACTCAACCACCGATCAACATAATGAAAAATTAAAGAAATTATAAATATTTCTTTCCCTTTTCCTTCTTTCTCTTTCTATAAATTTATTTTAAAAAATCGGGTAAGGCTAAGTTTTCGGGTATAAATTTCGGGTTTTAACCAATTTCGGGTCACGGGTTTCGGGTTGGAAAAAATATCGGGTACGGGTTTCGGGTTTCGGGTTGGAAAATTTTCAATTCGGGTATCGGGTTTCGGGTACAAAAAAAGGCCGGGTTTCGGGTTTCGGGTATCGGGTTTCGGGTTTCGGGCGGCAACCCTGATCTATAGTAAAATTAAAAGATCTAGTAATAAAATTAATTCAAAGAATTATAATTTTTTCTTTAACGTTTTTAATTTAAATATAGGTATATTTTCTATTTCAATTTTTTAGACTTTATATAATTAAAATTTTCTTCCAAAAAAGGTTTTTCTCTCTCTGACGTTTTTCTTTTAATTTAATTTTATTTCTAATTTATTTTCTTTCCACTCCCTTCCTCCTTTTTCTTTTTATTTCTAAATTTAGATTAATATATTATATCTTTTTTAATCAACACATTTTTAATTTTTGATCATTTAATTTTATTGCTTTTTTTAATTTTTTATTTTTGGGGAAGAATTATTTTGCAATTAATTAAAACTTTTTTTTTAGAATTATTTAAATATATATTTTAATTCTAAGGATTTTCTAAATATAAAATTAAAATTTTATTTGTTTTTGAAAAATTTATGTGGAAGGCGGGAAAACCTCGGGAAAATTTCTTCTGGACTCCGATAGCTTTCACCTTTTTTTCACCTTTCTCTCGTTATTTCAAAGGATTTCGAAGGGATTCATTTGTTGTGTCTAAAATTAAAATAATACATTAAATAATTTTAATAACTTTTAATTAATTTCAAAATAATCCTGCCAAAAATAAAAAATTAAATAAAAGCTTTCACCTTCCCCCTATCCCCTCTTTCTCGTTATTATCCCCAACCCCAAGGGGATTTATTTGTATTTTTAATAACCAATTTGAATCAAAAAATAAATAGAGAAATTAAAAAACAAATTTCTATTAATTTATTTTGTGGTTTTTTAAATTTGTTTTATTAATCTAATTTTTTAATTTTAGGTTTGTTTTACTAAATCTATTTTTTAATAAATTAAAAAACTTTTTCTTAAATATTTCTACCTACAACTGCTTACTTCAAGTCTTTTAATCTTTTAAAATTTTTATTTTTAAAAATAGAAATTTTAAATAATTTTTTTAAAAAATGTTTAAATTACTTCTTTTTAATGTTTCATTTAAAAAATCAAAAAAAAATTTTTTAATAATTTTTTAAGTAAAAATGTCATTTTTATGATTTTCTCTTAAAAAATTTTTTTGACTCTTGTTTCCATTTCCTAAACTAATTTACGGGAAAAAAAAGAATTATTTTTTAGAGGAAATTAAAAAAAGGAAGAGTTAAGATCAAGCACAACAAATGGTCTTTTTCTAAAAGAAAATTAAATAAAAATATATTTAATCATTTTGGTGCTATTCTTAGACAAAAAAAAAGAGGAGAGGATATTTTATTGGAAAAATAAATAGAGAAGAGGGGGGGGAGGTTTTAACACCTGACAATTTTTTTAGAAAAAATTTTTTATTTTTGATTACAAAGTAAATATTGGACATAACAATCAATCAGCCAGAAAAAAAGATTTTCTTTTTTTGCTGAGTTTTTTTATTGCACAAAGATTTTAGAGAGTTTTTTAAATCTTTTTAATTAAAGTTTTTAAAATATGTATAGCCGCCACCTTCTCTCTTTTCTTTTTAAAAAATATTTTTTGTTCTTCTTTCTTCCATTAAAAATGTTCACAAAAATATTTTTGGTTTTTAATTGTTTTAAATAATTTTTGAAAATATTTCTTTTTGATTTTATAAAGTTAACTAGTTCCTTGCTAAATTGTAAATTTGTTGAGATAATTTAAAATATTTAAACTCTAAAAATAATTCTCTACAACAGATTAACCAGAAATTAAGCAAAAACTAAGATTATAGAATATCTCATTATCTTCCCCTCCCTCCCCCTCCTTTTTTTAAATTTTCTTTCATTTCCTTCTCTTTTAGAAATCGTAAAAGTCAATGGATTTTGTATTATGCGGGATTAATCTCGCAACATTTATTATAGAAGATCCTGAATGTGAGCCCCTCAAATGGGATTTTACTCGTCTCTAAGTAAAATAATAAATTGCCGATTGGCATCATTATTTTGGAAGCCAAATCTCATGCTTTTTCTTACAAAATAAATTCGGTTCCCCTCTCTAAAATTCTCGATTTTATATTAATCCCTGGCCTTTATGCCGTCAGTAAAAAAGAAATAAAAGAAGATTTAAATAGGGGTAAATAATGTGATACTTTGTACATATTTTTTTGTTTTTTAATGATTTAAAAATTATTTTATTTTTTATTTTAAGAATATTTTTGTTTTTTAAAAAATATTTTTTTATAAAAAGTAAAAAAGAATATAATAATGAGATGAGTGATAAATAATGATGAAATAATAAAAATAACAATAATTAGCATTTTTATGCTTTAATGAATAAGCTCAATTAATAATAAATAAATATATTTATTTATATGGTCTATTTATTATCGCCCAAAAATGCGTAAAAATAGAGCAAAAAATTATTTTCTAAAAATAAAGAGAAAAATAATTCTTTTTTATTTTAAATTTTGTTTGGATCTTTATTTTTTTAGTGTATCAAAAATTATCAAGACCGACCAATACCTTTTGTTAAGAAAATCGGTCTATTTTATTTACTCTTTTAGAACTGAAACATTAAATTAACGTTTATATTAAAAATTGAATAAACATCCCCCCTCCCCTTAACTTTATATTAAATTTTTAAAAAAATTACTTGGTATACTTATTAAAAAATTATTTTTTAATCATCCCACATGTTTATATATATTTTTTTCTTTATTTTTTTTAATTAAAAATACATAATAATAATACTTACATTTTTAAGCAAAATTCCCCAACTTCTTCTACTCCTTCTACCCGAGCATCCTCTTCTTCATTTTCATTCTTTAATAGCCGAATATTTGGCTCCTTTTTGGCAAATAATTCTTCACACCCAATGATGTTTGACTTTCCTACTTTACCCCCTCATTTGCTCGATCCAAACGGTTATGCTCAATCTCCAGTTGGCCAATTAAGTCGAAGCAATGCTGTTTTAATGAGAGAAAATCAACAATTGACTAATAGAGTGCAGGTAAATTTTTGAGAATAAAGAAATAATTGGAAAAATAAAAAGGATTTGATAAGAATTACTTTCTTGGATTTCAGATCCACAACTTTCGGGTTATACTTGACTCGAAGTTCCTTTGATAGGGTTTTTCTAGGAATTATAGAATTAATGTTTCCGTAACTTTGATCTTCAAAAAGAATTTCCTTTTTATGCTGATGGATTCTATCCTCACAGCTGGTGAAAGTAGTTGGGGCAGGCTTTTAGCTTGGGGCAGTTCCAGACCTTTTCTAAATTCAGAATTTTCACTACTTTACAAAATAGTTCCAGTTTTAACTAATTTTTCGGAATTTCCACTACAAAATTAAATTTTCAAAAAACCAATTTTCTCTTAAAGGATTTGGAAAATTCTTTACGTGATCACGTTGCCCATCTAAATTCTGTTTATTTTACTTTACATCAACATTATGGATTTGATGCTTTACAACTTCCTGGAGGTAAAAATAAAAATAGAGGAAAAAATATTTTATAAAATAATTTTAAAGGTGAACTTGTCCATCTTTCACAATTTAAAGGCCCAGAAGTTGTTTTGTTAACTTTTGTTCACAATCCAAAACAACAATATCAACAACAAAAGCATCGACTTTCTTTAGATGCCCACCTTTGTGTTTCTCCTGATGATACACAAAAACAACAACAATTAACAACAACAACATCTTCAATTAATAATCGTCGAAACAGACTTTTATTACTTCAACAAAAACAATTACAACAAATTAGACACAAACAACCGCCTTTACTATCTTCCCTTTCCCCTACTGCTACTTCATCTTTACCTTCACAATTCTCTCAACAACATTCGCCACCTTCAACTTCGAGTGATTCGGCTTGTTATTCTTCTAATTCTGTTGAACAAGTAAATTTTTTAAAAAATTTAACTAAACCTGGAGGAAAAAAATGTTAAGATTTTTTAAATTTGGGTCAAAATTTTAGGTAATTGTTAAATTTTAGGACGCGTCTGTCTTTTATTAAAGATATCTTCTTAAGGATCCAATAGAAATTCCGTTCTTTTCCTTAAACAATTTAATTCAATCCTCTCTTTTTTCCAGCAAATAGTATCAGGTCCAAGCAGTGCAGAATCTTCTTCAATCTCTGCAGCCTTTTCCTCAACTTCTTCATTAGATCCAGTTGAAATGCTTCGCCAATTATGTATTAAATCTTCAACAGACCAACAATCAACAGAACAAATACAAGGGTATGTTGGATGGCTTAAAGAACAAGAAAATGGAGAAAATAAAGATGAAGAAGAAAAACAACGACTTTTAGAATATTTTAGAGCACAACAAGTTCAGGCACAAGTAAAAAAATTATTTTAGAAAATTTTTAATTGAAAAAATTTTTCTTAAAAAGGTTCAACAACCCCTTATTATTAATGAAGATAAAAGGAAATATTCAATAAATACACTAACTACAGCTAGTTCTGATGGCTGGAGAAGTGCCCGTTCTGAAACTGTTCCTTCTACAAGTGAACAACAAAATGAAGATAATTGTGAGAAACCTCCAAATAGTAGAGCTACTTGGCCACCTAGATTTCCATTAATGAATAAAACTAGAAAATTTAGGTGTGTTTAAATTAATTATAATTAAAGCCCAATTAATTATTTTACTAATTTTGGAATTTTTGTTAGGTTCTCAATATTTTAGCTACCTTTATGAAGCCTCTCATTTGTCCCTTTAATCATTAAATTATCCCTAGTTTGAACGTGAAATCAAATACATATATATCATTCCATATTAGTTATAACTAATTAGAGATCAGACTGGAAAGTTTGTACGAGAATCGAGATCTCGAAAATACTCGATCTCGATAACCGAGATTTTTGATCGAGATCTCGTCTCAGTCCTGTCTCTAGTTATAATGATGGCATTTTCCCAACCGGATATAAAATTCATACATATGTATGTTTATAACTGTACTTATTTTTAGTTTCTTATTTATGCTAACTATAGAACGATTTTAAACTTATTACAAACCTTATTTTCTGAGAAATAAAATTAATTAATTAATTCCAACAAATTAATTTTATAGAAGTATCCAATTTCTTGGCAATCGTCGTTCAACAAGTAGCAGTTCAGTCTCTCCCCACCCTACACCTACAACGACAGCTCTTTTATCAGGAAATCATCGAGGTAATTCTTCAACCTCCCCAAGAGGCATTAGCGGAATTGGTAGACATTCTCCCCATTCTCCAAATAATAATGAAAGGAAACAACAAAAAACTAGAATAGGGATTGGGCCTATGGCTACAGCAGCATGTAGAAATACTTTAAGAATTGGTGGTAGTGATTCTCGAGGGGGCGCGAAAAGAAATTTACTTTAAAATTAAAATATTTAAATAATTTTAAAATTAAATTTATATTTTTAAATTGTATTTTTTAAATAAAATAAATTTTAGATTATTTATTAATTATTATTAAGTTAATACAATTTTTAAAATTTCGGTCATCCCTGGGCCGTAGATAGATAAGAACATGGTTGCTGATTAAATGACCACTAACCGCCGGTTAAAATCAACCGATAGCCTTCTATATAAAACACAATTGTTTCAACGCTAATAAGAGTGTATTTACATTAGATTTAGTAATTTTGGAGAGAATTTACATACATACACGCATTTTTAGAGTTTGTTTTACAAAAAATAAATTTAAAGAAAAATTTTTATTCAAGTTTTTATTACCAAAAAAATTATCACAGAATTTAATTAAATGTTCCCATTTCTTTTTAATTTTAGATAGAATTTAAAAGAATATATGTATTTATTTCCTCCCAAAATTTTTTTATTTATATTGGTTTATTGTCCAACATTTGTTTGAAAAAATATAAGGAACGTTCAGGTACTCCACCATTTACCTTAAAATTAAATATTAAAATTTATTTATTTTTTAAATTAAAAATAAATAAAACCGCATGTCCAGCACCAAAAACTTAAAATTAAAAAATTATTTCTTTTTTGTTAAATTATAAAATACCCGTTATAAATGTCAATCCACCTTCATATTCAGTTTTCATTCCTGCAGTTTGTTTGTCAAAAACCCAAGGTGTTTTTGGAGTTTTAATCTAAATATGGAGTTTTTAATTAGCAAAAATTATTTTAAAATATTTTCTCGAATTTAAAACTAGAGAGGAAAATAAGAGAATATTTTGGTTATTATTTAGATTAAAACGGCTGAACCTATCACAGAAAAAAAATTAGGCATGCTTTTGGGAGCTCTCACATGCAGGATTTTTAACCTCTCAAACATCCCACGACCGGCTGATCTTTCCATCTTCCTATTAATATCCCTATCACAGTTAGGACAAAGTCTATTAAATAAATATAAGATTTCCCACCCTTCGTCCAAGTCTTTCACAAAATCTTTGTCCACTTATAAAACTTAAAACCGAGTCTGCTTCTCCAAAATAAAGCAAAACTGGTATTTTTGCATTTAAAACATTTGTAATAAATGGGGACATATCATCTAAACTTTAACTAATTTTTTTTTGTTTTAAATGAATTAACCTTGAGTTGTTTCATAATTTTGTCTAACTTTATCACTACCAATTCTCCATGTAAAATTTCGTTCAATTGGAATGTGTAAAGCTTTTAAAACTTAAAAAAAATAATTCTAAATTTACAAATTTATTTAATTTATATTCAATCCCTATAGGCCTATTTCTCACCAATTAGAATTTGGAAACAGGTACTTGAACTGTAAAATACTTAAACTTGAAAAATGAATTTCTACCAAAAAAAATTTAAAATTGAAAAGAAATTGGACAAGTATTTTGCAGACAGAATACTTATTTTCCTTTTTCAAGCTTGGAAGAATAATTGGAAATTAACAAAGAGATGAAAAGATATGTAATAATTAATAAACTATAAAACAAAAATAAAATTACGTTTCGGGTTATTCATATAATTATTTCTGGCATCCTCTAAAAAATAAACAAAATTCAAATATTAAAAAAAAATTATTTTCTAAAATATACCGGTAATGCAGGCAGTTGGGGAAGGATCAAAATCTTTGCCAATTTTTGTTAATTTATTATCTAAATATTTAATAGATAAATAAATAAATTTATTTATTAAATACCACAACGTTGTAAAACACTATATATATTATAAACATTAACATTTGCATTAGAAATTGAATTGGCAAAATTATCTATCTGAATAGCAGAAAAATATATTTTTTAATAAAATTCCTAGAATTTACTGTATCTTGACAATCAGTTTTGTTATTATCAGTGTACACATCCACTATATTGCAAGTTTCTAAGAAATAGAATAAATTATTTTTTAAGCTAATTATATTATCATTATTGCTAATTCCATTAATTACCAAGATTGCCCTTGCAACATTTATTAATAAAATTCTTCATTTCCCTTTCCTCTACAAATCCATGAAAATATGGATATAATATATCTGATTCCATAGACGTTTCTATGTTAACTAATCCATTGCCAATTAATAAACCCTTTTAGAAAATTAAAAGTTTATTTTAAAAGATTTTTCGTTACTTTTAAATTAATTTGATAATTTTTTTGGTTATTAACAATTGTTGATGCAAGCATTGAAGTATAATGTCCAGCAAATGATGAGCCAGCAATATAAAGTCCATTACAACGTAAATTGGGAAATTTTTCATAAAATACTTGAATTGCTTTATAGTTCTCTTGTGTTATCTTTTAATTTATTAAAATATATAAATTGTTTTATTAACCTCTAAATGAGTCTATTTCTGAGAGATTTTGTTTTTCTAATGGTAAAAAATTTGATAAAATGTTTACGAGAATTTTAAATTAAAATGTCTATTTCTAATTTTCAAAGAAATAATGGACTACTTAAATCCCTCTAGATTGTCTTTGTATGGATACACTATAAACTTTAATTAATTTATCTATTTTCAGTTATTTTATTCCTAATAATATTAGAAGGAATATTAGGGTATTGGTTTTTAATAACCCTTAAAAAATCGCCGTAAACATAAGGTTTTAAGAAATAAAATCGAATATGAGCTTCTCACACCCTAAAAACTATTTTAGATAAAAATATGTTATTGCTAAAGATCTGATCCTCATTTAATCTGATCCTCATTACCTGATCATCGTTATTTGTATAATTTCCATCTGTTACATAAGAAAAGCCAGTACCAGCAAGTAGTTAACCATACCACTTTGTTCCATTTTCTACCGCACATTCCTAAAGGTTTAGGAGGGTGCCCGCCCCTTTTTCTTTAATCTTTGCCGCCGAACCTATGCCTGTGGGAGGGGTCCGCAAAATTTTCAAAGGGTTTTGAAGGGGTTTGGGGGAGGGGTCCGAAAAATACAAAGGGATTTCCTTTGATCTTGCCGACAAATGCCAAGGTGTGAAAATTCACACCTTTTTGCTTCTTTGATCCTGCCGACAAAACTAATTTGTTTCAAGTTGTTGGGGGAAGGGTCCGATGAAACCAAAGGGTTCCCTTTGATCTTCCGACAATCCCATTTTGTTCCATTTTAAGTGTGCGGTAAATCCTCAAGATGTGAAAATTGTGAAAATTCACACCTTTTTGTTTCTTTGATCCTGCCGACAAAACTAATTTGTTCCAAGTTGTTGGGGGAAGGATCTGACGAAACCAAAGGGTTTCCTTTGATCTTCCGACAATCCCATTTTGTTCCATTTTAAGAGTGCGGTAGATCCTCAAGGTGTGAAAATTCACACCTTTTTGTTTCTTTGATCTTGCCGACAAAACCAATTTGTTCCAAAATGTTGGGGGAGGGGTCCGAAGAAACCAAAGGGTTTCCTTTGATCTTCCTATATTAAAAATTATCCCTGAACATGATCGAACCGTGATAACTAATGAATATTCCAAAACAAAACCGCTACATACTTAGCCAAAGAGGAACATTTTTTTATTGTAATTTTTTCCTTTTAAAACTTTTAAACTATTTAACATGCATGCATATTAAATTAGTCAAATTTAAAAAGAGCGTCGCTTCTCTTTTTTAAAATGGCGTCGCTTCACTTTTAATTGATTGAGTATAAATACCCGAATAAAACTTAAATCTTAAATTGAAAAAATGTTTTTCAAAATAATTTTAATACTATATATGATTTATAATGTTACTAGCGAAAATAGAAGTTTATCTGATTTTAAAAGATGGCAGTGTGAGAGAGCTATAACTTTATTTCGAAGAAAACCTCCTTCTATAAATTTCAAAGATGTTTTAAACATAGGCGTACCTAAAGACTTGGAGTATAAAGAAATATGGACCCCATACGGTCATCATTGGTGGGTTTGGGATGAGAAAGAAAAAGCTATTATACCAATCTATTATGGACCTCCGCCAAAACCTAAACCAGAAAAAGATGGTATATTATATTCTGGATGGTTAACTATAAAAGAAACTTGCTTATCAGTTATTGATTTTTTCAAATCGATATTCAGTCCATTAGCAGAACTAAAATTCCAAAGAGGTGTATTTAGAAGGTAGTCTTCAAATCAGTTTATTACTACCTTATCTAATCAGAAGGGTCGTGGTCGAATTATGGAGTATAAAAAGAGCTGATGTATGAATTTTGTCTCCTTTTGCTCATTTTTAAAAATTTTGTTAAGATGAACAATAATAAAAATCTAACTCGTCAAGTTTTGCCTGAAGTAGAAATTAGCATTAATTTGAATGGAATAACGATTTCAAGTGAACGTCTAACCCCTTCTCGTTTTGTACCATATGATATAGCTGGCAAATGTCGTGAATGTAAAAGTACGGAAGTTGAAGTGGATTTTATTGTCACCAAAGATGGCGTTACTATCTTTTGCACACGTATTTCAGGAACTCGTTATGTACCATTTGATTCAACTTATGATTTACCGGGAATATGCTTCTTTCGGGTAGGTATTTTTTAGTCTTTATCTATTATATTTTAAAATTAAGATTAAGAACAAAGGCCGCGTATTCAATATCCCATATGGCACTGTAAAACCACAGCCACTGCTTCCAACTCAACAACCGACACAACCAACAACTCTAAGCCAAAATACAATGTCAGAAAAACAGAATAAACCAAAGCAATCTATTAGTACACAAAAATCTATAAAACATACTATTGAAAATATCCTCAAAGATAAAAGCAAAGAAAATAATGAAAATGTTTTGCTTAATGAATTTTTTGATAGTCTCGATGCAGCAACAACTGGAATTCCATCACAGATTGATAAGATGAATAATTTGAAGAAACAGGCTACAAAGATTGAGGAAGAGGAGATGGCTGCTATCGAAGCATTATATAACATACCTCGTTAATTTTTCTTATATAAACCTAAAATTATTTAATTTTTCTATTAATTAAAATGGAAACTTTAACATTCTCAGATAAAGATTTGAAATTTAAAATTCCTTTTGGTATGATAATTTCTGGACCTAGTTCCAGCGGAAAGAGTACATTATTATTAAAATTTATTTCCGAAGCTTCAGATTTAATTGAACCCAAACCTAAAAGTATACTTTACTGTTTTGGCGAAATGAGTAATATTGTACCTATACTTCAGAAATCAGGTGTCAGTGTTTATTCTGGTGTTCCTCCCGAGGATTTGATTAAAAAATATCAAAAACCTTTACTACTTATTCTCGACGACTTGCTTATGTCAATTGATGAAAAATATTTGTCCGAGTTATTTACGAAAAAATCTCATCATCAAAATTTTGCTATTGTCTTTGTTACTCAGAATTTATTCGAACGCAAAATTAAAGTTGCGCGACAAAATGCTCAATATATTATTATAATGCGTTCTCCTAATTCGGTATTATCTGTACGTAATATAGGTGTTCAGCTATTTCCTCAAAAACTTGAATATTTCCTCGATGCATATAGACAAGCAACAAACAACCCCTTTGGCTATCTAGTTATTGATATGCATGCTTCATCTGATCCAGGACTGAGACTACGCACAAGTATATTTAAAGAAGATGAAGAAAAAATTATTTTTATTCCGAAAAATAGAATATAAATAATAACATGGTTAGTCAGCTGATCAAGGAAAATTCATATTTTTTACAACTTCTTGCAAAAACAAAATCGCATCGAAAATTGCAACGACTGTTAAGACTCTCAAATACAAACCAATTATTAGCTATAACCGAAATTTGTCTGAATATTATAAAGGCTAGACTCAAACTTACATCTCGGCAAAAGAAAAGACTGATTCCATATGCTGACTTTGTTCGTAAAATGAGTAGGATAAGAAGTGAACATGGTGCTAGAAAAATTCTAAATCAAAGAGGAGAGGGTGTGGGCACGTTTGCAGCGTTATTGACACCGGTTCTTATAGAATTAGCAAGATCTCTAGGAAATTCTATAAAAAGCAAGGATTAAACAAATAAACAACATACCTAAAATTATGGCTAACAAATTTATTCTTGTTCCTGAGGAAATTTATAAAGGTCTAACTACATTTGATACCGGAGAACCTAATCTCGATTTAATCAGAAATGATCTTGAAAGAATTAAAAGGAAGAAAGATACTCCAAGTGCAAAGAATGTAAAATATAACCAAGAACTTAGGCGGTATTTGCAACTGAGAAATGAGCAACAGAATAGACCTGTCAAAGTAGAAATGGTTGCAACACCTAAGGGAGCAATAATGAGTACAAATTCTACACGTCCATCATCTAATATAGTCGAAGATGATGAGGAAATATTTACAACAGATGATATTTCTCTCCCATCTTTTCCTCAATCTACTAAAGATGTTAAATCGATAATTAATTTCAAACCCCAAAAACTACCTCGTCCTCCATCTTTATCATCATCATCCACATCAGTTAAAAAACGGTTTAAGAAATTGAGAGGAAGCTTACCACCACCTCCTCCACTACCACCAACTACAAATCTTAAATTAATAAAGAAGGAAATAGAGTCTGAGCCAAAGAAAAAATTTTCAAGACGCAAAAGTACAAAATATTCGAAAACAGGGAGTACAAAGCAAGACTCTATTATATTATCCGAAGATGTGCCAATAATATCAACTCATGTCTCACCTCAACAACGAATTATTAAAAGAGAATTGGAGCAGGGTGATTTTGAAGGTATAAAGAGGAAAAAGATATATGACAGCAGAAGGGAACAAGAAATAAGACAAAAAGCGAATAAATTGAAGGAAATCGATAAGAAACGTTATGAAAAAAGGCAACAATTATTAGCCAGACGACGAAAGTCGCAGAAACATAAGGTTCCAATAGACCCTTATGTTATTCAACAATTACGTAATAAAGAAAAAAGTGGAGCATCAAAAGGTTCAAGAAGGGTTCTAAGAGAGGGAAGGTCACCTTCCCCACCATTGAGCCGTCAAAAAATAAAACGAAAAGCAGAGTGGTCGCAAGGAGACGGACATACAATTGCTAAAGTCCAGAGAAAAGTCAACAAAAAACAATCACAAAGAGCTTCAAGATTATGGGTTAAAAATCTGAAGAAAAAAATTTTAGAGTTTCGCTCATATAAAACAAAAAATAAATGGGCAATAAGAAAACCGACACAAAAGGATATCAACAGATTTAAACCATCTCTTTGGTAAAAGATGGCTGATTACACTAAATTTCTTGACGATCTATACAACAACCCTGAATCCCCTGCAGCATTTTCAGGAATTGACAGACTTTGGTATGAAGCACGTAAAGTTCTCAAACATATACCAAGAAAAGCTGTTCAACATTATTTAGAAGGACATAGAACATATACACTTATGCGACCCAAACGTATTCATTTTAAAAGATCAAAGACTGTAGCAGCCGGGTTTATGACAGATGTACAAGTTGATTTGGCAGATTTCCAACAGTTATCTCGACATAATAAAGGAAATCGTTATTTACTTCTAGGTATAGATGTTCTATCTAAACGAGTGTTTGGTGTTCCTGTCAAGTCCAAAAAGACTGAAGAAATGATAGAAGCCTTCAAAAATTTAATTTTACAAATGCCAATGAAACCTCAGCGAATTTTTTCAGATAAGGGGACAGAATTTAAAAATAAACAAATGAAAGAATTTTTTGAAAATGAGGGCATAGAAAAACATGAGCCAACACATTCTATCGTCAAAGCTTCCGTTGCGGAAAGAGCAATTCGCAACGTTAAACAACGACTTTACCGAAATTTTGCTCAAAAGAAAACATTAAATTGGATTGATGTCCTTGAAAATATTTTAGAAGGAATAAATAAAGCAAAGAGTAGAATCCATGGTATGCGACCGATAGATGTCAATTTTGATAATGCTCAAAAGGTATGGAAACGAATCTATGGAAACATATTTTCTTCAAATAATAATAAGATAAAACCAAAACTCAAAAAAGATGATTTTGTACGAATGAGTGTAAATAAAGGTGCTTTTGAAAAAGGATACATACCAAATTGGGGAGATGAAATATTACAAGTGGACAAAATAAAGGAGACCCCATTACCAATTCAATACAAAGTACGTGATGATAAAGGCGAAAAATTTAAGGGTTCATTCTACAATGAAGAGTTAACTCGTGTAAGAAAAGATGCCGATACAGAATATAGAATTGAAAAAGTTGTTAAAAAAAGAAAGAGACAAGACGGTACTTTTGATATTCTTGTTAAGTTTATAGGATACCCAGAACGTGAATGGATTCATGAGTCACAATTAGTATAAAAGAAAACAATTTTTCATTATTGTAAAAATTTTTTGTGATAAAAATATGTCAAACAGCTTTTTTGTCTTTCTTCCTAGTAATATTCCCGATTATCCTGATAATCGACCAAATAAATTTAGAGTTCATTTACCTAAACCACTCTATTTTTCTGGCAACTGGGTGTGCGGTTTACACAGTATAAATTATCCATATTCTTGGGCAGCAACTATTGGTACACTAGATGATCAATGGATTGATATACATTTCAAAGATAATCTTGGAATGGCTAAAGTTTTAAGAGTCCCCGTTCCAAAGGCATCGCATACAACTGTTGAAAAATTACATGAATTTTTAATTTCTACACTTCAACATCAAAGCGAAACGTATGGAGCTTCACCTTTGGAAAAACCAGAAGATTTAGTCGATCTGCCCTCACTTAAAAGTCAAAGAAATAAACGATCATTAGAAGAATTAAGGCAGATTAGAGTGGGAATTATTCCAAAAGTTGATGAAGTGTTCATAGATTATCCTGATCAATATTGGGACCAACTAAAAATTTTAAAAGATAAACTCGTAGAAGATTCAAAATCTTTAGATGAATTTAAATTAAGAACAGATCAGCAACAGGATGTGACAATTAAAAGTGAAATGACAACAACATTTTGGAATCTCAGTTACAAAAAAAGTGCTTTAGAGTCTCGAATTAGAAAATTAGAAGAAGAAGCAAAAAGGAGAGATTTTGAAAAGAATAATTCAGATGTCAACATTGTTGTCGATTTTTTCGAAACTTATCCTGAAAATTACAATGAAATATTAATTATAGACCATCTCAAACTAATAGCTCTCTTCATAGAAGACAAAAAGGAATCACACTTACAATTAGAGGGGTTTTTACCTAGATTCAAGAAAGAAATTCAAAAAATGACTAAGAGAGTAAATTTACTTGATGCTGCAGTACTGAGAAGGGACAAACAAAAAACTGTTAAACAATATAATAGAGAGAACTATATAACCCATAAAGGCTATGTTGATAAATTTTTCAGTGATAACCCTGATTATTGGCCAGCAATACGAAGTAATTTCTATGGGTTGATCGCTACATATCAGGAAATTTCTAATACAAAAACTTTGTATGATGAGGAAACAGATGAGGATCGAAGGAAGGAATTAAATACTAAAATTGATGGACTTAAAAGACTTGTCAATTATAGAATGGATAGATTTAGGGCACTTGAGTTTGAAGGAATTGCTAGAGATAGAGAGACAGCAGATGAACCTTACAGGCCCCCACCTCTACCAACGTACACAGACATACACCCTCCAACAACAACACCATCAACCCCTCCCCCAATGCCGACTCAAAAAGCTTCGCCTTTAAAGTCTCTACCAGGCTATACATCTCCAACAAAACCTGTCTCACAAGATCAACAAAAAGGAGGCATTTCAGAACAACCTCCTCTTCCACCAGCTATAATTGAGCCTTCTAAATCTACAGATATTTCAAAACCTTCCCTTCCGACACCTGAAACAACAACCCCTGTTCAACCTTCACGAACTGAACCAACTACTGAGGATCTTTCAAAACTTCCCCTTCTTCCAACCCCTGAAGAAACATTCAGTGATCCTTTATGGACCGAAGAAATGGAACAAATATTAACAAAAATACTCGGGAGAACACCCACTCGCCAAGCCCGAATAAATTATTTACCGAATATGCCCGCTCTTTTACGGCAGTATGGACGATTAAAGAAGGATAAAGTTGATGCTTCAGTCCAAAAACAAATAATTGATTCTATCGAAATATTGTATCACAAGGATTTTGAACGTTTTAAAGTACAATTTACTCATACCAGCATTAAATATCTATCTTTTTCTCCTCAACTTGGATATGTTTTGGGTTTTGAAAATACAAATATGGTCCAAAATAGAGAAATTGCAAAGTATGGATGTGATTTAAGAGGCGGTTTTTCAAGTTTTGCTGTGTATACAAAGGGACTAACAGAAAATATGATTATTGGTAATAGCCTAAGTTCACTTCTACGCGTAGTCTCTGTGGCCGGTGCAAAACCTGGAGAATATAATGAAAACATTTATGATTCACCAATATATGCTCGTGTTTTACCAAAGGAAGTTAACGAAATTGAGATTGAAATAAGAACGATGGATAATGGCAGACTAGTACCATTTTCCTTTGGTACAGTACTCATTGTCTTAATATTTAAAAAGGTTATAAATTTTTGATTTCTTTCCAAAGTGTATATAAATAGCAGTTGTAATTATTTAAATCTAAAATAAATTTTATTTATTAAAAAATGGTGCATGTTATCTTTGATACAAGTACAGTAGGCTATGACGATTTTGTCCATAAAAATCCTAATGAAATGTCAGGTGGTGGAGAAATATCATATGATTATTTTCGAGGGTCTTCACCCTTCCAAAGAGGATATGGTATTCAAAAAGGAGCGGGTGTGGGAGATATTATGCGAGGACTTTGGCGTTTCTTTCTTCCTGTTCTTCGAAATGTTGGAAATACTGTAAAGTCAGAAGCAATTAACACAGGACAACGTGTTCTTGAAAGAGTTAGTCAGGGAGAACCAATCAAAGAGGCTTTCATTAGTGAAGGAAAGAAGGGTGTAGATACTGTTCTGGAGAAGGGAGGCTTGCCTAAACAATTTGGTTCAGGATTTGCAAGAAAAAGGGGTATAAAAGGGAGAAAATTACCAAGTTATCAAACATTAATTGGCAAACCTATTAAAAAAAGAGTGAAATCAGACGTTTTTGGTCTTTATTAGAAATGGCGTTTCATAAAATTGACAGTGATAGTATCAACTCAATTACCAATGCATTAGACTTTTTTCAAATTCCTCCAACAAATGTAAGTATTTCATCATCAAAAGTTTTTGAAATTCTACCGAGTAATCCACTCACCGATACACCTTACCATTTTAAAATTCACGCAAGTCAAAATTATATTGATTTGACTAAATGTTATTTATTTACTGAATTTCGCATTCGAAAAGAAAATGAAAGTGGACAACTTGTAAATCTTTGTCGCAGACAATGTTTCCCCAATACAGCTTATAGGACAGACATTTATTAATAATATGCGAATAAGTGTTAATGGAAGAGAAGTGTTCAATTCAAATTCACTTTATGCTTACAAAACCTATTTTTCACATGAACTCTCATATTCACAAAACGCAAAGAGCTCACATTTAAATGCCGCTGGATATTTTTACAATAATACTTCAACTCAAGAAGGTGGTTTAGATACAATCGAAAGGAGAAGATTATTTGAAAACAGTAAAACAGCACAATTCATTGCTAAACTTGATGCAGATATTTTCAATCAACCACTTTATTTGATAAATCACTGTGAAGTTGATATCGAAATTATACCAAACGATTCCCGATTTGTTCTTATGACATTTGGACTACAAAATGCTATGGAAGTACCGACACGATATTTGTTTGAAGTAGTAAATATGAAACTTTATGTTAAAAAAGTAGATTTAATGGACGGATTGGCGTTGGACATTGCGAAAAGACTTGAGACTAAACCTGCTCGCTACTCGATAAGAAAAACTATGATGAAACCTCTATTTATTAGTCAGGGTCGATATGAGTTTAATGCCAACCTATTTATGGACCAAATTCCTAGACGCATTACATTAGGGCTCGTTTCTAATTCTGATTATGTAGGAGATATTAAACGAAGCCCGTTCAACTTTCATCATTTTAATGTTCGCGAGATTAGTATTATTGCCAATGGAAGAAATTATCCACAAGCCCCGTATGATTTTGATTATGAGAATGGAAAATATATTCGTGCTTTCAATGATATGAATGAGGCAGTTGGTTTAGCCAATTCAACGGAGAGCAATGGAATAACTTTACAACAATATGGCAAAACACATTGTATCTATGTTTTTAACCTAACAAACAGTGGAGAAGATCAAGGAGGAACCTTTGATTTAATTAAAAATGGAACAACAGCTGTAAATATAAAGTTTAGTAAACCCGTACCTGAAGGAGGAATAATGCTTATAGTAATGGGAGAAGCAGATTCACTTATAATGTTAGATAAAAATAGAACAATCGCGAGTGATACCACAATATAAATTCTAATCTTTTCATATTGTAATAATTTTAAATTAGATAAACTTAATAACTTTTATATTTTATTTTTTATACAAGTAAAACATTACCACATATTTTTAAAATTTTTCAAACAAGAAAAGTATAAATATGAAAAAAATTTTTAAGAAAAATCATTTAAAAATGAAAAATCTTATGAAAATAGTTTTTCTAATTAGAATATTTGTTCCACTAGTTGAAGCATTATCAACTGATGGTACTATAAAACTAGACAATCTTCCAGAATATTCTGAACTTGTTAAATATTACAGAGGTGAAAATATTACAGGAAACCCTCTTTTACCTTCAAAAGAAAAAATTGTTGCTCCGGTACCTAATTTTATTAATTTCGATAATCTGCCATCACTTTGCAAGGAAAGCCCAAAAGACAACAATTTTTATGGACATGTATTCTGTTGGGGAATGATATGTTTATATGCAATGTTGTTAGCTAGTCTAGTTATTTATCAGCTCCGATCAGTTCTTTGGTTCAAATTCAATTTTAACAACAACAGCAACAATGTACGCAAGTCAAATTACTCAAATTCTGAGGACAAATCCTCAAACGTCGCGAATCTTCCTAGGATGTTTTCCGTGTAATCGTCTGCCTGATCCTAGTTCATCAAAAGGGAAATTTTTAATAGTAAATTTGGATCCTTATGGATATGAAGGTTCTCACTGGATCGTTATTTACATAAAATATAATGATGAAGTGATATATTTCGATAGTTTAGCACTGCCTACTAGTATATGCATAATAAATTCCTTTCTAAGAAATTTTCCAAAAATTATAAGAAATCTAAAACGCTATCAAGCACCTTTCGCTGGAACATGTGCCCATCATTGTATATCTTTTATATATTTTTATTCAAAGAATTATAATTTTGAGCAATATCTTGAGTTTTTAGACAAACAATCTAATCCTGATTTATTTGTTCTTAATATTGTGAATAAAATGATTACATAAAGTTTTTGTAATTTAGATTTTTAAATTTCGCAATTAAGATTTTTTTGAGATTTACTTGCTTTTGATTTATTTTTTATGCATGAATAATTATAACGCTTGAAATTTCTTTTATGTCATGCACGCATATTTAATAAATTTTTTAATTTAATTTGTTTTGATATCTTTTTATGACATGCTTGCATATTTAATTAAAAATTTTTTGAATTTTAGTTTCCTTTGATTTTTTATGACATGCATGCATATTTAATTAAGATTTTTGGATTTCATTTTCCATTGATTTTTTATAAATTGCGTGCATATTTAATTAATATTTTTGAATCTTAGTTTCTTTTGTTCTTTTATGCCATGCATGCATATTTAATTAAATTTTTGTATTAATTTCTTTTGATCTTTTTATGAATTCATGCATATTTAATTAATATTTTTGAATTTTAGTTTCCCTTAATCTTTTTATTATTGCGTGCATATTTAATTAAGATTTTTGAATTTTAGTTTCCTTTGATCTTTATGTCATTCGTGCATATTTAATTAGATTTTTGAATTTTAGTTTCCTTTGTTCTTTTTATGACATGCATGCATATTTAATTAAGATTTTTGAATTTTAGTTTCCTTTGATCTTTTTTATTATTGCGTGCATATTTAATTAAAATTTTTGAATTTTAGTTTACTTTGATCTTTTTATGACATGCATGCATATTTAATTAAAATTTTTGAATTTTAGTTTCCTTTGATCTTTTTTATTATTGCGTGCATATTTAATTAAAATTTCTGAATTTTAGTTTACTTTGAGATCTTTTTATGACATGCATGCATATTTAATTAAAATTTTTGAATTTTAGTTTACTTTGATCTTTTTATGACATGCATGCATATTTAATTAAAATTTTTGAATTTTAGTTTCCTTTGATCTTTTTTATTATTGCGTGCATATTTAATTAAAATTTTTGAATTTTAGTTTACTTTGATCTTTTATGACATGCATGCATATTTAATTAAAATTTTTGAATTTTAGTTTACTTTGACCTTTTTATGACATGCATGCATATTTAATTAAAATTTTTGAATTTTAGTTTACTTTGACCTTTTTATGACATGCATGCATATTTAATTAAAATTTTTGAATTTTAGTTTCTTTTGATCTTTTTATTATTTGCGTGCATATTTAATTAATATGGCACCGGACTATAAATAGTTGCTTTTTTATCTTTAAAAATCTTAAAACTAAATAAAAATATTTTATAGACAAAAGTAACAATAATAGTTTTATTCGCAATGGAACAAACTTTTGCCATGTTTTTGAATATTAATGATATTAAACAGGAGGATATTAAACAAGAGCTATTGAACAAAATGCCGGGAAAAGATGATGAACAGAATGTTATTGAGGTAACTATTCAAAAATCAAATTTATAATAAAATATTTAGGGGTTGCCGAATTTTGGGATTGTTCCTGGCATCCTCAAACAAAAGAGCTCAATCAAATGATTAAAAATGGGGAGAAATTGGATGCCTCTACTTTTTTAATATTTTTGGACCACAACTATGAGACATCGACATGGTGTGAGCAATGTCGCAAAACTTTACTTGAAATGAAGCAAGAAGAAATTTTAGAAGTCGGAGAAGGAAATACATACAAATATAAATTTTTTGTATGTACTGATTGTGCTCAGATAATAAAATATGCAACTTTTTATTATTAAATTGATTAATATTATTTCCTTATTATAAAATTCTTAATCTAGCTAATATTAAATGTTTTAAATATTATTGTTTATAACATTGTTTACCTTGATTAAAAATTGTTACAATAATTATTTAATTTATTTTGGGTGTGTATGGTGATAAAATATCAGTTGACTTACAATTCTTCTTAAAGCATGCTTCACACATTTCAAATTTAACTTCAATCTTATCTTCTTTTCGAACCGCTTTGTCACTCTTCTTAAAAACATTGTCACGACATTCTGAAATTTTAAATATTTTAATAAAAAGAAATGATATTAACCTGCACAAAGTGAGAACGTTAGAAGAAATTTTCCTCGAAACAATTTCCAAAAAGGTTCATTAGTAGTTTTAGTTTCTGAATTATTAGTAGTATTCTTTTCAAGTTCATTGGTAATGCCTTCCATTTTAAGAATTATTTTAAAAAATTTTGTGAATGTGCATGAATGGTTAGCCAGAGTATTTATATCGGTAATTTAGGGGCGGTCCTTAAAAATATTAACATAAAATGATGAGTATATAAACACTAATTAATATTGACAGTTTATTTCATTTAAAAACTTAAAATGGTCCTTATAAGTGAAGAATGTGCTAATATTCTATGTTGCACTGTTAAATCACTTGGAACTCAACTAAATCATCCTGAAAATAGAAAATTAATTTTAAAAAAGCTTCAAGGCTGTAAGGTTGCAACAACATATACTGATAAAAACGGAATGAAAAAAAGTTTTACAATAGGTGGTTTATCAAAGGAGGGAGCAAATGTTATACCAGCATATGGTAGGCTTTCAAAACCCTTCAACATTTCTGTGACTGCACATTATTATGCTAAACATCGTATTCGTCTTCAAAATCCTTATCTTCATTGTATTATCGAACAATTCCCAAACAACACTGGATCATTTAAAGAAAATCGATATTACCCTTTAGAATTGCTTGAGCTTGTTAAAGAGGAAGAAAAAGAAGAAAAAACTCCCAATTTATGTGAAAGTTTCAAAATTACAAGTGAAAGAGTGCCTTCACCAAAAGATAAATTAATAATTGTGGATGAAGAGGAGGAAGAAAATTTTGACCAGGATATATTGAAACCGAGTTATTACTGTAACGGATGGTGATTTAAAAATTAAAATTATAATTGCATTCAAAATATTTTATAAATACATTTAAATAAAAATAACAATAATTAATAAAATAACAAATAATAAATAAATAAATAAAAATAAAATAAGTTAATTAAATAACAAATAATAAATACAATTAAATATGTCCAAAATTTAATATAGAAAAATCGGAGGGTCTTATAATTCCCTTCCCGATGAATGGTCTTGAAATTTTATGGCGGGATAGAGTTGAAACATTTAAATTTTTTATTGAGGGGCATAAAAACGATGGGTACATTATTTTAATAGGTTCGTTTATTCCAGTTTTTGCATATTTGATAACCTGTCTTTTGAAAGTTTCATATCTTAATCCTTGGTTGTTGATGACATCGTGGTTTAAAGTTATTCCTCTTACTTTTAAAATATATTCATATTCATTTTGTTGTTTTATTTGATTACATTTCTTTTTCATTTTTAAACCATATTGCTTTGCTCCACCAGAAACATATTCTACGATATCATGCTTTGGATACTCATCGGTAAATTGCCCAAGATGAGGCCCAAGACTCAGAGGGTTGACTCCTTCAGGATGTGCAAATATTAAGGAGTCAGTGTCTAATATTAAAAATTTGCCGGAACTAATTATAAAAAATTTACCCGTGTAAAGAAGATTACACCCTTTAGTACGGACAACTTGTTGCATTGCACGAAGTAAATGGATTCTTGCTGCTGATGTTGTCCAGAGTGAAATAACTAAATATAATTAAATTAAAATAAAAAATTTTTTACTAAAATATACCAATGTTGGAACACTCATGTTCTTCGATCCATTCTTTTTCTTCATATATGCAATCATTAAAATTTCTGGTGATAATTCATCAATACTTGTTATTTGAATTGATTTGTCGTTTACGAATTTTTGGTACTGTTCTGGGTCATCAGTTATTATACATTGAGAAAGACCAAAATTGCGAAGTGAAAATCGTCCCCCTAAAATAAAAATATTTAACTTGATTTATAAAAGTTAAACGTACAAAGATTATTTAACATAAGTTTGGCCTGGGTCCTCCGACCCTTGTTGGGGTTCATTTTACTTCGTTCAATTTTAATGCCAAATTTTTCGATACATTCTTCAATAAACTTGTCTTCTGCTTCAATGTTGTCTTTGATGTTACTGTCAAAACCTGATGAATGTATTTTTTCAGCCATAAACTCTGAGATATAAGGTTGAAACAATTCAGAATCCGATTTGTTGTACTCTAGTACTCGGAAGAGTTTTGTTACAGTATACCCTTCTTCTAGAGCAACATTTAATTCAATTGAAGTGCAAGTTGATACCCATCCTCTTTCTTCGTCGTTGTGTTTACATCGATACTTTTCTAATACGCCACCTTCAGGATACATTTTTCTAAAAGAAAAAATATTTTTAAATAAAAATATTTATCTTACGCGCATTTTGCACACAGAGGAAAAAGAAGACGGGCATCATTTTCTAATTTCATTGGCAGAATGGGAACATCGATTTTTCTGGGAGGAATTATAAAAACTTTTAATATTGCAAGATTGTAGGTGTTGTCAATGGCTTTTGTCCAATTTACATTTTTATTGATGATGTGCACTTTAGGATGTCCAACTGGATATTTTGTAGTGACGTTGATAAACGGATACAAAGAAGTCACGTCAAAATATGATATCCGTTCTCCATCTTTGATTTTATGATGGAGTTTTAGTGGTCCAGTTCTTCCTCCATAGAAGCAACTTCTTATATCAATTGGTCCATCATCAATATAGCTATAAAACATTTCTCTCATTTCTCGATCTTTTGCCAACATTTGATGTATTTCACACTCCCAGTAAATGTCAACACGGGCAATTTGAGTGAGTATAAATTCCAATCTAAATTATTTTTATTAAAATATATACATCAAATTTTACCTGTTCTTGTCATGTTCCCTCAAATATCCAGCAGTTTTTCCATTGGGCATTAAATCATTATCATGTGGGAAACATTTAGGGCACCCATGCCAAACACATCCATTAACTTCTATACCATAATTCTCCTCCAAAACCCAGCCGTCAAGTTGATAGTTACCAATTTTCTTCTCTCCACCGTCGGAGTTGACATTTTGGACGGTTACACCAAATTTTTCAGAGTACCATTTGAAAAATCGGAGGGCAAGAAGGCTTTGATTACCATCTACTTTATCATAGCCGCGTTCGGGTACGAGTGCCAAATGTTGTTCTTTGAGATGGTTTGTTCTGAAATGACGCATGCAGGCCGAAGCGATGGTCATTGCCTCACGTAAAACATCAATTCCTCCATGCGCTTTAACCGATGCAGCCCTTTCTCCTTTATTGCGTTTCGTCACCTCAAAAAATTCTTTTCGAAAAGCAATAAGCGCTGCCATTAATATTTCAACATCATTTGTACAATAACTAGCCAAAGCTTCATCAAGAAAAAAAGGTGTATTTTTATGTTGTTCATACCAAAGATCAAATATTTTTCTCTTTTCAGGCATCATCCCATTGGCGAGGTAGTCTGCCTTTGTTGGATATATTTCTTTGCCGTAGTTTTCTGGACGATTGGCCATGTGAGGGAAAAATGGCTTGTCTTCAACTTTTAGATCAAATGATGGTACAAGTGAAGCAAGCGGCATTGGCATTAAATTATAGCTGTCACGGAAGATGATACTGTTCTTCTTGTTCTTCATCTTCATTTCATAGATTTTATTGCCTTTTTTTAAAATTTCAGGACCTAGTCCTTGCTTAACTATTTCCTTCAGAGTGATGACCATGTCGAATCTACCCCCAAAATGTGAAAAAGCAAAAATGTCGTAATTTTGGGGGAGTTCATTAAGAATCCAATTTACAAATGATGCGAGTGGAGAATTACATATTATCTTCTGATCAACAGTTGTTTCATTAAAGTGTTGATGAGAAAAAGTAATAGTACGATTTTCTCCACAAATTTTACAATTAATATTTTTCAAACTTTGTTGCCATTTACCGTTTAAAATGCAATCTGGGCATGAAACTTTTGCTGCGATAAAGTTTGGTTCGTGTATTGCAGATAATTGTGTTGTTTCAAAATCAAAAGCAATTATTAAATATGGCTCAAAATTTTTTGCTTCCAAAGGTTTAATATAGCATCCACGTTTTTGATCATGAAATTCATTACATGTGCTACAATGTTTTTCATTGCATGCATGCCCTTTGCGTCCATTACGAGTGTTGTCATGGACATTCCAAATAACTCCACATTTGTTGCATTTCTTGGAATTTTTACAAAAACCATTTTTTAGATGTTGATTATAACAATCCTTATTGTTAAAATTTTTAAAACATAAATTACAAAATTTGAAGAAATTGTTGTTGGGTTGACATGGAAATTCGGGTCCGACACGGGAGCAGTTTTTACATCGTGCAAGGCAGTTGATTGAATGATGCTGAGCTAAACTGTAAACAGATTTGCACGACAAACAATAAGGTTTTCCAAATAATCGACCATTTTTCTTTACTGCATAAAAATGTTTTTCGAAGTCGTTGTAGTAAATAATTATTGGCGTATTATAGTCTTCTGGGCCATATTCAAATTCGGGTTTATAATTGCCTTGGTCACCGAATAAAAATACTTTTATAATATATTGGTTTTTGAAATTAATATTATTCCATTGGTCAACAATACGTGGAATCCATTCATCCGCATCATATTCATTCATTCCAATTTGTGCTTCAACCTGATTCATTAATTCATATGCATCATTTTGAAAACGCTCAGTCATTCCATATAAATTATGTATATAATTAAAAAATTTTTTACGTGGCCAGTTGCAAATATTTTGAATTAATGAGGCAATTAAAACAAAAAATAGGCAATGATTCATGTTGTCTGGGTTATCAAATTTGATAAGTGATCCTTTATTAATTTGGTGTCGAACTTTAGGGATTTTGCGAGCTGCACCTCCGACACGACGACGTTTTTTGAATGAAAGTTTGTTTAACGTTGTTACCGTTATAGAAAAGGGTGCACCCCATAAAGTTAATTCGTCTTGTTTCTTGCTCTGGGCAATATGTTGACAACGGTTAAGCATGGCGTCAACAGTATTATTTGAAATATTACTGAATAATTAATGTTTTTAACTAAATGTAAAAAATTACCTGAAAGGAACCCAGATGTCATATTCTAAAATGTCACTGGTCAGGGTGCAAGCTAGTTGTTGCGGTTCGACATTATTTACTTTTGCATGTTCGATAGCCTCATCAACACAAAATTGAAAAATTCCTGAATTTGCTAATTTATTGAAAAAAAGTTTTTAAATACCTGAAAGAAGCGACTCGGCATCGGCAGGAACATCTTTGATCATGAATTTTGAATAGGTTTTGGTGACATTAAATTTTGAATTATGCCATAATGAATTATTTAATCGTTCTATATAGCGTTCGGCGTTGTACCCACTTCCTTGTTGCATGCCAAGGAGATTGGCAATAAAGAAATTGCGTGAATTTTTTGAAAGTTGTTGCATTTTAATAAAATATATTTTAGTAAGTTTTCAGAAATCTTTAACTAAATTACAAAGAAATATTATTGTAAAAATGATTATATATTTTAAAAAATGCCGCTTTTATATGCAAAATTTTCTATAATTTTCTTTTTGACAATATTATCGAAAGATTAAATAATTATGCACATATTAAAAAGGATCAATGAAATAATAATTAAATATGCCTGCATATCAAATAAGATCAAGGAAATTTTCAAATTTTTAATTAAATATACATGTAAGTCAAAATAGATAAATAACATTTTACTTTACCAATTAAATATGTATTTATGTCAAATAACAAAAGTAAATTAAAATATTTAATTAAATATGTATGCACACTAATAAATTTTTACTTAAATATGCTTGCAAATAATAAAAGATCAAAATAAAATAAAATTCAAAATCCAATTAAATATCCACACAAGTAATAAAAAATCAAAAATAAATTGAAAATTTTTTAATAAATACGCACCAATACATAAAAGATAAAAATTCAAAAAACTTATTTAAATAAGGAAATTTTACTAATGATTCGCTTTGAAATATGAAAAATTGAATTAAAAAATCTATTTGGCAATATGCTAAATTTATTTTTTTATAAATGAGCAAAAAAGGATAAAAGTAAAATGAGATTTAGCTAAATTATAATGAATATTTATAAAAATGATACAATATTTTTTAAAATGAACCTTTTTATAGGCCAGCCCTTACACCAATTTCTTTTATCTTAATTAAAGATGATTTAGGTCGAAAACACAAATAAAAATTTAATTTCGACATTTAATATGCACGCAGCCAATAAAAAGATCAAAGGATTTTTAAAAATTTATTATGCAAACATTTATAAATCATAAAAATAAAATTCGGCAAATCTAATTTAATATGCATGCATCTAAGATCAAAGTATTTTTTAAAAATCTAATTTAATATGCAAACATCTATAAATCAAATAATAAAATTCGCAAAATCTAATTAAATATTCATGATTTTAATAAAAGATCAAAGGATTTTTTTAATCTAATTTAATATGCAAACATCTATAAATCAAATAATAAAATGCGGCAAATCTAATTAGATATGCATAAAATTAATAGAAAGATCAAAGGATTTTTGAAATAAAACTAATTTATTATGCAAACAATTCTAATCGTAAAAATAAAATTAAAAAATATAAATGGTGAAATAAAACTAGATCCCAGATGGCAAGATATGTGGAAACAAGAACCCTGTAGATGCCCAAAATATTTATTGAATCTACCTTTTAACGTTACAGGACCTATACCAGGAAGGTGTGAGTGTCCAATACATTTATTAAAATCATCCAGAGCGAATGCTGAAGACTTTGAATTTTATAGATTAACACCCTTTCGTCGCTATGGTATAAAAAGATACAATGATAGTTTACAAATAGATGAATTGAACCAAAATATTACTATTGCAACAATCCCTCATGTATTAAATTACTCTACAAGTTTTAATTATCTAATATATTCAAAATGGTGGTTTATACCGTATTTGTTTACTTTTACATAGAAAAATGAGGAAAAAATTTTACTTCACGTCTAATAATGAGTTAGCATAAAATGAGACAGAATGGGAAATAAGTTGATTAATTTAATCTCCAAAAAAATTTTTTATTCCTTAATTTTATTTTATTTTTTTTTACTTATTATTTTTTAAAAAACTTTTTATATTTTTATCAAAAAATCCTCGTATATAGGGATCCCCCCGTTTTAAGAAGCGACGCCATTTAAAAAAAAGAAGCGACGACATTTTAAAAAAGAGAAGCGACGCCATATTAAAAAAGAAGAAGCGAAGCTCACTCAAAAATTCAACTAATTTAAAATGCATGCATTTAATAAAAGATCAAAGTTTTTTTTAATTTAATATGCAAACAATTAAAAAAAAATAAAAACGGCAAAATAATTAAATATGCATGCATCTAATAAAAAGATTAAAGAATTTTTTAAAAATCTAATTTAATATGCAAACATTTATAAAATAATAAAATCGGCAAATTAATTAAATATGCATGCATCTAATAAAAAGATCAAAGAATTTTTTAAAAATCTAATTTAATATGCAAACATTTATAAAATAATAAAATCGGCAAATTAATTAAATATCCATGCATCTAATAAAAAGATCAAAGAATTTTTTAAAAATCTAATTTAATATGCAAACATTTATAAAATAATAAAATCGGCAAATTAATTAAATATGCATGCATCTAATAAAAAGATCAAAGGATTTTTTAAAAATCTAATTTAATATGCAAACATTTATAAAACAAAAAATAAAATTCGGAAAATATAGTTAAATATGCACGCTTTTAATAAAAGATCAAAGGATTTTTGAAATATATAAGAAATAAAAATCAAACATGTGAGGACGAATTAAAAATTAAAAGGGACCATCTTTTGTAAACCAAAATGTCTCATTTTCTTTAATAAAGGAAGCGACGCTCTTTTTAAATTTGACTAATTTAATATGCATGCATGTTAAATAGTTTAAAAGTTTTAAAAGGAAAAAATTACAATAAAAAAATGTTCCTCTTTGGCTAAGTATGTAGCGGTTTTGTTTTGGAATATTCATTAGTTATCACGGTTCGATCATGTTCAGGGATAATTTTTAATATAGGAAGATCAAAGGAAACCCTTTGGTTTCTTCGGACCCCTCCCCCAACATTTTGGAACAAATTGGTTTTGTCGGCAAGATCAAAGAAACAAAAAGGTGTGAATTTTCACATCTTGAGGATTTACCGCACACTTAAAATGGAACAAAATGGGATTGTCGGAAGATCAAAGGGAACCCTTTGGTTTCATCGGACCCTTCCCCCAACAACTTGGAACAAATTAGTTTTGTCGGCAAGATCAAAGAAACAAAAAGTTGTGAATTTTCACAACTTGAGGATTGTCGGCAAGGTCAAAGAAACAAAAAGGTGTGAATTTTCACATCTTGAGGATTTACCGCACACTTAAAATGGAACAAAATGGGATTGTCGGAAGATCAAAGGGAACCCTTTGGTTTCATCGGACCCTTCCCCCAACATCTTGAAACAAATTAGTTTTGTCGGCAGGATCAAAGAAACAAAAAGGTGTGAATTTTCACAACTTGAGGATTGTCGGCAAGGTCAAAGAAACAAAAAGGTGTGAATTTTCACATCTTGAGGATTTACCGCACACTTAAAATGGAACAAAATGGGATTGTCGGAAGATCAAAGGGAACCCTTTGGTTTCATCGGACCCTTCCCCCAACATCTTGAAACAAATTAGTTTTGTCGGCAAGATCAAAGAAACAAAAAGGTGTGAATTTTCACAACTTGAGGATTGTCGGCAAGGTCAAAGAAACAAAAAGGTGTGAATTTTCACATCTTGAGGATTTACCGCACACTTAAAATGGAACAAAATGGGATTGTCGGAAGATCAAAGGGAACCCTTTGGTTTCATCGGACCCTTCCCCCAACAACTTGGAACAAATTAGTTTTGTCGGCAGGATCAAAGAAACAAAAAGTTGTGAATCACAACTTGAGGATTGTCGGCAAGGTCAGAGAAACAAAAAGGTGTGAATTTTCACATCTTGAGGATTTACCGCACACTTAAAATGGAACAAAATGGGATTGTCGGAAGATCAAAGGGAACCCTTTGGTTTCATCGGGCCCTTCCCCCCAACAACTTGAAACAAATTAGTTTTGTCGGCAAGATCAAAGAAACAAATAGGTGTGAATTTTCACACCTTGGCATTTGTCGGCAAAATCAAAGGAAATCCCTTTGTATTTTTCGGACCCCTCCCCCAAACCCCTTCAAAACCCTTTGAAAATTTTGCGGACCCCTCCCACAGGCATAGGTTCGGCGGCAAAGATTAAAGAAAAAGGGGCGGGCACCCTCCTAAACCTTTAGGAATGTGCGGTAGAAAATGGAACAAAGTGGTATGGTTAACTACTCCAGCAGGAGTTTCAAGAAAAACTTTATGGGCATATTTATTCCATGAATGGACGTTTTCAACTAATTTGGTGCCATCATTGTTTACCAAATAAGGACCTGATTCAAAAAATAATCCCAAAAGAGAGGAGGCTCCAGGGCCGCCATTGAACCAGAAAACCTTTTTTAATTTATTTTACTAAAAATAATTTTAAAAATAATTACCACTGGGGCTTTATCTGGGTTACTTTTTGAAGTTACTAGAACATAGTGTAAGAATCTGGTATCAGAAACTTGCAAATATCCTTAATAATTTTAATGTATTTTAGTAGAAATTTTTTTTTATTTATTTTGAGGGTTTACTTGAGAAATCCTGCTGACGCGAACCGAAAATCGTCAATAAAAATTTCTGTCAGAAAGATTTTGATTTTAGGAAGTCTATAAAGTTATTTTGAAACTGGGGGAGGATTTATTATAATTTAAATATTTAATTTAAAAAAACCTGAATAATGCTTAAAATTTAATTTAAAATTAAGTCCAGGCAATTTATCAGTTATTTCATCCAAATTATTTTTAGTGGTTTGGGTAGAATTTAATTGGGGACACACGAAGGATTTAGTTAAATCAAAAAATGTAAAAAGAAAATAAAAATTAAAAATCCATTCTTTAAACATAATTAGTAAATTATTTTTTGTGTTTGGTAATTTTGTTAGAATTCCCCTACCTTTAATATATCCAATAAAATTTTAAATAAATTCCCTGAATAAACAGATTAATTTTATTTTATTTAAATTTTAATAAAAATTATTTAGAATTGCGTAATGAAAATTATTTTAAAAATTTTAAAAGAAAAATTAATTTTTATTTTACTAAATTTAAATAAATATTCAGTTAAATAAACAAAAATTGCTATAAACACGTGATTAATCTTTAAATTTCAATCTAAAATATAGTAATTTAGTTTAAAGAATATTGGTAAATTTGATTACTCTTTTCTAGTTTGGTATGCCAAAAATTGGTTTTCTTCTCCAAATAATGAATGGATAATGGTTTTTTTAAATATTTAATTTGGTCTCACTAATTTTTATGGGTTTTGGAAATTTCACCATATGCGAGGCAAAAGTCAAAAACCTAAAAATTAGATTGTATTTTTTGCCCCAGATATTTTTTGTAATTAGGGTAGCCAATTATAAATAACATTCTTTTTCGGGGGTTTAAGCAAAATTCCATAAGTCCCGCTCAATTTATGGAGCCGGATTGACAACTTTAACTGTAATTTCTTTCTGATTTTATTATGTTATCTTTAAATATTTTATTCAATTCCTTTATTAAATAGCATAAATTATCGCAAGTAAATACATATTTAGTTTTAATTAAATATTTTCAAAAGATATTAAAAATTCAATTTTCTTTATAAAATTTTCCTCAATTTGACCAAAAAATTTTAACAAAAATATTTATTATTCTCGTCGTCATTGTATCTCTTAAAATTAATGACCGGTCATTTAATTTATTTTATCTACCTAAAGAATATTTTGTTTAACCAAAAGAAAATGAACAGAATAAAAAAGAAAATAAAAATAATTTTGTTGTGAACGGGTAGGGGGGGGGGGAAGGGGGGAGGTAAAGAGGAGAAACTAACCAACTTTTTGGGTGTTAAAAGAAAATAAATTCTTGGAGTGCAACGGACAAAGGAATGCGGCGATATGAAAAGTTGATATCTTTTTTTAGAGGTTATTTTGGATTTTTTGTTTAAGAAAAAGAGTCTAAAAAATAAAAATTATTTTTCTAAATTATATTATCCGAAAACAAAAAAAGAGAGACCATCCTCCATTTTTAAGTTTTTTTAGATTTCTTTACTATTTTTTGTACTATTATTTTTTTTAAATTATTTTAATAAATTTTTATTTTATTATTTTAATTTTAACATTTTCTTAAAAATATCACTTATTTAATATTTAAATACAATTTAATTCCCCCTTTATTGTCAACTCTTTTATTTAAAATATTTTAACGGTGTCAGCGAAACTCTACAATTGGTCATTTATTTCATTCATTTTTAGTACTTGCATCGTTAATTTCTCCAAAATATAAAATAGAGAGAAAATATTATCTAAAATTTTTAAATTGCGCAGCCCATAAGCACATTTAATGCAAAAATAAAATTACTATTTAAAAGTAAAATCATTAAATGATTAAATAAATTCATAAATTCAAGTTATAAACTACTCAACTAAATTATTTGTAATTCGTTAGTTTCTTTTTTAATTTATTTTTTTAATTTATTGTTGTAAAAAATGATAGATTATCATTGTTATCAAAGCATCAGTTTAGAAGCTAACTAATAATTTTACAAATGCTAACCTTTGCTCTGGAAAATACTCATTAACTTTTTTTTCAAAACAATGATCTCACCTCTTTAATTTTAATTAATTTTATCTCGCTTATCAACCAATATTAATTACAAAATATTTCTTCTACCATTTAAAAAGGAATTTAAAATTATTTTTAAAAATTAAATCAAAAAAGTTAAATAAATTCCCTAGAGGAAATTGAAAAAGAAAAAAAAAAATTGGATTTAAATTGAATCTTTATTTTCTCTCTTAATTTTGTAAAAATAACGCCTTTTTATTCACTCCAAAAAAGGAAAAGACTTTTGATTTGTCGAGAAATGCCTAGGAAATTTTAGAAAAAAAATTTTTTTTAGTCCAAATATATATTCTCGTCTCTATAAAATATTTAGAAAGCAAGTATTCATCAATAGTCCATCCATCCAAAATAATTTTTGGCCAGAAAAAAAAAGAGAGAAACATTAGAGAATACATTGTCTACTACTTTAATGCTTGCCTCAAAATAAACTAAAAGTTGAATAAAAGGGGGGAGGACTAACGAGAAAAAAAAAAGAAAAACAAAATTGCTCCCTAAATGTTTAACAAAATTTATTTAAATTGATTTTTATTTTAAATTTATCTTTTAAATTAATTGGGATTAAAAGACCGATTAATTTTTTTAATAAAAATTCAAAATAAACTCTAATTGATCGAGTATATCTTCGTTGAATTTAATTAGTTTTTTCATTATAAATAAAAAAAACTTTTTTTCATTATTAAATATTTTTATTAAATTAATAATAATAATTTTTCTCTTTAATTTTATTAAAATATAAATTTCAAATATTTAAATTATTCGAATTATTATGTATATTTTTATGTTTATTTTGTATATATTTTATTTTGTATATTTTTATTTATGTATATAAAATATATGTTTATTTTAAACATTTAATCCCTTTATTTTTAAATTTAAAATTTTTTTAAATTTATTTTTTTATATTTCCGTCTCCCCTCTTTAATATTTTGCATATTTTCATGGCTTTTAATACTAAATTTTCTTCCTAAACCAAAATTGTTAGTTTAAGTAAAAGAGGAAATGTCCGAACATCTGCTCCAATTTACCAAAAATTTACTTGTTTGTATATTTAAATTGAAGGAAAAATTAAAAGAATTTTTTTATTTTTTTATTAAAAAATGTTTAAAATTCTTTATAAAGTTGGAGCTTTATTTTAGATATCTTTTGATTCTTAAAAAATCAAAGATCTTGTAAAGCTTATCTATATTACCCAATAGTTGATTATTTAATTTTTAATATCGTTTTTTATATTTTTATTCATTTAAAATATAAATATATATTTTATTTAATATATTTTAAAATTTAAAAAAATTATAGGAATTAGCTAATACTCCAATACAAATTTTCTCAACAATTCCCAAATTTTGGTATTTTTTTATTGACGCTAAAAATTTTTCTAAATTATTTTTTAAAAAATATTTTTTTAAATTTAATTTTCCACTAAAAAAGACAAGCGTTATTTTACAAAATTTGTAATTTCCTTTCCATCTTTTGTGGTTATTAAAAGAAAAAAAAGAAATTTAGAGGACAATTAAAAAAAAGAGATTTTTTGGGGACAAAGCTAATCTTCTTTTTTTCTTTTTTTTACCCCTC